>CM076998.1:8187500-8787500 GCA_039090855.1 Macrothele yani | reverse complement strand
TGTACATCTTTTTAAATACATCCTATAGTACCAAAACAATCGCTTAGATTTATTCAGTACAATAACTGCATGTACATTTGTCAGGTTCTCAAAAAATATAATAATTATCTGAAAAAATACTTTAAGAAATTATTGGAACAAATTTCAGATTTTCTTAGAAATGTGTCTTTGAAATTCTTCAAGAAACAGCTAACGGACACATAATGAAACTGTGTTTGTGATACACAAAGAACTACACAACCATAATGATTTGTACATTGGCAGTTTTCCTGAATACTTCTTGAAAATCAAATTTCAGGAAATTTCTGCCAATAAGTTACTTGTGTTTTTCCAGATAAAAAGAAATTATTATATTGTGGATTCAAATAGTTTTGCTTAATGCTACTAATATACTTAATACAGATGTGTTGAACTTTGACAAGGTAACTTTTTTGAAATAGTGCTCTGGAAGACAAAAATTATAAACTTTATATTTGCTTATCAAAATGAAGTTGTCCAAACACGTAACTAAATGGTACTAAAATTAAGAAAACTTGTTATGTCATTATTGTACGTTTAATAATGTAGCAATTGCATAATTTTCTTGAAATCTTAATTTATTTGATGCAGTCAGTGGATCAAGCAGCAATTTACTGTATGTATGTTAAAACGCCTTTTATTGAGCCTTTGGTAATAATTAAAAAACAGAAAAAAATTCAGTTTTTCTTGACCTTTTTTTATATATTAGTGATCACGGATTGCATATAAATTGCTAGTTACTGTCTGATGTGAAAATACATTTTCACTAAAGGAATTATTTCATTACTAAAATTTTCATAGTCATAAGTTTGCAATGAATGAAATATCTGATTCCTTAAATTAGTCAATCGACATCTTTTGAAACGACGGCGATAATTCGTAATGGACCCTCAAACTAATCTTTCAAGTACAAGAACGATTTGTTCACAAGTACAGGAATCATTCGGTTAACAATAAAGACACTATAACTTCAGGTGAAACTACGACAACAGTCTATAATTTCGATTATAGGAATGGTTTATCACTTCCAATGAAATGACAGTGATCCTTTCATTAAGTTGACGAATCTGTATTGCTTACCCTTTCAAGTCGAAATTATTGCTACGCTAAATTTTACGCTGTAATTTCTTTTTCTTCTGTATTTTAAAAGATTATTAAGAAAACTTGTTAACTCTGCAGTTATTTAAAAACTAACACACAAGTTCTTATTTAAATGCAGTGAAAGTCTAAAAGAATGCACGAACTGGTTAGTTGGTGTACGTAAAGACGCGTTCGTTCGCACATCGCCTTAATGCTTCTCTCCGCGACTACGGACTACTCTAGTGACGTCACAAATCGGTGCGCGGGCTTGTTAAGCTATTAGGGGGTGATGGCTGATGTCCGTGGTGGGTGGTCGAGCATGCATGTGCTGCTCACTCTGTGTAAGCGTGAATGTCGATGTGCGTGGTTGTTGTCGAATTGTCAACTAAGTTTATTTTCATAAAGGGATATTAAGTGTATATCCTTATTTATATAAAGGATATTAAGTGTATATCCTTTATTTTCATAAAGAATATAAAGTCGCTACTAATGGGGAGGTTCTCAGAAAACGGATTACAGCAATAAAACGTGATGACCAAGAACTCTAAGGTAAGTGGAAACCTTTTGTTAACCTTATTTAAACTACTCGTAAAATAAAAATTTTGAACTAGAAAATTTTAATTTGGCTAATTTTATAATCTAATGCATCTCACAGCGGGAAGTCAAGGCACTGAAAAGATTTTTGAAAAATGAAATTGATGTTTTTTTTTTTGTTTTTTTTTGATTGGAGGTTTAACGACCACCGTGAGCAACTCAATGGGCTATAAGCAGTCGCCCGTCCCTAATTTAGGGTCACTGGTTCCAGGGAAGGGAGAGAGCCAGTGCCGTAAGACAAACACAACATCCATGCCTGACCGGGATTCGAACCCGGACCCCTTACGGACGAATGATCAGAGGCCAGTGCCTTAGACCACTGCGCCACCGGGGCGGCAAATTGATGTTTGCAATGGAAAGAATAGATTACTTGTGTTATTATAGTAACCCATAACATGTTTTTGCCAATGTATCAAATAAGTTCAAAGTAAAATATGTATATTTAGGAAGGGATTTTAAACTTTATTATGGACACAGAATAATAAGGGTTGCATGATTTTGATCGCAAGAGTAATATGTTGATACATTCGTACTTAGTTATTTAAGTGTTTAGGCAGAGCCAGATTAACTGTTTTGGGGTCCCTATTTCTGGGCACAAGTGCTTGTAAAATACCTATATCCTATACGAAATATATGTATTTCATGTACACATCTAACATGCCTATGTCCTTTATATAAATGCTAAGGCCTTGTTGGCATGTGAAATACATCTTTTGTGTTTGCAGACATGGAGAGTTGCATTGAATTATCGTTCTTAATATTTATTACTAAAGGAACACAAACACTGAATCAAGTATAGACAGCAAAAATTAGATATGAATGCACAAAAACAGAAGTTCACACATAGTTCAGGAGTAAGTTTGCCTTTTAAATGTCTGTTTAAAGGTTTTGAAGCATTTTTTACAAACCAACACATTGAAGAACTTTCGTGTGAGCAGTGTGTATGCTCTATCTGTGGTAGGATGGGAATTTATCAGAACCATTCAATTTCTTAAAAATTAGGTGAAATATATCAGTACTAACTGGGCAAGAAATTATTTACTTGCCCAGGTAGTAAAAGCTGGATGCGCAGGAAAATTTATCTTTTAAGATAACAAACCAGAACCCTATTTTTTAAGTTAAAAATATGAACTGTTTTAACATGTTTGCACTTCCATTTTAAGGGTCTGTATTACAAATGTTCAATGCACAAACGTGTGCATATCAATTTTTAAGATGCTGATGCTAAAATTGGTATGAAATGGTACGATGATGAAACTGGTGTTTCGGAAATTTAGTGATTCTGCCATGTTCCTTTTGTTAAAGTTTTGTCACTAAACATGAGAGGCCAGTTAAATAAGAGGCATGCATCCTGTTGTTGATTATAAACAAAATTTGGTGCAAAACTAGGTTTCCGATTTCTGGGCGTAGAGCATAACATAATTAAAGATGTGATATTGCTCTTTCCTTGGTACTTCGTAACAGTAATACAACTTCCGTTAGTTAATGACATGAAACACGACATGTGATGACTATCTTTTTTTTTTTCTTGTGCAGTAGGAAATTTTATTACAAACTTTTTTATTTTAAAATTTAGTTACCATGCACAGGCAATTAGATGTTTTATTTACCTGCCCAGACGAATGATTTACATGCTCTGGGCATCTCGGGCATGAGTAGTGATAAAATGAGAGTTCTGCGCCAGTGATGCATGATGCATGCATGCTTGGAAGATGTAGAGGTAGTTCATACTTCACGGAAAAAATACATTTTCAACGTTGAGTGATGCATGGAACGTATTTTTTTTTTTTTTTATTTTATTTTTTTTGATTGGAGGTTTAACGACCACCGTGAGCAACTCAATGGGCTATAAGCAGTCGCCCGTCCCTAATTTAGGGTCACTGGTTCCAGGGAAGGGAGAGAGTCAATGCCGTAAGACAAACACAACATCCATGCCTCACCGGGATTCGAACCCGGACCCCATGCGGACGAATGATCAGAGGCCATCGCTTAGACCACTGCGCCACCTAGGCGGCTTTTAATTTTTTAAGTGAAATTTGGTTTGGAGGTCGTGATACATGCATACATCACGAAGGGACCATGCATCACGATGCGACCAAGCATCACCAGAAGACCAGGCGTTGTCCGCGGAATAGGTCCCGCAGCACTCGCCCTCCCCACCCCAGCCACCCATGTTGACGTCGGGTGAGAGGAGATAAGGGGAAGAGATAGGCGAAGGGATGTTTTAAAGTGTGTTATCTGTGAAGTCAAGGTTTCCCTCTTTCAGTTGACGGGGATTCTTATTTTAAGTGTCTTTTTGTTTTTCCTTTGTGATATCTTTACGTTTCCCTTGTATTTTCCAAGATTGAATAGCCTTAAAACGAATCCATTGCTTTTTTTGAGGGAAAGATCTTTTAGTGTTCTCTATCAAAGACCTGTTTACAAAATTGTTCATAAGAGTACATTTTGTTTTTACACAATTCCTTTTAACGTTTGCTTTACATTCACTTAAACTTTCATTTTTTAATTTTGTCTTATTGCATTTAACTTATTTTTACTCCAATCCGAAAATTCGGAAGCATGTATTAGAAAACGAATGCCGGGTGTTAAAAACCGAGAGAGATTGCAAATGGTAAGGTTGTGCAATTCATGTACGACTGCGGTCAGTTTTGCTAGTATTAATATTTAGGAAACAAAAAATATGCTCATGTTGAGAGAAATTATCATTGAAATTTCTCTTTTTTTTTTACTGAAAAGTATATATACTGACATTAAAATTTTAGATGTTAAAGACCTTTTTTCCATTTTCCCCATGTTAGTTTTGCTGTTTAAATTATTGTAATGAACACACACATAGAAATCATAGGTTATTTTTTTCTTCAATGGTGGTCATGGAGAAATGCTATAATTCAGAGATTTTTCAAAATTCACTTGGAATCATAGCAGTTCATCAGTGAAGACCAGATATCCCAGTAAGATACCCAGTAGACATCTAACTAATTCTTAGAGGACCTAAATATGTGACAATCGGTTTCAACTGTTTCATCCTCAGACCAAATGACCGAGAAATTTATCTTGCACTCTAATTCTAAAATTTAAGAAGCTGCATTTCATATTTATGAGAGCCTAAAAGGAAATATGTTGTGGATACACAGATTGCAGTGGACCAGTTTCTTTAGCAGTGAAAAACACTTGTTCTCAGTCAGCTAAATGACATCGAATCTCACACACATACAATATTCTTTTCCAGCTAATTTTGCAATGCTCGTATGCCAAAGTAGATTACAGCATTCTCTTTTTTAAAACATAAGGTCTGTCGGAGTCAGCAGCACCAGAATAAGGTCTGTTGAGTGAAAAGCTGTAGTGTGCGTGTTTTTGCAGAAGTTCTTAACGCTACCTGATTTATTGTTTGGGGCAGAATGATCCACTTTGAGTGCTGTTCTGAATGTGCAGGATGAGACAGTTATACTTCGAACAGTGTTGGACGTCATTTGCAACTCTTCGTGTTATTTTGCATACACGATTCTGACATGGCAACCTCTGCTGAAATCTCTTCAGTCATGATACGTGTTGATAATCTGTCTGTCAGCTGCCTTCATGTTGGAGGTAACCACTTCGTTTTTAATGTCATGTTTAAATCATCAGATATTGATTCGCATCCGAAAATTTAAGGCTTGTGAGAAAAAATGCCCTCCCCTCTTACAAAATGTGTTCATCGGAGTTAGTTGAACTCATGGATGAAAAGGATGGTGGTATTTCACATCTCGAATATGGTATTTCAACAGTTGATTTTTCTTTTACAATATTTCTGAAAGTGAAAATCGATCCTGATAAACGTGAGGTCATGCCAAATAAATCGCATATTTGTCGCACCCAAGAAATGTGGATTGAACCAGCAAATAAATTGCTGAACAGGTCAAATCATATGGTTACGGAATTTTGCAGAAACATCTCTTTCACCTTAACGTTCCGGAAAATCCTGGAGTCAAAGTTTGAAAATCTAGTTTTAGTAGATAAATTTGCATAACAAGAAAACAGAAACGTTTGAAGTGTTTATAGACGACTAGCAGAGGGAAATACTACCGGAACTTAAATCCACCCCAAAAGAAGGCACAATGACGTATTTGAATCAAACAGTGCAGTTGAAGTCTTGTGAAATATCAGACATCGTACATCATATTGAATATTTCTACACAGCCGCTTTGGCGATCGATTTCTCTAAAATCGTGGGAAGTTTCGTAGAATTTGTAAAGGAGAGAAATCTGATAAAATTTGCAAATGGAAATTTCCCGAACTTCATGTAACAAGAAAATAAATATTTCCAATTTCACCAAACCGGAAACACAGAAGTGAGGTGTGGATTCAACTGAAAAATCATTTTTAGGACTACAAAGTTTTTAAGAAAGTGGCACCGATATCGCATACATTGTTTCTCAGTACACTTCGACTAATGCAACTCTCTCTCTCTCTCTTCCTCTCAATCTCTCTCTCTGACTCCCTCTCTCTCTCTCTCCTAGATTTATAAATTCGGGAGGGTCTTTTAGCATACTAAGTAGAGGAGTTGGTTCTCCTTTCTCTGAAGAAAAGTGAAATCTGGTAAGAGGAGGATGTTGAATTCCCTAGTTTTACTACCTTAGCTTTAGCTTAAAGTCAAACCCCTCTCTTTTCTTTTTCTTTATTTTTACATCTAATTCCTTACATCTTTAGTATTTTTCAGTCTTCGTGAATGGTTTTCATGATATTTTTTACTTTAACTTTGATGTAGGAAGTAGTTATTTTTAACTTCATTTATTGCTTCGCTTCAATTTTAGCTTTGGGTGGGTTAGGTTTAGTCTATGGTTTGTAGATTATCTCATACGTTTGAACCAATATACATTTCGGAAATCAGGTATACTATACCTTTTAATATTTATATGAATGAATTTCATTGAAAACGTTTACTTAACATCATATCAGAAAGATCAATTTGTCAACAGACAAGAAGGTAAGAAGTATCGTTTTATATTAGTTGATTTTGTTTCTCTAAGTAACAAACTATCGGGTGTCAAAAAATGGTAAAATTTCACCACTTCCTAATCTATGAATACGTGATACCTGGTGAGGCGAATGTAACGAAAAAATCGACCAAAATTTTTTTGACATTCAAAATGTCATCCTATTGACAAATCGACTGCATAAAAATCGCCATTTTCTGTATCTCAGAGTTTAAAAAACTTAACCTCTAGTAGTTATCTATTTTCCATCCCAGCAAAAACACAAGTGCTGGGAAACTGCTGACCACCAGCTGGCAGTGATGGGTCACTGCTGGCTGAAATCTGCCGCTCACGGCCTGGTAGTGGTCCGTTGGTGGCAGCGCCATCAGTTGGCGAGCCATTGATGGCCCTGCAGCATCGCCGTGAATTGTGGGTCTCCAAGCAAGTGCCACTAGTGGCCCGTTGCTGGCAACCAATGCAACTCCCAACAGCAGGTGGAAGCATCGGGACTGCGCATGCGCAGAAGCAACACTTGCTGTGTCTCTCATGGTACCAGTTAGTTGAAGACGACGCTATCGCCATCGTGTTATTTTAGTGGATGTTAAGAAAAAATCCATATGTGGAGAGGCGAATTAATTTCTTAATGAAATTTTACGTCGACGAAGATATCAGATTAAGCCGTGAAATACTAGATTACAGCCATGAAATACACCCACTCCATTCCCATGAATAACAATTCATGGAATGAAGTGGATGAATAACAAGAAAAAATTTGAAACCGCTTGAAACACGTATCCTGGAAAACCATTAAAATAGCGTTTGTTGGGAAAAAAAAAGAATTATACGCGTACAAAATGTATTAATTATTTGAAAGAAAAAAAAGCAACGCTATGTGGTGTACTCATCCATGGGTTGAATACACAAGACTGGGAGGAATTCGCTTCTAAAAATAACGAGAAGTAAAATAAAATATATTTTACTCTTTAAAACAAATGTAGCTTCGGATAACGGAAAGGAAAGACACAACGTTAAAAATGTAACAGAATTTGACATGAACCCGGGTAAATATATATTTATTCAACAATCTCTTTTCAAGACGGCAAGGACAGTACAAAACTTTGGAAAGCGACTCTAAGTATGTACACGCCTTGAAAATGAGTGAAGTTCCCTTAAGGTAAAAAAAAACTATCGTTACGTTGAAAAAATTAATTTATCAATTATATGAAACTGACTTTTATGAAAAATACCTCGCAATATTATAAAATGAAAGAGGGAAGCATTCGATTACAAATTGCATACCAAACAGAAGTTTTCAGCACGTATCCGAGCGTAGTGAATTAGTCCGGTCGGTAGCGAGCGCCCAGGATCGAATCTAGTCAGATGCAAACGGGGAGTTTTTCCGGCTGTTGAGAAAATTTCCCCAGTGCAGTGCGTTAATTCACAAGCTTCGTAAGGGTAGAAAAAATTGTTCCTTTAAGAAATTGCGGTTATCCTTGTTTTTTTTATTATTATTATTATTATTATGGCTAATACTGGGAAATTGGCGGACAAGATTCGGCAAGCCACCAGTTACGTCACGTGGTTGCTGGCTGCCAACGGCCCACTAGCGGACCACATTAGGCTAGCCATCATTTCTGACATGTGCTTGCAGGGCCACTGATGGGCCACTTGTGGCAGCTACTGCCTGTGATGGACCACTGATGGCCCTGTTGTGGCATATGACAACTGATGGGGTGCCAACTGTTGGCCAGCTGTTGGCCTGAACTGCTGGCCCTTCTGTTGGCCGCCCGGGCATTTTATTGACGGTTCGGCAGCGGCAACATAGTGCTGGGCCATTGGTGGCTGCCAGCAACGGCCCACTGCTGGGATGTTATTCTACGGAACTTTGCGTTTATGTGAGGTGGTACTTTTTCAAAATAAAACCTCTAAGAGTATTTCCTCAGTCAAATAATCGTCCTCACAGTTTTTTTAAAAGACAAAAAAATTGACCTTTAAAAGAAATAACTAAAAAAAAACTTACTCTTTTGAATTTTTATTGAAGGAAAAAGAAAGAAAAGAAACACAGATGAACTGACATACTTTCTATCGTATTACAGTAGCCCACTTTAGTTCCAAATCTATGAATGCGTGATACCTGGTGTGGCGAATGTAACGAAAAAAACGACCAAAATTTTTCTGACATTCAAAATTTCATCCGTCCCTAATTTAGGGTCACTGGTTCCAGGGAAGGGAGAGAGCCAGTGCCGTAAGACAAACACAACATCCATGCCTCACCGGGATTCGAACCCAGACCCCGTTCGGACGAATGATCAGAAGCCATCGCTTAGACCACTTCGCCACCGGGGCTGCGCAATCGCATTTCGAGTCCCACTAACATTGCTGTAAACGGAAATGAGAACTTACACACTCTGGTGGCAGACTTATGCGTTAAGATTTTTTTTTTGTTGGAGGTTTAACGACCACCGTGAGCAACTCAATGGGCTATAAGCAATCGCCCGTTCCTAATTTGGGGCCACTAACTCCAGGGAAGGGAGAGAGCCAGGGCCGTAAGACAAACACAACATCCATGCCTCACCGGGATTTGAACCCGGACCCATCTCGGACGAATTGATCAGAAGCCATCGCATAGACCACTGCGGCTAAGAAAAATTTGAAGTTATATGGAATAGCATTTCACAGCAGAAACACTCTCCAACAAAGAATTTTTCAAATCGGACTCTTAAAAGCAGAGATATTGAGAAAAATAAGATACACACATACGCCCCCTAGCGGAAAAGTCACGTTTTAGTTTATGAAGAAAGTTTCCTAAAAGGTTTTTTGATGTGAGCAGTATTGGTCCAAGGAAGAATTTTTTCAATTGAGTGTTCAAGAGCTCAGATTTTGCTGCAAATACATCAAAAGCTGAAATAAAGACTTACGCCGAGTAGTGGCCAAACCATTCTTTACCAAATATTAGGAATTATATGCAAAGCATTTCGTATCAGAATCTGTATCAGGTGCAGAAAGAATTTTTCAAAAGAGAGTTTTAGAAGCAGAGATATTATTACCACCCCTTTCCCAGAGTGTGGTAGGGAGGGATATAATGATAACTTTTAAAATGGATCGTCAAAAGTGAGCCAAAGAGTTGTGTTTCCTTCCGAGGATGGCGACACAAATTTTCGGCCGGACTGTGCGCTGTGTTTTCATATGAGAGTGCACGCGAAACGTACGCCCTCATATGCCGCAATATTTTTTAAAGATTAAAATAAATAAAATTTGGGGAAAAAGAAAGGATTGAATGGTTGAATTTAGTAGACAAAATTTCCCGCTAGGATTAGGTAGGTTATTCCACACTCCCTGTTCTCTCGACTTCCCACGTCAAACCACCTTAACACTGAAAAAAAAAAAGGACAAAGTTCTCTAAAAGAAAACAGAGATATAAGATAACAATAACAACTGTTTATTGTGAGACAACTTAACCTAGTACAGTTTGCGTGAAGAACCATCCATTTATTTAATTTAAATTTACTTTATGTAATCTGCACCAAATTAGATAATAAGCTCTAGAGATTTGCTTTGCTCAAATGAAAATTCAATTAAACTTCAATTTCAGTAATGTCGCTGCACCTTTGTAACACTATGCTCTCGATACCAAATACTTGAAATTAACTCGACTGGCCCCAAAATACTCTTATCGAATTATTAACATTTTTTATAATGAAAAAATTTAATCTAACACACAATATACTGCAATTAAGAATTTGGCATGGAAAAATATGCTTTGCTTCAATTTCTGATAATAATTAAAATTCAACTCTACTGCCGAAACCCTTCCAAAAGCTCAACTTGTAGATATCATCAATTGACACTTAAATTGCAATTTACCTTAATAACTTCTTAATTCCTGCCTCTTATCTGACAGTCGTTCATACACAAATTTTCAAGAAAATACTCTTTGAAAATTTTAGTTTAAGTGATCTGGAGAAAGTGTGCCAATTTCGCTTAACAATAAATCACAGAAATTTTATATGTTTGTCACTAAAATATGTGAATTGTCAGGGAAATTAGATTTACTTTACCTCGCACTTCAGCTGTCAACATCAGAGACGGGACGTCGTAAACGTGGGCTGGTAACCAAGTCTCTGGATGTGGGGGTCAAAGTTTATCGGTGGTTTACCGTCTCTGGCC
Source organism: Macrothele yani (assembly GCA_039090855.1). Lineage (NCBI taxonomy): Eukaryota > Metazoa > Arthropoda > Arachnida > Araneae > Macrothelidae > Macrothele > Macrothele yani. The sequence continues at coordinate 8,776,689 of CM076998.1, read as the reverse complement.
GATCTCAGTTCCTTGAAACTGGTGGTCCGATGGCACTCCTCTGTCTACACGTCTATCGGGAATCTCCGCTCTATCCCGAGGTGCACACGGCTGGCTCGTACTACACCGTTTCGTGGCCTAGCACTGCTGGGATAACTGGACGTAGGTCGCGGAAGTCCTTTCGTCCTCGCTGATGGGTGACGTCCTGACGGTTGCCGTTCCTGGGGTTTCCTAAAGAGAGGTGGGCCCGGAATTTCCTCCTGGGGCTCGCAAGATGGGGCCTTAAGATGGGGTTCGTTCTATAACGTCAGCTTGGCCTCGCAATCTCTTTCCCTTAGGATTCCTCGGACTCCTTTAGTCCTGCTGGCTTCATTCGCAGAGAAAATACTCAGCTGCTCCCCATCAATGGAGGATACATTCGCGCTGGTTATGCAGGTTATGAGGACCGCAGATTGAAGACTTAGCATCTGGCCGCATACGTACTCCTCGACTTCGGTGAAATCTCACCGCTCGACGGCGATGAAGAGAAAAGTTACTTTTCTGAGTCTTTCTGAGTGAAAAAATGCCCCTCGAAACTCTTGGTCATTCTCGACCTAAAGTCGGGTGTTTTCAAATCCCGCCCCTGTTTCCTATCATAAACCAAAATTTTACCGCTGACTGGCTATGGCTGCATAAAGAAATCTTTCCCAATTTGTCAATTTAGAAACTGTGCCTCTGCTGTGCTAAACGTGGTCGGCGAAACGCTGTAGGACACGTACCGTGAGATTCCTGCTATCGCCTGCCGGTGTAATAAATTTTAGTTGTTTACTTCATGCCAACGGTATTGTTCGTAGTTCTTAATTTGTGCATCGAGCTTTGTGTGTGCATTGATTGCGATGGGTGCGGGGTCATTTTTTTTTTGATTGGAGGTTTAACGACCGCCGTGAGCAACTCAATGGGCTATAAGCAGTTGCCCGTCCCTAATTTAGGGTCACTGGTTCCAGGGAAGGGAGAGAGCCAGTGCCGTAAGACAAACACAACATCCATGCCTGACGGGATTCGAACCCGGACCCCTTACGGACGAATGATCAGAGGCCAACGCCTTAGACCACTGCGCCACCGGGGCGGCGCGGGGTCATCAACAGTCGGTTAATGGCATCCGCAAAAGGTAGCGTCTCTATGCCGCGAGCTTGATTGCTCACTGTGGTGCCTTTGAGTCTACCTGAGTACACGACGTTACTGTTCCTTGGGTTATCCGCTGGTTTGGGGGGGTTGATAGGGGTGAAGGCATCACCCCTTAAGCTATTAGGGGTGATGGTGAAGGTCACCTAACACTTCCTGTGGCCATCTAAGGGAGTGGCCCGCCGTAGCTGACCAAAGAAGGGGGGGGCGTAGAAGTTGAACGGGGCTGTTCCTCTCTCTCTCTCTCTCTGCGACCTGTTCCTGTCCTCTTGGTAAACAAAAGGAAGGAAAAAAGAATTCTCTATCTCCCTTCGATCCTTATAAAAAAAATCTAAAACTAATATTTATGCATGCCCCCTTCTGTTGAATTCTGGGTTTTCCAAAAATCATTCCATGCTATCAATTACATATTTATTTAAAAATCCTCCTCTTAAAATTTAAATTCGGTGCTGCCCGAAAGGATATGTTTAAATAATTCATTCAAATTTAAAATGTGGCTGCCAAGAGCAATTGGCTTGCCAACAATATAAGGGAAAAAGCAATTTACCTTAGCACCTCCTAGAAAAAAGTCCACAAATTACTTGAAAATTTTGAAATTTTATGTAAAACATTTCGCACTGGAAACTATCAACCAAAGCAGTAATTTTTCAAATCGGTCTCTTAGAAGCAGAGATACCAACAAAAATAAGATACACATCTATGCCACCTGGTGGAGAAACCATGCATTATTTTGAGAAAATATTCTGATATCAATGCAAGTTGTATCTGTCCACAAACAAATTTTTTCAGTCAAGATTTTAGAAGCTCTGATTTTTCTGCAAATGCAACAGAAGCAGAAATTAACATTTGTGCCCCTGGTGGCCAAACCGTTTTTTTTTACCAAAAATTAGAAATTATAGGCAAAAGATTTCCCATCAGGAGCTGTATCCGCAGTAGAATTTTTCAAATCGGAGTTCTAGATGCAGAGATATCGGGAAAAACACAGTTTACTTTTACACCCCCTAGTGTAAAACCTATGAGTAACTTGAAAAAAGTTACTGTACCTAAAATAGTCTTAGACATAAATGGAATTGAAAGATTGAAAGATAAAATATTTTTTTCAATCGGACGTTTATAAGAAAATATATGGAATAAAGTGTATTTTGAATTCGATATCATCTGCATTTACGCCCCTAGCAGCAAAATTGTGCATCATGAAAAAAACAAAATAAAGGATAATCATTCATGCATTCAAGCTTCCCAATGCAAAAATAATTTTTAAAATCAGACTAATAGTTGCAGAGATGTGGGGTCCATAGACGGATGGATGGATGGAAAGAAACCGATAACATAAGCACTATCTTTTTTTACAAAAGACGTGCTAAAAACATATTGATATGCACTACATGAAAGTCAACATCTGTTTTGTTTACACTTGGCTACAGAACAAGTGATAGTTATTATGAATTGCCGAGACCTCCCTCTCCCCTAAGGAGAATAGGGAACACAGCTGTCACATAACTGGTGAAAGAACAGATGCATTTTCTTAAAATGCATTAATTATCATGACCTGCTGAGCCTAACATGCCTGTCTGATGCAATAATAAGTGATTGAACAAGTACAGATTAGTCGAAAAACAAACTACATGATAGTTTTGAGATCTACTGCTTCATAGGTGCACTATTCCCAAAGGAGGGGGAAGGGACATAATTATGGATAATAAACTGTTCCCCATGATAGAGTTTAAACAAACCTGAAGTCAACTTTGCTGCACTGCATGTGTGATATATTTTTTAAAAATAAAAAAAAAAACATAAAGCATTATTACTGCTGTGAGAAATGTTTAAGTCCCAAAATAACGTAAAATGCCAAAGAAAATGGAATTGGTTACTGGGATTTCATTAAAACAAGGCATCCACCTTCTAAAATATTATTTTGTTACTAAGATGCACATTTCTGATAATGGATACTATATACTATTTCACATGCTTTTACCATTCATATAAATTTATTGAAAATATGTCCAGCATATCAGCCTGTTAACCTTAGAGTTTGGACTATGTTAAGCACTGAATCTTCGTGCCATGCTTGATCTGACACAGGATAAGCAGCCTGCTCCATGCTACTACGTAATAGCACTACGTACTCCATGCTACTACGTAATATGTCTCTTAGTTGGATAGAGCTAAAACTACTTCACACAAGGAGCATGTAAAAGCTATCTGTGTGAAAGAAATCAAATCTTGAGCCAAAATAATGTTTTACTTTTCTCAAATTACTTTATATAAGTGCCTGCTGGGGTGACTTTTATTCATGCCTATTATTATATTTCCATATTATTCATTAGTACTAATAGTATCAATATTATTTTTTATATTTCAGAAATTGGACTGTTGCCTGTATTTCTTCCCACTATTACTACTACGATTGATTTGTTTACACAGAAGATTTCTCATCATAACACAGTTCTGATGCATAGTAACACATCATTTAGCAGGTCTACTCTGAAGGTCATTAAAAACTTTCATTTTCTGCGACAAAAAGCATCCAATGACTTTCCATCATTAAATATATATATATATATAAAAAAAAACTCTTTTTATGGGGCACTCAATCTAACAGGAGTTACCCATGTGTCTTGAGGTGAGCAAACAGGTAAGTGCTCCCCCTCCCTCTTTTTTAGCAGATCACATGTGGCGCCATCTATTGCACAGTCCTAACGTGGAGGGGAACAGGATGATGGCAAGAGCTTAGTCAACTATACTACCACATAAACTGCAGAGCAAAACACAGGAATTTCAGCTTTTTCTATAAAATATATTATTATGAATGGATAAGCTTAATACAGTAACAGATGCAATAATAAGAAATGAAAATCAATTGAAAATCTAACTATAAGCAGAGTTGTATCAAAATAAAATGTACCTGCATACACAGCCATTGAAACAGAAAACTTGCTGCAAACCCGCGAAGTGCGAAGCACAATAAAAATGAAATAAGATAATTTAAGAAAAAAATTAATAACACAATAATTATTACAACATTAGAGATTCCCTTGAACACACAAAATAAGTATATCACAATTGAATGTGCAGCTAAGTGTGTGAAATGGACCTTTATGTCAAAATATTGGAGTATGAACCTCATAAAAACAACAGACTAATTAAAGAAAGTTTTTATATCCAGAAAAACAATTCCATTAATGAACCTTAAAGATTTATAAATAGCATTTTCAACAACTTAATTAAAAAATAGTAGACTTACAAAATATAAAAGGAAAATATTTTAATTTAATAGCTGGCAACTGCAAGAGGAATCTGCCAATAAAATTTTAATTCTTTCTGTGTAAACGAAACTTTTGATGCAGTTCCTGTAGATTGAGAACAGGCCTTGATAAATTCAAGAGGCCAGAAATGTCTGTAAAAACTAAAGAACTTGGAAAACATGAAAAATAATTGAAAATTCTTCAAGTTAAAATAGAATCAAGTATATTAATCTGAGTAAAGCCTTGAGTAAGTGTTTAATTCCTGTAAATATTTTATTTTTTAATCTACAAGCAAAAACTATCTGCAAAATCTGCTAATAATTTGGAAACTATCCACGTACAACGTACGTCTACATTCTGCTACTCTGATTATAAGATAGCTTTGTGACATCTTGGCACTTATATCACAGATGCACTCCATTCGCTAGCTAGGGCCTAGTTATGGATAAATACCTGTTGCTTGTGATAGCCAGTCGTTTCAATTGCCCTAAGAATGTAAACACCCTGGATTTTTACTTTCCCACTGAATATCCACATACTGTATATATTAATTCTATAAGGTTTTTTACTGTAAGACCAGTTGTGAGAGAACGGCTTAACGTAAATATATGGTTGAGGTATCAAAATAAAAGTCTTATCATGTAGATGTGCCAGTCGAAGAGAAAAATGAGATTGGGGCAACAGTTTGGGCATTGTGGGGTGGCAAAGTTCCCATGTAAAGTCAATGGGAGAAGTGTGCGGTTGACTCACGCTGTTGAAGGCGTAAGTATGGAGGGACTCGGATAGTCCAAAGTCTCTCTTTTCAGCAAACTGTTGTGCAAAACAACACTAGCAGGAATTTGAAAGTTCTTATCGGAACAGCGAACACTCGAAGACCTGATTGTGTTGTGCCATTGGACTGTGTGATGTATATATAAAATTTAACATTAATTCGATCCAGTTTATTAGCGTAGGTAAGACATTTCCTATTATGTAAAGATGTAAATAAACGTTTCATATGAGTTTATTCTTTAAAAAAAAAAAAACTTATCGTCGATTCTGATGGGTTTTATCTACCAGGGAAAAAAACAAAAACTATTAGCCGATTTCGACGAGTTTTGTCTACCGGGTTCGAATCCCGGTGAGGCATGGATGTTGCGTTTGTCTTACGCCACTGGCTCGCTCCCTTCCCTGGAACCACTGACTCTAAATTAGGGATGAGTGACTGCTTATAGCCCACTGAGTTGCTCACGGTGGTTGTTAAATCTTCAGTCACAAAAAAAAAAAAAAAATTGTAAACCTGGACTATTGTCTTTACTAAAGTGGTTGAATGAATTTATCAATCAAATAAAGTTTACATTTGTTGTTTCATATCAGTTTATTATTTTAAAAAAAAAAGACTTATCATTGATTTCGTTTGGTGGTAGAATATATTTTAGCAAGACATTCAAAGTGTTATGCGTTTCATTTTACCGCAGTTGCCTGCTTACATTTCAAACACTGGCTCTCTCTTGTAAAACTATGCAATAGTTTTCTGTGATTTTCTGCCCCCCCCCATTAGAGGGCAAAAGCTTTGTGAACTATACTGCCACAGCTGAGGATAATAACTGGCACGTATGATTATTCTGCTCTCAAGACATCGTAGAGAAATGCCAGTCCTTCCATCAGCGCATGGAGTATTTGCGCCACAGGAGACTCTGATGAAGTACGAAAAACAATTATGATTTCAAAGATTTTTACATTCCATTCTATGTATTTTATTTGTGTTTCATTAAAACACACAAAGAGCCACAATCTGATATGTTAACAAATCCACCAGCAACTGCCATGGAAGGGCACCCATAACACCTCAGAAGTATTTCCTATATTTATTAAAGCTATGTACAGTTGTTTGTAAAAGTTTTAACACCATCAATCATTTTTCTACGACTTCATCAGATTGAATCATATCATTTTGCGATTACTCCATTTCATTTCATAACTGCATTATACAGGGTGATCATAAACTCGCGCAACCCAAAATTTGATTTCATAAATTGGTGCTTAATTGTTATAATAATTCTTTCTGCCACTAGATGTCATTACCATGCTGTTAGGAAGTATCAGTGAAGCAGAGGTCACTGTGATGTGTACAGGTTGTTCATAGTGTAGTTTCATTCGTTGTGGAGATGAAATGTCTTTTTCCCAGACGCAGCGAATTTTTATTCTGGAAAGTTATTTCGCAACTCGTTCGTACGGATGTGTTGCCGAAGACTTTCGCAAGAAATTTCTGAATACAGCAGTCCACAATATCGCGATTAGGGCAGCGTTTTTGGGACACTGGATCTGCTGCGGATAAAAAAACACTCTGGGAGACTCTCCATTTTGACTGACCGTAAAGTGGATGAGAAAAAGCGGGCACTGCAGCAGTCGCCCACGAAACAGCCTCCAGAAACTCGCCATGCAATCATCAATCTCATACGGTAGTGCTCATAAAGCTGCGAAATCGTTACATCTTCGTCCATATGTAGGTGCCGACTTTTAATGAATGCCATGGGGGCAAACCAAAAAATCACAAGAAAGTAGCATTCACTTTTAAAATTAATAGTTGTTTAACCACACGCATATACAAGCACATGCACACTAAAGCAATGACATATAGTACAAGAATAATAATGTATTTCAACTTCATGCTCAATGGAATTTTAAATTCCCAGATTATATTTCCGAGGGGGCCTGAAAATATCGTCTTTGAGTTCTATGTATATACAATACATACATATGTTATTTATAATGAACCAAAAACAAAATATAGTCTCTGAGTTTTGCACATATACATACACTCATTTTCCAATTTATTCGGAGCACCACCAATATGTTATATCCCTGTGAGAAGAAACATTCAATGACCAGTAACTTTTTAAATACCATGTTAATGAAAAAATGCCACTCAACAAATATTGTTCATCTCCATGAAATGTTCCAAATTTCAAAAGTAGCATTACTTGCTATAATTGAATTAACAGGAAATGCAGTCTGAAAATCGAAGGCGACAGGACTCTTTTTCTGAAGCGATCTTAAAGGTTTTCTTCGAGTTAGGTAATGATGCTCACTGTTATCATGAAACACGCATAAGCAGTGAATGAAGTTATTCTCCACAAATGTTGATACATTTTGCTTTCTGTTTTAACTGAATTTCTATTAATAATTTATAAAATGGGGAAGAAACCATATATCTTTCAGTATCTATTTTCTCTTAATTTAATAAGCAATTGATGTTAAATTTTGGTGTATTTCGTATATTTCACTGAGTTGTACAGTTTTTGCTCTGTTCCATTTTTCTATCAAAATGCAAGTTAAACATTCACTGACATTGAATGTTTCTTATCAGAGGGATGGATGTGTTCCTATTAAACTGGTCGATGATTATATTTTATCTTACTTTACATAACTTATAAGGCTGTCGCTCGAGCACCCCAGTATCTCCCCTTCTCTCTTTGTAGAAAGAGCACAGTTAAACTAAAAGAAAAAACTCAGCATTGTTAGCATGCATTTCCAGAGAAGACCGAGGAGGCCAAAACATACTTTTGCCCCAGCAGTCTAATCACTGAGGGGGCGATTGCCCTGCGTTGTCTGCGCCTATGCGTCAATATCATATTCGTGCAGTGCATAAACTCAAGGCCGCAGATGCAGGCAAACGAATAACTTCTGCCGATGGTTCCGCTCATTCTTTGAGCAACGTGGAATACAGAATCTGGATACAGTTTCCTTCAGTGAGGAGGCCTGGTTTCACCTCGGAGGTTATGTCAATAGTCAGAACAATAGGATTTGGTCAGGTGAAAATTCACATGTTTTTCTTGAAAAAGGTTTGCATTAAAAAAAACCTTGGAGTTTGGTGTGTAATATCGTGCCGTCACATAGTGGGGACCGATTTTTTCGAAACGACTGTGGATAGTTCCATCTACCAAGACATTATCACACAGTTTGTGGCACTCCTTGATGTCAGCGAATGACATTGTTGGCTCCAGAAAGACAATGCCACATGCTGGTTAGTACCGTCAATTTTTTTGAGAGATTTTTTCAGTGAACGTCTCATCTCCAAAGACTTGCGGCTTCCCAGATCGCTGCTCGACTTCTTTCTTTTGGGGGTATCTCAAAGGTGTTGTGTATCACAATAAACCTCACACCCTGGATGAACTTAAAATGAACATCACAATGATTGAAAACATCAGTAAGGAGGTGCTTTACAAGGTGTCATCAAACTTGGTAAAAGAGCGCGCGCTTGCATTTACGAACATGGAGCCCACTTTGAACATATGTTATAATGAGGTTATTTTTCTTTTGTTGTTATAAAGGTAAGATTATAACCTATATTTGACGATGTTTATTTTTTAACAATTGTAATTAACCTTATAATTTTTTTTTCTGGGTTGCATGACTTTATGATCACCCTGTATATATGTCATGTCTACAATAAAGATTTGTTGAGCTGGCCAAGCTTTCAAAGTTCAGTTGTCACCTGGTTTCCATACAGAGAGGTTGGGATTTGCATTTTCTCTATCTTACATTATGGGCCAGAAATAACAACAACAAAATATTGACATAGCCCAGAGAGCACAAATAAAGAATTTATACCAAGAAGGATACTCTGAACACAAAATTGCATGTCAGCAAGACACAAAACACCAAAGACAATAAGCCCACTTCCTAAATCGTGGCAGCTCATCTTTCAAAACATTTCTGGCACGTGTAGTTCGCAAAGCAATATTAAGATGGTGAGACATCACAGTAAAGGCTAACCAATTTATTCAATGTAAATAAACCCTTTTATTTTATTCAGAAAAATCTATTAACTTAATACTTGACAAGGGTGAATAAACATAACCTCTTCCCCAACCTATCCCATGAAACTTTGAAACTTACATTACATTAGTTAGCCACTACTAATTTACAAATACAAAGCTGTTAAAATAATAAATTACTAACACTATACACATATTTTAAGAACTATTAAATTAAAAACCAATAAAAAACTGTACCTTCAGAACCATACAAGAAGACTTTTGAACGTTTTCGCCCATCAACTGTAGGTATCTTCAGAAAGATGGTGAGAATTTATCAGTTACCTGCAACCAAGTGCCAGCCAAAAGGTAAGTCAGAGTTCGTACTGTTGTTTCAATGATCTCCGACTTACCTTTTGGCTTCACTCGGTTGCAGGCAACTGATGTGTTCATACCATCTTTCTGAAGATGTCCACAGTTGATGGGCGAAAACGTTCAAAAACTTCTTGTATGGTTCCGAAAATACAGTTTTATTGGTTTTTAATTTAATAGTTCTTAAAATATGTATATTATTAGTAATTCAGTATTTTACCAGTTTTGTATTCGTAAATTAGTAGTGGCTAACTAATCTAAAATAAATTTCAAAGTTTCATGGGATAGGTTGTGGAAGAGGGTTATGTTTATTCACCTTTGTCAAGTATTAAGTAAATAGGCTACCTTTTCCTTAATAAAGTAAGGGGGTGTCTTTGCACAGAATAAAATTTGTTGGCCTTTACTGTGACATCTCACCATTTTGATATCACTTTGCGAACTACAAGTGCCGGAAATGTTTTGAAAGATGAGCTGCCACGCTTTAGTAAGTACTTAGGCTTATCATCTTTTTGTATTCTGATATTGAGTGGCACATTTTTTGCAAAATGTCTGTTGGAGTGTTTGAACCCTAACAGCATTTCCTCATCAGTTTGAAAAAGTCAGCAAAACTGTTATCCACAATGCAATCATGAAATTTAAAGAGGTGATATTTAGCGACTGGAAGAGGAGTGGTCATTCAAGGAAAGCAATACCCTGAGATGACTACACTACACCATGAATCCTCATTAACTCCCAAGAAGTTCCTGCAAGAAAATCAAGGCGTCTCTATATTCTAAGGGAACAGAAGTTAGAATCAGCACTGTTTCAAAATGTCTGAGCGATTTGGATTAAAGTCTCCCAACTATACATGTAAGTCTTGATTGATCATTATTATGAAGAATAGATTAGTGTTTGCTAGGGGACATCAATTGTGGACTGCTGAAAAGTAGAGTGAACTTTGTTTTTTCCACATGAATTAACTTTTCAGCAATTTGTATTGCATACATGACAAGTCTGACATCCAAAAGGAAAGAGATTTGATAAGAAATGTACATAGCTGCTATCATGAAACATTCTTCAAGCCAAATGATATGGGGACCTATATCGAAATTCCTTATTCAGGCAGTAATTCACATTACAGGCCATCATCATCATCATTGTTAACCATTATCAATCCAATGCTGGACGAAGGTCTTCCCAAGGTTCCTCCACAACGGTCTGTCTTGTGCCAGTCTCCTCTACGTCACTCCCACATACATTCCAGCTGCCGGAGACTGAGGGCCAAGATTTAAGTTGTGGAGTCATTTTAGAGGGGTTTGGCCATAACTTACCACGCTGGCCAAGCGGGTTGGTGAGTGTGGGATAGCATTTCCTCTAATCCCGATGGTATAGTTATACCGCTATTGGCGGTCGTCAGAGCCCCTTTAGTGGGAACAGGATGCACCACGAGAAGGTGGGGTTGACATTTGTCAAGGAGAGGCTGTGATGTTACGCATCACCGACACATACCAAGTACTAAATCTTAATAATTTTGAGCCTTTTTGTTAAAAAAGTTTGTTCTGGGGATATGTAAAAAATATATCTCCTAAAAATATTTAAATATATCTGCGAAAATTAAAAAATGATGTCATTTCCACTATTAGAAGTGTGCTTAATTAGCAAAATGAGGTAGAATGCCAAAATGTATGCATACACTGGGTTCCTTAGAATTCATAAAAATGAATACATCCATTTTCTGAAAGATCACTTACAAATTTTCAGCCAAATTTTGCTATGTAAATAACTAGAACCCTGGAAAATGTTAGTTTACATACCAGGGTTCCCACTCTTTTACTCCCATAAAAAATAAGCACTTTTTAAGGACTTTTAAGCACCTATTGAAAATTTTTTAAGGACCTCGGCAATTACACGCGCACTAGCTTTTATACATATAGAAGAAAATGTATGTAAATACATTTTCTTCCATATGTATACATTGAGTGGCCACTTTATTATGACCACCTGACAGTTTTAAGAAAATGAGCTATGGCTGCACGCTGTTGCCGCCAGAGGGCGAGGCTAGTATAAAAAGGGAAAGCTTAGTGCTTGTGACAGTAGAAGAAGTGATTTTGGGTAACAAGATGGGTAAAAAATACGATTTGACGAACTTTCAACGTGGGATCATTGTAGGAGCTTGGAGCCATGGAGCGAGTATCACCGAAACCGCCGCATTCGTGAAATGTTCTAGAACAGCTGTTGTTAAAGTGTTTAAAGACTGCACTGCAAGTCAAAAATCTGGGTCGCTACGTGCAACATGTGGTCGTCATCGACTAGTGACTGCTCAAGCGGAGCGGAACGGAGAGTGTCCAGACTGGCAACAGACAACAGAAGGGCAACAGTGCAGAAAATTACAGACCATCTTAATCAAGGATCCCCTCAAATTACCTCTGAACACACTGTTCGCCGTACACTGCATCGGATGGGATATGGCAGCCGAAGGCCTGTGGTTGATTCCATGCCAAATCAACCAGTCACTCAACCTGACCATTTCAGATTTCAATGAAACCTTCAGGGCTCATTCTCCCTAATTATATAAATGAGAATATATTTTTGAATTTTTTTATCTCATTGGGTTTTCATGTAATTAATTTTTAAAAATTTGAAAAATCGTCATTTTTTGGCTTGCATAAACTTTTTCAATCTTGAATTTCTCAAGTTTTTTAAGGCCTAGAAAGTTGTTTGACCCCTCACTTTAAAGAGAATTTCATAAGTTTTAATTTGATATGCAACTTGACTATGCTTGGTGAAAAAAAAAATCTAAATTTAAAAGATGACACTGTTTTTTAAAAATTTTGAAAAAAAAAATATTTTTTGTATTATTATAAGCTTTAAATCTTGAAACTTTTAGAGTGGGATCTGAATGGGATCAGGAATTATAGTACCAATGGTATTGTTTTAAATACCAGTTAGGGCTACATTGCTACCTTTAACTTTTGTAAAGTAAAAAAAAAAAAAGAAAGAAAAAAATACATTGGCTATAAAGGTAACCAATTTACATTAAGGTCTATTACAGATAATGATTTACTAAATCCTGCAATGGTAGACCTAGTCAAAGGATTCTATCAAAATGATGAGGTTAGTCGTCAAATGCCTGGTAAAAAGGACTTTGTTTCAGTCAAAAAAGATGGCAAACGCGTACATGTTCAAAAGTATTTAATTCTAAGTACATTAAAAGAATCATATGTACTATTTAAGGTGTGTTACCCTGATCATAGAATTGGAATTTCTAAATTTTGTGAGATTCGTCCCAAGCATTGTGTTTTTCCTGGGTCCAGTGGGACACATTCTGTGTGCATTTGCACAATACATCAGAATGCCACATTAATTATGGCTCAGTGTAGAATACCTGAATTGACAAATGGTGAACTCTCGATTAAAACATACAAAGATGTAACAAGCAATATAATTCGCAAAACGCCAACATCTAAATGTTACTTCGCAAATTGTGTTAATTGCCCAGGAACCGATGATTTGAAGGCTCGGTTTGAAGAAGCTTTTGAGCTTAATAGCATTGAAAATGTGAGTTTCAAACAATGGATGCAGACTGATAACAAGTGTGTCCTGGAAACTTCTTATTAAAAAACCGACAGAAGACTTTTTGGATTATTTGTTTCAGAGTTTGCCAAAACTTTTAAGACACTCTTTTATTGCTACTCAACGCCTTCCTATTTGCAACACTTGAAAGAAAATCTACCTCAAAACCAATGCATTGTACTTTGTGATTTTGCTGAAAATTATGCATTTGTGCTTCAAGATTTTGCACAAGGCTTTTATTGGAACAATGCTCAAGCAACAGTACATCCGTTTGTTATATACTATGTTGACAGGGAAACCAAAAAGTTGGCGCACCTGAGTTTAGTTATTCTTTCTGATTTCATGGTGCATGATACAGTTGCTGTTCATTTGTTTCAACACCTCATGACTGACTTTCTTAAACAGAATCTGCCCCATAAACCTGAAAAGCTGAATTACTTTTCAGATGGAGCATCATCACAGTACAAAAACAAATCAAACTTTCTCAATCTCTGCCATCATGAGAAAGTTTTTGGCATCAAGGCAGAATGGAACTTCTTTGCATTGTCATATGGAAAAAATGCATGTGATGGTGTCGGAGGAACTGTTAAACGATTAGCGGCATTGGCCAGTCTACGGATGGTCTACAATGATCAAATTATGACCCCGCGCCAACTTTATGATTGGGCTAAAGACAATATTGTCAACATCAGTTTTTTGTATTCCACTATAGACGAATACGAGGCAGAGGAAAAGACCTTGAAAAGTAGGTTTGAAACAGCAACAACAATAAAGGGTACTCAACAATTTCACAGTTACAGTCCTGTGAATGAGACTAGAGTTTTAGTAAAAAGCTACTCATTTTCAGAGGAATCAAGTGTAGAAATAGTTTCAGCTGATTACACTGATGATGATCTGGACATTAATGACATTGCTGGCTTTGTTACATGACAATACTCAGACAAATGGTGGTTAGGTTGTGTGTTAGGAATAGAAGCAGATGAAGTAAAAATAAGTTTTTTGGAACCACATGGCCCTTCTCCATCTTTCAAATACATACAACTTACTGACATACTAGTTGTACATAAAAGTGTGGTTTTAACAAAAGTTGATCCTACAACAGCTACAGGAAGAGTTTATTGACTTACAGACTCAGAAACCAAAAAGGCAAACAAGAACTTATTTGTTAAATTAAAGAAGAACTAAGAGGTCGCTATTTTGGCATAACTACAACTCTGAGTGCTAACTAAAAATTTTTTAATTAATTTTACCAGGTAAAACTTTTAGCCTGTTGGGACTGTCCTTCCCTTGTTTTACGTTTGACTATGTATTAGTATTATGTAGATTTTAAAACTCAGTGTCTGTTATCATGTAAAAACACTAAAACGAGAATTATAATCCATTATTACTTGTACAGTAACTTTAAGTTTTCTGCCATTTTAAAAATGCAAGGAGTAGTTTATGAAGTAAATTGTAGTTGTGGACTATCTTACATAGGTGAAACAGGTCGCAGACTAGAAACTCGTATAGCTGAGCATAAAGCAGCTATAAAAAATTGCTCCAACAAGACTGGATTAGATAGGCATGTTAGAGAAACTGGGCACAGCATGGATTGGAATTCCCTTAAAGTAATCAGTTTCCAAAGCAATTTCCAAAAAAGAAAACTGAAAGAAGGAATAGAGATTGAGAAAAATAAAAATTCCATCATCAATGACTGCAAAGGATTTTCCCTGCCTAACATCTGGCAGGATTTGTTGAAAAATAACCTAAACCGTCAAGGTTAACCGTAACCGTCAAGGTAAACCGTAACCATGATAGTGACAAGCAAAAAGTGACAACAACAAGAGAGCCTGAAGAAGGAGAAGAGTTTTCTCCGAAAATTTGCTATAAATGAAAGAAAAAAATTTCCTAGTAAATTCCCATAAGTTGCTTTAGATTATTAACACAATTAAATTTTTTTTTCATCAAGCATAGTCAAATTGCATATCAAATTAAAACTTATGAAATTCTCTTTAAAATGAGGGGTCAAACAACTCTCTAGCCCTTATGAAACTTGAGAAATTCAAGATTGAAAAAGTTTATGCAAGCCAAAAAACGACGATTTTTCAAAATTTTATAAATTAATTACACAAAAACCCAATGAGATAAAAAATTTTTTTAAATATATTCTCATTTATATCATTAAGGAGAATGATCCCTGAACGTTTCATTGAAATCTGAGATGGTCAGGTTGAATATTGAAATTTTTTGGTTGATTTAGCATGGAATGCAATGACCCCTGTTCGAACACCTTTGCTGTCTGCAGTTAACAAGAGAAAACATCTCCAGTTCACACAGGAGCACAAGGATTGGACAGTCAATAATTGGAAACAAATTATGTGGTCCGATGAATCATGTTTTCAGTTGAACCATGCCGATGGCAGAGTGCATTGCTACAACCCTTCAAGCTGGTGAAGGCAACATTATGGTTTGGGGTATGTTTTCCTGGCATGCTTTGGGCCCTTTAATTCATGTTCATCAACGTCTGACTGCCACATCATATCTAAACATTGTTGCGGACCAAGTGCATCCTGTCATGTGGATGGTTTACCCCATGGCGATGGCTACTTTCAATAAGATAATGCATCCCGCCATAGTGCCCGTATTGTACAGGATTGGTTTCAGGAGCATGCCGGTGAGTTTACTTTGCTTAGGTGGCCCCCACAATCTCCAGATCTAAACCCCATTGAGAATTTGTGGGATGAAGTTGAACGAGCCATCAGACAGCTGGATCCACAACCCTGCAATAACACTCCTGGAAAGTGCTATTCATCAAGCATGGTCTCAGATTCCACAAACCACCTATCAACATCTTGTGGACTCCATGCCAACGAAGAATCGAAACAGTATTAAAGGCGAAAGGTGGCCCAACGAAGTACTGAGGTGAGGGGCTGGTCATAATAAAGTGGCCAGTCAATGTATAAAGACAACTATTTTTTTTTCTCAGTGTCTAGGCTCCAAATATTAATTAGGTATAGCATTTCATATGAACTCACGTGCTCCACAAAAACGACCGATCGAAAGTTTATGGGCAAATGTAGAAAAATAAAAAAAAAAAGTCCGAACAAAATAAAAAATAAGCACCTTTAAGCACTCCGAACAAAATAAAAAATAAGCACTTTTAGCTCTTTTGGGGAAAATATAAGGACTTTTAAGCACCCCAAAAAATATAAGCACTTTTTAGGGACTTTTAAGGATTTATAAAAACCGTGGGAACCCTGCATAAGTTTACTAATAAATAACATGCATGGTATATTTTAATACCAAGTATCGAGATATCTGTAATGATAAAAGACTTGTGTGTTTGCTTTGCATTACTTCCCAATAATATCTTTTAAAAACATTTCAAATACACATGGCTTTGCAGGACAGCATTTCCCAGTGGCAACCTGTTACCTCAAAGCCTTGTCCGAACCAACATCCATACTATAAATTAAAAACCCTAAAACTTTTTTTCTAAACAACTTAGGTCTTTTTCAACATTGTTTAAATAGAAAGTTTTAGTAGTTTTTAGTGTTTTTAACTTATAGTATAGATGCTGGTTCAGGCAAGGCTTAATAAGTTGTCACTGGGAAATGCTGTCCTGTAAAGCAGGCCCGTAGCTGTGGGGAGAGGGGCATTGCCCACCTCTTGCATTTTCGGTGTTTTCCATACTTATCCTTTAATTTTGCACACCAGCATACCCGACATAATTGCCCACCCTGAAAAATTAGTCGCCAACCCACGTGCATTTGAAATGTCTTTAAAAGATGTCATTGGGAAGTAATGCAAAGCAGAGTTCGCCAAAATGCATAATTAGTCTAGTACGCATCGAAAAATGTGTTTACGCATTGAAATTTTGACAATGCGTAAAAATATGCATCGAAATTTTGCCAATGCGTAAAAATATGCATCCAAATTTTGCCAATGTGGAAAAAGTACGAATTGAAAATTTTAAGATGAAAAATTTTTATTTTAAACTTTTTATTTGAATTTTATATTTCAAACATGTGATCAGCAGTATCCTTTGTTACCTCAGGCCAGATATCGCATTGTACGCGATCCATACCTGGCCGTGGTTTGCTTGGCGCGACCGGAGCTATGATGCGATGGTGGCGTGACCTTTGGTCAGGAAGACATTGTTCCTTACCTTGACATCATCTGAAACGCAATCGCATGGGCAACAGCTCGCAAATCTACTTTCATTGCTGCTACAGCTCATGCTCAATCAGCCGATTGAAGTACGCTTTCGCAATCACAATTCCGGAGCGCCTCGTGGTCGTGGAGCAGTGATTTGTTATCAGACACTGTAGTATTGAATGATGTGTCGAAACAGCGTACTTTAACGTCTTTCTTTTCGGCAATACTCAGTCCAATGATGTAGAAGAGAAACAAAGGGCAGAGGAAGGAAAAAATGAAAGCTGCAAAAAAACTAGCGGTACGAAAGCAGCCAACAAACATGGACACTTCATTAGAAATTGAAGAATGCGTTGATAAAAACGATGTTTCCTGTGTTACATCCAACATCAAAGTTGGAAATTCATTCTTGTTTTTTACCAAAATGGTACAAAGAATTCCCAGGGATTATTTTCAATGTGCTTGTAGTGTTTACATATATATATATATATACTAAAGAGCAAAGCCGATAACATAAGAAAAACTTTACAATTTAAAACGAAAGTTGCAAAACAACCTGAAGATCAAAACGTGCAACGCAGCAGTTATGAAAATTCAGAATTCACATTCTATTAAGAAGAGACTGAAGCAAAAAAAAAAAAAAAAATTAACTCATACCAAGTACAACATAAAAAAGGTTATTTATTGACCGGTGTGAGTAAAAAGCGAAAAAAAGAACAACTGAATGCAGAAAGTGTCGAGAATACTGAGCCTTGGCTTTATCAAGGACCAGCAAAAACTCTGCATTTTCTCACTTCCACAAAGACCTATTTGGAAATGGGTTTCTGCAAAGTCATGGATAATTAATAATTAACCCACCTAAAAAAAATATATATATATATATATATACCTTCTACATTCAGTTGTTTTATTTTATTTTTTTATCTTTTCTCCTTTTACTCACACAGGTAGATACATAACCTTTTCTATGTTGTATTAGGTGTGAGTCAAAATTATATATGTATTTTTTTGCTTAGGTATCTTTTTTATAGAATATATATATATATATATATATATATGTCATGACCTCATATGTTTTTAACTAAAATAAAACCCGTCCAAATACATTTAGTAGTGAAATATTTTTTAATACGAAAAAGCAAACAAACCAGGATTGTTTTTTTTTATAATTTCCGGTGTTTCTGCAAGTTTTTTTAAATTTCACTCGTTAATTTTTCTAAAATACTCCTCACTTTTAAAAATTACTTCCTAAATTTTTTCAAAGGAGTAAAAATACTCCTTTAAATTATTTTTTGGCAAACTCAGATGCAAAGCAAACACACAAGTCTTTATCATTACATATATCCCAGTTTGGCATAAAAACAAATTTTACTGCGCCTACACAACACTGGATGATCATGAAGTAATGACCGCATTAAAAAAAATGCTGATAACCTGTATTTAAGTTTTAACATATGAATTTTCCCCATGAGTAGACAAATTCATTTTTGAATATACAAAACAAATTTCTTCAAAAAGTTTATGACAAAGCATACATGAAAAGTTAACTAACTTTTTATCTGCATGAGGAAAATACTATTCCCTCCCCCCACCCCCACCCCCACATGGCCAATATTGAAGTTTCCTCTGACAAAAACACCTGCACACAAAAATCTTTATATATTGATTAACTTCAATTATTTGAAAATTCTTAGCATTCGCTTTTGCCACGTTATATTCTGGACGTCGGAAATTAAAAATTCCTTGCATTTGAAACGTGATATCACTATAAAATAGAATAAAAAAAGCTTTACTCACAATGTTTTTTTGGTGATCCTCTTTCTTTTATTGCTTTCAATTGCTGAAGTTAAAATATTATGCCATTATGATTCATGCCAAAAATTTGGTAACATGTTCACACTTGCAGGTACCCTGTTGGTGAGTATGGCTTAAAAAATGTAGTCTTGGTTCTTCTAAGGTGAGTATGTCTTAAAAACGAAGTCATGGTTAAAAACTCAATGAACAAACGAAGTCTTATTTAAAACCTAATGAGTCCAGAGTTGGCCAAAATGCGTAATTACGCATCTAGGATGCACCGAAAAGTGTGTTTACGTATTGAAATTTTGCCAACGCATAAAAATACGCATCGAAATTTTGCCAACACGTAAAAATACGAATCGAGAATTTTAAGCTGAAATTTTTTTATTTTCAACTTTTTATTCGAATTTTGTATTTCAAACATGTGATCAGCGATATCCTTTGTTACCTCAGGCCAGATCTCACGTTGTAGACGATCCACACTTGGCCGTGGTTTGCTTGGCTTGACCGGAGCTATGGCGGCGTGATCCACCAGTCAGTCAGGGCATGATGTCAGGGAGACATCGCTCCTTACCTTGACGTCATCGGCTCATCGGGAGCGCAATCGCATCGCAAAATTCCTGTCACTGCTGCTACAGCTCATGCTCGATCAGATGAGTGAAGTACGCTTTCGCAATTCTGGAGCACCTTGTCGTCGTGATTTGTACTTCGTCATGACAGCGGTACGTAGTCGTGATTTGTAAAGACTGAAACAGCTTTATCAGACCCTGTAGTATCGAATGATGTGTCGAAACAGCGTACTTTAACGTCTTTTTTTCCGGCTAGACTCAGTCCAGTGGTGTAGAAAAGAAACAAAATACAGAGGAAGGAAACAATGAAATCTTCAAAAAACTAGTGGTGGAAATACAAAAGCAGCCAACAAACATGGACACTTCATTAGAAAATGAAGAATGCATTGTGTTACATCGACGTCAAAGTTGGAAATTCATTCTTGTTCTTTACCAAAATGGTACAAAGAATTTCCAGGGATTACTTTCCATGTGCTTGTAGTGTTTACGTTATTTATGTATTATATACATATTTTTAACTAAAAAAAGAAGCAAAACATCCAAATGCGTTCAGTAGTAGTGAAATATTTTTTAATATGAAAAAAAAACAGGGTTTTTTTTATAATTTCCCAGTGTTTTAGCAACTTTTTTTTTTTTTATTTCACTCGTTAATTTTTCTAAAATGCTCCTTACTTTTAAAAATTACTCCCTAAATTTTTCCAAAGGAGTAAAAATACTCCTTCAAAATATTTTTTCGGCAAACTCTGCTTATGACCAAATAAAAATATTCATTTGTTTATTAGGTTTTAAATATGACTTCATTTGTTTATTAAGTTTTTAACCAAGACTTTGTTTTTAAGCCATACTCACCTTAGAAGAACGAAGACTTCATTTTTTAAGCCATACTCACCAACAGGGTACCTGCAAGTGTGAACATGTTACAAAATTTTTGGCATGAATCATAATGGCATATTTCAACTTCAAAAATTTAAAGCAATAAAAAGAAGACCACCAAAAAAACATTGTGAGTAAAGCCAAAATTTTATTCTATTTTATAGTAATATCATGTTTCAAATGCAAGGAATTTTTAACTTACGACATCCAGAATATAACGTGGCAAAAGTGAACACTAAGAATTTTCAAATAATTGAAGATAATCAATATATTTATAAGCAACATATTTAATTTAAATTTGTTTCCCATCATAGGAAATAAATTATATGGTTTACTTAAAACTCTTTATGATTTATGCCAAAAAGTTCAGTTAGATGTTTTAGAGAACATGACTATTATGTTCCACAAGAGAATTTCAAGTAACTGAAACAAAGGTTCATGAATACAATTATTTATATACTACTTATATTTCTTCTTGCATTTGGATGCTAAAGTGTTCATTCTCAGTTTGTTCAAGTGAATATTTGCCATGTGTTAGCAAATGTCTTTTCACATTCCACGGTCGAACAAACTTCTTCATGCAAATTTCACATTCATAGAATTTTTTAGGCTTTTTTCGACCAGTATGAACAGCAAGGTGGAGTGTAAGTGAGCTCTTGATAGTAAAACTTTTACTACATATGTCACACTGAAATGGCTTTAAGCCACTATGTATAGCCAAATGTAATTTAAGATTTCCACTCTGATTAAACCTCTTGGAACAGACATGACACTGATACGGTTTCTCACCTGTATGAATTGTCCTGTGTCGGGCAAGAACATACTTACTGACAAAACTCTTACAGCAAAACTCACAGCAATGAGGCTTTTCTCCACGATGCAACAGCATGTGTATTTCAACACCACCTTTGAAAACAAACCTTTTGTCACATACAGGACACTGGTAAGGTCGCTCGCCAGTATGCGTAACCATGTGTTCCTTGAGATACCAACTCCGGTTAAACCGCTTTAAACAAATTTCACATTCATATGGTTTTTCTCCTGTATGTACAATCTGATGCTTTGTTAGGACAGCTTTGGTGGTAAAGGTCTTCGTGCATATCTTACACTGGTGGGGGTTCTGTCCTGCATGTTGGAGAAGGTGGGACTCTAGGGTTTTCCACTGTTTAAACTGTTTGGTGCAGAGTTGGCAGTCATAAGGCTTTTCTCCAACGACATGTGTAAGTAGGTGCCTGTCAAGCCAGTTTTTTGCAATAAAGGATTTTTCACAGTGTTCACACTGATGTGGCTTTTCATTGACATGGGTGTACCAATGTTTCATGAGAAAGGATTTAGTATGGAACGTTTTATAGCACATTTCACATCGATGTAACTTTTCAACTGTGTGGACCAGCGCATGGCTTATCAGGTCATTCCTATCAGAAAATTTCTTTGGACACTTTTTGCACTGGTGCTTCTTTTTCCAGTTGTGATGAGTCCTTAAATGTAATGTGAGCTCTGTCTTTTGGAGGAACTGCTTTGAACAAAGTCCACAATCCAGTGAATTTTCTGTAATGTCGTGGCCCTGACACTCCTTTTCATCTGCCCCTTTAAGAGAAATAACTACAGGGTTACTCTTTCCAGATATACAAACTTCAGACATTCCGCTTTCAGAAACTGCTACGTGGGAGTATATACACAACGCAATTATTTATTATTCTTTCTCTTTTTTTCATGCAAGGAGTAAAAGTACAACTTACAATTTGACAAGCTTTGAGAAAATCTCCTAGTAAGAATATAAAATACGCAAAAAAAAAAATTATATATATATATATATATATTTAAAAACAGCATGGTCGAACATAAATCGGGAGGAGCCAGTTTCATTACCGTTCCAGGACGGTGTAATTTTCCATGTTTTCTGTTGGACAACTACATGGGAAACAGTAAAAATAAGCGGCATTTACTTGCGGTCAAAACAAACATATTTCTTTCTTAACTACACGTTAAGAGGACGATAAACCAATTTTTCATTATTTATACATTAAACCAAGCCATATATGATCGATAAATTGCAAAATTCATCGAAATTGCGACTGACATACACTACAACAAACACATGACGATCTTTAACCAGTCCTAAACAAAAATATAAACACCAACACACTGCATATTAGTGTTGCCAATCACTTCTGCAGCAAAGTTTCACAAAACTTAGCGAATGGCTTCACACTGCTGCTGTTAGAAACGAACTGCCGGATCAAAAACGGTAGGTCTTTTTCATGGATAGTTATTTTGGAACTACATGGTTTTGTATACCGCTTTGACGGGAATTGTCTCCTATTAGCTGAAGAAGGGTCTGGACTGAAATACGCATTTATGGAATTTATTAATCTGAAAAATTCCATCAGTTTCGGTGACCTCATCTGCACATTGTAATGCCAAACCATAGCTTCAGGGTATTATGTAACTCTTTGCGAGAAAATGTGATTTCTGCAGGCTGCAGTCGTTATTTTATTTTATTAACTCCACGACATCCTGAGCCTTGAAATGTTGGTTAAGCTGCTTACAGGACATGCTCACGTGGATTTGTTTCATTGGAGCCAATGTAACGTGCAATGACGTTTAGTAGTAAAATCTCTGGTACAGGTAGCCGCTGTGGCAACACGGTAACTGCGGTGTGTTATGTTGAAATTGAATTAAGTATGGTAGGAGCACGTACGATCGAAGCAGAAGTTTTTCCGCGAGAATTTTCAGATCTAGTTATGATTTCAGCGTAAAGCCGCTCAAGTAAAGCATAATTTATTTCCCCGATTTTAGTAATTCGTATTTTGAATTTGTATTATAGGAATTTTTATTTTTTTTGAACCAATTATAAGTATTTTGTAACTTGTTTATATTAGTAAATCGTAGTAAGTTACTTGCTGGCATGAGGGAAATACAGGAAACATAAAGTTTTGGTTTGTAGGACCTTTAAAATAATCTCATATTTATTCGGCAGTATGCATGTTTTGCGAGGAATTTCACTCCAACATTTATTTCGATGTATACTAAACGAAATTTTGTGTTGGTATCTGAAATCCAAACAGCAGTGGGGCTTTGCAGTGTATTTGTTTGTATTATAGAGATTGAAAGAATGCCAAATAGGAATTTGCTGTTAGATCTCACAGGAACCCCTTCCCACAAATAAAATTAGTGGCAATAAACAATATTGTAAGACAAAAAATATACAGTAAGTACCTTGTACTTTTAAAAGATAAAAATAACAAATGAGTGCACATGACTATAATAAAAGAAAATGAAAGTAAGAAATGGAGCAAAAATTAATTTAGAAATACATTTTTTTTTGTTGTGGCAGTAACTTTAAACTAAGACCAATTTCATACTTTCTATTCTCCCCAACTCCAGCAAAGAAATAATTGTGTTCTTTGGGGTGCACATGACAAAGACTGCAGCCAGAATTTATAGATTTAGATTCACATCCTTGCTGTTTCCAGGGGGAACAGAACTGAGAAGCTTGAAACTTCACACCTTCTTTTGTGAAAGAAATAGTAGCATTTCTCCCCAAAATTTTTGAGTAAAATTTTTTTCATAGTTTCTCTGTAGAAAATGTCAAACTGAACCTAGAAATCATTAAATTCTTTCATTTGTGCCACCCTTAAGGAATTGCAGTTGTCCAACACATGTCTGTGCCTGTGAAGCTATCACAAGGCAATTCTAGCCATGAGAATATTCCTAATCTGGAAAGATAAATTTATGAGAAAAGCGAAGCATGCCTAACAGAAACCTCACCTTTTGGTGGTGTAGTTGTCTAAGCACTAACTTTTGACTGTTCATTTGAGTGGGTGGTGGCTCAAGTCCCATATAAGACAGAGGTATGTTTGTCTTATACTAAGTCTTGCTCTCTCCCTTCCCTGGAACTGGTGGCCCTAAAGTAGGGTTGAGAAACTGTTTATAGCTCTTAAAGTTGCTCACAGTGATATATAAACGTTGTTTGACATGTAAATCTGCAGATCCTAACCTGTATTCTTCTGTTGAGGATAATTGCTCCAACAAGTTTTGCAAAGCCTACAATACCATCTATAAGCTCACCTGTACTGTCTGCAACCTTAGCTATATTGGCCAAAGTAAAAATCCTCTTCATCTTAGGATTAATGGTCACAGATCTCTAGTAAACAAGTTCTCTAATTCAGGAGTGAACCCCTCCACAAACGCCAACCAGTACTCTACCTTTGAATTAGAGCATTTCCATACTCATGGTTTTGACAAAGTGAAAATAGAGGTACTACATATTATCCCTGACCTCTATGCTCGGCTAGAAACTGAATCCCTTGAAATTTTGCAGCATCAGTCTCTTTATCCCTATGGCCTTAATTCCACTCTATCTGACAATAAGCATAATCAGCATAAATTTTCAATTCGTGAACTCTTCTTTCTTGTTAATAATAAGAGCTGCTCTAGAGGCAATAGAGGACAGAGGTTATTTCGCACATCAAGCAAAGTTGATTTTGCTAACCTGCTAAAAACTCTGGAAAGCTTTAAAACTGGCACTAATTTTGTTAAAAATACTTACAAAATTCTCAAGTCCTTCAAGCACTCTGTCCTTAAAAGTTTTTTCAAATTCTGGAATGAAACTGCTGACCATGTTGATAAGCATGTTTTTGCTTTGGTTCTGGACATTCTTAAACATATTCTTAAAGATAAAATTTCTCTTAAAGAATTTTCCAGTAATTTTGTTACCATCAGGTTCCTAAATAAAGCCTACGATAATCTCAATGTTAGGAAGCTGTTCTACAATAATGCAATTTTTTTCCCATCCACAGGCACCAGTCTATTGTAAGTTTTAAATATGTTAAGACCTTAGGGTCAATAGTTAAAAACTACAAACTTAACTCTTCGAGCTACATTCCTGTAATTACTACATGTTCTTGTGATGAACATAAAGAAACAGTTCGCTATGATAAGAATTACAACCATATTATCACCGGAAACTTGAGTTTTGTTGAAAATGAAAAGCTTAGGATTTTATTAGAGTATGGCTCTAAATTCAGACCTTCCTTCACAATTTCCAAAGAAAGGATTCTTGAGAGCTTCACTCAAGATGTTAATAGGTACGTCGTAAAAACCAGTTTAACGTACAATCAGCCTATTGAGGCCTTCGCAGAATGGAAATATAATATAATCAATAGCTTCACCGGTGAGTTGGCAGGTTTGGACTTTTGTTTCGACAGAAATCTCTTTTTCTCTGGAGAAGCTAAAAGGTCACTCTCCAAACTACAAGACCAATTTATTTTTACCACTACGGATAAAGCTAGCAATAATTTTGCAATTATCTGTAAGAAGTTCTATTTTGAATTGTTAACTATGGAACTCAATAATAGAGTAACATACGAGCCCGTAAGTTATTCTACCAAGCAGTTAGAAAATCGGTTTAAGGCATTCTTCAAGAAACTTAAAATTCCACAAACTAGAAGATATGAGCCTGAATTTCCATTTCTTTTTGCAACGGTTAAGTTTCATAAGGATCCTGTGAAGTTCAGGTTCATAGCTAGTGGAGTAAGGAGTCATAAAAAGAAAATAGATCTTGCTTTTGAAGATGTCTTAAAGAAGGTTTTGAAACACATTAGAAACTGTTCTAACTTGATGTACAGAGATTTTTGGATTATTAATAATAATGCAGAAGTAATTTCTACTATACTCAAAGTTTGTCCCCTAGATATTAATAGTTATGATTTTGAAAACCTATATACTAATCTGCCTCTATCAGATATAATCACTACCTTTAAAGAGCTGTATGCAGAATTTAAACTTAACCAATTTGTTGATGTAGGAACTTGGAACTCTTATCTCAATTGCTGCATAAAAGATAACCATATCTTATATAATAATACTCTCTATAAGCAAGTGAACGGTATTCCCATGGGAACATCAACGTCCACGAATATCGCTAATCTATTCCTGTTCTTTAAGGAATATAAATTCATTAAAAATCACCCCACCTGCTCAGATAACTACCTTTACACTTTTAGATATATTGATGATCTGCTGTGTATCAATAATTCAGAAGTTATAGAGAGTGATTTTGATAATATCTATCCTAGCTCTCTTAATTTATGTAAAACCAACCACAGTAATCAGGAACTTGAGTTCCTAGACTTAAGCATTAAGCTCAACAGAGGTTACCCATCTATTAGCCTCTTTGATAAAAGAGTTAATTTTCCTTTCAAAGTAATTAAATATCTACACTGGAATAATAACATTTCAACCAAAGTAATTGAGAATGTACTAATTTCTCAGGTCCTAAGAATTTCAAGAATTTGCAGCAACAATTTGGACTTCAATTACCACATTAATATACTATTAGAAAGTTTTCTAGAGAACGAAATTCCTTCTTCTTTCATCAAAAGAACTTTAAGAAAAATTATTCTGAATAATAGAGTAAGGTTGGCAGATCTGCTTTAATTTTCTACACAGTTAATAATATGATTCTGACCAATCAAAGCCGTAAGGAAGTTGGCTAGAGGATGCCTATTAACTACCTAAAGGAACCTTAGTGCTATGGATATGACGGTCCTATTAAAACAAAAAATTAAATAATATAAACAAAATCACAAAAAAAGCTTAAAAATCTGTTTATAAAAGAAAATAAAAACTAATAAAAAAGAAAACTAGTTATTCATCACTAGGATAGCTATACTAAAAATAGTAAAACCAACTTTAAAATTAATAAGATTCTGATTAATCTATAGAAGCTCACTAAGGTGATTTAATACATGCAAAGATTATTAATACACTGCTCGAGTATTTTATAATATTTCTCATGTATTCTGGAGAGTTAATTCTGCTCTTTCTGATCATACAGATCCACAGTCTTAAGTTTATATACTTTTTTTTTCTCTGGTTAAAATCTCTGCGCGTTGGTTTCTTGCTGCATGAGGAGGCCATCAGCCCCACCCTCACTGCCCCCCAGCGTCTAGGGAGTGGCGGAAGAGGTCAGCCATGTTCTCTTGTGAGGAGAAATGTTTTTGTCACACAAGAGGTAAGCTCTCTTCCCTGTTTTTGGGTTCTAGGTTTTATAAGTTCAATGTTTGTACTTTTTCTCTGTCGTTTTTTAGCTTTTCAGCTTTTAGGCATTGGTTTGTCTGTTAACATTTTTGCGGGTTTAACTCTTTCTTTTCTCTGTAACTTTGAGCGTCTTTTG
The DNA here is from genome assembly GCA_039090855.1 of Macrothele yani. NCBI lineage: Eukaryota > Metazoa > Arthropoda > Arachnida > Araneae > Macrothelidae > Macrothele > Macrothele yani. Next base: position 8,749,088 of record CM076998.1, on the reverse strand, counting down.
GGGTACCTAGGAACAGAAGATGGCTAAGCTTGTTCCTTTTCTATGCGCTGTCTATGCGCTGTTTTTTCAAAGTAGTTAAGTTCTTAATAACTAATTAATTATGCACTTAAAGCACTGCTGAAATACTTTGTACATATTGCAACTAACTGTTTAAGGTATATAACTTTCACATAGTCTTCTTTAGTTAATTATTATCTTTAACTTATTCTCGTTTTCGTGCTGTCATAAGTTGTAGAGTAGGGGGTTTTAGACTCAAGTTTTCTTTCAAAAATCTGTTCGTTAAAAATTAATATTTCCTTTTTTAATTGCAATTTAAAAATTTGGATTTCTTTTGCATCGATTTTCAGGTTTAAATTCTCTCTCAAACGAACTTGGAATTTCGTTATGGCTGAAAATCATTTCTAATTATTATGTCACTCTCACAGCTTGAGTTCTCTTTAATCTTCTTCTCTCTGTTTAATAGTAACAGATGAAGAGCATGGGTCGGGCCAGGAAGGTTAATGGATGCAAGCGAAATTGTTAACTAGTGCTAGGTCATGCAACTCTACGGAGGACATGACATATATATATTTGTTAAACTATTTTAGGTGGGAATGTTACTTGCATCTATGGCCTTGCAGAAACCCATTTCCAACTAGGTCTTTGTGGAAGTGAGAAAATGCAGAGTTTTTGCCGGTCCTTGATAAAGCCAAGGCTCAGTATTCTCGACACCTTCTACATTCAGTTGTTTTATTTTATTTTTTATCTTTTCTCCTTTTACTCACACAGGTAGATACATAACCTTTTCTATGTTGTACTAGGTGTGAGTCAAAATTATATATGTATGTTTTTGCTTAGGTATCTTCTTTTTAGAATATATATATATATATATATATATACTGAAGAGCAAAACTGAAAACTAAGGAAAAACTTTAGAATTTAAAACGAAAGTTGCAAAATAACCTGAAGATCAAAACGCGCAACGCAGCGGTTTTGAAAATTCAGAATTCACATTCTATTAAGAAGAGACCTAAGCAAAAAAAAATACATATATATTTTTGACTCATACCAAGTACAACATAGAAAAGGTTATGTATCTACCGGTGTTAGTAAAAGGAGAAAAGATAAAAAAATTAAATAAAACAACTTAATGTAGAAGGTGTCGAGAATACTGAGCCTTGGCTTTATCAAGGACCAGCAAAAACTCTGCATTTTCTCACTTCCACAAAGACCTAGTTGGAAATGGGTTTCTGCAAGGCCATAGATGCAAGTAACAAGCCCACCAAAAATTGTTTTAAAAAATATATATATGTCATGTCCTCCGCAGAGTTGTATGACCTAGCACTAGTTAACAATTTCGCTTGCATCCATAACCCTCCTGGCCCGACCCATGCTCTTCATCTGTTACTATTAAACAGAGAGAAGAAGATTAAAGAGAACTCAAGCTGTGAGAGTGACATAATAATTAGAAATAATTTTCAGCTATAACGAAATGCCAAGTTCGCCTGAGAGAGAATTTAAACCTGAAAAACAATGCAAAAGAAATCCAAATTTTTACATTGCAATTAAAAAAGGAAATATTAATTTTTTAAAAAATCAGATTTTTTGAAAGAAAACTTGATTCTAAAACCCCCTACTCTACAACTTCTGACAACACAAAAACGAGAATAAGTTAAAGACAATAATTAACTAAAGAAAAGCTTTGTGAAAGTTATATGACTTAAACAATTAGTTGCAATATGTACAAAGTATTTCAGCAGTGCTTTAAGTGCATAATTAAGTAGTTATTAAGAACTTAACTACTTTGAAAATACAGCGCAAAGAAAAGGAACTATGCTTAGCCATCTGCTGTGCCTAAGTTCCCTAAAAGACGCGCAAAGTTACCAAGAAAAGAAAGAGTTAAACCCGCAAAAATGTTAACAGACAAGCCAGTGCCTAAAAGCTGCTAAGCAAAAAATCAACAGAGAAAAAAAGTACATGAAGTACAAACATTGAACTGATAAAACCTAAAACCCAAAGACAAGGAAGAGAGCTTACCTCTTGTGCAACTAAACTTTCTCCACACAAGAGAAAAACATGGCTGACCTCTTCCCCACGCTTCCTAACACTTCTGCCACTCCCTAGTCGCTGGGGGGTACTCAAAGTATGTCCCTTAGATATTAATAGTTATGATTTTGAGAACCTATATACTAATCTGCCTCTATCAGATATAATCACTACCTTTAAAGAGCTGTATGCAGAATTTAAACTTAACCAATTTGTTAATGTAGGAGCTTGGAACTCTTATCTCAATTGCTGCATAAAAAATAACCATATCTTATATAATAATACTCTCTATAAGCAAGTGAAGGGTATTCCCATGGGAACATCAACCTCCACGAATATCGCTAATCTATTCCTGTTCTTTAAGGAATATAAATTCATTAAAAATCACCCCACCTGCTCAGATAACTACCTTTACACATTTAGATATATTGATGATCTGCTGTGTATCAATAATTCAGAAGTTATAGAGAGTGATTTTGATAATATCTATCCTAGCTCTCTTAACTTATGTAAAACCAACCACAGTAATCAGGAACTTGAGTTCCTAGACTTAAGCATTAAGCTCAACAGAGGTAACCCATCTATTAGCCTCTTTGATAAAAGAGTTAATTTTCCTTTCAAAGTAATTAAATATCTACACTGGAATAATAACATATCAACCAAAGTAATTGAGAATGTACTAATTTCTCAGGTCCTAAGAATTTCAAGAATTTGCAGCAACAATTTGGACTTCAATTACCACATTAATATACTATTAGATAGTTTTCTAGAGAACGAAATTCCTTCTTCTTTCATCAAAAGAACTTTAAGAAAAATTATTCTGAATAATAGAGTGAGGTTGGCAGATCTGCTTTAATTTTCTACACAGTTAATAATATGATTCTGACCAATCAAAGCCGTAAGGAAGTTGGCTAGAGGATGCCTATTAACTACTAAAAGGAACCGTAGTGCTATGGATATGAAGGTCCTATTAAAACAAAAAATTAAATAATATAAACAAAATCACAAAAAAAGCTTAAAAATCTGTTTATAAAAGAAAATAAAAACAAATAAAAAAGAAAACTAGTTATTCATCACTAGGATAGCTATACTAAAAATAGTAAAACTAACATTAAAATTAATAAGATTCTGATTAATCTATAGAAGCTCACTAAGGTGATTTAATACATGCAAAGATTATTAAATACACCACTCGTGTATTTTATAATATTTCTCATGTATTCTGGAGAGTTAATTCTGCTCTTTCTGATCATACAGATCCACAGTCTTAAGTATATATATATTTTTTTCTCTGGTTAAAATCTCCACGAGTTGGTTTCTTTCAGTATGAGGAGGCCATCAGCCCCACCCACACTGCCCCCAGCGACTAGGGAGTGGCAGAAGTGTTAGGAAGCGTGGGGAAGAGGTCAGCCATGTTTTTCTCTTGTGTGGAGAAAGTTTAGTTGCACAAGAGGTAAGCTCTCTTCCTTGTCTTTGGGTTTTAGGTTTTATAAGTTCAATGTTTGTACTTCATGTACTTTTTTTCTCTGTTGATTTTTTGCTTAGCAGCTTTTAGGCACTGGCTTGTCTGTTCACATTTTTGCGGGTTTAACTCTTTCTTTTCTTGGTAACTTTGCGCGTCTTTTAGGGAACTTAGGCACAGCAGATGGCTAAGCATAGTTCCTTTTCTTTGCGCTGTATTTTCAAAGTAGTTAAGTTCTTAATAACTACTTAATTATGCACTTAAAGCACTGCTGAAATACTTTGTACATATTGCAACTAATTGTTTAAGTCATATAACTTTCACAAAGCTTTTCTTTAGTTAATTATTGTCTTTAACTTATTCTCGTTTTTGTGTTGTCAGAAGTTGTAGAGTAGGGGTTTTAGAATCAAGTTTTCTTTCAAAAATCTGATTTTTTAAAAAATTAATATTTCCTTTTTTAATTGCAATGTAAAAATTTGGATTTCTTTTGCATTGTTTTTCAGGTTTAAATTCTCTCTCAGGCGAACTTGGCATTTCGTTATAGCTGAAAATTATTTCTAATTATTATGTCACTCTCACAGCTTGAGTTCTCTTTAATCTTCTTCTCTCTGTTTAATAGTAACAGATGAAGAGCATGGGTCGGGCCAGGAGGGTTATGGATGCAAGCGAAATTGTTAACTAGTGCTAGGTCATACAACTCTGCGGAGGACATGACATATATATATTTTTTAAAACAATTTTTGGTGGGCTTGTTACTTGCATCTATGGCCTTGCAGAAACCCATTTCCAACTAGGTCTTTGTGGAAGTGAGAAAATGCAGAGTTTTTGCTGGTCCTTGATAAAGCCAAGGCTCAGTATTCTCGACACCTTCTACATTCAGTTGTTTTATTTAATTTTTTTATCTTTTCTCCTTTTACTAACACCGGTAGATACATAACCTTTTCTATGTTGTACTTGGTATGAGTCAAAAATATATATGTATTTTTTTTGCTTAGGTCTCTTCTTAATAGAATATATATATATATATGACAAAGACTGCAGCCATGCAACTGAATGTACATATGAGCAGAGTTGTATAAAAATAAAAAATATCTGCATACACAACCACTGGAACAGAAAACGTGTTTCACACCTGGGAAGAATAAACCACATTAACAATAGAATAAGATAATTAAAAAAATTAATTAAACAAATTATTATTAGAACATTACACATTCCAATGAGAACAAAATAAGTATATGACAAATGTGCAGCAATGTGTGCGAAATGGATCGTTATGTTAAAATACTAAAATATTGGACTATGAACCTCATAGAAACAAGCTACTAATTAAAATAAAGTTTTTATATCCAGAAGAACAGTTCCATTAATGAACCTTCAAAAATTATAAGTAGCATTTTTAACAAATTAATTCAAAAATAGTTGACTTACAAAATACATATGAACAAGATTTTAATTTAATAACTGGCAATTGCAAGAGGAACCTGATAATAAAATTGAAACTGTTTCTGCGAAAACAAAACTTCTAATACAGTTCTTATACATGGAGAAAAGGTCTCGATAAGAATCTAGGGGCCAGAAACATCTGTAAAAACAAAAGAATTTAGAAAATGTGAAAAACTATTGAAAGATCTTCAAGTTAAAATAGAATTAAGTATATTAATCTCAGTAAAGCCTTGAGTAAGTGTTTTAATTGCTGTACAGTAAAAATTTTTATTTTTTTTAATGTACAAGCAAAAGCTATCTGCAAAATCTGCTAATAATTTGGAAACTATCCGTGTACGTGCGTACGTCTACATTCTGGTACTCTGCATGTGAGACAGTTTTTGATCATGTATAACTGAATCTGTCTCTTGGTATGTGACAATTTTTGGCCATTATCAAGATTGCTGATCTTGAGAAAAGCAATGCCTGTGCATTGTAAAACTGCTGTGATTAAATACAGCTGAATCTGCTTATACATATGATATTGTTTTTGATTATACATAGCTAAACTTGTCTCTTGGTAAGTTGCAATTTTTAGCCATTATCAAGATAGAAATGAAATATGGTGTTTTGAAACCTATAAATTGTCCTTACAATTGAGTCATTCTGTGTCAAATCAGCATATAGAACCATTTACAGTCCTGCATTTGCTAATGATATCAGTGAAAGTTGGTGAACATGCTTCTTAGAAGTAAAAAATATAAAAAAATTCTAGAGGTTTTAGTTATTAAGCTGTTTACTAAGTTCCATTTTGTAATAAAGTGTAACAGTTAAAACTTTTTCCATGTTATTTTTTTTGGCTACCAATGCACTTCTCAACTTTTAAATATCAAAAATATTTAAAAAAAACTTTAACATGAAATTGTAATGTACCTTTAGGTTGTAACGAAAATTGAACTTGGCCACTGATAGGATAATTTCACTGTTCCACAAAGTCAAAAGTATCAGCAATAATGGAATTATAAGTGTCACACTATTAATTATTATACTAAAAGGATTACAGGAATCACTCCATCTGCAACGACAACGAAATTACTACTAGGCCATTCTGTGCTCAGCATGATAATTTTTCATTATGTTGTACAACAAATATTCACAGAGTTGAAAGTACTAGCCAAAAACCAAGTAAAAGATATCTCTAAATGAACAAGAAGTTAAAATATGCTTTGACCAGGAATTTAAAATGGAAAGAACTTGGTAAAACTACAACACTTTTAGTACTACTTGCTAACTTAACTGCATTTTAGATACCAATTCATGTGTTTGTATTTCCAAATATTTAAGGAATAAAGCTTCTAGTTATCAAGAATTTTCAGAATCAGAAAAAGCAACACCAGAGTTACTTGGTCTGATTGTAAAAATTGAACGTTCCTTCTCAGCTTTAAAAGAGTTGAATCATACTGCCAATCTCTCTCTAATCAAGGGCAAGATAGATTTTGAACTGTATATGTTCATATAATATATGAAATATATGCAATACGTGGTCTAAATGATTAAGAGTAAATTTTAAGTACTTTGTACTCATATACACTGTTTCTCATGTTATAATTAATCATATATCAACGGGTCAATCCTCCATTGCATCCCGTCAAAACTTCAAAACCATTCACGAAAAAAATTATAAGTTGTAATAAAATATCTTTGAAAACAGAATCTTAAAGCATAACTTACATTTTACATCGAATGCATATTGCAGATTGATAGTCTGGTGAACTCATAATCTTGTTTAGGCTGTTATTTCATTGTCTGTCCTAATGCAAAGTCTTTAAAAAAATCGAAAAGACTGCATTATGACAGAAAATGAAATAACAGCCTAAACAATATTATGAGTTCAGTTCGCCAGACTATCAATCTGCAATATGCATTCGATATAAAACGTAATACTAGCTGATGACTTTACCTGCACCGTCAAAGTGTTGACTTCGCAAGGAAACGTTGAACTCTCTCGAAAGTTTTGGGATTCATAGGATCCCTGTCGGCGCTGTAATAGCTAGCCCGTCAGTCACCGGAAACCACAGTCTTTCACTCGGACAGATTCGGTCTAGAGACCTGTGTTGATCTGCCTCCCCCATGAGACCGGTACCTTACACCCTTCTGTCACAACCCGTGTGTGCGATGTGCTATGGGCAGTTGGGGCAAGCAACTTTTTCAAAAATATCCCATCTCGTGGCCGGGAGATGGCCCGCCAACGCGAGTTTTTTTGGGACAAATGTCCTTTATTAGGTATCTGAGTAGATTACAAAACACATGCACATTTCACTATGAGGGTCATATAAAACGTAAGTTATGCTTTAAGATTCTGTTTTCAAAGATATTTTATTACAACTTATAATTTTTATCATGAATGGTTTTGAAGTTTTGACGGGATGCAATGGAGGATTGACCCGTGGATATATGATTAATTATAACGTGAGAAACAGTGTATATGAGTACAAAGTACTTAAAATCTACTCTTAAGGCAAGATAGATGCACTAACAGTAATGCAGAAAAAAAAAAAACTATGCTCATTGAACTAAAGAAATGATCACGTATCAGCTTTAACAATGCTGTCATTGAACATTTCATGAAAACAAAAAAAGTGGAGAGAAACGGTCGAGTTAAATTTGAAACAAACAAGTCAACAAATTTTGAAGATGACAATCCGATTTTTGGCGTAAATGTGACAAGGATGGTAAGTCAGATAATATCCGAAAACTTGAAAATTTTTATCGTCCTGGAGCGGGACTCGAACCCGTATCTCCCAGAAAACGCCCGGGTATGCTAACCACCCAGAGCGATGAAATTTCAAGTTTCCGATCAATTTGAATTTAACCATCACAGGATTCGCTAGTCAAAGCAACCGGCAGTCATGTTTAGCGAATCTGGAGGTTAAGAATCTTATCCCGTGTTTGCCCGGAGAAGCAGATAAATCATGAAAGAAATACGGGATTACGCCATATAATACAAATTTTGAAGATGACAATCCGATTTTTGGCGTAAATGTGACAAGGATGGTAAGTCAGATAATATCCGAAAACTTGAAGTTTTCGGATATTATCAAGTTTTCGGATATTATCTGACTTACCATCCTTGTCACATTTACGCCAAAAATCGGATTGTCATCTTCAAAATTTGTATTATATGGCGTAATCCCGTATTTTTTTCATGAAACTGTCAACTTTTAGAAGTAGACCAAAATACTCGGAAAGGTTGTTTTTCTGATTTGATACATAAGCTTATATTTTGTGTTCATTTCTCTCCACTAACTATTTAAAAATTAATTTGAGTTTATCTAAGTTCTCTCACAATTAAATTTTGTACTTATAACTGTGTTATTAGGGAATGGATTTTTAGGTAAATATTTTCACATAAAATTACATATTTTCAAAAATTTTGTATGTTAATACACAGGGCTTGAAAAATGCCCTGCCCGAAATGCCTGTGGCATGTAAATTATTGGCCTGGGCAGGTAGAAAAATAATCTAGTTGCCTGGTCTGGGTAACTAAATTTAAAAATAAAGTCAGAAATAGAATTTCTTGCTACAAAAAAACAAAAACAAAAAAACCAGTTGTTGCATGTCGTGTTTCATTTCATTGCTAATCACTGGAAGTTAATTATTGTTGCGGAATGCCAAGGACTGAAGAATATCATTTCTTTAATTACTAGCAATCATGCCCGTTCTCTGAACGGTGAATCTGTAAAATTATTTTCTGAGTTCATAAAATTAAAGAAAGGGAAAAGTAATTAAGGGAAAGAAAAGTAATTTAAAATCCGTAACTGTTTTACAATTTAGAACAGCGTCGTGATGTCAATGCATATGGTTTGACATAAAACAGACCAGGCTTTGGTGTTTTTTAATTTTAAATCAAAATTTGAAATTTGCAAAGTATTTCAGTGATTCTGACAAAATTATCTTTAAACCTATCAGCATTTTGAAAGCTAAGCCACCCTTTTGAATTTTTTGGTTTTCAGACTTTTATTAAGGTATAGAAGTGGTAGAAAAATTCAAGCAATGTTTCAAAGCGCTGTTTTTTTGGTTTTTTTTTTTTTTTTGAGTTTTTGTGCATTTGCAGGTAAAATTGCACCTACCAGCATGCCAATTTTTAGATCTGTATCGGGGGGGGGGGTCCGTACTTTTTTAGGTATATGGACCTCAAAGTGGTCGAACAATTCGCGAACTAACTCACTCACATTCTCCCCTCTTCGCTTTTTATATACAAGGCGAAATCCTATATTTACATAGGCATTGGCGTGTGCCGGCAGAAAACAGCAAACTTTAAAAGCGTCGCTACGTCATTAAGCATTGCGTCATTATCCGTTTGATTGTTGGCTGTCCTTTCACCCAATGAAAAGAGAGTGCTGAAAATAGCTGTCACCTTGGCAGCAGGTCACGGGACCAGAAATTTCTTGTGTGGTTAATGCTGAAAACATAGTAAGCCTCTTGTTCCTTCTGCATCTTAAAAAAATGCTTAAAAATCAGAAAATGACTTTCTTAAATTATTTTTTTGTAAAAGAAGGATGATAGTTGTGAGTTTACGCTGTGAAAAATTGCAATACGTTATGATTTATAGTTTGCCATATATCCGCTTTTAAAAATGGATCCCGTCACGAAATAGATAATTTTGTGAAAAAATTTCATTTCTCGTAAACTAAATCAAAATTATAAAAAAAGGTTACGAGGTGCGAAAATTCGGCCATGTCCCTACATGTCTACAAAGTTTCATAGTTCTGTTGCTGTTAGTGTGTCCGGAACCCGAACTGATAGCACTTTTTTGCTTACCTTAACTTTGAAATACAATAGCTCTTGAAGTATCTCCAGAATCGAAAAATGTTTTATTTCAGCGTGTTGTCCTTACAAATGATGTAAATCTCATATTTTTGTGTTCAATACTTTTTGTGCTGCGAGCTAGAAAAGCTCGTGTGTTGCGAAATTTCTAAAACAGCTGCGGCGGCAGTTACTTTTTTTTAGAGTAGAGAGATATTATACACTTTGTCCAGAAATTGGAACTATATGTAGTTTTGCTCCAAATGTTTATATTCGGTGACAGGATGTATGCCTCTGATGGAACTAGCTTCTGGTGTTTAGTGACAAAGGGTGATAACTTAATGAAAGGAACATGTCAGAATCGCTAAATTTCTCAAACACCAATTTCATCATGCCATTTCATACCAATTTCAACATCATATTAAAACCTGAGAAACATGCTTTTGTGCATAGAACATTTTGAATGCAGACCCTTAAAATGGAAATGCAATATATGTGAAAAAAAGTTCATATTTTTTAACTTAAAACAATGAGAAGTGCCCCCCCCCTTTTTTTTTATATATCTTAGGCAGGTAAATAATTTCTGCACATGCCCAGGTGTGCATGTAACTTTTCAGGTATTTTTCAAGCACTGATACATATTTTCAAACATTTTGCAATAAATGCGAATTTGATGAAAACTTCATTAATGGAAACTCCACCTAAAACGTTGTTGTTCCTTTTGCAACATTTACTGCACATATATTTTCGGCTGACTTGTCATAACGTGTGATGGACTTTTTGTGGTCATCGTATCTCTTCCCTGTATCTTCACAGGGAAGAGATACAACAACCACAAAAAGTTTCTTGCCAGTTTTTTTTTTTTTTTTTCTGAGCCAACAAATCACAATTACATTCACATTTTCTTTGACAGTGAATGCGATGAAATCACAATTACATTCACATTTTAGTTGGTGGTGAAAGCAATGTCGTTCGAGAAGCAACATTTGAGGCACTTTCTCCTGTTCACGTTTCAGCTGAAAAAAGTGCTGCGGAAACCCAGCAAATGATCTGTGCTGCTTTGAGTGAGGCTGCTGTGTCTTACAGTACGTGTAAGAAGTGGTTCCAGCGGTTTAAGCAGGGAAATTTTGATCTCTGTGATGCAGAACATCCGGGACAGCCACAGAAAGTTGACAATGAGGAACTGGAACAACTGTTGGACGCGGATCTCTGTCGCACAAAGTCACAGCTCGTCCAGGAATTCGGAGTAACACGGCAAGCCATTGCAAAGCGCCTGCACAAGCTTGGACGGATTCACAAGGAGGGCTGTTGGATACCCCACCAACTCACAGCTTTAAACAAGTCTAGGCATTACGATGTTGCTATGTCCTTGCTCTTCAGATTCAAGAAGAAGGATTTCCTCCACAAGATTTTGACCTGTGATGAGAAGTGGATCCTCTACGATAATCCTAAGCGGCACAAATCGTGGGTTTATCCAGGTCAGCGTACCACCAGTACCGCCAAACCGAATATCCATGCCAGGAAGTTGTTGCTGTGCATCTGGTGGGACCAGCGCGGTATCGTACACTATGAGTTGCTCAAACCTGGTGAAACGGTCAATGCTGAGTGTTATTGTCAGCAACTCATTCGTGTGAGTGATGCAATGGAGGCGAAAAGGCCATACACCGTCAAGGACAAAAGGTCCATCTTGTTGCTTCAGCAGGGTTCATTCTAGGATTAAAAAGGGCAGGGTGCAGACTTTAAAAAGGGCACTTTTTTAACTGAAAAGGTCTAAATTCTTTATTTTTATTTATTTTGTTATCTAAATGGAATAAAGTTGCACATAATATGCAAAGGTTCAATTATATGATAAAGGACATGCTTTTACTGGAGTTTTGGGAGAACTGTAAATGTTAGTGTTTATCATATCAGTAATAATTCCAGAGTAAGTACCCATGTCAGAAACACATACAGAGAAGTTTTCAGACAATCTGAAGTTCATGTACACTGTTGTCCAAAAGTTAAGGACGGATCACATTTTTATGTAGAAATGAAAAAATTATGTCTGTAGCTAAATTTGGCAGTAGAATTATTGCCACCCCTGAAGCAGAATTTTTTTCAAGAGTCTGCAATGCAGAAAGGAAAAGCTAAAAACTGTCTGTAAGATAAAGGGAAGCCTAAATAATATTTTTTAAAATAAAATTTATAGTCAAACTAGCTTTGCCCTGATAAGAAAAAAAGAGATGCTATTTTATGCAGAATTTAAACATCATCCCTTAAATGCTTTTGAATTTTTTAAAATAATTATCTGGAAGTATAATTAATAGTAAATCATTTGAAATTCATAAAATGTTTTTTTTTTTTTTTTTGCATTTAGTTATTTGATTAAACTTCCAACAGACTTCTTTAAAGGATAATATATATTGTGCTTTTATTAGTTCCTGTAGCAATTATGTTTTATTGGAGGCCTCATCAGCTGATGATTTAAACAGTTACATGTGATCATGTCAACTTGGGAAATGATAGTAAATATACACTGAGTGGCCACTGACCACCCCTCAGCGCTTCGTAGGGCCACCTTTTGCCTTTAATACTGCGTCGACTCTTCGTGGCATGAACTTGATGTTCATAGGTAGTGTGTGGAATCTGAGACCATGCTTGATGAATAGCACTTTCCAGGAGTGTGAAATTGCAGGGTTGTGGAGGCCATCTAAGCAATGTAAACTCATCGGCATGTTCCTGAAACCAATCCTGTACAATACAAGCACTATGGCAGGACGCTTATCTTGTTGAAAGATGCCATCACCATTGGGATAAACCATCCACATGACAGGATGCACTTGGTCCGCAACGATGTTTAGATATGATGTGCCAGTCAGACGTTGATGAACACAAATTAAAGGGCCCAAAGCTTGCCAGGAAAACATTCCCCAAACCATAACATTGCCTCCACCGGCTTGAAGGGTTATAGCAATGCATTTGGGGTCCATGCTTTCGTGCTGTTTTCACCAAATTCTTACTCAGCCATCGGCATGGTGCAACTGAAAACGTGATTCATCGGACCACATAATTTGTTTCCAATTATTGACTGTCCAATCCTTGTGCTCCTGTGAAAACTAGAGACATTTTCTCTTGTTAACTGCAGACAGCATAGGTGTTTGAACAGGCCTTCGGCTGCCATATCCCATCCGATGCAGTGTACAGCAAACAGTGCGTGCAGAGATCATTGGAGGAGATCCTTGATTAAGATGGTCTGTAATTTGCTGCACTGTTGCTCTTCTGTTGTCTGTTACCAGTCTGGACACTCTCCGTTCCGCCCGAGCAGTCACTAATCGATGACGACCACACGTTGCACATAGAGACCCAGTTTTTTTGCTGACAGTCCAGTCTTTAAATGCTTTAACAACAGCTGCTCTGGAACATTTCACGAATGTGGCGGTTTTGGTGATACTCGCTCCATGGCTCCGAGCTCCTACAATCATCCCACGTTTTAAGTCCGTCAAACCTTATTTTTTACCTATCTCGTCAGCCAAAAATCACTTCTAGTACTGTCGCAAGCACTAAGCTTTCCCTTTTTATACTAGCCTCGCCCTCCAGCCATAGCTCATTTGCTTAAAACTGTCAGGTGTTCATAACAAAGTGGCCACTCAGTGTATATATCATATTTCATTTGTTTGCAAAACTGATGTACATATAGAATTTTTGTTTTGAGTCCTTTTGTGCACTGTGCAAAAATTTACAGAGTTTGTGAAAATGTGGTGGAAGCATTTTCATTGATACAATTAAATTCCAAAAAATTATAAAATTAAAGTAAGAAACAAGGGAAGACTTCTTGTAAAGCAAAAAAAATAATAAAAAAATCCCCTCATCAGCGTGAAATGAAATTATCTGGAAGTAAATAAAAAAGGAAAAAATTGTGACCATCAGCTACTGGAATGCTGCATAATCAGTGTTCGAAGTAGGGCGGTATGCCATGCCGGTAGTTAACAAACATGGAAGTGAGCATACCGCCAGTTAAAAAAAACATTATTTACCATATAATAAATTATAAACCCGTCACAAACTACGGAAAGAAATTAGGATGAAAGTACAAATTTTAATGCAAAAATCGGCAAATGACATTTTTAACGGATAAAATTGATAAATGATTAGCAGCTGGCACTGAAAAGACATTAAATGCTTTGCTGCTTGCTACACTACAGTTTTAGTGTAGCAGCAGAGCACTTAACATACTGAAGCAGAATGGCTTTCAATTTAAAATCTTGGTGAGACTATTTCCACGCTGGTTTCTGTTGCCATGACCGAATTTACCTACTGAAGTTTCATTCTGTTGCCATTGCCCTATCTTTGCATTGAAATCTCTCATAATTATCTTCAAGTGCTGCTTGCCTTTATTATTTAGATGACAAATTTCCTTATAAAATTCTTCAATATTTTCTTTGGGATGACTTGTGGTGGGTGCATAAGTTTGAATAATCTGAGCCTGATATCTTCTCAAGAGTTGGATAATGAGTCATGCAGCTCTGTCAGAGGAACTTTCAACTTCTACAACTTTATACTTCAGTTTCATGTTTATTATAAATGTCCACTTTTCAGTTCAATGAGATCTTCTCCTTACCTCACTTAGCCCAACGATGTCCCACTTAATCCTTTGTAGTTCCTCTTCCAATTCAAGAAGCCTTGAATCAGAAGATAGGGAGCGTCCATTGTAAGTAGCCAAGGTCAGCATCAAATGGTAGCCAATCCGGTCCCCCGGTGATTCTTAGCACACTCTGCCTTCATGTCGCACTGGCCGCTGCCTTGGCCAGGTACATTCCAGCTGCCGGAGACCGAGGGCCAAGATTTAAGTTGTGGAGTCATTTTGGATGGGTTTGGCCATAACTCACCACGCTGGCCAAGCGGGTTGGTGAGTGTAGGATAGCATTTTCTCTAATCCCGATGGTATAGTTATACCGCTATTGGCGGTCGTCAGAGCCCCTTTAGTGGGAACAGGATGCACCACGAAAAGCGGGGTTGACATTTGTCAAGGAGAGGTTTTGATGTTGCGCATCACCTGACCTTATATCCCATATATATATATCATCATCATCATCATCATTGTCAACCATTATCAATCCACTGCTGGACGAAGGTCTCCCCAAGTTTCCTCCACAACGGTCTGTCTTGTGCCAGTCTCCTCCATGTCACCCCTGCATACTTTCGAATTTCATCCACCCATCTCCCATGTGGTCTTCTTCTGGGTCTTTTCCTGTCCCTTGGAATCCAATCTAAAATTTCAGCTGTCCATCGATGATCTGTCCTTCTGGCAGTATGTCCAGCCCATTGCCATTTCAGGGATTTAACTCTGATCATGATGTCTTCCACTCTTGTCATTTTTCGGATCCACGAGTTCCTCTTCTTATCTCTCCTGGTTACACCAAGCATGCACCTCTCCATGCTGCTTTGAGTTGTCTGCAGCCTTTGTATGTCTCTTTTAGTTAAGGTCCACGTCTCCGCACCATACGTAAGCACTGGAAGGATGCATTGATCAAACACTTTTCTTTTAAGACATAATGGCATATTGCTCTTGAAAATTATGCTGTTTCTTCCAAAAGCTCTCCAGGCAAGTTTTGTACGCCGATTAATTTCTTCATCAATGTGACCCTCACTTGATATCTGCTGTCCAAGATAAACGTACGTGTCTGTTATCTCCAGCTTTTCTGGAGTGCCCGATAGGAAAGTGACATAAAAGCGAATTAGAAAGATGGAGGAAGACGCTCTTATTTATAACCGGAAGGCCAGTATCCGGGGTCCGCCGGCTTAACGCCCCCTCTCCCCCACGCACAGCCGATATTTAGTGGATCGAACTGTATATATATATATATATATCATCATCGTCAACCATTATCAATCCACTGCAGGACGAAGGTCTCCCCAAGTTTCTTCCACTACGGTCTGTCTTGTGCCAGTCTCCTCCATGTTACTCCCATATACTTTCGAATTTCATCCACCCATCTCCCATGTGATATATATTAGTGTTCTCCCTAGATTTTTTTTACAGCTGGGTGGCAAGAACTTTTAGCTGGATGGTATTAACAACCCCGTCCTCAATCGAAGAAAAAATGGATGTTGTTTTGCGTAACATTATTATATTTATTGAACATATTTAGCAGTATGGTAGGCATTAATGTAACATAACATGACAAACAACATGAGAAAATTGCATATAAATGGTAAAAAAAATAAATTCTTAACTAATAAATTATGTTCAACCCAGATTTCAGGCAGTTTTCATCAATATTTATGGTGTATGTGGAAGTAAGTTTTCCACTCTTACTATCATGTATGTTGTAAAAGCATTCATTAAGTGAAATTTAGCTGGGCGGCAGAGAAAATTAGCTGGGTGGGCCGCCCAGTAAAAAAGCTCTAGGGAGAACACTATATATATATATATCATCATTGTCAACCATTATCAATCCACTGTCCGCTGCTGGACGAAGGTCTTCCCAAGTTTCTCCCACAACAATCTGTCTTGTGCCAGTTTCCTCCATGTTACCCTCACATACTTTCGAATTCCATCCATCCATCTCCCATGAGGTCTTCTTCTGGGCCTTTTCCTGTCCCTTGGAATCCAGTCTAAAATTTCGGCTGTCTGTAGATGGTCTGTCCTGGCACGTACACAATGTGTGTGTGTGTGTGTGTGTGTGTGTATACTATAATATATATGTATAGCCCCCTCCAACAGGAATTCCTGGGTGCGCTACTGTTCTGACCATTATTTTTAAAAATCGAAAAGCATTTAAAGAATGATGTTTAAATTCTGAATGAAATAAAATAGTTCAAGTTTCTTCTGCATTTCTTGTCAGGGAAAAGCTGATTTGACTATTGCAACTAAATACTAATTTGCACTATTATCAAAATCTCAAATTGACTCAATTTGTAAAACATCCCTTTGTCACAGTGCAGAACAATAAATTTTATGGCAAAATTAATATTTAGACATTCCTTTACCTTGCAGACTTCTGAAAAAGATTCTGCTCCTGGGCCCCACACGCAGAGACACACTGCTAACGTGAGGCCTTCCCTGTTGGAGTGAGCTGTTTGTGCGGATATGGAAGGCATACTTAAACATAATTCTCTGTTTGCTCATATATAGAAAAATATGGCCCCCACACAAAATTATACCGCTTATGTGAGGTCTTACCATTTATAAGACTACAACAGGTTACTGGTCCCCACATAACATCTCCTCTCAGAAAACTTGGAAATTACATCACGTTAGAGAGGGAATCGAACCCGTATTTTCGATTTCCATTCGAGCATACTATCCATTACACCACGCAGGACAATGAAGTTCATTGTAACTATGGCTAAGCATTTATAGCTTAGGAACAATGTGCGATTTTGCCGAACAGCAAATTGCTAGTGTAAGAACCAATTTGCTAGTGAAAAAAAATGGCAGTAGCAAGTATTGCTAGTAAGGTATTTTTTTGTAAAGGCATAGTTTAGTCTCCTAAATTATTCGGCTAAAAATTTCGAGAAAAATTATATACATACATATTTTAAAGTAAGCAATTTGACAGTGATTAAAAAATCAGCTCTACAATGCATTTTAAAGATTTATACTGTAAGATTTACCTGCCATCACAGGGATGTTACAGAGAGCCTGCCCCAGCACCGTTGCGATGTCATCCTAGGCTCCGCTGAAATGAAGGTCATGGTCTTGTGCTTTTAGCACATCTTTTGTAAAAAAAGATCGTGCTTATGTTATCGGTTTGTCCCTCCGTCTGTCTGTCTGTGGACACTATATCTCTGCAACTATTAGTCTGATTTGATAAATTCTTTTTGCATTGGGAAACTTGAAATATGAGAATGATGTTTTTTTATTTTTTTATTTATTTTTTTACAATGTACAGTTTCACCGCTAGGGGACGTAAATGCAGATGATATCGAATTCAAAATACATTTTATGCCATATATTCGCTTCTGAGCAACCGATTGAAAACATTCTTTTATCTTTCAGTTCCATTTATGTCGAAAAGTATTTTAGGTATAGTCGCTTTTTCAAGTTATGCATAAATTTTCCACTAGGGGCGTAAAGTAAACTGTATTTTTCCCAATATCTCTACTTCTAAAACTCCGATTTGAAATTTTTTTCTTCAGCGGATACAGCTCCTGATGGGATATCTTTTTCATATAATTTCTAATTTTTGGTAACAAACAGTTTGGCCACCAGGGGGCATAAGGTTTAATTTCTGCTTCTGATGCATTTGCCACAAAATCTGAGCTTCTAAAATCTCGATTGAAAAAAATTGTTTGTGGACCGATGCCACTCACGTCGATAAACCTTTTCGGAATATTTTCTTTTTAAAATATTACATGGTTTTTTAATTAGGGGGCATAGATGTATATCTTATTTTTGTCAATATCTCTGAGCACTTCTAATGGTCTGGTTTGAAAAATTCCTTCTTCATTGGATAGAGTTTCCAACGCGACATGTTTTTCATATAATTTAAAAAAAATTAAAGTAATTCATGGACTTTCCGCTAGGGGTGTTAAGGTAAATTGCGTTTCTTCCGATGAAGATTCTCAGGGGGCTATTTTATCATTACTGCGACTACGAGCCATGACTTCCAGCTACATTCTGTTTGTGTAATGTGGTACTGAAGATCCGAAGGCCAAAACCATTGGAAAAAACTAGATACAATCTGACATGGAAGGGACTGGCTCAAGACAGAAAGTTATGAAAGAAATTTAGGTAGACTTTTATCCAGCAGTGGATTGATAATGGTTGATGATGATATATATATATATATATCGCCCAATCCGTTGTTGCAGGTGTGACACTCATACATATAAATTAGCTCTGTGCTTAAAGGATTTAAAACCTAAGCTTTTAATTTATAAATATTTTAATTTAAACAACTTTTATGTATCTTAATATAGAGTATAAACTTCCTAAAAAAATTTTTGTATTTATAAAAAAAAGTTTTTATATGTTGCGGGTGTGACGAAAAAAAAGACATGGATTTTCACCTTACAATGCATGTTTCCAAATCTCTGTGAATTATGACCAATGAGGACACTGATATTTTTTGTCACTGAACAGTAATATATAAGCTATCATTGTAAAAAACAAATTAAGTTGTCACATGATTTTGTATTTTTTTATAAGTATTCAATTTTGCGTTGTGTGTGTGACAGTTTTGTTGTGGGTGTGACCAGTGCGATATATGTATGTGAAGTATTTGTTTAAAGAGCACTTTGTTATGAGACAGAATTTTTAATGAGGCAGAAAACATTACATTACAAAATATAGGTACATTGATTATATAAATTTCATTTCAAGCCTTTATTTTATTATGCTTGGGGATGCCATTTTCCTAATTATACATTCTTTTGATTCCCATGATACATCACGTTGCTCAGGCCAAACATTTACATAATCAGAGACCTTTTTCAGGTACTGTAGCTCAATGTCCTGACCATCAAGGTTCGTTATGTATGCAATGAAACTTCATTCCTTTTCTTTGAAGATGAAGATAAGAAAACCGACAAAATCACCAACAATTACTATACATGAAAGAATCATGAAAGAAATACGGGATTACGCCATATAATACAAATTTTGAAGATGACAATCCGATTTTTGGCGAAAATGTGACAAGGATGGTAAGTCAGATAACATCCGGAAACTTGAAAATTTCCATCGTCCTGGAGCGGGACTCGAACCCGCGTCTCCCAGAAAATGCCCAGGTATGCTGGGAGACGTGGGTTCGAGTCCCGCTCCAGGACGATGGAAATTTTCAAGTTTCCGGATGTTATCTGACTTACCATCCTTGTCACATTTACGCCAAAAATCGGATTGTCATCTTCAAAATTTTTTTTTTTGCCGAAAAAAATAAATATGGGTCTCCTTATTTTAGTCAAGGAACACCCCTTAATTTTTTCAGAGAAATCTGAGACCATGATGGTACGACCCTGCCCGAGTTGAAATGGAACCCATCTATGGTTATGTGTGGTTCATTTGTGAGTTACAAGTAAGTTCCAGATGTTTTAAGTTCTACACCGGTTCAGGTAGGGAAGACAGAGTGCTAAGGAAGTATTTGATACTAAATTAGTTAAGACGTCTGTCCTTTGGCTACGAAAAATTCAGCACTCTCACGAAACCTGAATCATAGGCCCCAGGGCTCCAGATGTCACCTTTCCTTGATGAGTGGTCTGATGCACCGGTGTGCTTTAAAGGTATGGATTTTTCTAATTTTCTATCTTTTAATTCTCTTTTCAGGATTTTTAGGGTGTTATTTCGATAATGTTGTATCGGGATTGTAAATTCTTGTGGTTGACTCTATTGCTATATATATACTGTATAATGGGGGGGGGGGCGCACAACTTTATGTGGTTTACCCTGGGTGCAGAAATGCCTAGTTAGGCCTCTGACTTTTGGTATGTAAGACACAGGGAGATTTTGTAACCAATTTTTTGGTTTTTTGGGGGGAAAAAGTGAGTCTTATATTCCGAAAAATAGAATAATTTGAAAAAAATAATCTAAAGTGTCTCTGTCCATTGTGTTTCTGAAATCAGTTTTCATGTGGTTCACTGCTGAAAACATTCTTCCTACTTTTGCATTTGAGGTTGGAAACTCTGTCAAGATGTTGAAGACTAAGGGTGGGGCCGGCACTCTTTATTTTTATACGGAACCTGCCATTGCACAACTGAAAGTTTGAATTCAGTAATGTGCATGCTATGCTCACTTTGATGAGCAGTCAAAAGTATGCTCTGAAATGTTCATTACTTTAAAAAAAATCCCCACTTCTTTTGTGTGGCTTTAAAGTTTGCTACACAAATATCAAATTTATTCAATATCAAAAACCCTCTTGCTACACAAATATCAAATTTATTCAATATCAAAACCCTCTTGCTACACAATATCAAATCCCAAATTCACTGCTGGAAACGCTCTTCCTACACAATATCAATCACTTTCACATTTGGAGAAATGTGAAAGTATGTTTCATGAACAATACAATGAAAAAAAGAAAGTTTTGGTTGAGGCAGGGATTCAACAATTAAAACAGGCAAATGCTCTTTTATCTGCACCACTAAATTGGGACAAGCATTCAAACGTTCAGCCAAAGGAAATTATAATGTTTGTGATACTACAACACAATGTATGTATGCTCTATAGGTAAAAATTTCACACTGCTTTGCAATTGCTAATTTTTCACCCTGCTAATAATTTCTCAATTATTAATTGCATTGAAATGGTGAAGTTCATTTATGTCTCGCATAAAAATGCAAGTGTTTGAAATATAATTGCAGTTTTGTGGAAAAATAAATATATAATTTCATTGTATTAAAATTCTCAATTTTTTTTTCTAAAACATCCTCCATTTTTTGGATGAGTGACTTTTATTTTGTGTGTGTGTGTACATTTACAGTAGGAATTGCCTTTGATAATGCATTAATGTTGGTGACTTTCTGGAACATATATGCATACATTTTTATTTCTTTACAGTACATAAATGACAGATTCAGAAGAACCTAGCAGTAGTTCAGCAGCAGCGGCGGCTGCTGATGAGAGCTCAAGTAATCAGGAGGGTACCTTTGAGTGTAACATATGTCTAGACACAGCAAAAGATGCTGTTGTTAGTCTCTGTGGTCATCTCTTTTGGTATGTCATTATGTGTATATATATATTGGGTATATAAATAAGTTTTGAGGGATTTGAGGTGAACAAAACACGTTGTTGGAGAATAGAAACAATATTTTAATATTAATTGAAGTATGCTCCCTCTGAAGCTACAACTTTACCCCATCTTTCGTGCAGTGAACATATGCCCCGAAGGAAGAATTCCGGTTCCTTGGAAGAGATCGAGTTGTCCAGCCATTTTTTGATGTCTTCATAAGAACTAAACCGTTCTCCAGAAAGTGCTGCATTTTTATCTGGTGAATATGGTGGGTATGGTAGAACTTCCCAGTTGGGTCCTTCTAAGTACTTTTTCACAGGTCGAAGAGCATGTGGTCTTGTGTTGTCATGCTGTAAGATGACTTTGTTGTGTCTATTCTCCCATTCCGGCCGTTTTTGCGTGAGAGCTAATTTTAAACACATTAATTGGGTTTGATACCAATCACCAGTAATAGTTTCTGATGGTTTCAGCAGTTCATAGTGGATCACACCCTTCTGGTCACACCAGATACACAGCATTACCTTTGAACCATGGATATTGCGTTTTGGCATTGAAGGACCTGGTTCACCTGGCTTCACCCATGCTTTCTGCCATTTAGGGTTATTGTACCATATCCATTTCTCGTCGGCAGTTAATAATACCATGCAAAAAACCCTTTCTTTTTTGCCTTTGAAGCAGCAATTTGCAAATGGTTTTTTGACGTTCAAGGTTTCTTTCCCGCAAAGCATGTGGAATTCAATTCTCTTCTTTTTGCACCATTTCCACGGCAGCTAAACGTTGTGAAATGCATGGTTGACTAACATTTAATGCTGCTGCTAGTTCTTTTTGGGTCTGACACGGATCCTCGTTGAGTAAAGCTTCCAATTCGGCATCAGAAATTTTTTTGGGTGGTCGAGAACATTCTTTAGCACTAACATCAAAATAGTTCCTTTTGAATCGTCTAAACCAATACTCACATGTTTTTATGGATGGGGAATGTTCACCATAGATTTCTGACACTAAGCGATAGCTGTCGGAAGCACTTTTCTTGACAATAAAGTAATGCAGTAACACTTCCCGCAAATGCTGTTTTGTCGGGATGAAAGTTGCCATTTTCCATCGAGTAAAAAAATACGTCTTTGCACCTCAATCGAGCATCGTATACTGACTCTGACAGCTGGCGTCTCGTACTGCAATATCGCAGTGTTGCCACCTTAAGATACACGTGAGCAGTAATAAGTACAACACCGAACAGAAATCCCTGAAAACTTATTTATATACCCAATATAATAATGCTTGAGTTGGTGTAAATATTTATTCAAAGAAGTATTTTTTTTTATGTTAATAATGAGTAATTTTTATCATTGGTTCATTTTAGTTTTGTCCTTTAATGCTGGTTTTGTTTTGAACTTCTCTCTTAGAATTGGGATTTCTTAAGCACACTTAATGTAGTAATAAGTTCTGGTAGATTCAGTATGTTTTGTTAATTTCTGATACAGAATTCTTTGGTAGTACATGCAGCAAAAATCTACTGGTATGTAATCCAGTGATAACTTTCACTGTCGCACAAAATAAGTGCACACTTAAAAAAAAATAAGAGGGTCGTAACAAAAGTTCTGCACATGTTAATGTAAACCAGTAGTGGATGATGCAATTGCAAAAATGATTGCGTCATGTCAAGGTCAGACTCTCAGCAATGCAGTGGTGTCAGAACGACATGCTATCATTTGCTCTGTGGACGTGGGAAGGTTTGGAAATGGAAGCGTGCAGTTCCTCAGGTCGAGTAACAGTGTTAGACCAGCATTCTTACTTGAAAATAGAAACTCTGCAGAGAAAAACTCGCACACAGATCCACACTGCCTTGCGAAAAGTTTGTGGGGGAAGGAACTCTTGATTCAAGCACAATTTATCACTGGGCATCACGCTTTCGGAAGGGCCAAAGCAGCTTCGAAGATGATCACCTCTCAGGCCGACCTCAAATGGCGACAGACAAAAAACATCTGTCACCATTGTTGCAACGCTTTTCAAGGAGAATTGTTGTTTGACAGTCGAGGAGACTGCTCCTCAGGCAAATTTGTCCATGATGTCTGTTCATTGGATTTTGATTGACTCACTGGGGAAAAGAAAAATCGCGGTGCGGTAGGTGCCCCATTAGCTCACCCCCGAGCAGAAGGCAGCCAGAGTGAGCATTGCATAAGATCACCTCCACAGGTTCAAAAGGGAGGGCAACACCTTTCTGAACAGAATTGTTGCAATTGATGAGACTTGAACCTTTGATTTTGAGCCGGAACTGAAGTCACAATCAGCGGAATGAAGGCATCCAAGTTCCCCACGCCCCTCAAAAGAGTCGTCGGCAGCAAACCAGAGTGAAGTAAATGATGATTTTTGTGTACAATGGCCAGGGTGTTGTGATCTCCTCCTAATTGAGTTCCGGTAGAGCAAAATGTCCACACACAATATTATCGTGACTTTCTAAGGACAAATTGAGACTGAAAATTCATCAAAATTGCCCCAATGTGTTGGAAGCGAGAGCGATCTTGCTGCATGACAGCACATCGTGTCACGGTGCAGCATCGGTACGGGGATTTTTGTCAAAATATTGCTGGTAAACTTTATCCCACCCACCATACAGCCCTGATCCTCAATCCACCAGACTTGGATCTTTTCCCAATATTAAAAAATTAGCTCTGTGGGATCTGCTATGAATCACTGGATGAACTGTCATTGGATGTTGACCTAAGTAATATGACAGTTGAACAAAGATGGCGTACTACGGAACATCCAGGACCTACCTCACTGCTGGCAAGCTGTCATTAGCAGTGGAGTGGAGTACATTGAACTGCAGTAAGGTAAGTTTTCTCCACTACTTCACACTTTTCTCAAAAATGGACAGTGGGCAGAACTTTTGTTAGGACCCTCATGAGAGAAATAATTGCTTATATTTTGGATGAGGTTCTATGTATATTCACAATCTTATGCCTAACAGAAAGCAAAATACTTGAAGTTACTGGAAACCAAGCTAAAAAAAGTATGCATACATGCAGAGGGCAAGTGGTCTAAGCGATGGCCTCTGATCATTCGTCCGAAGGGGTCCGGGTTCGAATCCCGGTAAGGCATGGATGTTGTGTTTGTCTTTCGGCACTGGCTCTCTCCCTTCCCTGGAACCAGTGACCCTAAATTAGGGACGGGCGACTGCTTATAGCCCATTGAGTTGCTCACGGTGGTCGTTAAACCTCCAATCAAAAAAAAAAAAAAAAAAAGAGCAACACCCTCCCACCCACGCCCTGCTTTCCAGTGTGTCATCTACATATAAAACAAACAAACCTGAAAAGAATCCCTATGCACACATATTGTTATTAAATTTGATGTTACCTTCTTATGTGACAGTTTTTTTTATAAGTTTATGTTCAAATTTTTTCCCATTGTGTAGCATTAAAAATATCAAATTCTTATTTAAAGTGATTCCTGTTAAAAAAAAAAGCATATGACTTGGATAGGAGAAAGAATATTATCAGGTGAAGTGGCATACCTACTATAGAAATTTCCAATACCCTGTTGTTGGTCACCTTTCAAAAGGAAAGGAAAATAGCTGCAGCTCCAACAGTGACTATAGAAACATCAATGAAAAGCGCAGTGATGGAAAGTTTGCGCCAATTGTGCCGAACTGCACCAATTGTGCTGAACTGCCAATTTCATTATCTTGCGGCAAACTGCTACAAATTACGAAAAAAAAAATATTTGCGCCGAAACTGCAATCCGCAGTATCTATAAATAAAAATAGTCATTAAGGCATCTATTATAACGAAATTCCAAAAAAGAGACATGTAAAATTTATCGTGAACTACTTTCTTTCCAATGGGTGTGATCAAGTTGTTTGTAAACAAAGCAGAATGAATTAGCCTGGGAAGGTAAAAGAACAATCTGTCCCCAGTTATAAAAAAGGGCATCTTCCTTTCTGCCTCACTTTCCTATTGGGCAGTCTAGCCCAAATATCCTAGCTTCCTATTTCAAAGGGTTGTTTAAGACCAGGGGTCAGACAATACTTCCTAAAATCCTCTACATATGATCTGATCTGAAAATGAAAAGAACAATCTAGTTGCCTGATGTGGGCAACTAAATTAAAAAAAAATAAAAATAAAAATAGACCATTTGGAATAATATTTCCTACTACAAAAAAAAAAAAAAAAAAGGCAGTCATCACATGTGTTTCATTTAACTGCTAATTGTTGAAAGTTGTCTTATTGTTACAGAATACCAAGGACGGAACAATATCATTTCTTCAATTATATTATGTTCTAGCCCCGGAAATTGGA
Source organism: Macrothele yani (assembly GCA_039090855.1). Classification (NCBI taxonomy): domain Eukaryota; kingdom Metazoa; phylum Arthropoda; class Arachnida; order Araneae; family Macrothelidae; genus Macrothele; species Macrothele yani. The sequence continues at coordinate 8,723,430 of CM076998.1, read as the reverse complement.
AATAAGTGTAGTTTTGCTCCAAATGTTGTTTATAGTCAGCGATGATATGCATTTTTTTGATGGAACTCCCTCCGGTGTTTAGTGACAAAAGGTGAAAACTTCAGAGAAAGGAACACGGCAGAGTCACTAAATTTCTTAAATACCAATTTCAACATCGTCTTAAAACTTGATAGACACGCTTTTGTGCATTGAACATTTTGAATACAGACCCTTCAAACGTAAATGCAAAACATGTAAAAAAGTTCATATTTTTTAACTTTAAAAAAAATGAGGTTTTTCTGTTTTGTTATCTTAAAAGAAAATTTTTCCTGGGCATCCAGCTTTTACTACCTGGGTGCGTAAATAAATTTTGTACATGCCAAGTTAGGAGTGTAACTTCTCAGATTTTTCAAGCTCTAAGCATGAAGTAGGAAGGAAAGATCGTGTGTGAAATGTTTATGTACCAAGATGGCTGTAAATTGAGGACACACATTATTACTGTACAGTAATTCATCAACCATGTTCAATTCACTGCAGGATGAAGGTTTTCCCAAGTCTTCAGCAAATTGCTATTTTAACAATTCTTTTCCATGTCACTTGAGCGTGTTTTTAAATTTCATCCACCCATCTTCCACATGGTCGTCTTCTGGGTTGTTTTCTGTTCCTTGGTATGCAGTGAAGTATTTTAGTCGTCCAGTGACAGACAATTCTAGCAATATGTTTAGCTCATTACCATTTGAGTATTGTAAATGGCAATGGGCTGAACATGTTCCTAGAACTGACCACCGTTGGACAACTGAAGTACTAAAAAGTCATTTTTAAATAAGAACTAATCTCTAAACCTCAAAGGGCTATTTAGTGGTGTGTGTGTGTGTGTGTGTGTGTGAGTGTGAGAGTGAGTTCTTTCATTCGTTCGTTCTTTCCTTCTTTCTAACGGTTAAAAAAGCATGTAATTTAAAAAAAAACCAGCAAGATACACTAAGACCTTTAAAGATACAAGTTTTTACTCTTCTGTCTTTAAGAACCTAGCCCTATCTTGACACAGTCTTCTGCTAGTCATCATAAATGTATATTTTGTAGACGCATTTGTAATTGTTCACTGCAACAGATTCTAGTTAACTGAGCCACCAATTAATTGGGGTAGCTGCTTATTTGGGACAATTCTTGAAAAACATTCCAAATTAGCTCTTTGGGATACAGCTTTGCGTAATTGGGGCAGCTACTTTATTGGGCTAAATTGTTCTAGTCTTGATGTGTCCCAGTTAGCTGGGATCTACTGTATTTTTAAAAGAATGGTAAAGAAGTTCCATTTTGTATTTGTAAGCATGAACCTTACCTAGACTGTTCATATACAGTAGATTCTGGTTAACTGGGCATCCATTTATTTGGGAGTATTCTAGAAGAACATCCCAAATTATTACTCTGGGATAAAGCTTCGCATAATTGGAGCACCTACTTAATTGGGCCAAAGTGTTCTAACCTTGTTGTGTCCCAATTAACAGGGATCCACTGTAATTCTGTCAAAAAAATTTTTGGTAACTGGCTTAAACATATAACTTTAATAATACCTCCATTTATAGAGCCTGGATTAAAAAAAAAAAGAATTCTGAATTCATAGCTGACCAAAGCTGTAAAAGAAAAAAACATTTTGTATTTGCTAAATTAGTCTACCATGTGCCTCATTTATTTACTCTGTGCTTCATTTATTTTACACCATTGTTACTGTTGGCTATAATCATGTCAGCTGCCATCATTATCAGAGATTATACTGCTTTGTAGTAGTACCTTCATATTTCAAGTTTCAATATCTTTTGTTATTTTTACCAGTGCCTAGTGCTTAACTGGTGCTATTTCATTTTGTGATTCAAATTGTAACTTGGTGAAATGAAAAGCTAATTTGGTAAAGCTTTAGATTATACCCTGGTCATTTGAATTGTGTGTATGCTACAAAATGCCAATAGATGGCAACACATCAGCCATGTGGTCAGGATAACCATCCAAGCCATTAAGGATCATTGGCTGCACAAAGGTGATCAATCACAGGCTCCACCTCTATTGCCTGTACACTCTTGACTGATGAAATGCGTGGCATTTTTCTACAATATTGACATCAGTCCTTCTGAAGTGCTTCTCCTTTGCAGCATTTCGCATTGTTAATTTTGCATATTGCAAAACAATTTCCACAAAACATAATTGTGTCTTCCTCCCTATAAGGGGATGCAGCTGAGGAGATATAACCGACAGGTCAGAAAACTATCACGAGTCATGGATATCATAAAAGCAGTCTCAGGATCACCAGTAAAACATAAGTTATTGATAGCTGGCACCACAAAAGTAGGGTATAATATAAAAGATAGGTACTAATTTGTTGTTTAAAGCTAGATTGCAATTTCCTTTCTGTTAAATTCCACGGTATGAAAAGAGCTTGTTGTTTCAGCCATAACATTTATTTATTGTATTACTTTACTTCATTCAAATTATGTTGAATTTGTATTAAGTGGTGATTCTCTTCGTGTATTGTAGTTGGCCTTGCCTTCATCGATGGCTGGAAACGAGGCCTAATAGACAAGTGTGTCCAGTATGCAAAGCAGCTATAAGTCGGGATAAAGTCATACCTCTATATGGCCGTGGTGGGTCCAAGCAGGATCCCAGGTATTTACAGGTTTTGCTTTTTTCCCTTTTTCTTTCTTGTTTCTTTGAAAACAGCAGTCAACTGTACTCAAGTTGACTGTTGCGTAATCCCCCCCCAAAAAAAAAACCCCTGGTCTCCTCAATTTTTAGTTGCTTTATGAGACTGAAAGACAGGAAATCATGGTATAAGTTAAATTAAGAATCACATAAATGTATGTTTGTATAATCCTATATAAAGGTCATATATAATATTGGATTTTGAACTTTTAGGGACTTCAAAAAAAATAAAAAAGCTATTATCACAAAAGCATGTTTTGTTATTGAATCTTTAGAAACGATTTGTTCTATATGCAGTGGGCTATTTTATTGACAAGGCATGTTTCATGACTTGATCAACAAATAAAAAGTCTTTGTTTTTTAAAATTGCATTTGGGAATCTGGCAGTGGCTTTATGTAAACATTCTTTTAGCCCTCCATTTTCAGATCTAGGTATATGAAATGCATAAGATGGCTTTAAAATACAGAAACAGGTCAGAAAAATCTGTGGTCTAGTAACTCAGATTTAAAGAAAATAGTGTGTTTTCCTACTCATTTATAAGCAAATATTGTGGATCCTTTTCTCTTGAGTAAAATGAAAATAAGTAAGTTGGTAATGAAGTTAGTCCACTTATATCAAAAATCCTCAACTAGTGAAAGATTTGTATTCACTTTTAATCACATTATGATTCTGGACGTCGGAAGCCTAAAAAATTCTTGTATTTAGAAATGATACTATTGTAAAATAGAATAAAAAGATTGTACTCACAAAGTTTTTGGTTGGTCCTCTTCCTTTATTGCTATCATTTTTGAAGTTAATGTACTATGCAATTTTCAGTTATGCAGACTTTGTTGACATATTATCGCCTGCAAGGACCTTGACGTTTTTCATCTTTTAAGGTGAGCATGTACAGTTAAAAGTGATCTTGGTTAAAACTCAATTAACAACGAACAAGTCTGAAACTATGAACCAATGTTAACTTTAAAACCTTTTTAGTTAAAAACGTCTGGAAAACCTTCTGCATTCTTCCAGGCTTTCGTAGAAGACCACAAGGTGAGTATGCAAGGCCTAAAAAGGAAGTCCTTGGTTAAAATCCCAATGGAACGAAAATAAGACCCAAAAACATGAATTCGCGAACTTTAAAAATCTCTAGAAACTTACGGCTGTCCTCCATGCTCCTCTTGCCGTGTCAAAAGGACGCTCCCATTAAGGCAGGACTGACGTTGTCGGGCTCACGCCCATCTTCAGAGTTAGGACATGACTGCAAATGGCTGCCACCCGCATTTCTTTGGAAGGTTTCTTCAATCGTTTCCTCCTCCGCTCTCGGTGTTGATTCGCTGTCGATGTTACGTAATTTAGTTCGTTATGCCTTTGGTGGTGTCATCTGGTGGCATTATTGGGGATTATATTTTGTTCCTTTTTTCTCTTTTTTTTTTTTCCGTCGGTAATAAATTTTTTTCATTGCACAGGTATTTCGTTAGGTTGATTGTTACAGTTTGTATCTTCAGTTTTTTCAATAATTACAGACTTCGCGATTCTGATCTCTTTCTCCATTCGATGTGATTTTAGATGTTTGATATTTTTAAATTCGGGTTCTGTATTATTTTGTATGCAATATTGCACTAATGCCGTTTTCCCCTCTCTTTTATTCCAGTTCATTATGTGTTGGTTTAACCTGGATTTTAATTGATACTAGTTGAGGATTTTTGATATAAGTTATGAGCAACACATTGAATTAATAATCTAAAGCAACTTATGGGAATTTACTAGGAAATTTTTTCATTTATAGCAAATTTTCGGAGAAAACTCTTCTCCTTCTTCAGGCTCTCTTGTTGTTGTCACTTTTTGCTTGTCACTATCATGGTTACGGTTTACCTTGACGGTTAAATAACCGTAACCGTCAAGGTAAACCGTAACCATGATAGTGACAAGCAAAAAGTGACAACAACAAGAGAGCCTGAAGAAGGAGAAGAGTTTTCTCCGAAAATTTGCTATAAATGAAAATTTCTAGTAAATTCCCATAAGTTGCTTTAGATTATTAATTCAATTAAACTAGGAAGCCATTTCTCAATATGAGCTTTATTCAAAACATTGAATTAAGTTATTCCCATAATAAGGAATAAAAAATGTATGAAGATAGTCCATTTAAAAATATTTGTGCAGTAATTCATGCATCAAATGTGTGCTGCCAAATCTTCAGAACCATTCTGTCACTCTTGTTTTTACAAAGAAATCAAGAAATAGATCAAAAAAAAAAAATCTAGAAATTAGTGTAGTGACCAGAAAGAAGCAACACCATAATCTGTGGGAAGAAAAAGAAAAATGGTGCATTGCATGTCAGTTATAAATCATATTACAATAACAAAACTTAACCTGATGTGAAGAAATGGAGGAGAGAGAATTGCATGATGTAAAATATACCAATTGTAATTTCTTTAGTAATGTGTTAAAGGGTTATGCATTGTATTTTATTGTCATTTCAATAATTGTGCTGCAAAATGGAAGATAGTAATGTTATTCATTCACAATTCGTTTTTGTGTTCAGGACAAATATAAAATTCTCTGGGTTTTCGTAGTTTGGCCTTTTTGTACTTGGTGGCAGTATTATGTAGTGTAATCACAAAAAAAAAAAAAAAAAAGATGCACAGTATTGTTTTCTGTAAATATATCTTTTTTGCTTTGAAATTTTCTGCATTTCTAAAAAATTCTATTTGATTCTAGAATGTTGTGGAATCTTTATTTTTAACTTCTCAATAGGTATGTTTTTCACTGCCTGGATTCCATTGCTTCATGATGTGAAATACCAGAGTAAAGAGGAACATCAGTTTTGCTTAGTATTTTATTAAATCACTGCTTGTGAAAAAATGTTGACCACAAATGTTGCATGTGCGAAGGGTGCAACAAGATCTTATATGATGCTATTTATACCATGATACCAATACTCTCTTCCAGGGGAGGCATATTCTTTTTCTCTCTCCTCATTTGCATTTATGTTGTGGAGAGTATCAGTGCAGGTCAGGTATGCCGCCCCGGTGGCGCAGTGGTCTAAGGCGCTGGCCTCTGATCATTCGTCCGTAAAGGGTCCAGGTTCGAATCCCGGTCAGGCATGGATGTTGTGTTTGTCTTACGGCACTGGCTCTCTCCCTTCCCTGGAACCAGTGACCCTAAATTAGGGACGGGCGACTGCTTATAGCCCATTGAGTTGCTCACGGTGGTCATTAAACCTCCAATCAAAAAAAAAAAAAAAGGTCAGGTACTATTTCATGTCTTCTAGTTATTTGCTGCTTAAGTCAGACAACTGTGTGGAATGCATGTATACATTCATTCATTTGTATGTTTGCCTTCATTTTAATTTGTTTCATAGTAGTGACACTAGAAATTATTTATGTGTGGTACCTTCATGAAGTGTTCCAAACACATAAAAGTGACTTAATATTTATATCAATATAGCATTCAGATTTTACTTGGTTTTTGGCAAGAATGTAATTAATAACAATTTGTGTAATGCAATGAATTATACAGGAGTCATGTAATTAAAACATTTCTGATAGAACATGTTTTTGTTTTTTAATAGAGAGAAACTCCCTCCAAGACCTCCTGGTCAAAGAACAGAACCAGAAAATAATACAGGAGTATGTATATTTTAGAGAACATACATATGCTGACTAAACGTTTTCATTGGTTTACTTTTCACTTATTATGTGCATTTTAAATTACCAGTAGGACATGGTGATACCATTGAAATCATTTTTAAAATGTGTTGCTTAACATCCAAAATGTGCTTAATTGAGTAATTATGTCATAGTTCTGTGTTGTCCAGTATCCACGAGAAGTGTCTGTGCTTTTCACGGCTATCATTATGCACTGGCAGAAAACAAGCTGAATAAAAGTGCGAAATATTAGGTGTGCAACTTAATTCTCTGCCTCTAACCACAAGCGATCATAGAACATCCGCAAATGTAAATACCTGTGTGCAATAATGGCTTATTGCAGCGCCATCCAACAGCTTTCCAGGCAGCCATAACCGCTCACAGCTGTAGTGACAGAAGGGACGAAAACTGATGCTGAAAGCAATGTCGTTCGAGAAGCAACATTTGAGACTCTGCCTACTGTTCGCGTTTCAACTGGAAAAAAGTGCCGCTGAAGCCCAGCAAATGATCTGTGCTGCTTCGGGTGAGGCTGCTGTGTCCTACAGTACGTGTAAGAAGTGGTTCCAGCGGTTTAAGCAGGGAAATTTCTGTCTCCATGATGCAGAAAGTCCGGGACAGCCACAGAAAGTTGATGATGAGGAACTGGAACAACTGTTGGACGTGGATCCCTGTCGCACACAGTCAGAGCTCGCCCAGGAACTCGGAGTAACATGGCAAGCCATTGCAAAGCACCTGCACAAGCTTGGACGGATTCACAAGGAGGGCCGTTGGGTGCCTCACCAACTCACAGCTGTGAATGTTGCTGTGTCCTTGCTCTCCAGATTCAAGAAGAAGGATTTCCTCCACAAGATTTTGACCTGTGATGAGAAGTGGATCCTCTACGATAATCTTAAGAGCGGCGCAAATCGTGGGTTTATCCAGGTCAGCTTACCACCAGTACCGCCAAACCGAATATCCATGCCAGGAAGTTGTTGCTGTGCATATGGTGGGACCAGCGCAGTGTCATACTCTATAAGTTGCTCAAACCTGGTGAAGCGGTGAATGGTGAGCATTATTGTCAGCAACTCATTCGTGTGAATGACGTAATGGAGGCGAAAAGGCCATACACCGGCAAGGGCAGGTCAGTCCTGTTGCTTCAGGATAAGGTGCATCCTCACACCACGAAAACGACTTTAAACACAATCACCAACCTGGGATGGGAGATTTTGTCCCACCGGACGTATTCTCCAGACTTCGCCCCATGGGATTATCACCTCTTTCAGTCCCTGCAACATCTCCTGAGTGATACGCACTTCACTTCTGTCGAGGAGGTCCACACAAGTATTGATGACCTTATCAACTCGAAACAGCCCTCTTTTTTCTGCAGTGGCATTCGGCAGCTCCCTGACCGATGGCTCAAATGTATCCAACAAAACGTGGATTATTTCCCTGATTAGGTACGTATTCGATTTGCTATAATTTGCTGTCAACGTGTTGTGCCTGTGGCCGAGAATTAAGTTGCACACCTAATAGATAAGAGTGGAACTGGGTTGTAAGGGGTGTTATTGTATAGGGTATACAACCAAGGGTAAAAAAATATGACATTTGTCTACCAGTCAGGAGAAAATGTCACTAGTTAGAGATTTCAGCATATCCCTCCTCAGTAGTAAGGCTGCCCTCCCTATCAACTTCTTGCATTCCCCAATCCTCTCATGACCTCCCCTTCCCCACCTTAGCGTTTCACGTGCACTCTCTTTGTTCTATATTATAGGACTGGTCCCCACCATTTCACGCCCACCTGCACAGCTCAGGATGTCAGGCAACTCGCTAGCTCTCCTGGCACAGCTGTTAGCATTTACGGAGCAGAGCTTCTGCTTTTATTCTTTGACTTAACCCTTTAACCAGCTGGAATGGATTAACTCGGGTTTAGCAAAATGGGCTGAAATCAGCTCCAACAAATATATTTGCTGCCTAAAAGGAGACTGCAACAACTGAATCTGCGCATCAGAAAATGCTGCTTTCCCTTTAGCTTTCTTGTTCAAAGAAAGTGGTCATTTAAGGAGATGATTGACACTAATCCTTTCTGATTGATTACCCACTAAAAGGGCTATAACGATGGCAACAAGCCTACAAAAGGAGAGAGATGTTTCAATCTTGTTTCTGCCCAATGTCATGATGTCTGTGTCAGAGGGACTCCCTTCTCCATCATGTCTTGGGTCATGAAGTAGAAAATATAGGACTAGAGGAGATATCTTCTCACGAATGACAGGTTTATAGTTCATACTGCTGAGATGAGTGGGGAAAGAAATCATTTTGCCATAGTTTTCGTAAAACCTGGCCACTTTGTGAACATTTCTGTTTGGAAAGTGCAGAACATTTTGGGCACTATAGGGTTCAGATACTTTGGCCGCTTAAAGAGTTAAAGCAAGACACTTATCTATTCTTGAAAATGACACGTCATGCAAGAAATTTTTATAAAATTTTATGACAACAATTAAAACCAGTGGGTTTAACTTGGCTGGGAATTAAAAAACAAAAATGCTTGCCTTGTAGCATCACTCATCAGCTATAATCTTTGATTCATCATGGACGAGTGTAATTCTGGACACCAGTATAAAACAATACAAAAAGGTATGTACTTTATTATAATATACTACCCTATTAGTACTTGAAAGCATACCCTCAAAATCACAAATTTGTGAAGCATTAAGCTTCAGCATTATTGAAGTTATAATTACTTTTGTACCTTCACCTTTGCATCATTTTCATATCTTATGTTGAGCATGTATTAACCCCATGCCCAACATTAGATATGTAAAGGAATCAAAGATGAAGATAAGTAGTGATATTGCTTTTATAACTTCATTAAGGCTGAAGTTTAATTCTTTGAATATTTGTTGACAGTGATTGGAAACCTACTTTTTAAAACTAGCTTGCTTATAGCTTCAACTACTTTTTCTAAAAAAGTAGCTAGCTACACTACTTTTTTTTTAAAGTAGCGAGTTTTGCTACTTTTCAGTTACTTTTTAGCATGTCTTTTGTAAAAAAAGATCATGCTTATGTTACCGGTTTGTCCGTCCGTACCCACGATATCTCTGCAACTATCAGTCCGACTTGAAAAATTCTTTTTGCATTGGGAAGCTTGAAATATGCGAAGAATGATCCTTCATTGTGTTTTTTTTTTTACGATGTACAACTTCGCCGCTAGAGGGCGTAAATGCAGATGATGTCGAATTCAAAAATACGTTTTATTCCACATATTTGCTTCTAAACATCCGATTGAAAAAATTCTTTTATCTTTCGATTCTACTTATGTCAAAGAGTATTTTAGATATAGTTACTTTTTCAAATTACGCATAGATTTTCCACTAGGCGGCGTAAAAGTAAATTACTACATTTTTCCCGATAACTCTTGTTCTAAAGCTCCGATTTGAAAATTTTTTTCTTCAGTGGATGCACTTCCTGATGGAAAATCTTTTGCATGTAATTTCAAATTTTTGGTAAAGAATACTTTGGCCACCAGGGGGCATAAGTGTTAATTTTGCTTCTGATGTATTTGCCATAAAATCTGAGCTTCTAAAATATCGATTGAAAAAATTCTTTCGTGGAATGATGCCACTCACATCGATAAACCTTTTCAGAATATTTTCTTCTTAAAATATTCCAGTTTCTCCACCGGGGCGTAGATGTATATCTTATTTTTGTCAATATCTCTACTTCTAGAAGTCCGATTTGAAAAAAGTCCTTCTTTGTTGGATAGTGTTTTCAGTGTGACATGTTTGTCATATAATTTCAAAATTTTCAAGTAATTCATAGACTTTCCGCTAGGGACGTAGAAGTAAATTGTGTTTCCCCCTATATCTCTGCTTCTAAATCTCTGATTTGAAAAATTCTTTCTGCGCTGGATACAGCTCCTGATGGGAAATCCTTTGCACATAATTTCTAATTTTTGTAAAAAATGTTTTGGCCACCAGGTGGCGTAAGTCTTAATTTCCGCTTCTGATTTGCAGCAAAATATGAGCTTCTAAAATCTTGATTGAAAAAAACGTTGTTTGTAGACCGATACTACTCATGTCGACAAACCTTTTAGAAACATTTTCTTCTTAAAATAATGCATGGTTTCTATGCCAGGGTGCATAGATGTATATCTTATTTTTGTCAATATCTCTACTTCTAAGAGACCGATTTGAAAAATTCCTTCTTCGTTGGATAGTGTTTCCAGTGTGACATATTTTTCATATAATTTCAAAATTTTCAAGTAATTCGTAGACTTTCCGCTAAGGGGTGTGTAAAGGTAAATTGCTTTTTCCCTTATATCTCTGCTTCTAAATCTTCAATTTGAAAAATTCTTTTTGCACCGGATACAGCTTCTGATGGGAAATCCTTTGCACGTAATTTCTAAGTTTTGTAAAAAATGGTTTGGCCACCAGGTGGCGTTCCGCTTCTGATGTATTTGCAGCAAAATATGAGCTACTAAAATCTCGATTAAAAAAAATGTCATTTGTAGACCGATGCTACTCATGTCGACAAACCTTTTAGAAACATTTTCTTCTTAAATAATGCATGGTTTCTATGCCAGGGTGCATAGATGTATATCTTATTTTTGTCAATATCTCTACTTCTAAGAGACCGATTTGAAAAATTCCTTCTTCGTTGGATAGTGTTTCCAGTGTGACATAGCCGCCCCGGTGGCGCAGTGGTCTAAGGCGCTCGCCTCTGATCATTCGTCCGTAAGGGGTCCGGGTTCGAATCCCGGTCAGGCATGGATGTTGTGTTTGTCTTACGGAACTGGCTCTACTCATGTCGACAAACCTTTTAGAAACATTTTCTTCTTAAATAATGCATGGTTTCTATGCCAGGGTGCATAGAGTTGCTCACGGTGGTCGTTAAACCTCCAACCAAAACAAAAAAAAAAAAAAGTGTGACATATTTTTCATATAATTTCAAAATTTTCAAGTAATTCGTAGACTTTCCGCTAAGGGGTGTAAAGGTAAATTGCTTTTCCCCTTATACACTGTATCTCTGCTTCTAAATCTCCGATTTGTAAAATTCTGTCTGCACCGGATACAGCTCCTGATGGGAAATCCTTTTCTGTAATTTCTAATTTTTGAAAAAAAGGGTTTGGTCACCAGGTGGCGTAAGTCTTAATTTCCGCTTCTGATGTATTTGCAGCAAAATATGAGCTTCTAAAATCTCGATTGCATGAAAAGGTCGTTTGTTGACCGATACTACTCATGTCGACAAACCTTTTAGGAACATTTTCTTCTTGAAATAATGCATGGTTTCTACGCCAGGGGTGTAGAAGTATATCTTATTTTTGTCAATATCTCTACTTCTAGGATTCTGATTTGAAAAATTCCTTCTTTGTTGGATAGTGTTTCCGATGGGAAATGTTTTCCCTATAAACTCAAAATTTTCAAGTAAATCATAGACTTTCTGCTAGGGGTCACAAAGATAAATTGCGTTTTCTGCGTTATTTCTGCTTCTAAAACTCCGATTTGAAAAATTCTTCCTGTATCACATACAAGGCCTGATGGAAAATATTTTTCACAACATTTCTAATATTTGGTAAAGAATGGTTTGGCCACCAGGGGGCATAAGTGTTAATTTCTGCTTCTGATGTATTTGTAGCAAAATCTGGGCTCCTGAAAACTTGACTAATTTTTTTTTTTTTTCTTGGACCGATACCTCCCATATGAAAAACCTTTTGAGAATACTTTCTTTCTAAAATAATGCATGGTTTTCCCACCAGGGGGCGTAAAGTCACATCTTATTTTTGTCGATATCTCTGTTTCTAAGAGTCCGATATGAAAAATTCTTTCTGTGTTGGAGAGCGTTTCCGGTGCAAAATGTTTCTCATATAAATTCATGTTTTTCTTAATGCACAAGTCTGCAAGCAGAGGGCGTAAGCTCACGATTCCGTTTACAGCAATATCTGAGGGATTAAAAACCCGATTTGAAAACTTCTTTCTTCCTTCAGATACTATTGTTTTCCATACCGGTTCCATTGACTTTGAATAGCTTTGATAAATTTAATTTGCATCAGAACGGGTTCGAAAGACGTGCTTATTATTGCACCCAAAAATTCGGTGTCATCTTTCTTGTTTAGATTTAAATTAAAAGTGCAAGTTCTGAGGATGATAATTTAAATCTTCATTATTGTATATAGTATTCAGATTTAAAAACTAAGGTAAATTTCACAAGTAATTCATCTTTTTATATGTAACACATTTTGACATTCACGGTGCATATTTCAAGCTAGACAGATTAGCTGAGAATTCCAGGGAATTCAATTAAAATCCATATATCATTCTATATCTGCGAATTCATTTTCTTTGACTATAGAATCGAATCTCGCAATCAAGAAATGGTCTTCAGTAAAACCACTAATTCCGTGGGCAGTGGTCTAAGCTCTGATTTCTAACCATTCGTCCGAGATGGGTCCTGGTTTGAATCCCGGTGAGGCATGGACGTCGTGTTTGTCTTATGGCACTGTCGCCCTCCCTTTCCTGGAGGATTCTTAAATTAGGAACTGGTGACTGTTTATAGCCCATCAAGTTGTGGATTGTGATATTGTGATCATTAACGCCATAACCAACCCCCCCCCCCCCCAAAAAAAAAAAACTACTAGGGTGATTTCCTGGTACTTGCTGTCTTCACTGGCTAATTAAGATTTCTTAGTTAACAATTTGGCGAGTTTTCACAGTGTCAGTTAAGTCAGGTATGTTATTGTAGGCAGAGCACAATCGGACCCCTAATTACAGCCAATTACACTTCAAGAAGTTTGAAAACATCACGTAATTTAAAGAATACAATTTTTAACTGAGTTTTTGAAGTAGCATGATTTGTAGCATAATTTTCTGCTACAAGCTACAACTACTTTTTCCTATTTGTAGCGATGCTACATGCCACACCACTGTTAAAGTAGCGTGCTACTTCCAACCACTGCTTGTAATATTGGGCAATTTTGCTCATTTGTCGCCATTATTCATCACTGTCCCTGAATATGAGAACACAGCTAACAGTTTTTGTATAGCAAAACTAACAGTTTTTGTATATATTTCTACACTTTTGCCCTTTACAAATGTGTTTCAAGTTAGTATATTTTTAACTTGAAACACATTTGTAAAGGGCAAAAGTGTAGAAATATATATATAAAAAACAGACGTTTTAATAAAATAATTTCAGATGGCTTTGATTGCACATTATCCTGTTCTTTTTTCCATAACTTGAAAAGTACTTGATTTCTTGCATTTTTGCGAAGGTTCGGTAATTGTGTTGAAATTATTTCATGAAATGAAATATTTTAAGAAAAAAGTCAGAAAATTAGGATAGGCTGTCTAGCAATTGGAATAGCTGGGGAAAATCTGTGAATCTCGCAAATGTTCGGAATCAGTGGAATTTATCGAAAATGTTCCATCATTTTCCATTCTGCAATTTAATTTTTTTGGGACTAATTCCTGCTGGGATTTTTTAGTTTTTTTTTTATTTCTCTCCCTGATTGTTATATTGTTATTTTTTAAATACTTTTTCTGATCATGTTCCCTGATTATAATATCTTTGCTGATAATGAAAAAGAGAAACTTTGTATTTTTAAAGAATTTTTCATAATGAAATGTCTCCCTATTTCTAATAGTATCTTCTTAAAGTTAATCAGTAAACAGCAAGCATTTTGCCCCTTTCCCCCCGTTTTTAAGCAAAATTAAATTTCAAAACCGGTGCTTGATCTGTGTGGTAGAACCTGCACCGTTTTCGTTACCAGTAAAATTGTTTCACAGCAAAGTGAGCAATGCAGTACCAATTTTTGCACATTTAATTTTGCTTAAAATGCATGTTTTCCTATATGTTAGTCACTTCACACTACATCAAGGGATGGAGCAAGTATTTTTCTTTAGTTTAAACTTTAAAGCAAAATTTTAAACTTCAAAAACATGACTTTGTTAAGAGAAAACAACTTTACGGGAACGCAAGACCATGACAAAGAGTTAAAGTTCTGATTTTGAACATTAATTTCTTCTTGTAAAAAAATATATATATATATATATATATATATCTTTTTGTTCCTTTATGGGTCATTCATTCCATGTGAAATCACCAAATTTCAGGATAAAGGTTGCTTGACTATTTTATTATTTTTTTGTATTCTCACCATAGTTAGTACCATTGGTAAGTAAACCAAAACAATTTTTTAGTTTTCTTTTATCTGCCACCATTTTGTAAGTGGACCTATGTTTACTTGTTGCAACAGGCAAAAATCCGTGTTATCGAGGGTTCATGGAAATGGCTGTTACTCTTTAACTACTTGTGATTACAAACTGATTTTACTATGAAAGCAGACATTTTGAGCTTCCAGTAAAGATACTTAAGTCGCTTGTATCTTTTAGTCTGAATAGACTAAAATGTACTTACAAATTTGCCAAAATTACATATTTCAAGGTCAAACATCTTAAAAAGGGCAACCTGCAAAAAATTTGAGAATTTTTTTGTAAACTTACCTATTGATATCCTATCAGTGATATGGATTTCAATTTGTGGTTCAGCGTGTTTTCACAATTATGAATACTTAAACTCTGATAAAGAAACACTCTTATTCCCAAATTTGCGAAAAAAATGCGTATTTCAAGATCAAATATCTTGAAAGGACGACCAGCAAAAATATTCAGTTTTCCTGTAAACTCGCCTATTAGTATCCTACCAGTGGTATGAATTTCATTTTGTCGTTCAGCGTGGTTTGAGAAGTGTGAGTATTTAAACTCTGATAAAAACAACAGCAGCAACAACTCTCATTCCCAAAATTGTAAAATACATATCTCAAGGACAAATATCTTGAAAGGGAGACCTATCAGGAACCTGATTTTTTTTTTTTTTTTTTTTTTGTAAATTCATCTGTTAATATCCTATCAGTAGTATGAAATTCACTTCGTGGTTCAACATGGTTTCAGAATTATGAGTACTTAAAGTAGTAAAAAAAAAAAAAAACCACTCGCAAAAATCAACAAAAGATGCATTTTTAGGCTGTTTTTCATGGGCAAATGTTATACATAAATTAAAAACATTCTTAAAAAATGCTACATTTTTATACTTTAAAATATGATATTTTGAGTCTGTCGTATAAGTTTTTAATACATGTATATAACATTTTCCCATGAATAACAGCCTAAAAACACAAACAATTTCAAGTGTTTGGTAGGTTCTCCTTTTAAGATAGTAGTTGACCTTGAAATATGTAATTTTTGCAATTTTGGAAATGAATGCTTTTTTTTTTTATGAGAGTATAAGTACTCAAAATTCTAAAACCGTGTTGAACCACAAAATGAAATCCATACCACTGATAGGATCCTAACAGGTGAGCTTACAGAAAAATTGTCATTTTTTGCAGGGTGGGTGCCCTTTGAAGATATTTGACCTGGAAATATGCAATTTTTTTGCAAATTTGGGAATAAGTGTTTCTTTACCAGAATTTAAGTGCTCATAATTCTGAAACCATGCTGAACCACAAAATGAAATTCATACCACTGATAGGATATTATCGCCCTTTTAAGATATTTGACCTTGAAATACATAATTTTTGTAAGTTTGGCAAATTTAGGGTAAAAAAAGAAATTAGGAAGGGATTTTAAAACATGAAACTTTTTCCTGATGAGCTAAAAGCTGGCTTTCCATAGTTTGTCAGAAAAAAATTCAGTTTGTGGTTTTCAGCCCTGAGTTTATAGCTACCTAAAAATGACAATTTTGCAAATCACATTTCCCGAATTTAAGTCCACTTTAGTTTACTCAGGCTAAAGGGTACACATTACTTAAGTATCTTTTCTGAAAGCTCAAAATGTCTACTTTCATAGTAAATAAAGTTTGTTAAGTTATCTTAAGTAGTTAAAGCAGCCATTTCTGCAAACCCGGATTTTATCCAGTTGCGGCAAGTAAAAATAGGTCCACATCCAAAATGGCGGCAGATAATAAAAAACTAAAAATTGTTTTGGTCTACTTACTAATTGGTACTAACTATGGTGATAATAAAAAAATAATAATAATAAAATGGTCAAACAACCAACCCTTGGTAATTTCACGTGGAATGACTTATACACCCCTGGACAATTCCTAAGGACGGATCATAAACAGCTATATAGCGCATAAGAAAGTAAGTGTGGTTGGATGCCAAGTGAAATAAAATAATGTCAGAATGCCAGGACATTACAAGAAAGACAATTTATTGTGCTCTGAAATCCAGAAGGCTTTGGAACGTGTTCAAGGGACAAACAGGCCATTTTGTGCAGAATACGTAAACATGAAAAAAAATGCAACTACCGTCTGCAGGCGTTCCGGCGTAAGATGTCAATACGGGATATGGCCACCATGGAGGGCGATGCAAGATTCCACACGTCGTGTTATGCTTTGCACAACATTATCAAGCAGCTGTTGGGGTAATTTATCCCATTCCTCTGTCAGTGCACGGATGAGGGTGTCCTTGTTTATTTGGAGGGCATTGGCGACCAGCAAGACTCCTCCCCAAAGCACCCCACACATTTTCAATGAGATTCAGATCTGGAGAACGTGCTGGCCATACGATGCGTTGAATATCCTTGCTCTCAAGACACTCCTGGACAGCGACTGTTCGATGACATGTTGCATTGTCGTCCATGAAAATGAATATCACCGACAGCACCACGGAACATGCGAACATGAGGTAGCAGAACATCATTAATGTATCGTTGGCCAGTCATAGTCCCAGTTAGAAGCACATAGAGGGACGTGCGGCCATTGATCATGATGCCAGCCCATACCATGACACTACATGTCAGACATCGGTCCCTTTCCTGTATGTTTGCTGGACAATATGCAGTACCACTATCACGCCAGATCAGTTGTCGTCGACAATTAGACGATAGACTGTATCTACTCTCATCTGAGAAGAGGACAGCAGACCAGTCGTTATCAGTCCAAGTGCGATGTTGATGGCACCATTGCAAACGGGCGGTACGGTGACATCTGGACAATGGGATGCACACAACAGGACGGCGGGCGTATAGTCCTCCTTCA
Organism: Macrothele yani; assembly: GCA_039090855.1. NCBI lineage: Eukaryota > Metazoa > Arthropoda > Arachnida > Araneae > Macrothelidae > Macrothele > Macrothele yani. Next base: position 8,706,120 of record CM076998.1, on the reverse strand, counting down.
TGCAAACGTCTGGCAACAGTTTTTCGGGAGATCCGCTTGCCAGTAGCAGCCATAAACTGATTTGCTACCTCACTAGCTGTGCTGCGCCGGTGTCTTCTTGTTGATAGCACTATGTACCGATCTTCTGCAGGTGTCGTCCTGCGAACACGACCTCTCCCGTGACGTTTGCTACACTCTCCATTTGTTTGAAATGATTTCCAAAGCCTTGAAACAACACTGTGGCTAACGTCGAACTCCCTGGCAACATCTGTTATTTTTCGCCCTTCTTCAATCTTGCCAATAATACGGCCACGCGTAAAATCATCTAGGTGATGTCGGGAAGACATACTGAAAATTGCAAGTTCGTCAATTGATTCTTTCCCTTTCAACTTTGCGTTTGAACAACAGCGGTCAATACGCGTCAAATCCTTTATATCTCTTATCAGCGCTTATGACGTCACGAACAAGTTCGGCAATCCAAAATTTGCATACGCACAACACGACTTACTGTATCCCGCACTTATGCTAATTTCCACATTTTCCTGCCTTCCATTTTATGGTTGCTATTGTCATCCGTCCTTAGCAATTGTCCGGCAGTGTATAACAAGAAGTGATGGAAAACTGCATTTTTAGCAAAATCTAAGTTTAAATAGCAATAATGCCACTCTCGTTCTGCCTTGAAAACAATTGTACAGGTCATAGAAATGGTGCAATTTCCAGCAGGGACAAACAAGTTAATGATTTTTTATTTGCATTTTGCCTTAATAAAACTAAAAATGCTTGCTTCACTGATTGGTGTAGGAAAAAAGTACTGTAAGGAATAAAAAAAAAAAAAGGTGCATTTTATTAGGAAAGTTTTCTAAAATGTTTGAAGTCACTTTTCTGAAAATATAATTTTTTTTTCATTCAAAAATTCAAAATAAAAGTTTGGTGATTGTGTGTCTCCCCTCAGAGGTTTTCAGGGTTTCAAACATTTACTTGCAGTCACCTCTGGATTACTCATTATCAATAATCAACTGCAAGCATTGCTTGATGTAGAAGTTTGTAAGCTTGAAACTTGCACAAGGATATTGTAAAGCTGAACTTATGCTAAAGAAATGACTTGCATACACTTTAAATGCATATTTGTTGTCAGCTAATTATTTTTACCCAGATTATGCAGGAGAAAAATTAATGCCTCCTAGCATGATGATATAGAAGAATTAACTTCTTCAAGAATTTGATGGTAATGAATTGAGTAGCTTACATCAGTTCATAGAAAAATCCATGAAGTTTTTAGTTTCCTTTCTAAATAAAGAGGGATTTTTCTAAAAAGCGTTTTGCAGAATGGAAACACAGACATAGAATTTGAGGAAGAAATATTCTTAAGAAATACATGGGAATACACTAGAATATTCAAAGCAATCAGAATTATGTACTGAATTGCCTGTGGTTTACTGATCTTCCACATAACAACACCTCAGAAAACTTGAAAATTACATTACCTTGGAGCGGGAATTGAACCTGCATCTTCCAATTTCCGTTAGAGTATGCTAACCATTACACCACTCAGGATAATGAAGTTCTAAGCAACTAATGCTAAGTAGTTGTAGCTCAGGAATCTGAAACCTCAGATAGCATACTGGAATGGAAATCGGGAGATGCATGTTCGATTCCCACTACAGTGCTATGTAATTTTCAAGTTTTGTTGTTACATGGAAGACCAGTAAACCACAGGCAATTCAGTACATAACTCTGATTACTCTGAATATTCTTTCAACCAAAAGATTAAAGAAACTGTGACCTGTTTATTATGCAATGAAGCTGAAGGACAGATATGATGAATTTTGAAAGGAGTGTAAATAGCTTAAGCAAAATAATCGACTTTTATCTATATTTACGTTAATCAACCTACGATAGCAATCGAATTCTACTTTAACTTGAAGAACTTTCAAATGTTCTTCATATTTTCTGAGTTCTTAAAATATTCTTTATATCTTCTGAGAACTCAGAACAGGTGAATAATATTTTAAAGCTCTTCAAGTTAAAATAGAGTTTAATTATTTTAATCTCAGTAAAATCTGTAAATGTTTTTAATTTCTATATTGACTTTAATAGTGAACTGATATATTCAATTTGAAATCCTTAAATGTTCCTAGTTATATATAATTTGTAATTTCATGCAATCAAGAATATTGTTACTAATATTACTGTTAATTCCTACAAAAGTTTGTTGTTCAGTGATACTAGACATCATTGTAATGAACTTATTTAAAACGGTTTTATTTTATTTTATATTCTTCATGATAAATAGCTTTATACATGCATAAAACAGACACAGAATACATGGGTATCATACTTAGCAATATGTATATACATAATTGTATCATATGAGCACAAACCTGACAGTGCCCAAGCAAAGTTGATAGAGGAGATGTATTAATTTATACAATTGGTAATTCTCAAAACAAAATTGTACATCATAGACTATGCATTTTTTTTTTTTTTTTTTTTGCTTTTGAATTCAGTTGCAGTTGCTGTTTATTTATCTATTGTTTATGAGAAAAAATCATAGCTGGTACCCAACACAAATACAAATTGTGATGTTTTGCATTCTTATGACAAAATCACAGGGTGGTGATAATCTGTATTAGCATTATCATTCTATTGTGTAGGACCAATATTATTATTATTGTTGTTAGCCTTGTGGTTTTTTGAAACTAACTTGCTTCTTCAATTTATGTCATATACTTTGTTCCCAAAACATAAATTTTATTTTGTTTTGTAATTCCAGCAATCTTTCCCAGGATTTGGGTTTGGTGATGGTGGTTTTCACATGTCCTTTGGTATTGGTGCCTTCCCATTTGGAATATTTGCTTCATCCTTTAATTTTGGTGATGGACGACCTGCTCCAAGTAAGAATAGAACTATTGCCATTGTTTTTATGCTATTTTTGTAATACATATAATTAAAATGCTAAAATTACATTATCTGTCCTAACTAAGTTAACTATAACTCTGTGTATAAAACACAGTTGGAGTGAAACAGCAAAGAAGTTCAAAACAGTTATGAATATTTTTACATGGGGAAACAAAAATTTCGAATAAATTGTTTTGATAATGTCTTCAGGTAACTGGCATGTAAAACATTCAAAGTGCTATGATGAGAGCATTGAGGAGTATACCAGACATGGCCTTCTAACAGCCATTCCAATCACCTCTTGATTGTTGTATGCAAAGTGTAGATGTAGGTGGAAGTTATTGATGACTAAACCAAGGTTAGTTGGAAGCATTATTTATCATCAGGCTCATTTTCCAGTTGCAACACACACTTTGTATAGTAGAAAGCAAAGACATTGTAACCCAGTTCAAAAACGTTGGTATATACAAGGTGTCATAAATATATATATATATATATATGGGATGTAAGGTCAGGTGATGCGTAACATCACAGCCTCTCCTTGACAAATGTCAACCCCGCCTTCTCGTGGTGCATCCTGTTCCCACTAAAGGGGCTCTGACGACCGCCAATAGCGGTATAACTATACCATCGGGATCAGAGGAAATGCTATCCCACACTCACCAACCCGCTTGGCCAGCGTGGTGAGTTATGGCCAAACACCTCCAAAATGACTCTACAACTTAAATCTTGGCCCTCAGTCTCCGGCAGCTGGAATGTACCTGGCCAAGGCAGCGGCCAGTGCGACATGAAGGCAGAGGGTGCTAAGAATCCCCGGAGGACCGGACTAGGCTGCCATTTGATGCTGACTTTGGCTACGTATAATGGATGCTCCCTATCTTCTGATTCAAGGCTTCTTGAATTGGAAGAGGAACTACAAAGGATCAAGTGGGACATCGTCGGGCTAAGTGAGGTAAGGAGAAAAGGAGAAGATCTCATTGAACTGAAAAGTGGACATCTCTTCTACTATCGTGGGACAGATACTGGCAGAACTAGTGGTGTTGGATTTATAATAAACAAGAAACTGAAGGATAAAGTGGTAGAAGTTGAAAGTTCCTCTGACAGAGCTGCACGACTCGTTATCCAACTCTCGAGAAGATACCAGGCTCAGATTATTCAAACTTATGCACCCACCACAAGTCATCCTGAAGAAGAAATTGAAGAATTTTATGAGGAAATTCGTCATCTAAATAATAAAGGTAAGCAGCACTTGAAGATAATTATGGGAGATTTCAATGCAAAAATAGGGCACCGGCAACAGAATGAAACTTCAGTAGGTAAATTCGGTCACGGCAACAGAAACCAGCGTGGAAATACTCTCGTTGAGTTTGCAGAGGCAGAAGGATTTTTCATCTTGAACTCCTTTTTCAAGAAAAAGCCACACAGGAAATGGACATGGAGACATCCAATTGGGACGACAAGTGAAATTGATTTTATTATGTGTAACAAAAAATTCGTCATCGAAGACTGCAGTGTGCTGAACAAGTTCAACACAGGTAGTGACCATAGATTGGTGAGATGTAAAATGCACCTCAACACTAAACTGGAACGTGGCAAGCTCATAAGACAAACAAAATGTATTGACATAACCAACCTTAAAAAACACCATAATACCTTCAAATTGGAACTGAAGAACAGATTCTCTGCTTTAGAAGGCCTAACATCGGAAGAAGTGGATATTTCGGAAGTTAACAGAAAAGTAACCAAAGCTCTTATGGAAACAGTAACAAAATTAGCTGGGTCTAAGAACAAGTTGCATGTGAACAAATTATCAGGAAAAACCAAAATGTTGATGCAAAAAGAAGAGAGATAAGGACAACTAAAGAAGATGCCACTTTCAAAGTGGAATATATAGAGAGATGCCACTTTCAAAGTGGAATATATAATAAGATTCTGGTATTTGCAAGACAGCACGAAAAAGTATCACTGAAGACGTAAGGAAATTCAAATGTGAGCTAGTGAGGAAAGCAATTGAAAACAACCAAAGCCTAAAGATAGCAAAGGGACATCTCAGTAAGGGAAGAAAACAGATTATGGCTCTGAGAAAAGAAGATGGTTCTATAACAAGAAATAGAGGCGAAATTTTGACAAGAGTGAAAGATTTCTACTTCAAATTATATGAAAGGGATGATACATGTACTCCAGACATCATGAAAGGTACCAGAGTTCTTCCAGTCCTCCCAGCAGAAGTTGCTCATGCAATCAAGAACATGAAGCGGGGAAAGCTCCAGGAGAAGATGGAATTACTGTAGACATCATACAAGAAGCAAGTGGAGAAATCGAAACAGTACTCGCCCAAATTTTCACTCGATGCCTTAATGAAGGGAAGATTCCTGAGGATTGGAACAATGCTACAATGATCCTGCTACATAAAAAAGGTGACATTGAGGATCTCAAGAACTACAGACCTATCAGCCTCCTCTTAGTGGTTTATAAAATCTTCACTAAAGTTCTTTCACACCGCTTGAAGGTAACACTGGACATGGCTCAACCGAGAGAACAAGCTGGATTCAGGAGTGGCTACAGCACAATAGATCATATCCACGTACTGAGAGAACTAATTGAAAGAGCGAAGGAATATGAACTTCCATTATGCATGGCTTTTATCGATTATGAAAAAGCCTTTGATTCGGTGAAACCATCAGCAGTTGCAATGGCTCTGAAATCCTGCGGTATTGAAGATGCATACATTAATATTATTAATAACATCTATGAAAATGCAAGTGCAAAGATTCTGGTATTTGGTAATACAACACACATAAAAATTGGAAAAGGAGTGAGACAAGGTGACACCATATCTCCGAAGCTCTTTAATGCTACATTGGAAAATGTTTTTCAATCACTGAACTGGGAAAACAAAGGGATAAAGATTAATGGGGATTATCTAACCCACCTTCGTTTTGCTGATGACATAGTCATTTTTGCAACTACCCCATCGGAGCTACAGAGTATGATGCAGGAACTTGCTGACAAAAGTAAAGAAGTGGGATTAAAAATGAACTTTCAGAAGACAAAAGTGATGTTCAATGCTTTTACAAGAAATGAAGATTTATCGATTGATGAAGAAAAGCTGGAGATAACAGACACGTACGTTTATCTTGGACAGCAGATATCAAGTGAGGGTCACATTAGTGAAGAAATTAATCGGCGTACAAAACTTGCCTGGAGAGCTTTTGGAAGAAACAGCATAATTTTCAAGAGCAATATGCCAATTATGTCTTAAAAGAAAAGTGTTTGATCAATGCATCCTTCCAGTGCTTACGTATAGTGCAGAGACGTGGACCTTAGCTAAAAGAGACATACAAAGGCTGCAGACAACTCAAAGTAGCATGGAGAGGTGCATGCTTGGTGTAACCAGGAGAGATAAGAAGAGGAACACTTGGATCCGAAAAATGACAAGAGTGGAAGACATCATGATCAGAGTTAAATCCCTGAAATGGCAATGGGCTGGACATACTGCCAGAAGAACAGACCATCGATGGACAGCTGAAATTTTAGATTGGATTCCAAGGGACAGGAAAAGACCCAGAAGAAGACCACATGGAAGATGGGTGGATGAAATTCGAAAGTATGCGGGAGTGACATGGAGGAGACTGGCACAAGACAGACCGTTGTGGAGGAAACTTGGGGAGACCTTCGTCCAGCAGTGGATTGATAATGGTTGACAATGATGATGATGATGATGATATAGGTGGGTAATCTTAGTGAGCAATGGGTTTGCTGCCAGAGGGCACTACTCTGGGTAACAATGTCACGCATGACAGGGTCTCTATGAAGCTTGGAAACTGACACAAATTTAAGCTTCAGTATAAATTATTGTTGAGGTACCAGTTAGTTCTGTGTGGCATTGGCCAAAAGACTCAAACTCACTGGGCTTTTTTTCCAGAATCTTTAGGAAGAATGACCAACTAGAATCATCAGCTGTGGACTAATTCCCCTCACTGATGTACTTACCTGATTAAAAAGACAAAAAAAATATATATATATATATATATTTAAAGGACTCTAGTGTGGTATATGCTGGACCTACCACACTTGAGAAGGACGGTCCACCACGGAAACGACCTGGAATGTCTAAATGGCATATGAGAAAGAGATCTCGGCTGAGTGCATGTAAGATTAGTATACGGCAACAGTAAGTAAATACTCAGTTAAATATTTATCTGGTGAATTTTCTTTCTATGAGGAGCTAACCTCTGAATCTCATAGAACAGCTTAGTGTGATTGTTGTATAAAAAAATATCTGACCTAACAACAGGAAACAACAACAACTGAGTAACCTATTGTGTTGCTAACCTAGTTTCTTTCAAGGTAGACACCTTATGATGCTACATACTTGTTCGGGCAATCTGTTCACTGATCATAACATTTTTTAGAGTCAATTTTAGGGTTTGCCAATTGATGCTGCATCAGGTTCTTCTTTATCTCTTCTGTATCTTCACCTCTTCAAAGGCATTTTCAACTTCCAGAATAGCCAGAAGTTCCAAGGAGTCATGTCTGGAGAGTATAGGGCCTGTTTCACTTGTGGGATCTGGTGTTTAGTCAAAAAAGGCTTGAATAAGATAAGGTGAATGGGTGATGATTCAGCTGCCAGTCACCTTGCTGCCACAGCATAGGTCTCTTCTGCTCCTTTCGCAGGTCACTTTTTGTCTAATCGTGATTTGAGTCATGCAGCCATGTATCCAGGACTTCTGTTGGGGGGAGGAGGTGTGTGTTTGTGTGTGTGTGCAATATATTATTTTTTTAACTCCATGAACACATAGAGAGAAAAGTAGCTATTTCTTCATGTATTTTTAAGAGTTGTATAAAATTTTACAAAATGACTTCTTGCTTTTAAAAGTAACCAGTCATTACATATAAATTTTGTGCATTGCTTATCTACTTACAGGTAATTGAATTAATGTTAATAATTTTGTACAAGACTATTTTATACAAAAGCAAACATTCTTCCTTTCTGATGATGCAGGGTTCGTCAAACATACCACACATGTAGTGGTTACAAACAATACTCGGGGATGAGATCGGTATAATTTAAAGCTTCCGATGCTGTCTTGGGGAGTGACTGATAAAGCACTATGGTTAAAATTTTATGGGGGAAGTGTCAGCTGTCAGGAGTTGACTGGACATGATGATTCCTTGGACAGTAAAACAGGTGTTTCATTAGGCAGTCCCTCACCAAAAAATGTTTTGCCTCGCCATTCCTTATCTCGCCATAAAGATTCTCTGAGTCTCCTCTGGTCATAAATGAAGAACCAGTAACCAGAAATGCACTGCTAATTGCTCACACAAATCACTAATTCGTCTCCAATATCGTGTGGGTGGGGCTACTGAAAACATGCTTGGACATTTGAAAAGAAAAAAACAAACCCAGAACCACTGTGAGATTTAAAAAAATAATTGTCAAGACATGATTTTTAGCATAACATAGTTAAAAATCCAGCCTGCTAAACTATTTTTCATCTTCCACTGTGGTTCATTATGTTTCACTTTCTTTGTACCCAATCCCAGCTCGTTCAGTGCAGACCACTACATCAAATCATAAATACATACATCAGTTTAATAATTTGCAAAAGCTCATGTTTCAGTGCATTGGTTTTGCAATAATTCAAGAATGTTTGTGCTACTGCAAAAAGCTATCTATAAGACGCATATTTAAACATTTTGGGGCGTGGGACCCCCCCCCCCCAGTCCCTCCCCCTGGATGCATGTCTGACTGCAGCACGCACTTCCTAGATTGTTTCGGCTCCTGCTCGTGGAAGGCCTTCCTGAAATCTTGTCACTCCCGACAGATGTTCATCCATCTTCAAAGAGCCGATACCACTCCTTGATTTGCGTGGCATCCATAGTTTTATCAGCAAAAGCATTTTTAATCATATGAATTGTTTCAGCTCAGGTGTGTTCGAATTTGTGGCAAAATTTGATGCAAATTCTCTGCTCAACTCTCTCGGTCATTGCAGCCGACGACAAAAATGCAATGGGCACCAAGTTTGCAAAGCCAAACTTTCACTGCCAGGCATAAAATGAGCTAGCTGTCAACGTGGCAGAAGTTCACTCATGCACGTTAAAGTACAAGATTGAGTGCCAGTGAGTATCGGCGCTGTGTTCTGTCTGATTTAGGAGTGCAAAAAAATGTGGTCAAATACTTTTTGATCAGACCTTGTATATGAGTGTGTTATTAATCATAAAGAGCAGAAATTTGCTATGTATGTCTTTAATCTTTGCTGATTTTGGCTCCTACTTTTCTTTTTACCCAGTTGGTGTTACCATTTGCCCCCTGTGTGGATTTTCATTTTTGGCCTTATTTCTAAGTACAGATTAACAGGGTGTTTCAGAGGGTACTGACAACTTAAATCATCAATAAATTTAGTTTTATTGTAGTAGAAGAAAACAACAACAACATGCATTACCGTTAAGAGAGTTCAAAAGGAAATTATCAAATAAGTTCTTCGAAATGCTTGCCATTCGCTGCCACTACGTGGCAAATTCGTAACACAAAATCATCTAGTGCTGAATGAAACGTTATCTGGAATTTTTTGAATTTCATGTTTGATGGCATGTCTAAGGTGTAGCAGTGTTGTTGGCCTGTCACGATACACCCTATCTTTCATAGTGTTCTCCCTAGAGCCGTATTACAGGGCGGCCCGCCCACTTAATTTTGTCTGCCACCCGGCTATATTTCCTTTAATGATTTTCATTTTTTTTAAATTGGGGGTTTAACGATCACCATGAACAACTCAATGGGCTGTAAGCAGTCGCCCATCCCTAATTCAGGGTCACTGGTTCCAGGGAAGGAAGAGATCCAGTGCCGTGAAACAAACACAACATCCATGCTTCTCCGGGATTCGAACCCGGACCCATCTCAGACGAATGATCAGAAGCCAGCGCTTAGACCACTGCACCACCGGGGCAGCCCTTTAATGAATGTTTTCACATTGCACATAATAGTAAGAATGGAAAACTTATTCCCACATACACCATCAGTGTTGATGAAAACTGACTGAAATCTGTGTCACCGCCCTGGTGGTGCAGTGGTCTATGCGCTGGCTTATGACCATTCGTCCGAGAAGGGTCCAGGTTCGAATCCTGTTGAGGCATGGATGTTGTTTGTCTTACGGCACTGGTTCTCTCCCTTCCCTGGAACCAGTGGCCCTAAATTAGGGATAAGCAACTGCTTATAGTCTATTGAGTTACTTACGGTGGTCATTAAACCTTCAATAAAAATAAGTAAATCTGTGTCGAATATAATTTGTTAGTAAACACTCATTTTTTAATCATTTTTGTACAATTTTCTAACTGTTTATCATGTTATGTTACATTAATGCCTACCACACTGCTAAATATGTTTAATAAGTATAATAATGCTAAGGAAAACATTTCTCCCCCTGATTGGAGAAGGGGTCGTTAAATGTAACCACCCAGCTCTAAAATTTCTTGCCACCTGGCTGTAAAAAATATTTAGGGAGAACACTATTTCAGATAGCCCCACATGAAGAAATCCAATTGCAATAAATCAGGGCTATGAGGAGGCCAAGAGAGACCAGCAGAAAACTGAGGGTGGGAAACCTCTGGCAATGACTTGTGTCCCACAGTGCTGAGCAAGTTTCAAACCTGAGCAACGTGCAGTTCCTGAACAAGTTTCCTCATTGAAGTTCCAGGCTGTTGCTGCAGAATATCATGGGCAGCTTCAATGTTTTCTTGCGTCCGCACGGTGTTCCGTTTCGTGGCCATCGCCGCCATGTCATCCGCATCACTCCCAGTTCATTCGAATTTTTTTATCAAGACATTCACTGTTGCACGAGACAGCGACGATTCTTAAACGCACTACTCCACTTAACACATTCGTCGGGTTTTTGCCGCACATATACCAATTTTTTTATTATAAAAACTCTCTCTGCAGTTGTATATTGCTCCATTTCCAAACTAACGTGTCCGTGATCAAACCAGTTCTACACGAATTCCTTTCGTCTCACGATGATATCCTGAGACCCCTGGCGCCGTCTAGCAAAAGCTTCAAGTGATATTCACAAAAAAGTTGTCAATAGCCTGTGAAACACCCGGTATATGTTGCAACACTAAATTTCAATTGCATTTATGTTTCTCTTATGTTTGCATGATCATACAAATGTACTGTGTAATCACTTTTTCACAGTATTCCTCTTTTACGAGAAACATTTGTTCAATGTAATTTATCCCAAAGGGTTTCATACAATTGTGTGTTCATTTTTTTGAGTTTAAATGACCTTTTTGAAAAAGTCTTAAAAGTATTCAATTACAAGTTTGGTATGCATAAGAAATGGTTCATGTTTAATAATATTTTAAAGAGATTTATCATATGATTTGAATAAGAGTGAAAACAAACTATTGCTGCAAGGTATGAGTTTCAATATAGAGTAGTCATTTGATTTTCAATTTTCAACAACAAATAAGATCATGATTACTCAAGTTTCAGAGTATGAATCTGTTTTAGAATTGCTGATGAAATATAATTAGATGAAAAATCAAAAATTGAAGTACAGTGGTAATCTAAAAACAAGACCCACTTTATTAAACAAATATCAGAAAAGCATTGAAAAACTGAAAATAATGAAGGATTGGCAATCTGTAATGATAATGGCCAAACCAGTCTCTTGTTGAATCAGAGATCATTCTGCATCTTGACAAAATTTTCAGTAGTAATTTATTATTTTGACATTCTTGTTCATTTTTAATAATTCATTGACTTAACCCAGATGTGTGCTATTTACTTTGTATTCTTAAAAAACATTCCATTGTGCAATATGTTAATCAGTGGTAGTTACTTTTTGTTTTCAATTTCTAGCTCCTGGTACACCAGAATATGAAGATGACCAATTTCTATCAAAACTATTCTTATGGGTTGCTATTTTATTTATAATATGGTTGCTCCTGGCTTAGAAGCAAGATTTCTCCTCTCTGTATGTACATTTCCTTTCTTATTCTGAAATCTTTTCAATGTGTTTGCAAACTGTGTGAAGTAAACTTATTTGCTGAATTGTAAAAATTTTTTGATTATGTTGTAATTGATGAGGACAGTTAGTGGGCTTATTAAAAACACTATTCATTTGTGAAAGGACATGCACATTCTCAGACATGAAAGTGACATACAGAAACTGTCCATGGAAATTATAGAATGTTTTGATACACCTCCATTGTGGTGTTAGATGGGTTGCTGTTTGTCTACAGTAGAGAGACTATAAAATGAGGACTGTTTAGTACATGATACCTAAATTGTTGATTATTTTATGAGATACCATACTCTGTTTAAAAATCTTCTAGTATGCTGTTATTTTAGGCACAGCAGCCTTTTCCTTTTGGCAGAGAACTGCCCCTATTCTACAGCTGTTTTCCATCTGGATCATTAACTTTTCAGAAAAACAAAACAAAGCAAACATTATGTGTCCTTTAAGCCAGAATGGAATGCTCATTCTCCCTTAGGGTTTGCTAAACTTTTTGCTTTATTATGCAATAAGTTGGAGGAATAAATGGTGCAATGGCCAATATACTGGGACAAAACTATACTCTGTTCCAGTTTACATAAATAGTCGAACAGTTTTCTGAGAATTTAACATGTGGATTACAGTTGAAGGCACTAAGGCATTGTGTGTGTGTTTGTTTGTTTGTTTGTGTGTTACTACTATTTGAATTATTATTGTTTTGTTTGAAAATTAAAAATGAATTCCTGTAGTACAGGTGTTGATGTTGATTTTCCAGACCTCATTTTGTCTTGAATTAGCTGAAACTGTTAAAAGTTGAATACAAAATGGTGGTAAAATGCTAAGAGGCTGGCACAAAAACATGAGGGGGAAGTGACCAATTAAATAACATAAAGGTCAGTTTTGCTGCAGCAAGTAAAAATCTGTCTTCACATAATTTATCTGAAGCATAAAGATGGTTAGGCTTAAAAACAACTGCAATCCCGTTGTTTTGGGGATAGAAATTCCTTAATGATGTAGCCAACTACTCAAAAACCAAATAAATTGTGTCATCCAGAAATTGCGCATTGAACCATGCATCTCTTGACTTTCATCCAGTCATGCTGGTGGTTCAGAGAGGGAATTGCCACCCATGAAGTGAGGATTGCCTGTTATAGAGCATCTACAATTGCTCATAGGAGTTGATGCATTTGAACAGATCTTTCCAGTTTGTCCCATAAATATTCAAACAGGTTGAGGTCCAGTGATGGGTGGATGGTGGATTTAGGTGTGGTAAACTCACTTGAATGCTCCTGGAGCCAGTTGTGCATCACTAGGAAGTATGCAGTGTGGCATTGTTCTGTTGAAAGATAAATCATAGTACAGAACAAGAATCATTACAAATTGGTGTAGATGGTTAGCAAGGATGTTTCTGATGTATATTTTTTTAGTGACTGAATCCTCAACAGGTATTAGGGACCTTCTAGGAAGCCCAAATAAATGTGCCCAAATTGTTACACATCCTCAACCTATGTATGACCCCAACTTGGCAAGTGGAGTCCATCATTTCGTATGGTATGCACCACACACACACCTTCCCATTTGTGATACAATTGAAACTATGGTTTATAAAACCAGATGAAGTGTTTCCTGACCTCCACACTCCAGTTGTGATAGTTTGGACATGATTTTGACATGGACTGCCAGAGGCCAGTCAACATCAACATCATGACTGGCCTTTTGGAGAGAGGCTAATCATAATAACAGGAAACAATATTCATGTTATATTGTGGTTTTATGCATTTTGGGCTTATCATTTGAAGAGTATATTACACGCCATTGCTGTTGTTCGTTTTGGACTCATTCTGTTGAGAAAGTCCAGCAACCTGGTATAGGAGAGATAAATGGTGTGATTAAAAAATAAGGTGAATGTTTTTACTGAAGGCAGAAATTTAATAGTAGAGTTGCGCAAATTAATTGCCTTTAAAATAATGATCCTTGGCTCTCTCTCACACACACACACACACTTATTCCAGTGGTTCTGCCATGTTTGAAAACACCCATAAAAGTCCTGTTTCGGAATGCCCTTTAATTTAAGACCTTTGTTACATTACCTTTGATGTCTTCCACAGAGTCAAAACATTTACTTTTCATAACTGACTTAAGTTTCTGGGACAACCAAAAGTCACTCGGTGCTAATTTCAGTGAATAAGGGGCTGAGGGAGCACTGGAATGGATTTTGCAGCCAAGAATTGGATGATCGGCAGAGTAGTGTGACTTGGTGCATTGTTGTGGTGAAGCATCCATCCACTGGTCTTCTTTTTGGCCTCTTGTGATAGATTTCAGTCTGCAGGCATTTCGGGACTTTCAAGTAACGTGCAGCATTAATAGGGGAGCCACATAGTAGGAATTCCCAGTGCACCAGTCCTTCAATATCTAAAAATGACACAAGCAGGAATTTAACACGCCATCAAGACTGATGTGTTTTCTTGGGTCTTGGGGAGGAAAGGTTTTTCCACTGAGAGCTTTGGACCTTTGTTTCAGGGTTGTAACCATAGACCCAGGTTTCATCACCCATCACAATTGTCAGTAAAAAGTTTGTATCTGCTGTTGCACATTGAAACACTCAGACAAAATTGTGACACTCTTTTGGTTGTTACTCAGAAGAAGAGGAATGAACTTAGCACTGACACGTTTCATGTTCAGTTTGTCTGTGAGGATAGCTTATTTTTGTCCATAGCTCTGCTTTTAAGAATCTAATTTAAAAAAATTATTTCCTTGTTGGATAGCATTTCTGCAGAAAAAAGTTTCTCATATAATTTCAAATTTGTCTTAATGCACAAGTCTGCCACCAGCGGGCATGGCTTGAACAGAACCAAATGACAGATCAGTTTGTTGCAATTTCTCTGATGGTTAAGCGTCGGTTCTCCCAGATCATATCACAAATTTCCATGATATTGCCATCAGTTACTGCCGTTGGTGGTCTTCCATGATGAGCTTCATCTTCAGTGGAAGAAGTCCCATCTTTAAACCTGGAAAACCTCTTAAACACTGTCTTTTGGGTCACAGCACTTTTACAGTGAACAGTTGTCAGATTTACATACATTTCACTCTCCGGATATCCAAGGTGAAGAGCATTTCATGTTTGTACATTGCTCGAACTTCAACATCCTGAGAGCATTGAACAAATGAGAAACACACTGTACACACTTTGCTGTCTGAAGGACCATTAGCATTTGCTGCAAAACTGGCTTCTGGCCAGGCAACATGTGCATGGGTTGAGGGTTAATGACTGCTTACCTCAGACACCTGTCCTTTGCTTCTGCAGTAAGGGCTACCTTATTCACCATACTTTTTGATCACAATTTGTATTATATGACTTTATTGCTGATTATCCATTCTATTAAATTAATAATCTGCATTCTTATAGTTTATCTGACACATGAAAGTACAACATTTTAATATTACACTGGCATGCAAAACTTAAGGACCGTTCAGTTTTTTCGCCATAGCTTTGCAATGAAACAGCCTGGATAGATGAATGTCATACCACAGAGACCTCAGTATGTACCAAACGGGGTAATAAACAAACACGTGCAAAAATGAACACAAAAGTGTACACTGGGACTTTACTAAGAAATGATGGTAAAGCAGTGCACACCATGGTACAGAGCCATCTTTTCCACTAATGGATTACAGCAAAGAGGTGGTCATCAGTAAAGAATATGACGTCCTCTAACACCAATGGCTGCGTTGCAGCGTTTGGCCATACTTAACACGAGGCTGTCAATGAGTTCTTGGGGCAACTTTGCCCATTCCTCTCGTAATGCACGTTTCAACTGATGGACATTTTCCAGCGGATGTGGGCATTCCGCAAGATGTCTCCTCAGAGCATCCCACACATGTTATATGGGATTTAGATCCGGGAGTATGCAGGCCAATCCATATGAGTGATATCCTCACTTTCCAACAGCTAATCTACTGCACGTGTATGATGAGGTCTTGTGTTATCATACATGAACTTGGAACGAATGGCACCTTGGAATAGGCGTACATGGGGAAGGAGCACCTCATCACAGTAGCATGTTACGAAACCTCTTTCAAAAATGTGGAGTTCAGTACGACCATTCAGTGTAATGCCTCCCCAGATGAGCACACCAACACCGCCATACCGATCTCTTTCGGTAATGTTAGCCGGTCGACAACATGTTTTCACCTCTCTCCAGATCAGCTGACATCCAGAATTGCTCGTGGTACTGAAACAACTCTCATCCGTGAAGAGTACCGTACCCCATTGCTCTATGGTCCAATCCTTGTGGTCCTTACACCATTGTAATCGATGTCTCCAATAAGTAGGCTTTAATGGGATGCAACATTCTGGTCGTTGTTCAAACAGTCCACCTTCATGTAGACGTCTGGCAATGGTGAACCACGATGCAGCGCGTCCTGTGGTAATCTGCAGTTGCTTCGCGATATTGCCCGCTGTCTGGCATTGATCACGTTTTGCCTGTAGGACCATATATTGGTCATCTCTTGCTGTTGTTATCCGTGGCTGACCACCACCGACCTTTCTAACAGCTGTTCCTGTCATTTGTAAGATCTTCCACACGTGTGAAACAATGCTATGTGCAGAGATGCCAACAACTATGGAAAAAGCTCTTGTACTACGGAATACGGAAAACCGTGATTTTTCTACGGAAAATTAACGGAAGTTATTAATTTTTATTTTGCTTGTTCCCCTTCCCAACGCAACGGCGGCCACTTGACGATCCGTCATTCGTCTTGCTTGCGATGCTGCCTCCAGTTCTGCCTTTCAAAGCTGCTCGGATCTTAGCGCTAGCAGCCAGTACTTGATGAGTGGCCTTGCGCTGAGTCATTCTAAGTGAAAACCCTCCCTCCCCATGCACGTAGCTTGCTTTGGTGGACGTGGGCGGAGTTTGGCCTGAAGCTCTTTCGCAGTGCAGTGACAAGCTGTTGAAAATCGTTTGGTGTAGAACGTGAGTGTCATTGCCTGGCATCGGAGGGGTTTTTTTGTTTTTTTTTTTAATCATGCGTCGACCATTTATGTCAGTAATTAATATTTTGAAGTTTTTTCTTGCATTGCAGAGTTCACCAAAATGCATAATTACGCATCTAGTACGCATCACAATTTTACCAACATGTAAAAATATGTATCAGGAATTTTTTTGCGATGCGTAGAAATACACGTCGTGAAGTGTGAAAAGTATGCATCAACACGTAAAAATACGCATCGAGAAACGCGTAAAATACACATCAACGCGTAAAACTATGCATCAAAGAATTTTACCAACGCGTAAAAATACGCATCGGGACAGCATTTCACCTTTCAAAAACGGAAGTGAACGAAATAAAGATTTCTTCCGTAATCGTAATTTCGTTTTCCTGCGATGTTGCCTCTGTTGTTATACACAATTTTATTCCATAAATCTTTGTATTTCACTTTGAAAATGGAGGGAAAATTTCCCAAAACAGAAATTCGACGGCGCAAAAATTCTCGTGTGATCTTCGGCTTCGAGGAATTTCTGCTTTTCCATTGTAATTTGGGTTATCCTTGAGATTGATACATAACTGAACAGAAACTTTGGGGCAATTGGTAGTGGTGAAGAATGCTTTCTGCCTAAAACTTTCGAAAACAGAAATTTCGTCTTTCAAAACTTTCGGAGACAGTGAAGATTTCTCACATATTTGTAATTTTATTTTTCATGCGATGTTTCCTCTGCCTATTATTGTTGTTAAATTTCATTTTATTAACGTAAATATTTGTATTTCACTTTGAATATGGAAGGGAAATGTCCGAAAACGGAAATCGGACGTAGCAAAGGTTTCTCCCGTAACTGTAATTTTTTTCCCCAACGATGTTCCGAACGTGTATCCTTACATATTCCCCCAAAAAAGATTTGCATTTCAGCTTGGTAAAGGGGGAGAGTCCGAAAACGAAAGTGACGAAGCTGAAAAAATTGTAAGAATTAATGCATGATATTCAAAAGCATTCATATTCTCCAAGTTACACTACCTTTTATCTAAAATAGTGAAAGCTATCATGCATTCATGGTCCTCAAACTGAAAGTTCTTTCAGCATGATGGATAAAATTGTCATGGCATCCAAGGGGTTTGTGAAGCCTACTGTCATAGCTGATGGTGATGTTAAGCTTAATTTTCCAAGTAACAGTTTTTCAAAAACGAAAAATCGGAAAGGACACAGCTGGTAATGAACTTGATATACTGGAAGCGGAATTCCTTGTTATCAAGCTGACAAATTAGAGACCATAGCAGTAATAGATAGAATAGATGTCACTTGGCCAGAAATCTCAAAATTAAGAGGCTGTAATGGAGCAGTTAAGTATACTATTCTCTCGAAAGTAATGTTTGCAATACTTGTAGTTCCACACTCGAATGCTGTGAGTAAGAGAGATTTTAGTTTAGTGCGAAAAAATCAAGCCCGTTTCCAACCTAATTTAGGTTTAGAAACTGTAGAAGCACTTCTTATTGCAAAAATGAATATGTTCTCCTCTGGGCAAGTGTGTTATGAAAAATGATTTTCTGCTGAGGAACTCAAATCTGCAAAACACTGTACAGTGAAATCACTAAAGAAAGCTGTTTAATCAATTTTTTGTTGTGTAAAAAAATGTATCAGTCATGGTGTATATTATTTTCCATGTGAAAAATTTGGAATATTTTGATACAGATTTTCATGTATATGAATGAATAAGTAAGTAAAAAAATGCTAATTAAGTTAAATGTTGTTTTCCTCGGTTAAAATTATTCTTTGGTATGACTACTGAAAAATGGCCAAAACTACTGAAAATTTGTACGATTACTACTGAAAATACCCGAAACAGGTTGGCATCTCTGCTTGTCATGCCGAACTCGTCGGCGACACTCGTTACGGTTTGCCCCCTCCTCCAGCTTTTAAATTATTTGACCACGTGTAAAGTCATCTAAACGTCTCCGCATAGACATTGTCTTGTCGGCGACACACTAACCAACTACTCAAACCTTTTTACAATGCCGCACACTTTCGCTTTCCGTTTCCTGCCTTGCTGCGAGATTCTCCTTATATCCATTTCAGCACTGTCATGTGACCTGTGACATCACATTTTGGAAATTTGCATATGCTTTGTCTTTCTACTGATCCACTTGAGTTATGCAAATCGCCTCAAGCTTGTGTGTTTCACTGTGCGGCTATAATCTGTGGCACTAGTGCCCGTCCATAAGGAGCACTTTTTGGAAGATTCTCATTGCATCTCATGTTTTGAAGACATACCTTCTCTCACCATTTGTTAGGCAATGACAAGTTTTTAAATGGTAATACCTATTGAATGGAGTGGCCTGCCATTTTTCTACGTCCATGTTACTATTCTTTGTTTTCTGGGATGGTTGAAGTTTTTAAAAGGTAGTACCTATTGAAGGGATTGGCCTGCCATTTCTATGTCCATGTGTTTTTTTATGATTGGTTGTTTACTTCAGTGCATCATGGTATACTAGTGCAATCTTTTGATGGGTTTTTTTACTATTCTTTGTTTACTGGGATGGTTCTTTTATTTCTTTTTAAAATGTTTTTAAGCTGCAACTTTCAATTTTTGGTTTTTGTTAATAATTTACACGGGGTATCATAATTTACTTCTATACTACTGCAAATATTTGAAATTTTTTTTTTTTTTTATAAGTGTGCTTTCTCCTGACCCCATTTCTTTTCTGTATATATATCTCTCTATTTCTGTTGGGCATTTCCAAAATTGGGTTCAAAATTACTTTACATGCAGAATTGCATTAATTCTCTCAGCTGTTGTGTCTTGTTTCAATTGTTTACATGTTGTGAAAAGCTTTGTGGGAACCAAAATATGTGGGCAAAATGAACCCAACAAAATTCCAGTATGGTTGCATGCCAATGAAAGGTAAATCTTGTGAAGATACAATGTGAAACCCTGAAAAATACTTCAAGGTAGCATTAAAACATTATATTTTCTTGTGTATGATAAACCATAAGAATACAGTGATAATTAAACTACTTTAATGGAGTGGATAATCGGTAGTTAACCCATGAGTGTAATACTTTAACCATACCAAGCCAAACAAGACATACCTGATCTCAACAGATATGAACCTGAAAAGTACAGTAGCAAAGTGGCACACTGGTACACAAATATACCTGTAAACACCAGTAAAAATAACACACTGAAAATCAACCCAAGATAACTTTAAAAATGTTTAAAATGAGTTGCTCTTTTGATTGCAATTTCAGTATAAATTAATTTTGCAGTTTTGTTTATTTTCAAATTAACATATTTTGAGAGTCTTCAAAATTTTAATGTTTGCAATTGAAAGTGATTTTGTCTCATTCTCTATTATTAAGAAATTCTGTACTATATAAAAACTATATTGCACTTTACAACTATTCACATGTCACAGTAGAATGTAGATAATCAAAACTAATTAGGTTTGATAAGTTCAAAAATTCAAACTTTGGATTTTTTTATTTATTTAAAACTATTCTGGAGACTTAAAAACCAAAGGTTCAGTAATAAAAAAATCAAGTTGTACTTATGTATGCTCATTCATAGGTAACAGAAGATATATGGAACTTTCAACCACAGTAACGCACTTACATTTTGTTTTATGTAATTATGTATGTACATATTGGCATATTACATATTACTAAGTTGTTCTCTGAGATTCCGAGGTTAGCTCCACAAAGAAATACAAACTACCATATAAATGTTTTACTGATTATTTACTTACTGTTGCTATATCAAAATTCTCCATTTACAGCGATCTTGACACACAACTCGGGCTTCACTGACATCCATCACACAATGTATACAAGACTTACAACTTTGTTTCCCCTATTTTTCCTGAGTCTCATGTACTTTCAGAAAGCTTTTCTATCTTTCCAAAAAGCTAATTCATGCCTTTCCACTTTCTCCTTCCTATCTTTTGCCTTACTCTGGCGAACCAGCTTAGCTGCTTCAAGCTTCTTACTGTGATATTCATCCACAGAAACTCTACCTTGCAACATCTCCAAATAGGCTTCTTTCTGTCTCTTTACTGTCTCTTCAATCTCACTATCCCACCAAGCATCACCTCCATTGTTACCCACTATTGTGGTGCGACGGACCTATGTACATATTGACAAAAGAAAAAAAGCATGTGCATAATACAGGCATTTAAATGAAAATATTCACTTATTTTTTCGTACACCATGCTTGAACTTCATTTCTTTGCTTTTAGATCTCTCACTGCTTTCAGCAAGACTAGTTGAGTTGGACAGCATTTGTATTGTTGCTTACACCAGGCCATTTCTGTGAATGCTTCAGTTTGCATAAGCCCAGGGTTGACATCCTCTCCATCATTGTATTCATCCATACCATTTTTAGGGAACCCAAGTTTTTTTTATAATGCCTAAAAATTTTACTTCATTTAAAATAGGAGAAACCGTATAGCATATCAATATCATTTAAAATAGTAAACTCTGTAACATCAATTTTTTTCCAGCCACACCCTTCATTACAATCTTGAAATCCAGGGATTTACTGAAACAAGTTGGTCATCTCATTTAGTATTTGCCCCTTATCTCCTTCAGTTCCATTTGGCTCATCTGTTTTGGTTTCTTCATAAAATGCCCCCCCCCCTAGAATTTTTTTAAAATTCTGTGTAGTGAGTGATTCTTATGCATTAGCTAATGTGCAACGACTGTCCTTGAGAGTGAGCTTTTTGGAAGACTATGATGCTTCCCTTGTCTCATTGCTTTCTGCTAAAAGGAAACTAGACTTTTTTTTTTTACATTTTTTTCAACTTTTTGACGATTTTCTGGTCCATTGGTTGTGGTAATGTTTGGTGGAAGAAACATGACCTTGAATCCATCATCTATTGTGTTTATTATATCATCTATTAATCCACTGAAGGGTGAGATGGTGCATTGCCGAGAATGAGACAGAACTTGCTCATTTTGTCTTCTCATCCCCAATACATTTGGGTACTTGAAATAAAAGTTTTTGTAAACTAGTTGGTAAATACTTCTGAGTTCATCACACTTTGTCTGTGTGTGTGTGTGTGTGTGTGTGTGTGTGTGTGTGTGTGTGTGTGCGTGCGTGCGTGCGTGCGTGCACGTGTGTGCGCGTGTGCGTGCACTTTATAACTCACAAGGAGGCAAGTGACATTTTTGAAAGGGGTTTCTTTCCTTTTCCTATCAATAACAATGGAATAGTATAAACTGTAACTCACTCTTGGCTGACTTTAAATCTGAGAGCAACTGCTTCATAACGGGATGCGAGAAATTTTCAAGACAATGTCTTGCAGTTTATTTGTCTTCTCAGCATCATACATGTCATCTTTGGAATATCCTCAGGGCTTGAAAAATAACATGCCTGAGATGCCAGGGGCATGTAAATTATTGACTTGGGCAGGTAAAAAACAATCTAGTTGCCCAGACCGTGCAACTAAATTTAAAAATGAAAAAGTTTGGAATATAATTCCCTACTACAAAATAAAAGACAGTCGTCGCATGGCATGTTTCATTTCACTGCTAATCACCAGAAGTTGTATTATTGTTACAGAGTACTAAGTGTGAAAACACAGATTTGTTGGTGACAGAGATCGAAACCGTGTCTTTTCACTCCGTAGTGAGTTGCTCTAACTGACTAAGCTACACGGACGTAATGCATTGCTGCAGATTTGTTGTCTTGACACTGCTGTACCTCTGAGTATGTCGCACAAGGACAGAAGAATATCACTTCTTTAATTATATTATGGTCTAGGTCCAGATACTGGAACCATATGTAATTTTGCTCTACATGTTATGTATAGTCAGCAACGGGATGCATGCCTCTGATGGAACTAGCCTCTGGTGTTTAGTGACAAAGGGCAAAAATTTCAACGTGAAGAACATGGAAAAATCACTGAATTCTCAAATATCGATTTCAACGTCATACCTTTCGTACCAATTTCAGCATAATCTTAAAATTTTATATATATGCTTTTGTGCAATGAGCATTTTGAATACAGACCCTTAAAACGGAAATGTAAAACATGTAAAAAAAAGTTCACACACACATAATACTTTTTAACTTCAAAAAATAATGGTTCTGATTTGTTATCTTAAATGATAAATTTTCCTGGGAATCTAGCTTTTTCTACCTGGGCAGGTAAATAAGTTTTGCACATGCCTACCTGGGCATGTAACTTTTCAGATATTTTTTAAGCCCTGATCCTTCAGCTTCCGTAAGATCCCTAAACTTTTTTAAATGATTCCACTGCAGTAACATTACCAGATAAAGTTTCCCCTTCAATATGAAGTTCATATATGATTTGAAGTTTTTTTTTTAGCCAGCATATAGTGTCATTAAAACTGGAAGGAAACTTTTTTTGTTGTTGTTAAAATCCAGTGCCTTTTCAAACAGCATAAGTCCATATATGGGTTCTTTTAAACGTCAACTCTGTGTTAACCAGAAATAAACGGCATTTTCAAGGGGTGAATCATTAGCTGTCTTTATGGGTTTTTTCCTCTCTTGAACCATCATATGAATAAAGTAAAAATGTGAACCTTAAATTTTTTTTGCTTGTAGTTTTTTAGTATTTGTTTTGGTTGACATTCGAATGTTATAAAATTTGGCTAATGAAGATGTTTTCTCCTGTTGAAAGTCTTTGAATGCTGTGGGTGATGTTTTCTTGGGACACTTTAGGCTCGATTATCCCAATAGCACAATCCCTGACAGCTGTGAGGTATCATAACATTGTTGTGGACCAAGTTCACCCATTTATGGCACCTGTGTTCCCTTCTGGCGATGGCCATTACCGACAGGATAATGCGGCATGCCACACTGCCAGAATCGTCAAGGAATGGTTCGAGGAACATGCTGGCGACTTTCTGTTAATGTACTGGCCTCCAAATTCACCTGACATGAACCCAATCAAACATTTATGGTTTGACTTAGAAAAGCGGGTTCACGCTAACCCCCCCCGAAATGTACAGGAACTGGATGGAGGACTTTCTGTTGACATTATGGTACCAGATACCCCAGGATACCTATCACCACCTCATCGAATAGATGCCTCGCCGAGTGGCTACTGTTTTGCGGCCTACAGCTTATTGGGTAGGTGGTCATAATGTAATGGCTCGTTGGTGTATAATGAAATAATGTAACCCAATGTTGAGTATTTCAACATACTTTTAGGTGCAGTCAAAGTATTGAGTCAGATTTTTGTTACCAATAAAAGGGTGGGGGTACTTTTCTGTACAAAAAGAAGGGGGAGGGGCAGAGTGTCTCCTCTTTTAATATATATCATCATCATCATCATTGTCAACGATTATCAATCCACTGCTGGATGAAGGTCTCCCCAAGTTTCCTCCACAACGGTCTGTCTTGTGCCAGTCTCCTCCATGTCACTCCTACATACTTTCGAATTTCATCCACCCATCTCCCATGTGGTCTTCTTCTGGGTCTTTTCCTGTCCCTTGGAATCCAATCTAAAATTTCGGCTGTCCATCGATGGTCTGTTCTTCTGGCAGTATGTCCAGCCCATTGCCATTTCAGGGATTTAACTCTGATCATGATGTCTTCCACTCTTGTCATTTTTCGGATCCACGAGTTCCTCTTCTTATCTCTCCTGGTTACACCAAGCATGCACCTCTCCATGCTGCTTTGAGTTGTCCGCAGCCTTTGTATGTCTCTTTTAGCTAAGGTCCACGTCTCTGCACCATACGTAAGCACTGGAAGGATGCATTGATCAAACACTTTTCTTTTCAGACATAATGGCATATTGCTCTTGAAAATTACGCTGTTTCTTCCAAAAGCTCTCCAGGCAAGTTTTGTACGCCGATTAATTTCTTCACCAATGTGACGACCCTCACTTGATATCTGCTGTCCAAGATAAACGTACGTGTCTGTTATCTCCAGCTTTTATCCATCAATCGATAAATCTTCATTTCTTGTAAAAGCATTGTACATCACTTTTGTCTTCTGAAAGTTCATTTTTAATCCCACTTCTTTACTCTTGTCAGCAAGTTCCTGGATCATACTCTGTAGCTCTGATGGGGTAGTTGCAAAAATGACTATGTCATCAGCAAAACGAAGGTGGGTTAGATAATCTCCATTGATCTTTATCCCTTTGTTTTCCCAGTTCAGTGATTGAAAGACATTTTCTAATGTGGCATTAAAGAGCTTCGGAGATATGGTGTCACCTTGTCTCACTCCTTTTCCAATTTTTATGTGTTTTGTATTTTCAAACAGCCGAATCTTTGCACTTGCATTTTCATAGATGTTATTAATAATATTAATGTATGCATCTTAAATACCGCAGGATTTCAGAGCCATTGCAACTGCTGATTGTTTCACTGAATCAAAGGCTTTTTCATAATCGATAAAAGCCATGCACAATGGAAGTTCATATTCCCTCGCTCTTTCAATTAGTTCTCTCAGTACGTGGATATGATCTATTGTGCTGTAGCCACTCCTGAATCCAGCTTGTTCTCTCGGTTGAGCCATGTCCAGTGTCACCTTCAAGCGGTGTGAAAGAACTTTAGTGAAGATTTTATAAACCACTGATAGGAGGCTGATAGGTCTGTAGTTCCTGAGATCCTCAATGTCACCTTTTTTATGTAGCAAGATCATTGTAGCGTTGTTCCAATCCTCAGGAATTTTTCCTTCATTAAGGCATTGAGTGAAAATTTGGGCGAGTACTGTTTCGATTTCTCCACTTGCTTCTTGTATGATGTCTACAGTAATTCCATCTTCTCCTGGAGCTTTTCCTCGCTTCATGTTCTTGATTGCATGTGCAACTTCTGCTGGAAGGACTGGAAGAACTCTGGTACTGGTACCTTTCATGATGTCTGGAGTACATGTATCATCCCTTTCATATAATTTGGAGTAGAAATCTTTCACTCTTGTCAAAATTTCGCCTCTATTTCTTGTTACAGAACCATCTTCTTTTCTCAGTGCCATAATCTGTTTTTTCCCCTTACTGAGATGTCCCTTTGCTATCTTTAGGCTCTGGTTGTTTTCAATTGCTTTCCTTACTAGTTCACAGTTGAATTTCCTTATGTCTTCAGTGATACTTTTTCGTACTGTCTTGCATAGCTCTATATATTCCACTTTGGAAGTCACATCTTCTTTAGTTGTCCTCATCACTCTTCTTTTTTGCATCAACATTTTGGTTTTTCCTGATAATTTGTTCACATGCAATTTGTTCTTAGACCCAGCTAATTTTGTTGCTGTTTCCATAAGAGCTTTGGTTACTTTTCTGTTAACTTCAGAAATATCCACTTCTTCCGATGTTAGGCCTTCTAAAGCAGAGAATCTGTTCTTCAGTTCCAATTTGAAGGTATTATGGTGTTTTTTAAGGTTGGTTATGTCAATACATTTTGTTTGTCTTATGAGCTTGCCACGTTCGAGTTTAGTGCTGAGGTGCATCTTACATCTCACCAATCTATGGTCACTACCTGTGTTGAACTTGTTTAGCACACTGCAGTCTTCTATGACGAATTTTTTGTTACACATAATAAAATCAATCTCACTTGTCATCCCATTTGGATGTCTCCATGTCCATTTCCTGTGTGGCTTTTTCTTGAAAAAGGAGTTCAAGATGAAAAACCCTTCTGCCTCTGCAAACTCTACGAGAGTATTTCCACGCTGGTTTCTGTTGCCGTGACCGAATTTACCTACTGAAGTTTCATTCTGTTGCCGTTGCCCTATTTTTGCATTGAAATCTCCCATAATTATCTTCAAGTGCTGCTTACCTTTATTATTTAGATGACGAATTTCCTCATAAAATTCTTCAATTTCTTCTTCAGCATGACTTGTGGTGGGTGCATAAGTTTGAATTATCTGAGCCTGGTATCTTCTCGAGAGTTGGATAACGAGTCGTGCAGCTCTGTCAGAGGAACTTTCAACTTCTACAACTTTATCCTTCAGTTTCTTGTTTATTATAAATCCAACACCACTAGTTCTGCCAGTATCTGTCACACGATAGTAGAAGAGATGTCCACTTTTCAGTTCAATGAGATCTTCTCCTTTTCTCCTTACCTCACTTAGCCCGACAATGTCCCACTTGATCCTTTGTAGTATATATATATAGGTGCAGAGGTGCAATATTTGGATTGAAGGGCAGCAAAATTAAAGGCTTTATTCAAACTACATGCACAATACAAATATCAAAATAATCTAGTGCAACATCTTATCTCTGATCTCTTGCGATTTAGAATGGATAGTCTAACAACGGCTGCGAAGGATTATAAAAGAGTATACTGTGTTATATACACTTTAGAGATAAAATCTTTGATAACTTATGTTTTAACAAAATATTTCGGGAACATGAAACTTGCTTTCCTCTAAATGACTGGAATGTGACAGTTGGATATAAATATGAACCTACTATTGGACAACAGCTTTATAATTACAGAGACATTGCTAATTATGAATGTAGTAATGGCAATGGCATACACTACCATGTTTTTGTGATAATGCTGAAATGTGCGACTTTGTCAACACACATTATGGACATATATTAACAGGAAATACAGATATCATTGCCAACGATGTTTTAAAATCTATCGTCAAAAAAGGTGCCAACTACAGAGTACCCAGGAAACTCAAGTATAAGGAACTTATAAGTGGTATTCTTAAGGATTTGGTAAAATTTGGTAATGGTTGTTCTTCTAGATTTCATGTACCATATGAGCCATTTCTAGAGTGGATAAACAAAGTCTATATAAACATTGACAAACAGCTCACATTCAGCCTTCCTAAGCAAATGACATATAAATGTACTGGTCTCCGTAGACAAATATGGAATCTACGTGATAACTTTGTTATCTTGCCTATTGACAAGGCAAAAAATAATCAAGCCTTCATATGTAAGAGATTCTACTACGGTCTATTGACTTAGGAACTAAATGGTACTAGTACTTTTGCTCGCATTAACTTGGACAGCAGTGCCATTAACAAAAAAAATTGCACAATATAAGAGACTAAAAATTAAAAACTTCAATTTAAAATTTCCAATAATGTATGCAATCCCAAAATTCCATAAATCACCAACCTCGTTTAGATTCATAACATCAGCTAAGGATTGCTATTGCATGCAAGTTGGTGCCATCTTTGAATGCAAACTAAAAACCATCTTTAGACAGATACAAAATGCTTCGTTTATAGGGAATGGCGAACAAGTCCTGGAAATGGTGAAATCTAATAAAAAAGGACAGTACACGCACATTGCAGCCTACGATTTCAAAAATTTATTTACTAATATAGACTTGCAAGATTTGCACAGGGTATGTGACTGGTTATATGAGAAATTTGAAGACAAATCAGATATGTCACATGCCAATTGGAGATACATGGTAAGCCTATGTCTCAACAATAGTTATCTGAGAGTTGGTGGCATATACCAACAAATTAATGGAATACCCATGGGATCTAAGTATTCCAGTGTGCTTGCAAGCCTGTATTTGCATTATTATGAACAGAAATATGTCACAGAAAATTAAAGACCGTACAGGTGTCGTGTTACGCTACATTGACGACATCATTGCCTTTAATTGGGAAACCTTTCCAGTATCTGCTAAAAGCATATATCCTCCTTGGTTATCATTGGAGCAAACTAATGTCACCTCCGGTCAAATTAACTTTTTGGATTTGAAGATATGCATCTCTATGGACGTCTATATCACTACTTTATATGATAAGAGAAGAAATTATGTGTTTCATATCAATTATTACGTAAATTGGCATTCTAGTGTATCCAGGTCAATTTGCAGAAATCTTGTCATATCGAGGATTCATAGGCTGTTTGAGATTTGCAATACAGTAGATGTACTTATTAAAGAACTTATACAGTTGTGGAACATCTTGAAGGAAAATGAATACCCACTGCAATATGTAAAAACATTATTTTCACAGCTATTGCACGACTCCAAAGCTCAGAATTTTTATAAGGCATACAACATGCCCCCTTACATATTAAATTGTACTAACCATGGCCCTACAATATTAAATGGTTAGTTCTTTAAGTGCCACTCGAAGGGCTTCTTATGGCTGAAGACTAAGTTAACATCTATCTATCTGTAACCTTTCTCATCACTCACTATAGTTATATACCTCCCTGTAACCGCGGCGTTATGCGTCATTCTTCCGCTGCATATTTGTCACATGGTTGGTCATTTGGATGTCTATCACAGGTTGTTGTGTTATCCGGAAGTCTATCTATTGCTTCTTAGTGTGTCTCTGGATTGCTACTTTTATTTACTTATTTGTTTTATATTTTTTGTTTTTTATCTTACTTGGGTTTATCGTTATTTCCGTTTAAGGCCTAGGGGACCCACACAGCAGGTATTGACTTTGTCTGCCTTTGCTGTCGTTTTGAAAGGCCATATATTCAGCTGGGGTCTTCCTGATGATGACAGCAGAATCTTCGAGATAGTTTGTTATTTTTGATATTTTTGATACTTTTTCTTGGGCTAGTTATTTACTTTGGATATCGCATTTCATTTGATGAGGTAAGTGAGTTAAGTGTTTTTGTATTTGTGTTTTTAATGTATTTTATATCGTATATTTGAGCACAGTTCGGTCTGCTGCATCGCGCATCTGGGTGCGTGCTTGTGTTTCTTTGTAATATTTTTTGCAATTTTCGATGTCATTTTTGTGTGTATGGTATACGCAGCCTTTCGTTTGGAGTTTTAGTGTGTGTATATATATATACATACACTGTCGGACAATTGCTAAGGATGGATGACAATAGCAACTATAGCAACCATAAAATGGAAGGCAGGAAAATGTGGAAATTAGCATAAGTGTGGGATACAGTAAGATGTGTTGTACGTAGGCAAATTTTGGATTGCCGAACTTGTTCGTGACGTCACAGCGCTGATAAGAGATATAAAGGATTTGACGCGTATTGACCGTTGTTCAAACGCAAAATTGAAAGGAAAAGAATCAATTGACGAACTTGCAATTTTCAGTATGTCTTCCCGACATCACCTAGATGATTTTACGCGTGGCCGTATTATTGGCAAGATTGAAGAAGGGCGAAAAATAACAGATGTTGCCAGGGAGTTCGACGTTAGCCACAGTGTTGTTTCAAGGCTTTGGAAATCATTTCTAACAAATGGAGAGTGTAGCAAACGTCACGGGGGAGGTCGTGTTCGCAGTACGACACCTGCAGAAGATCGGTACATAGTGCTATCAACAAAAAGACGCCGGCGCAGCACAGCTAGTGAGGTAGCAAATCAGTTTATGGCTGCTACTGGCAAGCGGATCTCCCGAAAAACTGTCGCCAGACGTTTGCATGAAGGAGGACTATACGCCCGCCGTCCTGTTGTGTGCATCCCATTGTCCAGACGTCACCATACCGCCCATTTGCAATGGTGCCATCAGCATCGCAATTGGACTGATAACGACTGGTCTGCTGTCCTATTCTCAGATGAGAGTAGATACAGTCTATCATCTGATTGTCGACGACAACTGATCTGGCGTGATAGTGGTACTGCATATTGTCCAGCAAACATACAGGAAAGGGACCGATATCCGACATGTAGTGTCATGGTATGGGCTGGCATCATGATCAATGGCCGTACGTCCCTGTATGTGCTTCCAACTGGGACTATGACTGGCCAACGATACATTAATGATGTTCTGCTACCTCATGTTCGCATGTTCCGTGGTGCTGTCGGTGATAGATTCATTTTCATGGACGACAACGCAACATGTCATCGAACAGTCGCTGTCCAGGAGTGTCTTGAGAGCAAGGATATTCAACGCCTCGTATGGCCAGCATGTTCTCCAGATCTGAATCCCATTGAAAATGTGTGGGATGCTTTGGGGAGGAGTCTTGCTGGTCGCCAATGCCCTCCAATAAACAAGGACAGCCTCATCCGTGCACTGACAGAGGAATGGGATAAATTACCCCAACAGCTACTTGATAATGTTGTGCAAAGCATGACACGACGTGTGGAATCTTGCATCACCCTCCGTGGTGGCCATATCCCGTATTGACATCTTACGCCGGAACGCCTGCGGACGGTAATTGCATTTTGTTCACGTTTACGTATTCTGCACAAAATGGCCTGTTTGTCCCTTGAACACGTTCCAAAGCCTTCTGGATTTCAGAGCACAATAAATTGTCTTTCTTGTAATGTCCTGGCATTCTGACATTATTTTATTTCACTTGGCATCCAACCACACTTACTTTTTTATGCGCTATATAGCCGTTTATGATTCGTCCTTAGCAATTGTCCAGCAGTGTATATATACATATACATACACGTAGGTGAGTCAAAAAGTTAGTTGCACTGCTTGATAAAACAACACAGGATCGAAATTACAGAAAAATGTTATATGTACCTGAAAATTCCATACAAAGGTTACTTCTTGACGTAAGCACCTAGTTTATTGAAACATTTGTCGAGGCGTGACACAAGTTTTTCTATGCCTTCTGCGAAGAAATTCTGTCCAACGTCCGATAACCATTGCTGATTGCAGCTTTCACCTCGTCATAATCGTATGCACACTTCCATGTGAAATATCCAGTTCTTTTGCTATTTCGTCTTCTGTTACTCGTCTGTTTGCAAGAATGAGTTCATTCACGCGCGCAAAGTTCTCGGCCGCTGTCGAAGTTGACGGTCTTCCCTTGCGGGAATCGTCCTCGATATTGGTACGTCCGTTCTCGAACAAGATGCACCACTTTGCGATAGCTTGATGCGATATTATGTTCTCACCGTACATTTCGTTCAACTGCCAAAAAATTTCATTACAGTTACACCCTTTTGCCCACAAAAGAAAGAATCACTGCACACAGTTCCAATTTGGACGCCAAAAGTAGCTGCCGAGGCATGTTCACAACTCGTTAGCGAGCGAACTAAAACTACTGCGTAGAAGCAACTGCGGCACGTGCTGCAGATAAATGCCAGCAGTCTTGCCACAAAGTGTCAACAAAATATCCTTTTACCGAAGTGTTTTACGGAGGAGTGCAACTAACATTTTGACTGCCCCATGTATATCTTCTAAAGAGAGAAAACACACACTTTCTATCTCTCTCTGTTTATATATACACCAATGAGACATTATATTATGACCACCCCCAGCCTAGAGCAATGAGCGCACCTGGAGACTGAACATTGGCACAGGTGAAGTTCACAGAGCAGGATATATACAACCCAAAGACCGGCTTTCAGTTAATAGAGTGTTCAGAGTCAGAATGGGAAAAGCTACCGATTTATCAGAGTTTGATAAAGGACAAATTGTGATGGCTCAGTGCCTAGGAACTATGATTTCAAAAACAGCGTGGCTTGTTCACGTGCCGCTGTAGTGAGTACTTATCAAAAGTGGTCCATAAATGGCCAAACAACGAACCAGCATCCAGCTGTGCGTCATCTGCAGCTCATTGATGCCAGAGGGGAGCGAAGACTGTCGCGCTTTGTTCACAGTGACCGCAGGACCACAGTGCTACAAATCACCCGTAACTACAACAGTGGTGATCGGGGCAATGTGTCACAGCACACAGTTCATTGCAGCCTTCTGCACATGGGCCTGCATAGCTGAAGACTCAGTTGGATCCCCATGCTCACTGCATGTCATCGCCAATAACTCATGAAATGGGCCCAAGATCATCGAGATTGTACTGTGGATGATTGGAAGAAAATGGCCTGGTCTGATGAATCAAGATTGCTGGTGCATCACATAGATGGCTGAATACGGATACGCTGATTACCAACAAAGGCTATGGCACCTGGATGCACTGTTGGGTGGAAACAGGCAGCGGCTGCTGTGGTCGATGTTTTCTTGAAACACTTTAGGCCTCATTATTCCAATAGCACAATCCCTGGCAGCTGTAAGGTATCTGAACATCATTGCGGGCCAAGTTCACCCATTCATGGCAACTGTGTTCACCCATTCACGGCAACTGTGTGCCATTACCAACAGAATAATGCACCATGCCACACTGCTAGAACCATCAAGGTGTGGTTCGAGGAACATGCTGGTGACTTTCTGTTAATGCCCTGGCCTCCAAATTCACCTGACATGAACTCAATCAAGCATATGTGGTTCAACATGGAAAAGCGGGTTCACGCTAAATCACCACCACCCTGAAATGTATGGAAACTGGAGAACCTGCTATTGACATTATGGTACCAGATACTCCAGGATACCTATTGTCACCTCACTCCCACTATGCCTTGTTGAGTGGCTGCTGTTTTGTGGGCTAAAGGGGATCCTATAGCTTATTAAGTAGGTGGTCATAATGAAATGGCTCGTCATGTCGTTGTATATACAGGGTGTCTGAATAATGACTGTGCACTGAATGTATGAATTGCAATAATGTAATAATAAAGAAATTTTAAATGGAATTACAATAGAAGTGACTCTCCACGTTGGAGTGCTCTGTTTCTGGTAACCCTTGTGTCTCCGCACACCCTGAGGCGCGTGCAGCTGTCATTCCCAAGTGCTTGGTCGATGGTGGCAGATGTGTTGATTGATTGCTTGTCTTGGTACAAGGACAATGGTTGAACAGTGTGTGTTTTGGGTGGAACATGTCTTTCGCTCTGAAATTTCGTAATGCAGACGTTCCCCACCGTAATGCGGTACGTTAGCTAATAGCGAAGTTTCGGGAAACAGCAGTGTTCTGGATGCACCAGTAGGCCATCCACGGCAGACGAGATCATACAGGATAACCAGGGCAGGACACAGAGGTGTCCACACAAGTCCGTGAGGCAGCTGTCACAACAAGCTAATGTGCCAAAGAGTACAGCCCAAGATTTTCTGAAAAGGAAGTTGTGTTTCCTCCTGTACAAAGTGTCTTGTCATGCATTAGCTAAAAGAAACAGACTATGAGGTCCATGTTTGGTGCTGCAGGTGGTTCCAGGAGTTCCTGTCTGAAGAAGGTGAGGATGTTCTGAATGCGACTTTTTTTACAGATGAGGCATGGTTCCACCTGTCCGGGAAAATCAACAGCCAAAACACTCGTCTGTGGGGTACTGAAAATTCCCACGAATTTAAGGAAGTGCCTCCCTCTCCACAACCAGATGATTGGTGTTTGGTGTGCCATGACTCATCCATTTTCTTCTGTGAAACCATTAATTCAGGACAGTACTGTGCCCACATTATCCAACCATTCATATCCAAACTCATGGAACGGGAAATCAGCGAAGGATGGTTGCAGCAAAGCAGTGCAACTGCTCACACAGCCGGCACATCAATCAATACAGCTTCTGGAGGAATTCTTCGGAAATCGCATCATCTCCCGGGGACTGTAGCCTGCCCAGTCACCGGATCTGACACCACCTGACTTTTTTCTGTGGGGGAGCACTGAAGGGGAAGGTGCACGCAGGTAATCCACATACACTTCAAGAGCTACAGGCTACAATAATGACCCACATCCAACAAATCACACCACATACTCTGAGAACGGTCTTCACCAATGTGCACAAGTGTGTGCAAACATGTCTGAACATCGGTGAGGCCCATTTCCAACACCTTCTATAGGCACGAGTTTGACATGGTAAGTGTTACTTTCAATGCACAGTTATTTTTGGGACACCCTGTATATATCTAGAAAGGGAGTACCCTTAAAACACACACAGGTCTTTTTAAAAAGTCATAAAAATTGTTAATTGGTTTATGAAATTGCATTTCAAAAATTTGGTAGACAACCTGCAAAGAAGATGCTATAACTATATCATCATAACCCTAAGCAGATTAAGTAGGTAAACTGGATGTGTGTGAGAGTTAAAAATAGACACTCCCAATACAACAGTCACCATCAAGGATTCATACACATCACATCTTTGCAGTGCTCGCTGTTCCCCACTTTCTGGTCCATGTTTTATGGTAAGAATAAAAACAACAACAAAAAAACTGCTGGCTCATTTGGATTATTGATATTTTGAATTATTAAGGTTTAGATTATTGACACTACTGCAAGTGATTTGTCCCTCTCATTTTCATTTTTAATGTTTAGATTATTGACACTGTTGCAAATGATTTCTCACTTTCATTTTTAATGTTTAGATTATGGCACTACTGTAAATGATTTGTCCCTCTCATTTTCATTTTTAATGTTTAGATTATTGACACTCTACTGCAAATGATTTGCCCCTCTCATTTTTAATGTTTAGATTA
This sequence comes from Macrothele yani, assembly GCA_039090855.1. Classification (NCBI taxonomy): domain Eukaryota; kingdom Metazoa; phylum Arthropoda; class Arachnida; order Araneae; family Macrothelidae; genus Macrothele; species Macrothele yani. The sequence goes on along the minus strand of CM076998.1, from coordinate 8,671,148 downwards.
TGGTACTACTGCAAATGATTTGTCCCTCCCATTTTCATTTTTAATATTTAGATTATCGACTCTCTGCTGCAATGATTTGTCCCTCTCATTTTCATTTTTAATGTTTAGATTATTGACACTCTACTGCAAATGATGTCCCTCTCATTTTCATTTTTGGCACATTTTTTGTTTTTATTTTGAAAACAGATGCACCTATGGACTTGTTTATGGTTATGAAATGTACTGAACTTTTGCCGGTGATTTCCTCAGTGACTGTGAGAAATATCAGTGCGAGTTCTAAAGGAGAGTTGTGGGTGAAAGAAATTCATTCTTCATTGAAATGTCTTATTTGAAGCCTTATGTAAAAATTGGATATGGAAGAGATTACTATGAGTTATTTTAAATGTAATTATCATTAGGTATACCCTTTCCTGTCATTGGACTGTAATATAATGTACATTCTTGTATTATCTTAAAACGTTCTGATGCATTAGTTACAACATATCTTGTATTATTTGAAATTTCTATGTTTGGATTGTATCTAAATGTTTCCTAGTATATTTTCATATTTTTTCAACAGAATTTCTGGGAAAAGAAAACTGTATTTGGCCTGTTAAAATAAATCTGTGTTAAGTGCCATGCTGTGTCATTTGTTTTTTCTTAATACCAGCCGTGAACCTATTTACTGTAGCTGATTCTGCGTATAATGTAGAATTTTAATATAAATGCTAGAGGTTATTCCATTTGGTTAAAAAACTGAAATACAGAAATATAGTGTAGAAAAAAAGGTGTAATGAATGACTTCTTAAAATAACATGTTTCTGTAAATATGTAAGGGAGCTGCTTATTTTCCACTCATTACTGTTTTCATTCACAAAACAAGATATTTATTTGCATAGCAAGTATGAAGGGATTTGATATGCTCAGATGTGGTGTTCAAGAAGTGGAAGGCCACAGCAGTTAATTAAATGATGTCACAGCAAGGTTCTTAGGTTGGGTCCTTTAGCGATCTGTGCTCTCATTGGCTCTTTCATTTGATGTCACTGTGGAAGAATGGAGTGGAAGCAAAACACCACATTTTTACATAACTTAAATCACAGAGAAGTAAAAGTTTATATGAACAAATGCTAAGTTTTTCCTCCACTTAAAATTTTCTACTTCATCACGCAATTAGTAAAGGAAAGAAAAATGTTCAGTTCAGAATGAATTCTTAACTAATATAAAAGAGTTGCATTCACCGTTTGTCACATGCATTTCTAAAACAACATGGTGGGAAACCTGAGATTTTTACCAAAAACAAATAAAGAATTTATACCAACAAAAAAATTTTCTGATCTGTTGTGATTTACAGTTTTAACATGCTGATTAATACCACTTTTATGCTATTTAAATATGTGCGTGTAAAGGTGCGACCATCGATATACAAGGCATTGAAATTTTTAAAAATAATTTCAGGGCCTTGCATATTGATGTCAAGCAATTGTCATTGCTTTGCTAATAGCAAACCATTCAAAACTTTATTTACAAATTTTAATTTAGCACAAGCTTTTTAAGTCTTTGATTTACAGCTTGTAGTTGTTTCATGTTCAGTAATATCCGCTGCATTTCCACTGACAGATTTGAATTTTCAGGTTGTGTGCCTTTGTCCATTCTTCCCTTCTTTGGTGATACACTGGAAATGGTTTCTAGGGCACCCTTACGAATTGCATGGGAATTGATTCTATTTAGTCAGTTAGGACTTCCTATACAACATATTTCCTACATCTGGACTTTCCATGTTATTACTGGCATCACATGAGGTGTTTCTACTAACATATGTAGTTGCAGCAAGAGTGCTGTTACTAAAAGTGATTCATGGAAGGAATGGCACGTGAACTCAGCCTTTTCTGCTTACTTGATGATTCCGATTTCAAATCAAGTTCATAATCACCTTCAGTAAAATTTTTAGAGCAAGTTTTGGTGTATTTCACATTGATCAAATCTCTTAAGAAAGTTTCTGCATTCAGAAAAACTGTTTCATTAATGAACCCATAAAACTTACAAATGACATTATCAACAATTTTATTAAAAGAATAGACTTACAAAATACATAATATGTTTTAATTTACAAATGGTATCATCTGCAAATGATATACACTGAAGTGCAAGAAAAACTGGTACACCAGTCTAATACTTGGTAGGTCCCCCACGGGAGTGCAGGACTCCACTAGCTTCTGGAAATATGTACGCAATGCACACCATACTTCCTGCAGAGCGTTCCACAATTCGGGTGTATTCTGAAGTCTCGGATTCCTGTGTTCGATAGTGCGTTGCATGGCATCCCAAATGTGTTCTATCACGTTCAGATCTGGGAACTTGGGTGGAAATGGCAACACCCCAAACTCAGATGAATGCTCCTCTAACCATTATGTGGCATCCTGACGCTTGTGTGGAGGTGCATTATCCGGTTGGAACAGGCCCAACCCATCAGCATGAATGCAGTACATGAACGGGTGTACCTCATCAGAAAGGATGCGCACATAGCGTTGGCTGGTCACAGACGTTTGTAGACATACCAGGGGTCCCAGTGAAGTCCAGCTAAACACACCCCATACCATTACGGACCCCCACCAGCCGGTACAGTTCCCTGTTGACAGGCGGGATCCATGGCTTCACGGGGTTTACGCCAAACACGAATGCTACCATAGGCCCGATACAGTTAGGAACACGATTCGTCAGACCAGGCTACTTGTTTCCAGTCATCAAGTGTCCAGTGGCGGTGTTGCAGTGCCCATGCGAGGTGCATAGCTCTGTGTCATGCACCCATCGAGGGGACTCGAGTAAGGCGTCGGCTCCCAAAGCCCATGTCGTGCAGGGTACATTGCACAGTCCGGACACTGATGCTTGTTGAGCCTCCAGCATTGAATTCCAATGATATCTGCGAGAGTGTTGTGCACGCCTATCACGTGAAACGATTCTTGACAGCCGACGATGGTCACATTGGTATCGTAGGTTGGAGGTTTTGCCGGAATTCTTGTAGTCACGGTACACCCTTGCAATGGTCATCCATGAAAATCCGAACTTCGTTTCTACCTCCGAAATACTATGGCCCCACGTTGAAAATCGCTTAAATCGTTATTACTTGTCATTCTCGTGCCGAAAACAGCTCCGCATAAGCTTGTGTGTACGAGTTTTTCTGGCACTTCAGAGTATATATATATATATATAGAGAGAGAGAGAGAGAGAGGCCAATATCTCTGCAAGCTCAAGTAGTAGCATTTACAGTTCAGATGGCAGCTTATCAGGATTTAAGCAATTTCAAACGTGGTATGATAGTCAGCACCAGGAAGATGAGTCACTCCAGCTCAGAAATTACCATGAAATTTGGATTTACACGGTCAACAATTTCAAAGATGTACCCGGATTACACAAACTCAGGGAAAACATCCAGAGTGTGTCTGGTGCTGCTGTAGAAAAGCCATGGATGATCATGGACAGTAGCATGCATCTCGCACGCATCATGGTAATATCCCCCTGACATGCAACATTGGCACAAATCACTGCACAATTAAATGCTGTGTCAGTAAGTAGCATCAACGTTCGAATACTGCAACATTCCCTGTGTTCTGTGGGGTTTCGGAGCTAACGGCCCACCTGGGTGCCATTGCTGACATGACGACACAAGGCTGTGTGCCTTGCGTGGGTTCGGGAATGTTGCCATTGGACGCAAGATGACTGGAAACGTAGCCTGGTCCAACGAATGGCGGTACCAAATGTTTCAGGCAGACGGTCAACTCTGGGTGTGGTGACAACCATATGAGGCAATGGATCCTGCGTAACTACAAGGGACAGTCAAGCTGGCGGTGGCTCTGTTATGGTGTGGAGTGTTTTCAGCTGGCATGCATTAGGCCTGCAGACTGTTCTGACCAGTGAAGGCTACGCAACTATCCATACATGAGATTGTTCCATGGATTCGTGGAATTCGTTTTTTTGTTTTGTTTTTTACTATCATTTGGATCATTTTCGAGATCAATACAGAACTGAAGAGAAATATGGGGGAGGTAGGAAGAAATAGTTTTCAGTCTGGGGACAGTACCTCATTTTTCAAAATTTCAAAAATGGAAATTAAACGGAGTGTACGTTTTTCGGTAATGACAATTTCTTTTTTCTCACGATGTTTACCTCTGTCCAGTATTGTTATTTTATTGCATAAATGTTTGTACTTCAGAATGAAACTGTGGGCAAAGATTTCCGAAAATGGAAGTTGAGACGGTGCGAAAATTTCCTTGTAGTCTTCAGGCACGAGATTTTCCCGTGGATTCGAAGAAATCTGCCATCATCATTTTGGGCATCTCGAGATCAATGCATAGTCAAACAGGGAAATGTTTGGGGGAAGGGTTCGTTTTCTGTTTGAAGACAAAATTCATTCTTTCAGAACTTTTCCAAAATGGAAGTTCGACGGAGTGAAGATTTCTCCTGTAATCGTATTTTATTCTCGCAATGTTTTTTCTGCCCAGTATTGTTCTTAAATATCCTTTTATTCCACAAATACTGCATTTCAGCTTAAAAATGAAAAAAAAGTTTGCGAAAACAGAAGTCGGTCGCAGCAAAGATTTCTCCCATAATAGTATTTTTTTCTTCCCCTGATGTTCTCATTACTCTGTGATATTGTTAATTATTACTTTCCCCCATAAATGCTTGGATTTAAGCTTGATAAGGGAGGGGAAATTTTCTAAAAGAGGGAAGTGATGAAGTTTGAAAATTTGTTAGAAAAGTATTCATATTCTGAAAGTTACACCATTTATCTGAAGTAGTGAAAGCTTTGATATCATGCATTCATGGTACTCGGGCAGTAAGTTCTTTCAGCATGATGGATAAATTGTCATGTGAGAAAATAAAAGGGAAAAAAATAAAGAAATCGGAAGAGAATGATATTCACAGAAAGAAAAACTAAAAGATTGCTGTACTGCTACATAGTCACCAAAAGACAAATATGGCCATGGAACTTGCTGAGAAGAAAGCAACATAAGAGAAAAATTTAGTTGATGCTCTAGAAAGTACAAAAAAAAAAAAAAAAAAAAAAAGCTGTGTTTGAAGCAGTGCCTTTTAAAATAATTTTATTTTGTTTTGAATTCAGTAATTTTATATTGTGAATACAGTGATATGCTCTAAATATTTACATAAATGAATTACAGTAAACAATTCCATCTTGCTGGTGCTGTGTTATATTCACGCATTTTCTTGTCACACATTTTGATTTTTCACCCATTTTAAAAAGTTCAGCTTTTTTGTTCCTTGGTTGGCCTCATGTATGAACTATCCTAGGGGATCATTTGCACATGTTCATGCCATGCAGCCACTCCGATGGGTGCAATCTCTTTCAACACGACAATGCACATGTCCACAGTCACCCAATTATAGCTGGAGGAACATTTCACGGAGCTTGAAATCCCTGCTTGGGGCTCCTCGTTCACCAGATTTAAACACCAACACATTTGGGATGCTGTTCAACGTGCCGTCAATGCCTGGAATCGAATCCTTCACCAGCAGACATTACGGAATTGTGGGACACTCTTCATGAAGCATGGTGTGCACTGTCTCCACAGTACTACAGAGAGCTTATGAAGTCCAAGCCCTGTCATGTTGCTGCCATTATCTGATCGCGAGGAGGATCAACACAGTATTAGAGAGGTATCTCGGCTGGTTTTTTTTTTTTTTTTTTGGCACTTCAGTGTATGTGCTGGATGTCAGTTTCGTCCAACATAACTCCCATCTAATCAACCTTAAAAGCTTTAATTAATAACAAGGAACTGTACACCAATTACACTTAAAATAGCACTAGTGATCCGAATTTCTTGGTGTAGAATATAAAAGTTCCCAAGCTTTCGCACATCAACCAGATGGCTTTTTCAAGGAAAGTAGACAGCTAACTGCCTACTTTCCTTGAAAAAGCCATCTGGTTGATGTGCGAAAGCTTGAAAACTTTGGTTTATATTCTACGCCAAGAAATTCGGATCACTAGTACTATCTTAAAAGCTTCTTTGGAAGAACAGTTTTCTGAGTGCACTGTGGTAACTTTATGGAACTACAGAGGTTTATTAAAATAATGGAAACACTGACTGTGACTAGAGTACACACAATGCTCTGCAAGCAAATTATAGGGACGTCACCCTTGATGTGATTATATAAAGAGGTGCAATGTACAGTCGGTTATCGTTTAACTGAGCCACAGTCGCAGGTGAAACAGCTGTTGTGAAGTAATTGTAGACAATGGCAGATCATTGGTGCTTGTTTTGTAGGAGCTTCAGTAACTACGCTCATTGTCATAAAACTCTGCACATCAAGAAAAAAACTGTGCGATTAACGCAAACTCTGCTAATAGCTACAGGGAGGGCAGACATGCAAATGATTAAAGTTTCTTGCAATTCCGCATGCCGGTGCGTCCGAGACCGGTGCTGCAATTACAATCCTTGGGGCTTATAAGGCGCCACACAGAAGACTCCACATGCGTGCCGAAGTGCACAGTAACAGTCAGGTGAGATCCCTGTGCGACAGACATGCCAAGGAGCTGCCGTAGATGTGCGTACAGGCAACTGACAGAGTTTGAATGAGGCCGTATCATTGGGATGAGAGAGGCTGGGTGGCCAGTGCCCCGAATCTGCCGCCATTTGGGCCAGTTGGACAGTATGGTGCAATCTTGTTGGGAGCAATGGACACGGGAAGCAAGGCACCCAGATATGGCTGACTGGCTCTGGACGACCCAGACACATAACCAGCAGAGAGGATCGTGAGAACGGCATGCACAAATGCAATGATGCCCTTGTCCAATATCCAGAGACGTGGCGGCTGTACAAAGTACTCCTGTATCCTCCAGAGGCCTGGCAGAGGCAAATCTGCACTGTCAACGGCCCTTACGTTTCTGCCATTAACACCTGACCATTATTGGTATCAATTGCAGGGTGTCAGCAGCAAGCAACGTGGAATGCTGCGGACTGGCGACATATAGTGTTCAGCGGCGAATCCACTGTGTCAGAGTGTGGAGGACCGCAGGTGAGCGCTATAATCCCAACCTCACTGTACAGCGGCACCCATCCCATGCTGCAGTCATGATGGTGTGGGGAGCCATCACGTATGACAGCCGTACTTCTCTTGCAGTGATCCGAGGGATGCTGATGGCCCAGCGCTACGTACAGGAGAACCTGCGGCCCCATTGCCTTTCCTGGCAGGGTGGCCCGGAGCCAGTTTCCAACAAGTTAACGCCCATCCGCACATGGCTCGGGTTTCCCAGGACTGTATGTTATGCTTTGACGCTTCCGTGGCCTGCCAGATCACCTAATCTCTCAGCCATTGAGCACATGTGGGACCAGATGGGACACCAGCTTTCTCCACGTCCCAGCATTCATAATTTAGTGTCAGTTGCAAGAAGTGTGGGCCAACCTGTCCCAGGACAACATACAGCATCTCTTTTACTCCATGCCGGACCATATAACTGCATGTATCCGAGCATGAGGCGGTCTCACGCGGTATTAACGCTGACCAGAATGTGTACCGTATGTCCATGGGAAGTCGTCCTCCTGCTGTGGTATTGTAATCACTTCTGTCCTTCGTATGTACCATCTCACGACTAAAATCTCATTTCAATCCAACACCTCCTTCTTGGTGCACTGATTTTTATGACAATCAGTGTAGAACGGCAGAAATAGTAGGTGTAACATGAGGAACTGTATTGAAGATTATAACTACTGATCAAAAAGGCCATGGTGTTGTCTCCAAATGTGCAATTGTGGATGACATATGAAGATAGATAGAGATAGGCAAACGTTAGCATGGATTGTACAATGGGAGCATAAGACTATGACACTGAAAATAGCTACAGAGTTAACCACTCAGAATGATCTTGTTTCCATCATAACAATTTGCTGAGAACTCCATCATGACGGTATTTATGGCCATTCTGCAGTCCAATGAACGCCAATATCAATGCAAAAAAAAAAAAAAAAATTGTAAGGTGAGGCAAAGCACATAAAAAGTGGGATGCTAAAGACTGGTAATGTGTCATCTGGTCTGATGAATTGTGTTTCACATTGTATTGTTTCCCACCATGGTAGAGTTTACGTCTGGTGAAAACCTGCAGAAGCGTACCACACCTTAACGGTTAGGTTTTGACTGAGATGCATGGAGGTGGATCCCTGATGCTGTGAGGTGCCATATAATGCCCGGTGTTGCACGATTGGTCGACAGTAACAATTGGTCGACATAATGACTAGTCGACAGCAACGATTGGTCGACATAATGATCAGTCGACCGTAACGACTGGTCGACAGCACGAATGGTTGACATAACGATTAGTCGAGATAACCATTGGTTCAGAGGATTATGGTTTACATTCGCAGCAGTACCTCTCAAAACGTAACGTTCCTTTTTGGAAATAATATCTTTTAGAATGTAGTCCTCAGAACGTACAAAATATAACATTATTTCCAAATAGGCCCCCGTGTCATCTTTTGTACTCTAAGTGAAATCTATATAGAGGGCCTTCTGAACGATGTTATTTCCGAAAGGGCCCCGGGGCACTTTAGGTATAGGCACCTTGGAGAAACTGCCACACATATTTCGGAAACTTGGAAAATTGCCACACATTCAAAGCGTTTCTCGGATGAACAGCGATTTGTTCTTGTCCCCTTAATGAAAACCATGTGGCAATATTCCGGTGGGGCAATCTTTCTGTGTGTGGCAATTTTCCGGGTTACTGAAAGATGTGTGGCAATCTTCCGGTGGGGCAATTTACTACCAAACTGTTTGCACTTATTCAAATTTCTTTTTTTTTTTTTCCAAGTCCCGTTCACCATTTTATGTAGACTAATCATTGTATTGACCAGTCGTTACTGTCGACCAATCGTTACATACCCATAATGCCATTCCTTAGGGCCATTGGCTATTCTGTAGGGGGTCATGTTACATGTGCAACATATGAATCCATTCTTGTGGACACCTGCACCCAATGTTGCAGGCATTGTTTCATAATGAAAGCTCTCGATTTCAAGCAGATAATGCAGTCGTGCATTATACAAAATGTGTCAAGTTGTGGTATGCAGATCATAAAGTACAGCAGCCCTGGCAACCTCAATCTCCAGATCTTGATATTGAAAATTTGTGAGAATATCTGGAGCAACAGGTCTGATCACACTTTCCACCTCCAACATCACTGGCATAGTTGAAGCATATTTTACAGGAAGAATGGTCTCAAATTTCATTACTGTATGTGCATGACCTGTATAAGCCGCCTATTCCAAGTCAAATGACTTCAGTTCTGAAAGCCTGATGTGAGCCACAGCTTATTCCACAAACAGTGTTTCCATTATTTTGATAAACCCTTGTAGGTTATGTACTCTCCAACATGACAAAGGGACCAGCATTTGCCAAACGGGTTCATAGAGAATAACATTGCAACTTTGCAAAGACCTAATTTGGACTTTACAAAATATCTTTAGGATGGATTGCATTCAAGTCTGGTCAAACCGACTCTCTTCAGCAGAAAAGCTCATGGTAGTTTTTAAAGAGAAGAGGAGCAAAATACCATCCTTCTACCTGAAATTATTTGAAAATGTTCCATTACAAAGTGAAGAAGGTATCGAGTCAGAAACAGGCCAGCATAATGTTATTTTTTTTATTTTTTGAGTAGACACTTTTTTTTTTTTTTTTTTTGCGTTCCATGATTTATGGTAGGAAGTGTGTGTGCATAAATAGATACATACGAAAATTTTAAAATTCTTATAATTCCATGAGTGTGTATAATTTCTTACAAATAGAAATCACATTGTAACAAATATCATCCTTTACAGACAGCTAAACATGCATATTCTTAAAGTATGGTTTACTTGTCACAAACAGACAATATTACAAGAAATACATACCCCCTTCTTTTATACCATCCTTCTAACAGAAATGAGTTGAAAATGTCTTATTCAAAAGTGAAGAAGGTATTGTGACAAAGACAGGTCAGCACAATGTTGTTATTATATTTTTTGAGTAGAGACATTTTGTTTGCATTCCATGCAGTGGCAGACTGGGTCTGAAAATATTGGTTGCCAGGAGACAAACGGGGCCCACCCTTTGTTCAACTCTTGAGATATTTCTACCGTTCTCATCCGCTCCTTGCTTTTCGTATCCACTACCGAATGGTGACCTTGGAGGAGCCACAATGGAGAGGAGTGTTTTGTAGGACCAAACTGGGTTCGAGGAGGCCCAACAATTATTAAAAATAATAATGAGGTTATTGCTGTGAATGAAACAGAAGACCCAACTGAAGTGATTCTGAAATTTGTTGCAGTACAACATCTTTCACATTCACTAGAAGATACAGCAATGATTTGTTAGAAGATACATCGATGATTTGCACATATTGTCTAATGTTTAAGGGGGCCCACTTCATCAGGGACCCACTTGCCATCAAGCAAGCTGACACCCTGGCCAGTCCGCCACTGATTCCATGATTTATGGTAGGACACGTATGTGTATACATAAATACATACATAACAAAAATTTTAAATTCCTATAATTCCACATACATTTAATTTCTTACAAAAAAGAAATTATTTTGTTAACAAATATCCTTTACAGACAGCTAAACATGTACAATTTTGCAGTAGGGTTTACTTGTCACAGACAGACATAATATTACAAGAAATACCCCATTTTTTAAGGATAAAATGTTCATGATTTTACGATTGGCTCATTTGTTACAGACAGTACAGGCAATATTATCCTTTTCAGACAACTATATTTCATAACATGGCTTATTTTCCACAGACGGGTGGTGCATAAAAAATATAAGTTTTCTGATATCTAACTTTTCATAACCACATAATTGGCTCATGTGTCGTATAAGCAGATGCTTTTTTACTCTTCAGTATTAAAATTCAAGGCGCCCTTAAAAATTAAAGCAGTTGACAGAAATGTTAGTCATTTTGGTCAGCACTTGTATTAGGTACTGTTGATTTCTCTTTTATGCCAGATGGCAAGATTTTTCGATGTTCCAATTCATCCATTTTACGGTAACGTCTTATATCAAACATAACTTTGTCCAACCTTGCAACCCTTTTTTGGGCACTGTTTGCTAAAAAATAAATAAAAAAATGATTGCAATACATCAGAAGAAAATTGTACTGAACATAATATAAGGAAAATATAATCATTAGGAAAATATATATGAAGCAAACAATGATGGCAATAAGTTCTGAACTGGGAAGAATCCACAGCAAATGCAGTTTTGAATGCAGATTGAAATATCTAACCTCAAATCATAAGATAGTATAACTATATTAGTTATCTGAATTTATTGGCATAAATTGCTTTACCCCAACATAGTTATACTATGTTGGGGTAAAACGATTTGACATCTAGGGAGGTCGTAATAAATTGGCCATTCCCAATTTGGCTAGTTTTGATTTTGTCCAATGCCTGAACTGAATCTTGACTGAGTAATGAGAGTTTGTGGTCAGGTGCACAAGGTACTTTTTGCCAAAGCCTCGAATTAAAGACCTGAATTAAAATTACTTGACAATGAACGCAAGCAACTCAAACTCCTGCATGATAATCCTGACATTACTATCGTGGCAGCTGACAAGACACTAAATTGATCACCATAACTGATGATCTGTTGCCCAAAAGTGTCGGACAGGAAGTGCTGTACCGCTGTTGGTTGATGTGCCGGAGCGCCATCATGCTGAATCCATAAAGAACGTACATCTTGCAGAGGCAGATCATCTAACCACTCAGGTAATGTGCTTTGTAACAGCTGCAGGTATCTTCGTCCATTTAATGCGCTCTCATAGAACACAGGCCCAACAAGTCGGTCCTTCCAGATGCCACACCAGACATTGATCGACCAGCGCACCTGATGCCTCATTTCCCGTGTAAAAAATGGATTCTGAACTGCCTAGTAATGGGTGTTTTGTTTGTTCAGCACCCCGGCGCAAGTGAACTGCGCCTCATCAGTCCAAAGGATGTTTGATAGAAAGGCAGCATTTTCTTCTACGGTGTTTATTACAAAATTGCACCAGTCTAGACGTCGTTGGTTATCCCCTGGCATCAGTATGTGCAGCGGTACTGTACGATACGGGTGGGCACCATGCTGATGCAAAATGTTCCACACACGGCATTGTGATAAGCCACATGCCATACTGACTATCCTCATACTTGTGTGTGGGTTGGCCAAAATGTATGCCAGAACATCAACTGGTTGCACATCCCTACCCATTCCTGCGGATCGGCCCAAACAGGGACGCGCTGCAATACTGCCTGTCTCTCGTAGCTGTCGAACCGCATGACTGATGGTCCACGCTGTCGGCGATGGATGAGTCGGAAATCGTAAGCCATACTGGCGTGACGCTTCCCTTGCTTTTCGTCCGAATTCTCCATATAACAGTAACACTCACAATACTGTTCATTCGAATAGCCTGCCAGGCTCGTTCTTTACCCGATGCTCACATTACGAATAAGATAAGCTTCTGACCGACGATCTTTTATACATTGCCATGGGACGCCTGATACGGCAAGTGAAGCGTTATGTCACACCAGAATTTGCATACGACACTCGCAGGCGTGCAGTCGCATATGTCATACATTTCTCTCTGCTAGACTGTTACCGCGACAGCGACACGAACCGGCTTCGCACAAGTTCGCGTTTCCAGCCTTCTTCTTACCCCAGCCGTTTCTACCATATGTTGTTTCCTACTAATTTGTTGATGCTCTACAAGTTTCTCTCATGGTTTCCGAGATAGGAGTGCTAACTTCCACATTTTGCCACTAGGGGCGCTGCCGTCACTCTCATATGATAGTGCATGGTTGTTTTACTATACCATACCTTACTTCCATAGCTCTAGCTGTCTTTGTTCCCAAGTTATTGAGGTGACTTAGGACTTTAGGAATCACCCTGTATATAAACTCTTGCGACTCTCTTCTCACTTTGTTTTTGCATCTGAAGATGGATCCATAGTGAATCCAAAAGTTCTTATGCAATTTTAACTTGATTTTAGTATTGTAAATATCTTTTTAACTTGTATCATCTAATTTCATTGTTTCATAAATAATTGTGTGAAGACGGTGAATGCGAGTTTCTTATCACTACTATTCTCGCAATGAGGGATTTGCAGTAGTCATTTGAAATGTCTTTGCACCACACATACTTTATCACGTCAATCAAAACTTGGGGATTTGATGGCTGTGTTTTCTGTTACCTTGTCTTTTAAAATGGTCTGCAAATTTTTGATGAGACTTTTGCCAGGCCGGTGAAGCACAATTATGTCTTTCCTCTGCAGGTAGTCCTTTAGTCTTTGATCTGTGGCATGGAGCACCACCATGCATAAAGATTGTGCATCTGTGCACTTGCATATGAGTTAACAGCTTCTCGTGTAACATTTCCACATAAAAAGGACCAGTCAGGGTAGTGCCTGTCGGCAAAAAGGATAACGAAGCAGTACCAGATGCTGATATAGCACCCCATATCATCTGACTAGGCAGATGTCTCACGGTGCTAATGGCATATTTTTTATCAAACCTTTTACCTTTTGGTCAATGAACATGCGCTTCACGTGATTCAAATTGAATCACAAATGATTCATCAGAAAAAAGAACTTGGTTCCAATTTTCAGCAGTCCACGATTGATGACGCTTTGCAAACTGGAGTCTCTCCTTTTTCATAACAAAGATTAGTCTAGGTTTATATGCAGGTTTATAAGACTTTAATCCAAAACCTTTGCTAAGACATCAGGAAACAGTGCTGGTATTAATATGAGACTCTTTTGAATGTACAGGGTGGGCCATATTGATGGGACATATTTATATTTTGAATACTGCGAGCAATAACAGTTATGCATGTTTTTCATATAGCTTAACAGGAAGTGTAAGGATGGGAGTTACTGATGGTACATTTTCTTTCATTGTTGCAGGGAATCATCGTGATGCGGACCGCCGTTGAAATTTCGTACGTCGTGGAGGCATTCTTCAGTAGTGGAAGCTCCATCATCACAGCACAACGGCGTTTCAAACAACATTTTAAGAAACGGGTAGCACCATCCCGAGAGGTCATACTGCATGCTGTTAACAACTTTCGTGAGACCGCAAACGCGAACAAAAATCTGTCCCCCGGGAGACCTTGAACGTCGCGTAGTGCAATAAACATTGAACGTGTGTCCAATGCCACGGACCGAAGTCCAAAGAAGTCAACTCGGCAATTGTGTCGTCAAGTGCATATTCCACGTACCAGTGTGTGGCGAATCCTGAAAAACGACTTAGAACTGTATCCATACAAGGTGCAGGTGGTGCAGAAATTGTTCGACCAAGATAAGGTTCAACGAATCACATTCTGTGATTGGCTAATCAGCAAAGGTGATGACTTTATGCAACATCTTATCATGTCTGATGAAGCTCATTTCCACCTAAGTGGTTATGTCAATAAACAAAACTATCAATTCTGGGCAAGACAAAATCTGCAACTGTTGCATGAAACGCCATTGCACAGTGCCAAGGTTACTGTGTGGTGTGCAGTGACTCATGCCTGTGTGATAGGTTCCTGTTTTTTTGAAAACGAACATAATGACACCGTCACAGTCACAGCTGAGCGGTACACCACAATGTTACGAACATTTTTCATTCCCGAAATGAGATGCCTTGGCCTGAGGGACATGCGGATGCAACAGGATGGTGCCACCAGTCATACTGCAGTAGTGTCAATGACAACCTTCGACGACACTTCCCAAGACGCCTCATCTCCAGATTCAGCGATATACATTGGCCATCCAGATCCCCCGATCTAACTCCACCGGACTATTTCCTGTGGGGTTATCTAAAGGAGAAGGTGTACACCACAAAACTCACTACCATCAATGAACTGAAGGAGAGCATCCGAAGGAGATAGCAGCCATCCCTGCCAAAACCCTGCACCAAACTATGCTGAACATGATCGTTAGGGCCAGAGAATGCATTCTTCAAGGTGGTGCCCATCTGAGGGATGTAATCTTCAAACAATGAACACAGTGCAAAACTCCCGTCCTTTGGCAAGGTGTTCCACATAGTTGGTAATAAATGTTGTGTTCAACATGCTCTACAAATGCATTTTAAATGTGTCCCATCAATATGGCTCACCCTGTAGAAAGGCCTTGATTTTCTTGCATGAACTCCTTGGTGAATGCATAACTATTCACCCTATGGTATTGTGATCATGTGGGGTTGTTTTCCTTGGGCGTCCACTTCTCTTTCGGTTGCTAAATTCACCTGTATCTCGATATTTCATTATTGTGTAATGAATAGCAGTCTTTTCACATTCATCTTTCTGCTTATGTCACATTCGGAGTATCCATCATGATATAAAGTCACTATTTGTGCCCTCTGAACAACACTTAATGATGCTTTTTTGTCTGATTTTCACTATATGGAAAATACGTACAAAACCTCTCAACATGAAAACCAGAAGCAAACCGATGCTCGCAGACTTGCCCCAACTCTATCAACAGCTGCTGCTGTAGGATGATGCAACACCGACAGGAAGTTGAGTAATACAGGCAGTAGCTGATGCAATCAGCAGAAATCTAATGCCAACAGTTGGTCTTAAACTTTTACAAATGACTGTAAAATCAACAATCTTCAATCCACTGCTGAATGAAGTCTTCCCAAGTCTCTGTCTTGAGCCGCTTGTCACTTCAGCATGCTTTTGAACTTCATCCACCATTTGGTCCTCCGGGCCGCTTGTTCCTTGGTATCCAAGTAAAAATTTCAGTTATCCAACTGTGGTCAGTTTTTTAAGGAATATATCCAGCCCATTGCCACTTGAGGGTCTTTATTTTTATTATGATATTGTTAACTCTTGTTGTTTTCCTAACCCACAAGTTCCTCTTAGGTTACACCAAGCATGCATCTCTTCATGCTTCTTTTAGTTGTCTGCAGTCTTTGCATGTCTGTTTTTTTTTTTTTTTTTATTGGAGGTTTAGCGACCACCGTGAGCAACTCAATGGGCTAAAACAGTTGCCCATCCCTAATTTAGGACCACTGGTTCCAGGGAAGGGAGAAAGCCAGGGCTGTAAGACAAATACAATATCCATGTCTCACCGAGATTTGAACACGGACCCATCTTGGGCAAATGATCAGAAGCCATCGCTTAGACCACTGTGCCACCAGTGAGGCTCTTTTCTGTTATGGTCCATAAGTAAGAACTGGAAGGATCAATGACTCAACATTTTTCTTTTAAGGCATTATGAGAAATGCACCTATAAGAGCTTTACAAATGATTAATGACCTTGAAAAATCAATTTTGAGTGAAATTTGTCTTTCCATCACAATATGATTTAAAAAAAAGTAGGACAGTTTCACCATAAGCAATACTTTTCATATATAATATTTTTGCATTTTGTCAAAAAATAGAATAAGTGGGTGGCCTGATGTTAAGTAGAGCATTAACAAGAACTAAAATGAACAGGCCACATTATAAGAAAGATGAATTAATCTTGACACCCACCCTAATAAATACAGATGGAAAAAGTATTGTTCACTTAATTATGAACCTAATAAATACTGAAGTTTCTGTACAATTTGATACAGTTTGGTTATCTTAAAAGTATAATTTTGTAATATGGGGATTACTAGGATGACATAAATATTGCCCAAAATAGTATAACTATATTGAAAATACGAAATTTCTTGGCGTAGAATACAAATTTTAAAAAAATCAATCTGGTTAATGTGCGAAAGCTTGGAAAGTTTTATTTGTATTCTATGCCAAGAAATTTCGGATTTTTAGTATAGCTATACTATTTTGAGTATAATTGGTGTACAGTTCCTACTTATTGATAAATATTGCCTTTTGGTAAATTTTTGGATTGCACACCGACCTGTCGTCGGGACTGACTAGAGAGTAGGTACTGCCACTCAAGCGGTAATACCCAGCCTCTATGTTCAATAGTGACACTTCTTCTTACAATTTGTAGATTGTTTTCCAATTTCCATTTTATACAGTGCTGTTGACATGAGAGAATTTTTAAAGTCCCAGTTAATCGAATGTCCGGTACTCTGTATGGGTCTGTCAAAGCCCGTCTTGTTGGATACATTCCTAATAGCAGCTTTATGTTGCACTACATGTGTGTGAAGTTGCCTCCCAATTTCTCCTACATATGTGTCACTAAAACTGCAGTGTACACTGTCGACCACTCCTTCTTGCAGCAGAACATTTTTCTCTTTTTGTTTAATGGGTGGGAAGAATTTTTGAATTTTATTATTCAGGTGTGGAGCAAGATGAACCTGGAATTTTAAGAGCCCTCTGAAGCTTTTCAAACAGATCTTTATGGTAAGTGACCTTTCTAGTAAGTTTGATGCTACTGCTCGATTGTTTACAATTTGATTTGATTATTATATTTGCACTTTTAAGGTATTAACCTCTTGCAAAGTGCGCATAGTTTACGTGCAATTCATAAATGAAAAAACCATGAGGAATAATCACTCACCATAAAGATCATGGTAACCTCCAATGGACCAAACACTTCCAACACGTCAATTCATCGTGATGTAACTGGGCTTCCACAGGTTTACAGACCTCTTGCTTACGCTTCTTATTTTCGGGTGTGAAACATCGTTTTTTTCCTTTGCCTTATAGTATGTTACTATAATGCTTGTCAATTCGATAAAAATCATACATACAACTCATTCATACAATTCAAGTAAAAACTATGTACATAAACCTTACATTCACAGGTGATTAAACCTTAGTCAACTCTAATTATAGAACTCCTCCTTCTGTTTCACAACCTCTGCTACTCCCACTGCAATTGTCACACCCATTCAGCCCCGCACAATTGCAGTGACAATTGCAGTGGGAGTAGCAGAGGTTGTGAAACAGAAGGAGGAGTTCCATAATTAGAGTTGACTAAGGTTTAATCACCTGTGAATGTAAGGTTTATGTACATAGTTTTTACTTGAATTGTATGAATGAGTTGTATGTATGATTTTTATCGAATTGACAAGCATTATAGTAACATACTATAAGGCAAAGGAAAAAAACGATGTTTCACACCCGAAAATAAGAAGCGTAAGCAAGAGGTCTGTAAACCTGTGGAAGCCCAGTTACATCACGATGAATTGACGTGTCGGAAGTGTTTGGTCCATTGGAGGTTACCATGATCTTTATGGTGAGTGATTATTCCTCATGGTTTTTTCATTTTTTTAATTTGATTTGATTTTTTTTGTTAAAAATTTTTTTCTATCATTGTAAAAGGATAATTATTTTCAGCAAGAGTCCTCATTAATTATTTTTTATGGAGTTTCTTTGAAGTTTCAAAAGAATCCAGTGCTTTTTTCCCCAGGAATTGTGAGACCACATAAAATTTAATACAGGAGGGATAGTAAGAGTGGTAGTTGAAAACTTTATAAGTGTTGGTAGGTTTTTTTATATATTAGGTTGGTGCGAGTCCAGCAAAGGACCATCACACTCGGACGGCAAGAACGGAAAAGTAGGACAATTTACCTAGGCAAAATAATCCCCTCGGCATCGACACATAGTTGCCATCTGTCCCGCAAGGATATGATCCTGGAACGAAAAAGTCTTGTGGCGGGGACCCAAAGAAATCATTAACTGCACGTTGAACCTCGTCTGTCGTGAACTGTTTCCTGGACAGGAAGAGATCCAGGTGATGAAACAGACGATAGTCTGTCGGAGACAAGTCCGGGAAATAGGCAGGAGGAGGAAGTGCTTCATAGCCCAAGGCACTTAGTGTCAGCATCGTTCGTTGTCCGACATGAGGGTGAGCGTTGTCCTGGAGCAGAAGAACACCACGTCTGTTGACCACAGCCAGTTGTTTCTACAGCAATTTCCGGTGCATCCGGTGTAATTCAGCACAATAACGTTCTGCAGTGATGATCTGACCTCTTGCCAAGAAACTCCGATGAATTATCCTGGCTGTGGATCACCAGACAAGGAGCATTATCTTCTTGGTGTGTAGGGGTGGGTTAGGATGTCGTCCAGCAGGCTGTGCCTGGCTTAATCATTCTGCAGATTGTTTCTGATTATCATAAAGGACCCATTTCTCATCACAGGTGATGATTCGATGCAGTAAAGGTTCCTGTTTATTCCTGGCTAGCAACGATATGCAGACTTCCAAATGCCTAGTCTTGTTGGCAGTTGTCAACTCGTGCGGCAGCCACATGTCCAGCTTTTTTACCTTACCCAGCGCAGTCAGATGCCGAACAACTGTCGTGTGATGGACACCTACCTCTGCCGCTATCTCACGACACGTTTTTCGGGGGTCCGCTTCAACCACACGTAACAGAACATCGTCAGAAACAGCAACAGGGCGGTGACCACGTGCTTGGCTTTGCAGGTCCGTATCTCCGCTTCGAAACTTCACAAACCATCGCCGAATCTTTCATTCGGTGGCTGTATTCTCCCCTAACATTTTGAGTAGCAATTACTGCAGAATGGCCCAGTTTAAATTCATTCAGGAAGATGACTCTTAAATCCGGTGTCTGCATGTTTCCTTTGCAAGCCACGTTATGTTCAAACAAACCACGCCTGAACCTTGTTCTTGACACACATGCTAGCTATTTATAGTAACTCTGTGACATAATACTTGCAACACCTGTAGGTGGTTTCATTCCGTTGTGGTGGGGGCCTGTCTCCACTGCTCGTTTGTGCCAGACATTTTATTCGCACCAACACATTACTTTGTAGAAATTTTTACTCTTATTACTGCTTCAGTGGCAGCACCTACTCTCTTGGGTCAGTCCCGATGACGGGTTGGTGTGCAACCCGAAAATTTGACAAAAAATAATATTTATATCATCCTAGTAATCCCCGTATTGCAAAATTATACTTTTAAGATATTTAATCACTAAGATTTTGCCACGACTTCATTAATACAGTTTGGTTTTCACTCAATGACTCTTGTAATGTAGCAGACTTATGACATTCAAGTAGCACTATTAAAATACAGTTTTTTTATTCCAATAGCTCCGGGACTGTACCCTTTGTTACATCTCATATGTTGGTGCCTGGTGCAACTTCCTTTAACTTCAGAGACAGCCTTTCAAAAATATTCAAAAATTGTTTTGTTTCTTTTCACTTGGTGAACTATGTTTATAATGGTGTAATAACTTTAACTTTAGGTGTAATAGATTTTCTGAGCTACAAAAGTGGCTAACTTTTTCTAGCAAAATGCTAGAAAAAGTTAGCCACTTTTGTAGCTCAGAAAATCATGACATCAACTGAGTCATTCACACCAAAACACTTTAGACATCAGTGGAAAACTGATGTCTAAAGTGTTTTCAGCATTTCTCCAAGGTTTATGACCTTGGCGGAATGCCATAGACGTCACAGTTGACTCAAGTTTAAAACTAAACTTTGAATGGAGGAAGGGGTCTAATCCCTCTAGCCTCTATGATCTTACCCCATCCTTTTTGGAGTGCTCTAGAATATATGTAGGAGGAAGAGGTGTGTAACAGGTGCTGTAGAAACATATCTTAAGGTGGCCACAGACATACAGGTTTAAATGACACGTTTGCATGTCACGCTAGCAAATGGGGGAGTGTTTTTGCCTGAGGCGGCACGTAGCATGGAGTGAAGAAGAGGATTTTGTTGAACAGCCTAACTCCTGCTTCATTCCAGGCTACATGCCATCTCAGGCACAAAACTCCCCATTAGCTGGTGTGATACTAAAAGGCGTCATTCAAACGTGTGTGCCTGTCAAAGCGAGGTGCCTATGGCCGTCTTTAAGCATTAAGAAAATAACTGTGGAGTGTGAATCGCGGCCAAAATTTTGAAAACTAGTTTTCACAGAAACAGAAAACTCTCAGCAGAATCTGCTGATGGGTTGATATTTAAACGGCTGGCACCGTTTTGCAATGGACACTAATTTTTTTCTCGCATTTTAGATTAAGTCGTCGCATTTTGTGAAAATAGTGACCATAGCTTATTACTCTCTGCACACACACACAATTTAAAAAGGCAAATGAAAATTACCTGGAGCTGTACGACGCCGAGGAGTGATCTGCGGTGTTGAACTTTCTGGTGGTCCCTCATCTTCAAAATCAAATTCATTTGGTTCAAGACTGAAATCACAAGCAAATGATTTTATTAAATGGTATACCTAAACTAATAGTTTGTATGAAATTCAAACTGAGTATAAATAAGAAATAAAAAACAAAGTTGTGGTGTTTGAGTGAGGAACTGTTAACAGTACTGAATGCAAACATCAGTCTAAATTCAGACCTGCCAACTTCCTAGAATTAAATCCATAAAAAATGTTCAGTGAACATTTAGTTGATACGTCTGAATGATTGATGTATCTAACATACTGATGAAAAACTGAATTATTGTTTGGTAATAATTGATGTCATGACTATTCCTGGACCTGATACCCTTCACTAAATTATGGGTTTTACTCAGGAATAAAGGAAATTACTTACAATCAAATTTTCTTTTTGCTTTAAGAAGAAAACATCCTGTTACAGGAAGGTGTGGTCTACAGCATAAAATGTGAGTGTGGTATCAGCTATGTGGGAGAAACAGGTAGATAGCTTAAGACCAGATTAGCAGAACATCAGTGGCGGCTTTTCAGGTGAAGTAGGTGAAGATTTTATTTGAAATAAAGTTTCATTTAATAATTTCGTATAATATATTCTTTTTTTGCCTTTATTGCGTGCTAAAATACCCAAAAATTTTATTAGATATCAATTCACAATGCACGTCCAATACGGAAAACAAGTCCTTATACGCAAAACAGTTCAAGTGAAGAGCTGAAATGAGAATGCTTGTAGGTCTGCAGTTTTCGTTCAAGTTGCCATGGTAACTGTAACGTCACCCTCCTCTATCTGCCGGGCAAGTGAAGTGTTTTAGCTTGAGACACCAAGCCTCTGCACCTGAAGTCGTGACCTTCCGTAGAGATCGCAGTGGAACGGGAATCCTTGGCAATCCACTAGGGCTTTGCGGTATTTCGGTACATACTTTCCGAAAGAGATTTGTGTTTTGTGATTGTTTGTTAAAAACTTCATTAGTTACTTTAGTTTTGTGTACAGTTTAACTGACAGTGATAGTATTAGTTTTCAGTATGTATCCTGTGAACGACATTGTCTGTAATTTATTGCAAACTCCGTTCATTCAGTGGAAAGATGAAAATAAAAGAGACATTTTACTTCAACGACAACCGACGGATTTACTGACAATTGTCGCCAAGAAAGAAATCAAGAAGAGTGGAAAATCTTACAATATTAATTTTAAAAATTGTTCGTTTGCTGAATATAAATGGCTTTGTAGCACTTCTGTGTTACAAAAACTATTTTGTTGGCCCTGCTTATTTTTTGGTAATAAAATTCGGCGTGGAATAAAGACAATTTTCAGATTTCTTACATATAAAACGGTCACTTCACAAACGTGGGGATTCTAGCGAACACCTGAAATGCGAATTAATGCTAAATAATTTTGAAAAGAATCAGAATACCGTTGCCGATGCCCTGAGAGTGAATGCTAGGCTTTTGAAAATGCATTTCAGCGAAAGCGTTCGTTTAAATAGACTTTTCCTGCAGACTGCAGACAATGATTGATGCAGTACTGTATTTGAGTAAACAAGAACTAGCATTCCGTGACCATGACGAAGGCATCGACTCGATAAATCGTAGAAATTCAAGGAATTGCTTTCACTGTTGATATCAAGAACTCCTTTAAAAATTCAAAATCAATATGAAACGATAAAAAATGTCTTCACAGGTGACTCAAAAACTATTCAAAACGAATTAATTGAATGTATTTCTGAATATATAAACGATCACGTCAAAAATGAAATAAATGAAGTTCAATGCTTTTATATTCAAGTAGATGGGAAGCCATAACCAGACTTCCGAGTGCTCTTTAATAATACGATCTGTTGATTCGGAAGGTATATTGGTTGAGCGATTTTTAGATTTCCATGGTGTGAGTGAAGATAGAACGTCAGAAGCTTTATACAAAATGCTAGACAAAGTTTTGGAACAGTTTGATCATCAACACAAGTCAATAGGACAATGTTACGATGGGGCAAACGTAATGTCTGGACACTGGACTGGGCTCCAGAAAAAATGAAGCATAAAGCTTCTCAAGCTGTTTTTGTTATTGCTTAGTACATCGTTTGAACCCTGTATTACAGCAGAGTTTTTCTAAAATTTCTAAGTTTCGAATATTTTTTGCAAGCCTCAGTGTAATTCCTTTGTTTTTTCACCACCGCTTCGCTGAGTAGTGAAAAAACAATACACTCACATCATCAACCGCAAGATGCATGCAAACCATAACGGAAACTCGATGGTCCTCCACTTCGAAGTTAGTATGTGTAATAGTTGAAGATTGGGATAAATTGAAGGAAGTATTCGAATTTCTCACAAATAGTAACCAATCAGAAAAAAAATCAATTCAACTTGCCCAAGGGTTTTTAAATGATATGAACACTCTTAAATTTACATTTTTGGGAATAGTATTTAATGAAATATTTGACTTCACCGATCTATTGTTCAAAATTTTGCAGAAAAAATCAATAGACATAAACTACTGTGCTACTCAAATTAAAACCAACTTATGAAATTTTGAGCCATAAAAGGAACAATGAGGTATTTGGAACACTGTTTGGAAAAGCTAGCAAAATCACAGAAATAAGCAGATCTAAACGGGAATTGCTGCTCTTACACCAGAAACAATTTTTCAAAATTATAAACAATTGTATTTTGAAATTTTGTACCACATTCGTATGGAAATGGATATAAGATTTCAAGACTATGAGAAACTTAAACTTCAATTTGCCTGGCTTGCTGACACAACCAAATTCGACCAATTTAATTTATGCTTTCCCTTTCATGCTTTTGAAAATCTACAACATTTCTACGGAAAAATTTTTACTAAACACCAGCGCCTTAAAGATGAACTGAGTCTTGTATATGCTGATGAAAAATTAAGGAATATATCGACTCATGAACTTCTTAGAGTGCTTCATGGAGATAAAGGCATTTTTACAGAAGCTTATAAATTGGTTTCCGGATTTTAACAATTGCATCTGCAAGTGTTTCAGTGGAAAGAAGTTTTTCTTGCCTTAAAAGAATACAAACTTATTCTATTATTATATTTGTTTTTTTTGAATATCACTTGTAACATGAAGTTCGTCTACAGTCTGTTAAATACAAACTTACTCAAGAAACACTATTTCTCCAGATAAACTTGCTTCTTTGGCAAATATTTCTATTCAGAAGGACATTTCCTTGATGTCACAAAGAAACAGACATTTTCTGACGACATAATCGATAAATTTCCAGCTTTAAAGGGAAGAAGAATTGAACTAATATATAAAAAAATAGGTAAGTTCTCATTAACTGATTTTCATTGAAGACAGTAGATATCTTTTCATATTGCTCTTGTAGCTCTTCACCTATTTTTCCTACCACGAGCCGCCACTGCAGAACATACAGCTGCAATTAAAAATTTGACAAACATGTTCAAAATACAGGACATAAAGTGCTTTGGGGTTCTGTAGAAGTTCTGACACATCAACAGCACTTTTTCAAGAGAAAATTATCAGAAAGACTGGAAATTGAGAGAAGAAGAGATACAACATTAAATGATGTGAAAGGTTGGAATTTAGCTAATGAATGGCAACACCTACTATAGTGTAGTCCTAAAGAAGGGTACGGGTGCTACCTGAAAATTTGACTGTAATTTCCTTTATTCCTAAGTAAAACCCATAATTTAGTGAAATTTATAGTGAATTATTATGAAAATGATTTGTTGATTTTAATAGTTTTTTATGCTGTAATTAGGATATTTGGCACTATTTTACATTTACAGCAATTAAAATGCAACCGCTACATAACTATCTCATTGGTACATTATCGTTCAGCTATCATCATCATCATCATTGTCAACCATTATCAATCCACTGCTGGACGAAGGTCTCCCCAAGTTTCCTCCACAACGGTCTGTCTTGTGCCAGTCTCCTCCATGTCACCCCTGCATACTTTCGAATTTCATCCACCCATCTCCTATGTGGTCTTCTTCTGGGTCTTTTCCTGTCCCCTGGAATCCAATCTAAAATTTCGGCTGTCCATCGATGATCTGTCCTTCTGGCAGTATGTCCAGCCCATTGCCATTTCAGGGATTTAACTCTGATCATGATGTCTTGCACTCTTGTCATTTTTCGGATCCACGTGTTCCTCTTCTTATCTCTCCTGGTTACACCAAGCATGCACCTCTCCATGCTTCTTTGAGTTGTCTGCAGCCTTTGTATGTCTCTTTTAGTTAAGGTCCACGTCTCTGCACCATACGTAAGCACTGGAAGGATGCATTGATCAAACACTTTTCTTTTAAGACATAATGGCATATTGCTCTTGAAAATTATGCTGTTTCTTCCAAAAGCTCTCCAGGCAAGTTTTGTACGCCGATTAATTTCTTCATCAATGTGACCCTCACTTGATATCTGCTGTCCAAGATAAACGTACGTGTCTGTTATCTCCAGCTTTTCTCCATCAATCGATAAATCTTCATTTCTTGTAAAAGCATTGAACATCACTTTTGTCTTCTGAAAGTTCATTTTTAATCCCACTTCTTTACTCTTGTCAGCAAGTTCCTGGATCATACTCTGCAGCTCTGATGGGGTAGTTGCAAAAATGACTACGTCATCAGCAAAACGAAGGTGGGTTAGATAATCTCCATTAATCTTTATCCCCTTGTTTTCCCAGCTCAGCGACTGAAAAACACCCTCCAATGTGGCATTAAAGAGCTTCGGAGATATGGTGTCACCTTGTCTCACTCCCTTTCCAATTTTTACGTGTGTTGTATTTTCAAACAGCCTAATCTTTGCACTTGCATTTTCATAGATGTTATTAATAATATTAATGTATGCATCTTCAATACCGCAGGTTTTCAGAGCCATTGTAACTGCTGATGGTTTCACCGAATCAAAGGCTTTTTCATAATCGATAAAAGCCATGCACAATGGAAGTTCATATTCCCTCGCTCTTTCAATTAGTTCTTTCAGCATGTGGATATGATCTATTGTGCTGTAGCCACTCCTGAATCCAGCTTGTTCTCTCGGTTGAGCCATGTCTAGTGCTACCTTCAAGCGGTGTGAAAGAACTTTAGTGAAGATTTTATAAACTACTGATAGGAGGCTGATAGGTCTGTAGTTTCCGAGATCCTCAATGTCACCTTTCTTATGTAGCAGGATCATTGTAGCGGTGTTCCAATCCTCAGGAATCTTTCCTTCATTAAGGCATCGAGTGAAAATTTGGGCGAGTACTGTTTCGATTTCTCCACTTGCTTCTTGTATGATGTCTACAGTAATTCCATCTTCTCCTGGAGCTTTTCCTCGCTTCATGTTCTTGATTGCATGTGCAACTTCTGCTGGAAGGACTGGAGGAACTCTGGTACTGGTATCTTTCATGATGTCTGGAGTGCATATATCATCCCTTTCATATAATTTGGAGTAGAAATCTTTCACTCTTGTCAAAATTTCGCCTCTATTTCTTGTTACAGAACCATCTTCTTTTCTCAGTGCCATAATCTGTTTTCTTCCCTTACTGAGATGTCCCTTTGCTATCTTTAGGCTTTGGTTGTTTTCGTTCAGCTATATGCGCATAAAAATTTAATTCATGACAGCAAAATCACTGTGACATATTGTAGTAACTTTTTACTTAACTGAGGTTTTGACCTTAAATTTTTGTGCAGACATGCTAGAATACCTTTAAAAATGCAATTTTAAGTTCTACATGTGAGGCTTCTATTTTTCATTTCCCACTAAACTGTGGGCAGACAGGATAAGGGATGCAGAAGTGGGAGCAAATGTCATCTGGGAAAATAGGATATACAGGTGCTGTGGTACTTGGGGACACTTATTCTTTTTGAACTTCACTAATTTGGGAGAAAAAGAGGAAAAACAAATGGATTTTTAAAATATGTCATCTGCAAAAGAGGTAGAATTTCAGCAAATTTTATTTGGCAGGTATGTTAATGGTACAGAGATAGACCTTATTCATCTTTAGTTAATATCCATTTAATGATAATGGTTTAACTGTTATAACTTTTCACGGTTTTTTTTTTTTTTTTTTTTTGCATCAAATGCATTTCTCGATTGGAAAATAATGGAATTAACTGCAAAAAATTTGATAGACAAAATTCGTAACATACCTTTTAGTTGTAACAGTTTTTGGCCTAGTTGTCAGTAAGTTATCTTTCACTCGGTTCTTGAGTTTAAACACTCCAAAAATCAGTAGGTATATTCTTCACGGAGGTGTGCATACACATTGATTACAAAATTTTAAAAAGAGGGGGGGGAGCTTTCTTCAAGTCTACTTTGGACTAAAATATCTTTAAGTCTGAAATTTCAAAGGCTCAGAATAATAAAAAAAAAGACTAAAATGAACTGTAAAATGTTAAAATACCTTAGGACAGGATGTACAAGTATGAGTCATTTGAAAAACGTCCACATGAGAAAACACAAATCCAAAAATATTGCTGGATTTCTTGGCTGTATTGTCCGATGCATTTCGGCAAACTTGGTTGCCATCTTCTGGGACTTTGGGTCATCCATTCCTTCTGCACTCCACACTGACTGTGCCACGTACTCGGAACACAAATCTCTGCCTTTATGTGTTATGACACATCATTGATCTACTATGTTGCCATGATGATGTGTCATAACACGTAAAGGCAGACATTCGTGATCTGAGTACG
This sequence comes from Macrothele yani, assembly GCA_039090855.1. Taxonomy (NCBI): domain Eukaryota; kingdom Metazoa; phylum Arthropoda; class Arachnida; order Araneae; family Macrothelidae; genus Macrothele; species Macrothele yani. The sequence continues at coordinate 8,643,472 of CM076998.1, read as the reverse complement.
TGGCATAGTCAGTGTGGACTGTGGAAGGAACAGATGATTCAAAGTCCCGGAAGATGGCAACCAAGTTTGCCGAAATGTATCGGGCAATACAGCCAAAAGTCCAGTGCTATTTTTGGTGACTTGCGTTTTCTTGTGCGGAAATTTTTCAAATGACTCATAAGGTATTTTAATGTCTTACAGTTCAGTTTAGTCCTTTGCTTTTTGTCATGACTACCCTTGTTGGAGCAATTGTGGTTTTTTTAAAAAGAGACTAAACATTTCGATCCAAACACTTCAATCCTTCTTTTTTTTTTTTTTTTTAATTCATTGCAAGGAAAATTCCAGGGCTTTTCCAGGGGCTATGCAAACCCTGTATGTTAAGCACAGGTCACTCCCCTGCATAATTTTTTTAGAATCACTACTAACTGATGCCATAGCTATGACAGGATTTGTCATGAAGTGACTGATACTTGTTGGGCAACTGTTCCCACAACAGCCAATGCTGCACCCAGAAAAAGGAGAGTTTACACAAGATAGAATATTAATCACAGTGAAAAGAAAATTAATTACAGGGTTTTATAGGGATAAATTTTAATACGTTTGATGGTCAGAATTTTGAACTAGAACCTAATTCATCGTCAGAACCTTCACTGCAATGGTGTTGCCAATTGTCTAAAGTGTTCAACAACTGAAGGGACTTCCGACTGATCGACAACAACACCTCCAGTGCAATTGTATTTTATAATTCCGGAATGCAATTGTATCACATTGCATTCCGGAATTATAAATACAATTCTTCGACAGTCCTGATGATGAACTAGGTTCTAGTTCAAAAATTTGACCAACAAATGTATCATAATTTACCTCTATAAAACCCATAATTAAACATTGTTTTCACTGTGATTAATATTTGGAGGTGCCATGATGTCATTAATTACTAAGATACTCATAGAATATGTTGTCTGCCATGATGTCATTAATCACTAAGATACTCGTTGAATATGTTGTCTCAGTCATTAATTACTAAGATAGCATATGTTCTCATTAATATTTGGAGGTGCCATGATGTCATTAACTACTAAGATAGAATATGTTATCATTAATGTTTAGAGGTGCCATGATGTCATTAATTACTAAGATAGAATATGTTGTGTGGTTTGTTGGGAGTAGTATTGTATCATCCCAATGTTTGGAATAAGTGGTAGTACCAAATAAGGCACACACACACAATTATTTACAAGAACATACACAATTTTATTAGTGATGTGTCTTGCTGTACAACTGACACAATGACAAAGAATATCAACAGAGCATAAGAGGTTCATAGCAACTAAATATGATTGTTTTTTTAGTACTGGAATGCTTTCATTGAAAAAAAAAAAAGTCAAAAACTTGCTTTCCTCTCACTCCATAGCTTGCTGATGTTCGTATGAAGGCAAGTCCATGAAATTATATACAGGCAGGACCATGCATGCAGTCAAAAGACCCCTTACGTTTCTGAATTCCAAGAAACACTATACATCCATTTTGGCATTTTACTTCACTTGCAATCAAACATGGGTGGGGGATGGGCATATTACTGGTAGAAGGTCACAAATGTGTAACATTAGCTCTGATACTCTTCTGATAGTGCTTTTCTTCTTCACATGAGTTCACAGTCACAATTCTGTACAGATATCAGCACACTGTTAAGGAGGAAGGAAATAAGTTTTCTTTTTAAGTTTTTTTTTCGAATAATAACATTCCAGAATTATAAAATACAATTGCATTTGGTTATTATAAACCTTTCCCTGCATTTTAGTATTTTTTATTTTATCAAATTGTGTCATTCCTACAAGATACATTGCTACAAAAGTTGTGTATTGTTTTGTATAAACACTTACCCAAAATAGTTCTTTCCCAATGGCAACAAAATTAATGTGTCAGAATCATCAGTGTAGAGATATCTAAAATCAACAAAACAGCCAATTTCTTTAAAATCATGTGCATCCAACTTCTAAGACTGTGGAATTGGTATTTATCACAATGTGTTTTTCTTGTAGATGTGCTTTCAAAGAAATTTCTTCACAAGAAAGTTTTATGGAGAGCATAATTAATTTTTTTTTATAGCAATGTTGAAATTAAACATGGGCTGCCTGTAGCCTATTTTTTGGTTGGAGAGGCAAAGGGAGATTATGAATACAAATAACACACACAAACATCATATGCAAATATATTTCCACTGTGACTTCTCCATTGTCGATTGAATTTTTACACGCACACCACATAAATTTAATTGAAAATCAGAAGACACAAAAACTACATGAAACAGGATACATGGAATTAGACTGCATGTTGAGACAATAAGGAAATTTCTTTGTTGTTGTTCTAATGCACCTTTTGGTTACTTGCATAAAACCTTACTGATTACTCATTTGGTCATCAAGAAGGGAAAAACACCCTCAACACAAAGTTTTAGATGAAACTTGAGAGTTTTGTGTCTAACAGTTAATGGCTTTTGTAGACAGTGACATACATTTCATTCCTTCTCCTTTCATACTTTTTCCATGCTTGTACATATGTGCAGAGTGCAACAACAGGCAATGGAAAATTGCAATATTGTTACTTTCTACAATTAAATTCCATTTGTACTTTACACACAAATCCAGAACTTCAACAGAAAAATTAGTAAATCTGGGTCAGTGTTACTAGAAAAATCTTTGTAGAACCTCAAAAAAAAACAACTGAAATGTCATTGCCAGGTTTCCAGGGGAGAGGAAGTGCCCCCCCTTGTCTCACCATATGAGTGCCTATGAAATTAAAACTATAGGTATGACATTTGCACAAACGTGCAGACAAGTGAAACTTTCTCGCTAATAGAAAATTGCTACAGTATTCAAATCAATTCTTTAGAAAGCTCAGTTCAAATGTGTGGAATGTAATACAGTTAAAATGTGTGGAATGTAATACAGTTCATTTTACACAACAGTTAAACAACATGGGAAACTCTGTCTGGGCTTATACAAGAACTTCATTTTAAGAAAGTTCATCAGTACGTGGTTTAAATGTTTTATTGTGATGATAAAAAATTTCAAATAACATATTTTGCACAGATATTGCTTGTTTTCACATTAGGGAATGAAACCAGGCTTCCCCTATAAAAATTCAATCCATCTAAATTAATCACTGTACAGTGTAAAGAACTGATTACTTTCTCTATATGTCATACGCATATTTACCAAAAGTGGGTATTTTGGATTGTTTTATGTCATCATCATCATTGTCAACCTATCAATCCACTGCTGGATGAAGGTCTCCCCAAGTTTCTTCCACAATGGTCTGTCTTGTGCCAGTCTCCTCCAGGTTACTCCTGCATACTTTCGAATTTCATCCACCCATCTCCCATGTGGTCTTCTTCTGGGTCTTTTCCTGTCCCTTGGAATCCAATCTAAAATTTCGGCTGTCCATCGATGGTCTGTCCTTCTGGCAGTATGTCCAGCCCATTGACATTTCAGGGATTTAACTCTGATCATGATGTTTTCCACTCTTGTCATTTTTCTGATACACGAGTTCCTCTTCTCATCTCTCCTGGTTACACCAAGCATGCACCTCTCCATGCTGCTTTGAGTTGTCTGCAGCCTTTGTATGTCTCTTTTAGTTAAGGTCCACGTCTCTGCACCATACGTAAGCACTGGAAGGATGCATTGATCAAACACTTTTCTTTTAAGACATAATGGCATATTGCTCTTGAAAATTATGCCATTTCTTCCAAAAGCTCTCCAGGCAGGTTTTGTACACGGACTAATTTCTTCATCAATGTGACCCTCACTTGATATCTGCTGTCCAAGATAAACATACGTGTCTGTTATCTCCAGCTTTTCTCCATCAATTGATAAATCTTCATTTCTTGTAAAAGCATTGAACATCACTTTTGTCTTCTGAAAGTTCATTTTTAATCCCACTTCTTTACTCTTGTCAGCAAGTTCCTGGATCATACTGTGCAGCTCTGATGGGATAGTTGCAAAAATGACTACGTCATCAGCAAAACAAAGGTGGGTTAGATAATCTCCATTAATCTTTATCTCTTTGTTTTCCCAGTTCAGTGATTGAAAGACATTTTTCAATGTGGCATTAAAGAGCTTCGGAGATATGGTGTCACCTTGTCTCACTCCCTTTCCAATTTTTATGTGTGTTGTATTTTTAAACAGCCGAATCTTTGCACTTGCATTTTCATAGATGTTATTAATAATATTAATGTATGCATCTTCAATACCGCAGGATTTCAGAGCCATTGTAACTACTGATGGTTTCACCGAATCAAAGGCTTTTTCATAATCGATAAAAGCCATGCACAATGGAAGTTCATATTCCCTCGCTCTTTCAATTAGTTCTCTCAGTACGTGGATATGATCTATTGTGCTGTAGCCACTCTTGAATCCAGCTTGTTCTCTCGGTTGAGCCATGTCCAGTGTTACCTTCAAGCGGTGTGAAAGAACTTTAGTGAAAATTTTATAAATCACTGATAGGAGGCTGATAGGTCTGTAGTTTCTGAGATCCTCAATAATGTCACCTTTTTTATGTAGCAGGATCATTGTAGCATTGTTCCAATCTTCAGGAATCTTCCCTTCATTAAGGCATCGAGTGAAAATTTAGGTGAGTACTGTTTTGATTTCTCCACTTGCTTCTTGTATGATGTCTACAGTAATTTCATCTTCTTCTGGAGCTTTTCCCCACTTCATGTTCTTGATTGCATGTGCAACTTCTGCTGGGAGGACTGGAAGAACTCTGGTACTGGTACCTTTCATGATGTCTGGAGTACATGTATCATTCCTTTCATATAATTTAGAGTAGAAATCTTTCACTCTTGTCAAAATTTCACCTCTTATTTCTTGTTACAGAACCATCTTCTTTTCTCAGTGCCATAATCTGTTTTCTTTCCTTACTGAGATGTCCCTTTGCTATCTTTAGGCTTTGGTTGTTTTCAATTGCTTTCCTCACTAGTTCACAGTCGAATTTCCTTACGTCTTTAGTGATACTTTTTTGTACTGTCTTGCATAGCTCTATATATTCCACTTTGGAAGTGGCATCTTCTTTAGTTGTCCTCATCTCTCTTTTTTGCATCAACATTTTGGGTTTTCCTGATAATTTGTTCACATGCAACTTGTTCTTAGACCCAGCTAATTTTGTTGCTGTTTCCACAAGAGCTTTGGTTACTTTTCTGTTAACTTCAGAAATATCCACTTCTTCTGATGTTAGGCTTTCTAAAGCAGAGAATCTGTTCTTCAGTTCCAACTTGAAGGTATTATGGTGTTTTCTAAGGTTGGTTATGTCAATACATTTTGTTTGTCTTATGAGCTTGCCACGTTCGAGTTTAGTGCTGAGGTGCATCTTACATCTCACCAATCTATGGTCACTACCTGTGTTGAACTTGTTTAGCACACTGCAGTCTTCTATGACGAATTTTTTGTTACACATAATAAAATCAATTTCACTTGTCGTCCCATTTGGATGTCTCCATGTCCATTTCCTGTGTGGCTTTTTCTTGAAAAAGGAGTTCCAGATGAAAAACCCTTCTGCCTCTGCAAACTCTACGAGAGTATTTGCACGCTGGTTTCTGTTGCCGTGACCGAATTTACCTACTGAAGTTTCATTCTGTTGCCCTATTTTTGCATTGAAATCTCCCATAATTATCTTCAAGTGCTGCTTACCTTTATTATTTAGATGACGAATTTCCTCATAAAATTCTTCAATTTCTTCTTCAGGATGACTTGTGGTGGGTGCATAAGTTTGAATAATCTGAGCCTGGTATCTTCTCGAGAGTTGGATAACAAGTCGTGCAGCTCTGTCAGAGGAACTTTCAACTTCTACAACTTTATTCTTCAGTTTCTTGTTTATTATAAATCCAACACCACTAGTTCTGCCAGTATCTGTCTCATGATAGTAGAAGAGATGTCCACTTTTCAGTTCAATGAGATCTTCTCCTTTTCTCCTTACCTCACTTAGCCCGACGATGTCCCACTTGATCCTTTGTAGTTCCTCTTCCAATTCAAGAAGCCTTGAATCAGAAGATAGGGAGCGTCCATTGTAAGTAGCCAAGGTCAGCATCAGATGGCAGCCTAGTCCGGTCCTCCGGGGATTCTTAGCACCCTCTGCCTTCATGTCGCACTGGTCGCTGCCTTGGCCAGGTACATTCCAGCTGCCGGAGACTGAGGGCCAAGATTTAAGTAGTGGAGTCATTTTGGAGGGGTTTGGCCATAACTCACCACGCTGGCCACGCGGGTTGTTGAGTGTGGGATAGCATTTCCTCTAATCCCGATGGTATAGTTATACCGCTATTGGCGGTCATCAGAGCCCATTTAGTGGGAACAGGATGCACCATGAGAAGGTGGGGTTGACATGTGTCAAGGAGAGGCTGTGATGTTGCGCATCACCTGACCTTACATCCCTTGTTTTATGTACATGGCATTTAATCAATTTTTGCTACTCATGCATTTTCTTCAATTTGTCTGAAGAAAAGAAGAACAAACTGATCCTGATATGTTCGGAAAATCTGTCGATCAAATAAAATGAAGTATTACTGATTATGACATTGATAAGGATTATGATATGCTCTCAGAAATAATCTAACTTAAGTGCATGGAAACTTTTAAAGTAAACCAAGACATCCCTAAAGAGAGAGACTCGCCAGACAGACCTTGAATCTACTTAGAAAGAGAACTCAAAGATAAACCAAATTCACAACTGGAATATAAAATTATTTGCAAAGTGTAAAGGAAAAAGATCCCAGAGGACTATCAAACCTACATGGAAAATAGTCTGAGAAATAACACTGAGTCTAAAACGAGTATAAAAAGAACTGAAACAGAATAAAATATATAACAACCAATCCCAACAGCATTACTAGATCATGAAGAAAGAAGACACACAAACAGATCAACGATGGAAAAAATAGTACTAGACTTCTATAACAACCTTTTTGCATCAAAATACCTCCTAGTTGAACCAAAAATAAATAGTACAAATGCTGCACCAGAAGTGATCCCAGATGAAATAGAATATGCACTTAAAAGGATGAAAACCAATACAGCTCCTGGCATTGATCAAATGAAAATCAAAGACATTCAGAAGGAGGACCACACCTTTTCAAAGCTTTGACTGAGAGATTCAGTTAGTACCTAAAAACGAGGAGAAATACCATTGAAACAGAAGATTTTAAAAACGATTCTCCTCTTCAGAAAAGGCAACATGGAAGATATCAAGAATTACCACACTATAGGTCTGGTATCACACATATATAGATTAATGACAAAAATTATAGCAAACAGAATTAAAACCACTCTTCAAGAAAACAACAGTACAGAACAAGCAGGTTTCAAAAAACGATACTCCACAATAGATCACATACAAGTAGTCACCAACTTAGTGAACGCTGCAAAGAATACCAGATCCCTCTCCGTTTTCTTTTTATAAATTAAAAAAAAAGCTTTTGATACAATAAAGCACAACACAGTCTTACAGGCTCTACTAGATCAAGGAATTGATCCAGCATACATCAATCTGATCAAAGAAATCAATACTGGAAGCTCTACACAAATAACCCTATTCAATGATCCTATAACAATCCCTATAAACCGAGGTGTGCAACATGGAGATGTTATATCACCTAACCTTTTTACATGCACTCTGGAAAACATTTTAAGGGCAATTGACTTAAAAGGTGGCATAAATGTTGATGGAGAGTTACCCCAAATGCTAACATTTGCAGATGATATAATATTTACAGCTCAGGATCCTCTGCAGCTTGAAAAAATGCTTCACCAAATAAATGATGCCTGTAACAAAATAGGTCTAGAAATCCACCTTGATAAAACCAAATGGATGAGAAATAAATACTGTCCAAATTCCATCATCCAACTAAATAATTTCACCATAGAAAATGTAGTTTCCTACACGTACTTTGGGCAAACAATAAATATGGACAATGACATCTCTAAAGAAATATCTAAAAGTAAAAGAGTGGCACGGACCTCTAACCATATCAAAACCACAATCACAGATCCAAATCTAGATATCAAAATATGAGTTGACATGTTCAACAGCTGTATCTTCTCATCTCTAACATACAGCTTTGAAACATGGAGCATCACAAAAGAAGAGGAACTTAGTCTTCACACCACCCAGCATTCCATGGAAAGAAGAATCCCGAGGATAAGTAAAAAAGAGCACATCACAAATATCAGAAATTTAACTGGCGTAAAAGTAGTGAAAACTATATATGATAACAAGGCACCAGACTCACCGACAACAGGTGGACCTACCGTGTCACCAACTGGTATTCAAGATCAACCACAAGAAAACGTGGTAGACCTAGAAGGGAAGACCCTTTAACCAGGGCGATAGAAAATAACTGGAGAACACAGGCTCAGGATCGCCCTTCGTGGAAAATTTGTGACCTACATTCATGGAGAAATCCTAAATGAAAAAACTGGTCCATCTAGGTAATGTGTTTTCTTCAAGGATCGTCACAGAATGTTTAATGTGCATAACCTTTGTTAAAGGAGCATAGAAGTTGTCGTTTATTAAAAATTTCTGATGAGTCCAAAGGTCGCATTTGACTACATGAGAGAACCATAACACATTCAATATATATATATATATAAACTAGAAATTCGAAAGTATGCAGGAGTGACATGGAGGAGACTGGCACAAGACAGACCGTTGTGGAGGAAATTTGGGAGACCTTCGTCCAGCAGTGGATTGATAATGGTTGACAATGATGATGATATAAACTAGCTCGGATCACAAGAAATATAAGTAAGTTAACTTAAAAACGTATTAAATCTGATATACAACATACATAAATTAACTATCCCCAGGGTAACTTACTTTTTGTTGCTGTCTTCATCATCCAGTGGTCTTTTATCAATAGACTCTGATTCATTAGAATGAACACTGGGGGATCTTCTACCAGGACACTGCCACTCCAGATCTAAAATACCTTTGCTGCCTAGCACTTGATACAGTTGAATTATTTCTGCTGGGCTGGGTTCCCAAGTGGCTCGAGACAAAGAAGTTTCTGGACATGAATATAATTCATCATCACTGTGCGGAACCGTCCATTCTTCTTCTTCCGTTGTACTAATATCTTTTTCTTCAGATTCCATAATCACGTACCGTAATTACCCCGTCTGCAAATACCTTTAATATAAAAGTTTAAATAATGCCATAACTACATTCTACACTTCAGAAGACTGCAAGTTAATTCATTGGAATATTCAGTAATCCCAGATAACTCTTATATTTCGGTCAGTCATAATTAATTTGGTCATTCTTTTTTTGTTGAAGTATTCAGAAAAATAAACTATGAGTCACAATATCTGGCTACATAACTGAATTGACAGCTAAGACTGGCCAATGGCACTGTAATTTCTCGTATTCAGTACTGGATCTGGAAAAAGACATGTTGAGTATCCAGCGGAATCTGCTTCATACAAAAATTCAATACAATACGCAGTCAATTTCTTCCCATGAATGATCAAAAATCCCCAAAATGCAAAACTACCTCATTATTTATTTCTCGAACTACGTAGCAGACGATATAACATTTTCTTGTGTGGTGAATCAGTAAACAAAAAAAGAATCAAAAAGGTTGCCAGAGGCAGGGAATAAACCTCATGGATGGTGCCACCAACCTTTTCATATCCGTCACCCTTCTGAAATACCTACAATCGCCTGTGTCTTTCACTAATTAAAAGCAGTAGTGGGAAAAACTATAAAATGTTCGCCGGCATGCTTATACCATTTATTTTCATCTGATGCCAAATGTGAGGGAACTAAATACGTTTCTGTCTGACTCGGGTGTGAAAGCACCGAAGAAACTTCTGGGCTCTGCCCTGGTAGCGCAGAGCTTTTGACTAAGGAGGTTATATTACTGGAGACCAAGGAGGTTAGAAGTAAGAGGAGGTGGCAACAGCCCCTCTCCCTGTGCTTCTGGCGTGACTACGTGACTCCACTTTTTATCAGCTGACTACGCCAATGCGCCCAACCTAAGAATCTCCTGTATATCTTTATGGGGAAATCGCGATTTTGAACGGGTTTTTCGGACCCTTACTCTACCCATACAGGCATGAAAAAATTGAGGCTGAAACATTCATTCCCATAATAAAAAAATCCAGAAAACACAGGAAAATATGTGTTGGTATTTCTTTAAAAAATTGAACAAGATAATGATTTTGTGAGCGGAAGTGCATAGTGCGCATGGTTACTTACTGCTCACGTGCAAGTAACCATGTTTAAAATATAACCAAAAGCCTAATGTTAAGAAATAAGAAGTCCGAAATATTCCTTCTTTCCATCCTTGGTTTGCATGCGCTAAGCAAAACTGCTTAAGCCACAGGAAGTGACGTCACGTTCCCGAACTCCCGCAGCTCAGACATCACCCCTTAACAGCTTTGCAGGCCTGCGCACCGATCCATCACCCACTAATAGCTTTACAGGCCTGCGCACCGAACACCGGAAGCTTGTGATGTAGGGGAGAGTAGGTCGTGGTGGGTGGTCGAGCATGCATGTGCTGCTCACTCTGTGTAAGCGTGACTGTCGATGTACGTGGTTGTTGTTGTCAAATTGTCAACTAAGTTTATTTTCATAAAGGGATATTAAGTGTCTTCAAATTTGCTACTAAAAGGGAGGTTCTCAGAAAATGGATTACAGCAATAAAGCGTGAAAATTTTCAAGTGACCAAGAACTCTAAGGTAAGTGGAAACCTTTTGTTAACCTTATTTAAACTACTCGTAAAATCAAAATTTTGAACTACAAAATTTAAATTTTGCTAATTTTATAATCTAATGCATCTCACAGCGGGAAGTCAAAGCACTGAAATGATTTTTGAAAAATGAAATTTATGTTTGTAATGGAAAGAATAGATTACTTGTGTTGTTATAGTAACCCATAACATGTTTTTGCCAATGTATCAAATAAATTCAAAGTAAAATATGTATATTTAGGAACGGATTTTAAACTTTATTATGGACACAGAATAATAAGGGTTGCATGTTTTTGATACCAAGAGTAATATGTTGGTACATTCGTACTTAGTTATTTAAGTGTTTAGGCAGTGCCAGATTAACTGTTTTGGGGTCCCTATTTCTGGGCACAAGTGCTTGTAAAATACCTATATCCTATACGAAATATATGTATTTCATGTACACATCTAACATGCCTATGTCCTTTATATAAATGCTAAGGCCTTGTTGCCATGTGAAATACATCTTTTGTGTTTGCAGACATGGAGAGTTGCATTGAATTATCATTTTTAATATTTATTACTAAAGGAACACAAACACTGAATCAAGTATAGACAGCAAAAATTAGATATGAATGCACAAAAACAGAAGTTCACACATAGTTCAGGAGTAAGTTTGCATTTAGAATGTCCGTTTAAAGATTTTGAATCATTTTTCTACAAACCAACACATTGAAGAACTCTCGTGTGAGCAGTGTGTATGCTCTATCTGTGGTAGGATGGGAATTTATCAGAATCATTCAATTTCTTAAAAATTAGGTGAAATATATCAGTACTACCTGGGCAAGAAATTATTTACTTGCCCAGGTAGTAAAAACTGGATGCGCAGGAAAATTTATCTTTTAAGATAACAAACCAGAACCCTATTTTTTTTTTTAAGTTAAAAATATGAACTGTTTTAACATGTTTGCACTTCCATTTTAAGGGTCTGTATTACAAATGTTCAATGCACAAACATGTGTATATTAATTTTTAAGACGCTGATGCTAAAATTGGTATGAAATGGTTCTATGATGAAACTGGTGTTTCGGAAATTTAGTAATTCTGCCATGTTCCTTTTGTTAAAGTTTTCTCCCTTTGTCACTAAACATGAGAGACCAGTTACATCAGAGGCGTGCATCTTGTTGTTGATTATAAACAAAATTTGGAGCAAAACTAGGTTTCCGATTTCTAGGCGTAGAGCATAACATAATTAAAAATGTGATATTGCTCTTTCCTTGGTACTTCGTAACAATAATACAACTTCCATTAATTAACAATGACATGAAACTACGAGTACAATGTAAATAGACAAAGTCATCGCTGTTTCCTCCAACGAGATAGAAATACGTAGAGCGCTTACGTCGGGGAACGGGTGAAGCCACCGGAAACAAGTGGCAGCCATGTTTGATGAGGTACAGAACGATTTCCGTTCCGTGTTAAGCAAGGGAGTTTTCGTAATATATGGTTTGATGTTAAATAAGGATATAACTCAGAAATGTTGTTATAAACACCTAGGGGATGAGACTAAAACTTTAACGTATCAAATAACGCTTTTCATTGTTAGTTGACGGCAATAGTGTTTTTAAAAAAAATGATATTTTAATGGATGCAGCTTGCTGTCGTTGAATAAAATCTCATGCCGTAATTTTTTGACATTTAACAAATTTTTTGGAGCAAATTTTCAGAGAAATATAAGTCAGCGGTAATAGAGTAAATGAAAAAAAAAAAAAAGAAACACAAAAATAAAAAATACAGTTGCACTCAATCCGCAATTTCGGTAAAAATTTTAGATATTCGTGGGTCATCACCATGAGAATGCTGAATCATCCCACAGCTTATCACTCCAAATACATAGACGCCAAATATTTTATGAGAGTTTTAAATGAAAAAAAAGTTCGAAGAAAAACGGAAAACAAACAATGAGTTTACACAGCCAAGAGGTACCAATATTAAAATACTTTTACCAACTGCCCCTATCTTATATAATCAGAAGAAAACTACTACTTACCTGGTTTTTATTTAATAAAAATTAAAAGTCCTTAGCACTGGGCATGTTTCTAATCTGTTTGTCAGTCTTGACATTCAACAACACAAATCTGTAAGCCTTATTCGTGGGTACGCAAGGCAATTGTGGTAACTTGACCATAATAAAGGTATCTCCCACCACATACACTAAATACTTAACACAATATAATTCTCACTCTCTCTCTCTCTCTCTATGTATATATAAGACCCAGAAGAATACCCCATGGGAGATGAATGGATGAAATTCGAAATCATGCAGGAGTGACACGAAGGAGACAGGCTCAAGACAGACAGCTGTGGAAGAAACTTGGGGAAGCCTTCATCCAGCAGTGGGTTGATAATGGTTGATGTTATACATTTATCAGTAAAAAGAAGTAAAAAAGCACACTCATGTAGTAATTAGACCACGTCAACACTGCACCTTGCTGCAGGAATCAGACGTAGTAGAAATAAACATAGAATTAACCAGAAGTAACCCACTTTCATGGTTCTAAACAAAAATGACATGGAATAAAACAACTCAGGAACCCCAAACCACTCTTCAGGGAAAGACATCTGGAGCCCCGAAATTAAATCATAGCTTAGGTGTTACCGAAAAAACCCCAGAAGATCCCATGGGAGATGGGTGGATGAAATTCGAAAGCATGTCGGAGTAACATGGAGGAGATAGGCTCAAGACATACGATTGCGGAAGAAACTTGGGGAGACCTTCATCCAGTAGTGGATTGATAATGGTTGACAATGATGATAATGATATATATATTGATTATATACAGTATACATATATTGTAATGATAATAGTTGTCAATGATCATCATTGTCAACCATATATATATATATATAGCATAATCATTGTCAACCATATATATATATATAGCATAATCATTGTCAACCATATATATATATATATGGTTGACAATGATGATATATATATAGCATTATCAATCCACTGCTGAATGAAGGTCTCCCCAAGTTTCTTCCACAATTGTCTGTCTTGAGCCTGTCTCCTCCATATTACTCCGGCATGCTTTCGAATTCCATCCACCCATCTCCCATGAGTCTTCTGTCCCTCGAAAACCAGTTCAAAATTTCAGTCGTCCATCGGTGGTCTGTTCTTCTGGCAACATGTCCAGCCCATTGCCATTTCAGTGATGTCACTCTATCTCTCTCTGTATATATATTCTTTGAGTTGTCTGCATTCTTTGCATGTCTTTTTTGGTATCAAAGGAAAAATATTTCTATATATCCTGCTTTTTCTTTTTTTAGTTAAGGTCATACATACAGTATACATATATATATATATCATCATCATCATCATTGTCAACCATTATCAATCCACTGCTGGACGAAGGTCTCCCCAAGTTTCCTCCACAACGGTCTGTCTTGTGCCAGTCTCCTCCATGTCACTCCCGCATACTTTCAAATTTCATCCAACCATCTTCCATGTGGTCTTCTTCTGGGTCTTTTCCTGTCCCTTGGAATCCAATTTTTATGAATGAAAATTTTTTTATTTATGTATCTACATTTTTGATTCGGTGAAAACATCAGCAGTTACAATGGCTCTGAAAACCTGCGGTATTGAAGATGCATACATTAATATTATTAATAACATCTATGAAAATGCAAGTGCAAAGATTAGGCTGTTTGAAAATACAACACACATAAAAATTGGAAAGGAAGTGAGACAAGGTGACACCATATCTCCGAAGCTCTTTAATGCCACATTGGAGGGTGTTTTTCAGTCACTGAGCTGGGAAAACAAGGGGATAAAGATTAATGGAGATTATCTAACCCACCTTCGTTTTGCTGATGACGTAGTCATTTTTGCAACTAGCCCATCAGAGCTGCAGAGTATGATCCAGGAACTTGTTGACAAGAGTAAAGAAGTGGGATTAAAAATGAACTTTCAGAAGACAAAAGTGATGTACAATGCTTTTACAAGAAATGAAGATTTATCGATTGATGGAGAAAAGCTGGAGATAACAGATACGTACGTTTATCTTGGACAGCAGATATCAAGTGAGGGTCACATTGATGAAGAAATTAATCGGCGTACAAAACTTGCCTGGAGAGCTTTTGGAAGAAATAGCATAATTTTCAAGAGCAATATGCCATTATGTCTTAAAAGAAAAGTGTTTGATCAATGCATCCTTCCAGTGCTTACGTATGGTGCAGAGACGTGGACCTTAACTAAAAGAGACATACAAAGGCTGCAGACAACTCAAAGCAGCATGGAGAGGTGCATGCTTGGTGTAACCAGGAGAGATAAGAAGAGGAACTCGTGGATCCGAAAAATGACAAGAGTGGAAGACATCATGATCAGAGTTAAATCCCTGAAATGGCAATGGGCTGGACATACTGCCAGAAGGACAGATCATCGATGGACAGCCGAAATTTTAGATTGGATTCCAAGGGACAGGAAAAGACCCAGAAGAAGACCACATGGGAGATGGGTGGATGAAATTCGAAAGTATGCAGGGGTGACATGGAGGAGACTGGCACAAGACAGACCGTTGTGGAGGAAACTTGGGGAGACCTTCGTCCAGCAGTGGATTGATAATGGTTGACAATGATGATGATGATGATGATGATATGTTTATTTGCTATGTTTTATTTAACTATCTTCCAAGGCTTATCCTTAAGAAAAAATAATTGAAAATAATTATTCTTAAGTGCAGTTTAAATAAACTTGGTGACCTAATATATGCTGTAGTCATATGTATATATATGTATATATCACTTCTGTAACTACCCTGTGACTTAGGTATAGACAGACATTGGGGCAATATGATGCTCCAAATGGTATTTACAGTTAGCAACACCAGTACCGAGTAGCTAAAAATAGTTTTATGTACTTTTTCAACCTAAAAAGACATAATTTTTGGTATAAAAAAATCTTTCTACACATCCTGCTTTTAATATCTGGGCAGGTAAATTTTCTCTGGGCATGTATTATTTTAGATATTATTCAAGCTCTGGGCTGAGTGACCAAAAAATTCAGATTATGGACTTAAATTTTTTTATGGGACAAATAATTGTGTTTTTTTTTTTGTTTCAGTATTAAGTATTTAATATTTTTTATTTGCACTTTCATATTTTACTTTTTTTTTTAAGAAGCCTAGTTTTTTGTTGTCCCAAAGCTGAAATTTTGTAGTTTTCACCTGATATTTGGACACATTTTGGCAATTGTTAAGATGTACTGCACATAGTTTTTTTTTGTTTCAATTTTAAGGGCACAACCTCTTATTAATATGAAGTGAGAAATTAACAACTACTGATTTGCATTCATGATGTGCAAAAAGTTTGGCGAGCAAATGTTTATGTTTTGTGTTGTTATTTTGTGGGTTCCTTCAGCAGTCTTGCTGGAAATACAAGTGCGTCTGATTTGTATTTTAGAGAAATACAGGCACAACTTGTTCAATTCAAAGAAAGATTGATTTACGTGAGTGATATTTGTTCAATACTAACCTCTCATATATATGGTTGATGCAAAAGGAATAACTGGCAATTTATACATGGACATACTGACTGTACATTCATCATGAATCAGAGGTCACATTCTTCAAAAAAAAAAAAAAAACAACCATTACCTATCACGCAAAAATCAAATGCAAGTAGTTATTACAAAATGTTGCTAGTCCCTTTCTTTTGTATTATTCCATAATTTTTTTTCAATTGTCATTTCATAATCGTTTGTGCCAGTTTTCATAAATATTTTATGTTGTTTGCATTTTTGAGGTACCATTGTACTCCCTGTTTCCTATTTTCAGTTTTAAATAAATATTTCCTGTATTTTTGCTACCCAAAAACTACACACATTGACTAACACATTCACAAATAAAGAGTATTCTGTCAAGAAATTTTCAAGCTCCCCACTCTCACTTTGTTGAAGTAATACTACAGATTAATCAGTAATCAGAGACAAATGCCTAGAACACAAGCTGGGTGACCCTGTGCTTTCAGATAAAATACTAGATTATTTCCTGACAGGTGTCAGCAAGCAATAAATTTATATTACCAATCACAATTATTACTTCTGCAATTTAAGTAACCATAAATTGATTGCTTTACCAGTATTTGCTATCTAATGGGCATTAGCCATGGGTACATGATCTTTATCACATAAAAAGAAATTGCTGCTTCCTAAGATTTTGAAATATTTGTTGTCTTGTCAGACAAGTTGCATGTACACTGTACAGATTCTAGAATATATATGCAAATGCCATTTGCAAGACATCCTCAGTATATTGAAAAAAACAAAACATTTACATAGGTAGAAATTGTACCCAAAAAGCCTCAAAGTTGGTAACCCACAGTTAACCTCAGCTTCCCAGAGTAAACATCATTCAGTTTTCACATTGAGTACGACTGTTTACAAAATATAAGAAATAAAAAGTCTTAAGATAACACAGATATTGAAATGGCTTATCTGCTGGTTTAATCACCAGCTACACGGATTAGATGTTTTATTTTTTGTGTTTGATTAACTGAGCATTTACAGCTCAACCTTATTTTAAAATGCTTACTTGTGAAATGTAGTTCCACAATCCTTGTTCCTTTTATTCTTACAATCAAAAGCTGCGCAGTACTATGGCATTTTAAATATCAACAATGTGCTGATAATTGTGATTATTCACGAAACTGTAACACTAAATTTGTAATGAAGCATAACACGATCGCCGAACAGCTGAAAGAACCGAGGTGACTCCTTGACACACGCAGAATTTGTACCTCATCAAAGATGGCGGGCTCTCCCCGCGTTGGCTTCAGCTGCCTCGGCAGAGAACCAATCACAGAAGCACTCTATGTATTTCTATCTCGTTGGTTTCCTCTTATTCTCTTTAGTAAAAGCCTGAAAAGTAAGTATTCTGTTTAGTAAAAATAAAACAGTGCAAGTATGGCCATCTCTGTTCACTGTAAAGTCTGAAAAGTAAGTATTCTGTTTAGTAAAAGTAAGACAGTGTAAGTATGGCCATCTCTGTTCATTGTAAAGCCTGAAAAGTAAGTATTCTGATGAATACAGACATTTGACGTGGACCAGGAACATCAAACAAAGATCTTCACTCTTTCCACGTTTATGAGCGAGTCACGGAAAAGTTCTCATTGGCCGCCACCGGAAATTGAACCCAGGGTCTTCAAGCTACGCGCCGGATATGCTTCCACTACAGCACAGCGGCCTGGAATTCCTCCAGATTCACACACATTAACTGCCAAACCACTGCGCAGGTTGCTTCTTGGAGCCCCGCACAATGCTGGAGATTCACCAAAGATGGTAGGCAGCAACTGAAGAAATAATTAGAAGACGAATGAATTATTATACAGACATTTGACGTGAACCAGGAACATCAAACAAAGGTCTTCGCTTTTTCCACGTTTATATCTTTGGTGAATCCCCAGCATTGTGCGGGGTTCCAAGAAGCAACCTGCCAAATTAGTTTGGAAGTAAGCGTGTGTGAGTCTGGAGGAATTCGAGGCCGCTATGGTGTAGTGGAAGCATATACGGCGCGTAACTGGAAGACCCTGGGTTCGATTCCCGGTGACGGCCAATGAGAATTTTTCCGTGACTCACTTATAAACGTGGAAAGAGTGAAGACCTTTGTTTGAAGTAAATATTCTGCTAGACAAATTTCGGCACTGCATACATGAAATTCTTCGCACGCGATTTCGATTGATCATAACATGATTTACTTTGAAACAATAATACTGATTCCATTGCTAAACAAAAAAACTTGTATCTGAAACGCTGTTCATTGCTTATTATTTCTAATGCCGAGTGTTACGTTTCTTTTGAAATAATACACTGCCGTGAAGAAAAACTTAAGGACCGTTCGTTTTTTTTCGCCGTAGGTTTGCAATGAAGCAGCCTGGACAGATGAATGTCATACCACATAATCCTCAGTATGTACCAAATGGGGAATGGACAAACACATGTGCAAAAATGAATACAAAAGTGTACACTGGGACTTTACTAAGAAATGACCGTAAAGCAGTACACAACATGGTACAGAGCCATCGTTTTCACAGATGGATAACAACAAAGAGGTGTTCGTCAGTAAGGAATATAACGTCCTTTAACAGCAATGACTGCGTTGCAGCGTCTGGCCATACTTAACACGAGGTTGTCAGTGAGTTCTTGGGGTAACTTTGCCCATTCCTCTCGTAGTACACGTTTCAACTGATGAACATTTTACAGCGGATGTGGGCGGGCCACAAGACGTCTCCCCAGAGCGTCCAACACATATTCTATGGGATTTAGATCCGGGGAGTACACAGTCCAATCCAAACGAGTGATATCCTCACTTTCCAACAGCTCATCTACTGCACGTGTACGATGGGGTCTCGCGTTATCGTCCATAAACACGACCTCTGAACCAATGGCACTTCAGAATAGGCGTAATGGGGAAGGAGCACCTCATCGCAATAGCGGTTTGCGGTTACAAAACCTCCTTCGAAAATGTGGAGCTCAGCACGACCATTCAGCGTGATGCCTCCCCAGACGAGTACACCAGCACCGCCATACCGATCTCTTTCGGCAATGTTAGTCGGTCGATAACGTGTTCCAGCCTCTCTTCAGAGCAGCTGATGTCCAGAATCGCTCGTGGTACTGAAATGAGTCTCATCCGTAAAGAGTACCGTACCCCATTGCTCTATGGTCCAGTCCTTGTGATCTTTCCACCATTGTAATCGATGTCTCCGATGGGTAGATTTTAATGGGATCCAACGTTCAGGTCGTCCGGAAAATAGTCCACCCTTATGTAGACGTCTGGCAACGGTGAACCGCGATACGGAGCGTCCTGCGGGCATCTGCAGTTGCTTCGCGATATTGCTTGCTGTCTGGCGTCGATCACGGTTGGACTGTAAGACCATATCGGCGATCTCTTGATGTTGTTTTCCGTGGCCGACCACCACCGACCTTTGTAACAGCTGTTCCTGTCGTTTGAAAGGTCTTCCACGCACATGAAACAATGCTGTGGGTCACGCCGAACTCGTCGGCGATACTCAATACGGTTAGCCCCTCCTCCAGTTTTCCGATTATTCAACCACTTGTAAAGTCATCTAAGCGTCTCCGAGTAGATATTTTGTAGTCTGCGACACACTAACAAACCACTCGAACCTCTTTACAACGCCGCGCGCTTTCGCTTTCCGTTTCCTGCCTTGCCGCGAGATGCTCCTTATATCCATTTCAGTACTGTCATGTGACCTGCGACATCACATTTCGGAAATTTGCATATGCATCGTCATTCTATACTGATCCGCTTGAGTTATGCAAATCGCCTCAAGCTTGTGTGTTTCACTGTGCGGCTATAATCTGCGGTACTACTGTCCATCCTTAAGTTTTGTACGCCAGTGTGCATATCTGCCCGGTGGCGCAGTGGTATAAGCGGTGGCTTCTGATCATTCGTCCGACATGGGCCAAGTTTCGAATCCCGGTGAGGCATGGAAGTTGTGTTTGTCTTACGACACTGGCTTTCTCCCTTCCCAGGGGACAAGACTCTAAATTAAAAACGGGCGACTGCTTATAGCGTACTGAGTTAGTCACGGTGGTCGTTAAACCTCCAATCAAACAAAAAAAGAAACAATACATATACGACGAAAAATATATATATACACTGGTGTCAGTTGAAATTGCAACACGAAGAAAGTCCTGAGATATTGAATGAATATATAGGGTGCATGACTTACTATACCAAAGGTAAGGGATCAGAAGTAGACCTGTAAGGGATGTGGAACCCACAGAACTTAGTATACCTTGTGTATCCATCAGGAGAGGCGATAACGGCTCGTACATGGCGTTGCACCAGCTGGAAGAGGTTCTGGATAACACACTGCGAAAGGTCATTCCATGCTGTCTCGATTAATACCCAAAATTTATCTTGAACAGCTGATAACGGATACTGACGGGTCAGGTGATGTTGGGCCCATCCGACCCTGCATAATGCATGCCTCCAGTAACCGTTCACCACTGTGTCGCGCCGTATACAAAGATTCATCATCATAGGTCATTAGGTTGAACCGCGACTTATCGGAAAGCACTATGCCCTGCCATTCGTCACACCAGTGTCTACGCTGATAGCCTAGACCCACATATGATTCGAGAAAGACCTAGCCAAATGGCAAACTGTAGCGTCTCATTATTTCAAATGTTTACACACAAGCGTCTCACCAGGGGTCTCTTATTACTCGCACAACTCACGGCTGCCTAGATGAATTTTGCATTGCTGCTGCGTGTTCTTAAGTGTGAATTACTCTGCAACTTACAAATCTAAATCGGGGTTTTTTGTTTTTGCACTTGCATCATGCGATGCTGTGTACCGTTTAATGATTACCGTGAGCAACTCAGTGGGCTATAAGGAGTCGCTCATCCTAATTTAGGGCGGCTGGCTCCAGAGAAGAGAGAGAGAGAGCCAGTGCAGTAAGGCAAACGCACCATCCATGTCTCGGCCGGAATTCTAACCCCAGATCCATCTCGTACGAATGATCAGAAGCCAGCGCTTAGACGACTGTGCCACCGACGAACTGCACAAATAGTAAAGTCTCCGTTTTTCGCAGCCATAGAGCCACAAATAACAATACCGAGAATTGCATTTTATATATATATATTTTTTCGGATTGCATTTTTAGATTTTTTTTAATGCTCTTGGTGAAGGAATGCGTGTCCCCCCCCCCCCCAATTATGTCCCTTCTTTTCATCGTGATTTCTGGCAGGAAACACTTAATTCAGCAAAAGTCGTAACCATACAAACACTCACAACTTTTATATTCGAAGGATTTGACGTGGATGAAGTACTACCTTTCATTCTGGTTGTTCGAAACGCAGCTTAAAGAATACGAATAAATAAAAATTCCCCCAAAATAATGTTAAAACAGTTGTCGACACGCAGTAGAAAGCCTGTAAAACAAACTCGAGAAAATCAGAACGAATGGTAGTACTTCATTTACGTAATAATAGAAAAATCTTGAATGCACCGCAGGTGGCGCAGTGGTCTAAGCGCTGGCTTATTACCATTCTTCCGTGAAGGGTCCGGGTTCGAATCCCGTGAGGCATGGATGTTGTGTTTATCTTACGGCCCTGGCTCTCTCCCTTCCCTGGAACCAGTGGCCCTAAATTAGGAACCGGCGACTGCTTATAGCACATTGAGTTGCTCAGGTAGTCGTTAAACCCGCAACAAAAAAAATAGGTGCCGCATATCAAATACTGGAGTGGTGACAGCAAAAGTATGCTTTGTAGGTCAGATAATAATCTTTGAGCTATTCTTTCTCTTCTTCGCGGGCAAGCGCAGTCAGTCTTAGAGCTATTTTTTCTCTTTATCTTTGAGCTATTCTTTCTCAGAACTCGCAGTACTTCATTACTACGATCAAGAGTAGCAACGCCTGACTTTGCCAATGTCTCCAATATTTGCTCAATCACAAAGTAGACCGGTGCGCGATATTTTTTGATGAACAAAGTGGAATGAACGACTTCATACGTAATTTGCATTACATAACTGTTCCTTATTAAAACGCATTTTTTTTACTTATTCGAAACTATTTCCAGAGATAACACTGGATACTAGCACGCTTCTTCCCTAGGAAGCACAAATAATGTATTTTTAGCACGTCCTTTGTAAAAAAGATCGTGCTTATGTTACCGGTTTATCCGTCTGTCCGTATGTGGACGCTATATCCCTGAAACTATTAGTCCAGTTTCAAAAATTCTTTTGCATTGGGAAGCTTGAAATGTGCGAATGATCATCTTTCATTCTGTTTTTTTATACGATACATAATTTCGCCGCTAAAGGGCGTAATGCAGATGATATCGAATTCAAAATACATTTTATTCTATATATTTGCTTCTAAACTACCAATTTAAAAAAAATATTTTACCTTTCGATTCCATTTATGTCGAAGAGCATTTTCGGTACAGTGACTTTTTCAAGTTACGCATAGATTTTCCTCTTGGGGGCGTAAAATTCACTCGCGTTTTCCCCGATATCTTTGTTTCTAAAATTCGGATTTCAAAAATTCTTTCTGCAGGGGATACAGTTCTCATGAAAAATCGTTTCCATATACACTGACGGAAAAAAAAAATCCCAACACAAAGCAGGGGTTATGTTAGATAAACGACAGTTGGTAGGCGGTGAGAGTACATCTGTAAGATGACGTCTATGCAAATTTCGCGCTCGGCGCATACGTGTGGCGCTAGTAGCGCCCCTCGGAACATGCAAAGCAGGTTTGCTGTAAATAGGCGCTGTAACGTTCGTGAGCGTTAGTTATCGTTGAGATTCGACGAAGGGTGTTGATGTTAGTCAAGAATGCCTGTAAGAAGACGAAGAAGCCATTATCAACAGCTTACGGAGTTTGAACGAGGTCGTGTAATAGGGCTAGGAGAAGATGGATTTTCTTTCCGCAATATTGCAGAACGACTTGGCAGGAATGTATCCACTGTGCATGATTGTTGGCAGCGGTGGTCAAGGGAATGTACTGCCTCAAGAAGACCGGGTTCCGGCCGGCCACGTGGCGCTACTGAAAGGGAAGACCGCCGTGTACGGCGTATGGCCGTGGCGCATCATACCGCGTCTGCGGCAGCAATTCGAGTTGCAGTTGCCACCACAGTGACAAAACGAACTGTTACAAATCGGTTACTTGAAGGACAGCTCCGAGCCAGACACCCTGTAGCGTGCATTCCACTTACTCCAAACCACTGCCGTTTGCAACGTCAGTGGTGTCAAGCTAGAGCTCATTGGAGGACGAAGTGGAGATCTGTTGTGTTTTCTGATGAAATCCGGTTCTGCCTGGGTTCCAGTCATGGCCGTGTGTTGGTTAGAAGGAGGCCAGGTGAGTGCCTGCAACCAACCTGTCTGCGGCCGAGACACACTGGACCTACACCTGGAGTTATGGTCTGGGGAGCAATTTCCTATGACAGCAGGAGCACTCTCGTGGTTATCCCACGCACTCTGACGGCACAGTTGTACGTTGGTCTGGTGATTCAACCTGTTGTGCTGCCATTCATGAACAGCATTCCAGGGGATATTTTCCGACAGGATAACGCTCGCCCGCATACCGCTGTTGTAACCCAACATGCTCTACAGAGTGTCGACATGCTGCCGTGGCCTGCTAGATCACCAGATCTTTCACCAATCGAGTACGTATGGGAAATCATTGGACGACAACTCCAGCGTCACCCCCACCAGCATTCCCCGTCCCTGTATTGACCGACCAAGTGCAACAGGCATGGAACTCCATCCCACAAACTGACATCCAGCTCCTGTACGACACAATGCATGAACGTTTGCGTGCTTGCATTCAACATTCTGGCGGTTACACCGGTTATTAATGTACCAGCATTTCACATTTAAAACGGCTCTTCTCGCGCTTACAATAAGCTGTAATCTTGAAAATTTAATCGATTAAATATGTCACCTATGCAAATGTATTGCCGCCATTTCATTCCTCTACAACTATTTTTTTCGTGGTGTTGGGATTTTTTTCCGTCAGTGTAATTTCTAATTTTTGGTAGAAAATGGTTTGGCTACTATGGGCGTAAGTGTTAATTTCTGCTTCTGATGCATTTGCAGCAAAAATTGAGCTTCTAAAATCCAAAAAATTATTTCGTGGACCGGTACCACTCACGTGGATAAACCTTTTTCGAATATTTTTTTCTTAAAATAATGCGTGGTTTCTCCGCTAGGGGCGTAGATGTATATCTTAGTTTTGTCAATATCTCTGCTTCTACAAGTCCGATTTGAAAAATTCCTTCTTTGTTGGATAGAGTTTCTGGTGGGAAATGCTTTTCATATAATTTCAAAATTTTCAAGCAATTCAGACATTTTGCTAGGGGGCGTAAAAGTGAATTGCGTTTCTCTCGATATCTCTGCTTCTAAATCTCCGCTTTGAAAAGTTCTTTCCTTACCGGATACAGCTCCTGATGGAAAATGCGTTGCATATAGTTTCTAATACTTGGTAAAGACTGGTTTGGCCACCAGGAGGGCGTAAGAGTTAATTACTGCTTCTGATGCATTTGCAGCAAAATCTGAGCTTCAAAAATCTGGATTGAAAAAAATCATTCGGGGGCCGATACCACTCACGTCGATAAACCTTTTCGGAATACTTTCTTCTTAAAATAATGCATGGTTTCCCCACCAGATGGCATAGATATATCTATCTTATTTTTGCAAATGTCTCTGCTTCTAAGAGTCCGATTTGAAAAATTCCTTCTTCGTTGGATAGCGCTTCCGGTGCAATATGTTTTTCATATACTTTCAAAATTTTGAAGTAATTCATAAACTTTCTGCTAGGGGGCGTAAGGGTAAATTGCGTTTCCTCGGATATCTCTGCTTCTAAATCTCCAATTTGAAAACTTCTTCTTGTATCGCGTACAGCTTCTGATGGGAAATGTTCTGTATATAATCTCTGATAATCGGTACAGAATGGTTTGGACACCAGGGGGGGGGGGTAAGTGTTAATTCTGCTTCTGAAGTATTTGCAGCGAAATCTGAGCTCCTTAAAACTGGGTTGAACGAATTCTTTCGTGGACCGATACCGCTCACATCGAAAAACCTTTCGAGAATATTTTCTTCTTAAAATAACGCATGTTTTTTCCGCCAGAGTAGTAGATGTATTGCTTATTTTTGTCCATAGCTCTGCTTCTAAGAGCCCGATTTGAAACATTCTTTCATGGTTGGAGAGCGTTTCCACTGAAAATGTTTCTCATATATTTTCAAATTTTTCTAAAAGCAAAAGTCTGCTACCAGAAGGCTGAAGTTCGCGTTTTCGTTTACTGTAAGCAATATCTTAGGGACTAAAAACTTGACTGAAAAACTTCTTTCTCGGTCAGATACTACTAACTAAACACACTCTGTGTGCGTATTTTCTTCCCGAAATAATGCACAATTTCGCCGTTAGGAAGTGCAAATGCTTAATCTGTTTTTCTTAATGTATCTGTTTCTACATGTCCGATCAAAAAGCTTTCCAACACCGGATGTCATTTACGTTGTAAAACACTTTAGGCTAGTATATGAGGAATTTTATAATTCACGTTTTTGTCGGTAGGTTATGTTTGTGTACTCCAATTTACAGCTGTATCGCAGCTTCTAAAAACCCTACTGAGAAATTTCTTTTTTACTGTATGCCATTCGCTACAACAGAGATGTAGAGCATTAGCGTCTTTAAATAATGCAAAGATTTATCGGTAGATGCGTCGTGAAGATTGAAACTTTTTTTTTTTTCGCTATCTCTGCTTCCGGGAGATGTATTTGAAAAGTTATTTTTCCTTAGCATAGCTTTTTCCATGAAGCATTTTTTTCGCCTATTTTTAGCTTTTCCCCGATGTGATTTGGCAGTTAGTCGTAGTGAGTCTGGAGAATTTCGAGGTCTTTATGGTGCAGTGGTAGCATATCCGGCGTGTAACTGGAAGACCATGGGTTCGATTCCCGGTGGCGCCTGATGAGAGTTTTTCCGTAACTCACTTATAAAAACGTGGAAGCAGCGATGACTTCTGTTTGATGTTCCTAATCCACGTCAATTGTCTGTATTAATTACTCATTCGCCTCCTTGTTATTTGTTCAGTTGCTGCTTACCACATCTTTGGTGAATCTCCGGCATTGTGTGGGGCTCCATGAAGCAACCTGCCATGTGGTTTGGCAGTTAGTCGTAGTGAGTCAGGGGAATTTCGAGGCCGCAGTGGTAGCATATCCGGCGCGTAACTGGAAGGCCCTATGTTCGATTCCCGGTGGCGGCCGATGAGAATTTTTCCGTGACTCACTTATAAAAACGTGGAAAGAGCGATGAATTTTGTTTGATATTCCTAATATACGTCAATTGTGTGTATTAATTTAACTTTTCCATTATGCAAAATTCTTCCGCTAGGAGACGTAGGATGATATCATGGTTCCTTTTCTATATTTCTTTTTTTAATTGTTCGATTTGAAAATCTCTTTATCTCTAATACCTTCCTTTTGCTATGAGAAAATTTTTGTGCACTATTTGTTAATTTTTGTAACATGCTTTTTACCCGCTGGTGGAACTAAGTAGACATGTTTCTATTTATGGATGTTTTATCGATTGTAAAAACCGGTTGGTCATTTTCCCAACCGGTTCGATTGACTTTAAATAGCTTTGATAAATTTAATTTCCGTCAGAACGAATTCAAAAGACGTGCTCATTACAAACGAAAAATGTCTTATATATAATTTATGACTACAAACTTGTGGTGTTGAATAAAACAACCATAAATTTCTGTTCGGAAACGCTATGCTCATTGATATACCTGATTCAACGATGAAGCTTAATGTATTAGAAACTTTTCACATATACCGGAACTCTTCACTGCTTGTCAACGACATGACGTCGACTCCATTTCTTTCAAGCGCGTGGAAACAACTTACCAAAAACCGTGACCGTCAGAATTCTGATGATGTCACAATGATTTGAATGTTTACGCTCCATTCGTCCTGATGAAGCCGAGCCAGAAGCTCTGCGAAACTATAGTCGATATATAATAAATCATTGATTGTGGTAAACGTTGATATTTTTACTTTATTCAACACCACAAGTTTGTAGTCATAAATTATATATAATTTTAGGTGTCAACTGGATCTACGACTACAGTTTGGTGCGTAAGTATATTGAGATATCCTACAACGGGAGACAGAACATAACATCTTGCTTCGCTTCCGTTTATGTGGACTTATTTCATACCGATATTGACTATTCAGGAATATAACATCTTAGTTCTTGATCTTGATTATGACGAACTCACTGTCTGCGACCATCAACCGTTTTTCGAAGCTGAGGATAAAGAAGTTCAGATTACTGAACCATCTAAACTTCTTGCTTCGATGTAAGAGATACCAGATATTACCAAATTTTATATCTGTGAAATGCAACTTACGAACATCCCATAACGTCAAGAAAGCCATATCTAATGCTTCGTTTGCATTATTAAGAGCTGTTATTAAAGATACGAGGGAAAATATTGCAAACGTTGAGGTCGAACTGTATGACCTACATCTTCTACTGGCTAAAAAGTTGCCAGATTTTTCTGACCTGGACGGCAAAACCTGGTCTAGGAGTTACAATATGTCGTTTACTCATAAAATGACATTAGAAAGAAAATTTGAAAAACTATTGAATAACAACAGCAATAAATAAAATTCCGCTGCGCAAACTCAGGATGCCTTTTCGGATAATGAAGTAATATCTAACCTTTCTTGTTTTAAGCCGAGCGAAATTCAAAAAAGGATTTTACGTTACAATTCGAATTTTGCGATTTCGAAAAAGGTACCGGTATCCAATATAGTTGCGTCGGTTGAGGAATCCCTGATAAAAAGCGATCTAAGCATTAATCAAAAAGAAACAATTAGACATTGTGTCAGCCAGATAATAACATCAAGGTCCTTTCCACCATTTAAACCCAATCTCAACAAAGAAGAATATAATGCTTTAAAAGAATTACAGTCAAATCGAGATATTGTCGTTACTAAAGCAGATAAAGGAGGACAAGTTGTTATTTTCGACAAAATCGTTATGAGACAGAAGTTGAAAAACTTATTTCCGAAGGACCCTATAAAGAAATAAAAAAGGATCCATCGGAGAAACAATTAAAGGTGATATCAAGTTGTGTAACTCTTGACCAAAGTTCAAAAAGTCGTCTAAAGACCTCATATGCCCGTTGTCCACGCTTCTATGCCCTTCCGAAGATACATAATATTGGTAACCCTTTCCGTCCCATAGTCAGCAACATTGGCTCAGCTACACATAAGTTGGCCAAGTTTCTATCTTCAAAATTATCCGCCTTAACGACTTCTTCAAACAAAACAACTGAAAAAAATTCCATAGAGTTTGTCAATCGACTAAAACGACATCCGTACAAAGATCAATTCATGTTATCCTTCGATGTGAAATCCATGTTCACAAGCATCCCACTAAATGGAGCCCTCGAATCATTGAAAGTGAGTCTCGCTGAACATCATTTCAGTCAACCGGAAGTAGAAGAAATTTTGAGACTAGTGTAAATTTGTACCAGACAAAACAGTTTCCTTTTTCGTGGAAGATTTTTCCAACAGACGGAAGGCCTTGCAATGGGTAGTCCATTGTCGCCTATTTTATGCGAAGTCTATATGCATCATTTTGAGGACAAACTCTTTCAGCTCGTTACGTTTGACCTTTGGATTCGATATGTTGATGATACTTTTGTTCTCTGGAAAGGCATGGATTCGGAAATACCTAAATTAGTGGAACTCATCAATTCAATTGATCCTCATATACAGTTCACATGTGAGACTGAAAATAATGGCTGCTTATCATTTCTTGACGGTCTTGTGTCGCGCTCTGAAGGATCCTTTAGCACAACAGTTTATCAAAAACCATTCGCTGTTTCCTTACCCCCACATACAAAATCAAATCACCCATGGAAACAAAAAATCTCTGCCTTCTACACATACGTATATCGTGCAATACATATATGCTCAGCTGAGGATTCCTTGCAGAAAGAGCTAGATTTTCTTAAACGAATTGCAGTACACAGAGGATATACACGTTCCGTCTTAGATAAAGCTGTCCACAAATTTAGGAAACCAAAGCCTGTCTGCTCACTCACGCCGGTAGACCACCCAATACGACAGAATTGGGCGGTTATCCCATTTGCTCCACAGATTTGCTTCGGAATTTAAAAAATTCTCAAGAGTTTTAATTTTAAAGTTATTTTCAAACCCATAAACAAGATAAATTTTTTTGGATCCAAAGATTACGTCGAAGACATAAATTCCTGGGGAATTTATCAGATACCTTGTGAATGTGGATTTTCGTATATAGGACAGACCCGCAAGGCTTTAACTTTCCGTGTGAAGGAACACCAGAGCAACGTACGGAATTGTGAACTGAAGAAGTCGTCTATAGCCCAGCATTGTCACGAAAACAACCATAAATTTCTGTTCGGAAACGCTATGCTCATTGATAAACCTGATTCAACGATGAAGCTTAATGTATTAGAAGCTTTTCACATATACCGGAACTCTTCACTGCTTGTCAACGACATG
Source organism: Macrothele yani (assembly GCA_039090855.1). Classification (NCBI taxonomy): domain Eukaryota; kingdom Metazoa; phylum Arthropoda; class Arachnida; order Araneae; family Macrothelidae; genus Macrothele; species Macrothele yani. The sequence continues at coordinate 8,613,691 of CM076998.1, read as the reverse complement.
ACGTCGACTCCATTTCTTTCAAGCGCGTGGAAACAACTTACCAAAAACCGTGACCGTCAGAATTCTGATGATGTCACAATAATTTGAATGTTTACGCTCCATTCGTCCTGATGAAGCCGAGCCAGAAGCTCTGCGAAACTATAGTCGATATATAATAAATCATTGATTGTGGTAAACGTTGAAAAATGTCTTGTTTGAATAGAAGACAATAAGATGTCATACAGCATATCAAAAGATTTCATTATTCAGTCACCTTAAACAATGCACTTGCCCAACAATGAAATGTTATTTATGTTTAATAATTGCTCAATTGTTGAGGTGGTTATATAAAGATGCTCCGTACCAATTTCTCGATTAAAAGCAACAAGTTTAAAGGACGAAAATATTCCTACTTAACGTCATTCCCATGTGTTACATGTACTTAGTCGAACTAAATTATTGCATTGCTTAAAATAGCTTAACTACACTAGTAACCTGAATTTTTTTGGCGTAGAACAGAAATCAAAGTTTCCAAGCTTTCGCACATCAACCAGATGGCTTTTTCGAGGGAGGTAGACTGCAAACTGATAATAGAACACTTCAACAATTTGAATGCGGTGATTATTATTATTTTTATTATTATTATTATTACTATTAAAACATTTGAACCCGTTGATTTATATTATTATTTTTATTAAAACATTTGAATGCGGTGATTTATTATTAATTGAAATATTTCCACTTACAATGGTTTGCCTATTCCCAGTTGAAACTGTTTTCAGTATTTGTTCGGGTCGTAGTCCAAGTCATGTGAACGTGGAAAGTAACATCATGCGAAACTATTAGCATTCAGTTACATGAAATTAACGTGCATCGAAATAGTGATACGAAAATTAGACACAAATTCCGTACGACTCTTAACAATAAAATTTCCTTCTGTGCGAACATATATGAAAAATAAAATATTCTTTCAAGAACCAAAAACCCTTTTTGGTGTCTTAACTTTGAGAGTTCCTTGCTCATTTTGGGCCACTGCTTCAAGGGAAGTGGAAAAACCATTGCTCGCCGAACGAACGCACCTGCCGTGCCTCATTCGTTTCCCGGGATCCAGGTTCAACTTGGACGAGTGTCTAGTAGCCCACGCCTCTGATAACTCGGCCACCGGGGTAGCATGCACGGGGATATGATTATGATTAAAAAATCCAAGTTAGATTTTTGTTATGTTTCGAGCTATGAATGCAATCTACTCGATACTTGTCAAACCACATCAGAGAAATACGCGGAGGGCCACACTGCGATTCAAGAACTACTTATAACATGCAAAGTATATATTAATACTTTGAAAAAATAGTTTTTTTTTGAGGTTTAACGACCACCGTGAGCAACTCAATGGGCTAGAAGCAGTCGCCCGTCCCTAATTTAGAGTCACTGGTTCCAGGGAAGGGAGAGAGCCAGTGCCGTAAGACAAACACAACATCCATGCCTCACCGGGATTCGAACCCGGACCCCTTCCGACGAATGATCAGAGGCCAACGCCTTAGACCACTGCGCCACCGGGGCGGCGAAAAAATAGTTTGTGAAGTGTGATTAACACAAAAGTATTCAGTGAGTGTCGAATTCTTTTCTACATGAAAACGTTTAATGACTACATAGAAAACGGGTATTAAGACGCAGTACTTGAGGAAAGGAACATCAGATTTTTCGTGATTCATAAATTTCTCCGAAGTTGCCAAATGCCCCTTTCTTAAGCAATAACTCACTGCGATTCAAGACAAGCATTTCAATTGCCGATTTATGTAATAGAAATAATAATCGGAGCAGGTCCAAGATCTTCTGGAAACTCACATTTTCGTGACTGTTGGAAACAAATCTTTCAACAAATGTAGTGCACCATATCATAGCCAAAATCTTGGACATTTCAACTGTATTTCATATATCTCAGAATGAGTCACATTTGTTATTCGTAGAAGAGGAAATAAAATTTTTCTTATCTTATCCGACATATGAAATGCCAGCAAAATTCTTAAGTAAGTCAGAATGCCATGTCAGTGAAGAGGTAGAAGAGAAGCTGTTGTCAAAAGCGGAAAAAAAGGTTAGTCATTGTGAACCCTTCGTTGTGAAAAGGAATAAAATGCATTAATCAGTGTGCCAGTTGTTACGTGCTATTCTAAAGACAACGTGTTTAGCCTGCACACTACATGACATCAAGCTATGGTAATGAATCTATAGAGCATATAAATTAATTCGACTTCTGAATCACAACTGAGAGTGTTTTTTAATTACAATAAAGGAAGTAAACTGAAGAAGTTGAATCTCTAGGACTCGAGGTCTATATGATGGGCACAGTGCGCCGAACGTGGAAGACTGTGGATTTTTTATTAAGAGCGGAATGCCGGAGTAGCTGGAATTTACTCAGGTACACAGCTGTATTTCTGAGAGTTATCTGGCCTAAAAATAGGAGTTGAAGCTGTATCAACTGTATCACAACATTTGAAAATGCATCGAAATTTACCGCCCTTATTTTGTAGGTTCTAACTAAAGAACGCGTCGCAACTTACTTAAAATAAGGAGTTCAGTTTAGAAAGTTATATTTCAGCATATATGTCCAGGGTATTTAAATACATTTAAAACAAATAACTTTTTAGATATTTCGTGTTTTTTACTCATTTTTTAATGAGATAGTGGAGTGCAGGATATATATATATATAATCACGCTGAAAAGCTAACGTTACTTACGTGCACAAAGTTGATTTAATACGTAAAATTATATTTTATGAAAAAACACTTAAAATTAATTTATTAACTTATTTAACAAATAATTTGAAACAGGTTCATAACTCCAAAGTTACTTTTATTTCGCAGATGTTCTACCTTTCATTTAACTTATATTTAGATTTCTTATTTTCTATCCTTCACTGAGAGAAAGGAACGTAGTGCTATATTTTCGGTATTCAATATTAATACCCAACCATTAATTTGTTTTCATGTTTTTGGCACATGAAGAGAAATTGGTGCTGTAGCTATCCGGCTAAGTGGAATATAGTATGAGTCCTCCATTAGCATGTGACTTTCTGAAAAGGATTTCACTGCGAGAAAAAAACAGTTGTTGAAGTCACGCGCAATCTTCTAGTGATGGAGAAGAAAATTCTTTCCCAGCTTTCACTAGATTACATACATCAAAGTATCATGTTTGACATAAGTGCATGCTTCTTTTTCAGATCTTTCAATACATTTATAGGGACGGTATTATATGAACCTTTTTTTGACGAAAATGTGTGCAAGCAATAAATTTGTAATCGAAACAATATAACAGAAATTAGGTTATGCGTTACTTAAAGATTTGTTTTACGTTTATAGATAGATTTGGGCGCAACTTCCCACTATTATACTGAACTGAAATGGTCGAAATAATGAAAGTGGGAAGTGGATATGCTGATGATCATGATACATGACAAATCAAACGTCAAACTTTTCTTTAAACGGAAAATCACGTAGCGGTTGGTTGGTTGGTTAGTTTTTATGCCGCAAGGGCCATGCCTGGCCAAAGAGCGCCCCAGCGGTGGAAAATATTCTTACTAACAAAACGTTACTAGGGCTATACAGACGAACAGTAATTAACGCGTTTTGCAGCAGGGAGAAATTGGCAGAATGCCACTTTCGACTCGTATATTTAAATCTCGCACGCCAGAAGACATAACTTAGGTCTCCGCGCGTTTGCTCAGGGTAAGAGATAGTTTTTTTTTTTTTTTTGAAAGACTGTCCATAATTAGCACAAATGAAGGCAGAATTGTTATTCTATTTCGATTGTATAATCATTCAGAAGAAGCTGCTTCGCAAACGTAAGTTGAAAAGAGAAATGAAGTCAAACTAACTGCAATGAACTTCAAAAGCATATTTTCTTTTCAAAATAAAGCTCAGAAATTATTTAGCGGCTGTTGCTTTCATGGGGACATCATATTGCATTTTCAGTATTTGTTCTTCTACATCTAATGCAATCATATTAAAAATGGAAAAATAATGATCGTTGTGAAAATTCTTTATACGTACTTTTCAACAAATAGGAATGACATAAAAACCAAGACTGACTGGATCACACTGTTTGATATTTTAAGTGAGAAAATTCTTCTATCAAGCGGCATGACTTTAACATAGGAAGGTAACTAGTTGTAATCAACTTGAAGAAGAAGGAAAAGACACATTGGTATTTGTTGGCAGTATGCCGGCAGATCTGAAATGGTTTTCACATTCGCCCTCCAGATGTAGAAGCCAGGTACCAAACGAAATTTTGACTATTCACACTTGCAAAAACTTTCTTACAAAAAAATGGAACGAAAAAAAAAACATGAAAGAAGAAAAAAATTAATGATACAAGTGATACTGAAAATTTATATTAACAAAAGCAGCTGGTTGATATTTTGAAACACCTACCTACAAAAATTGTATATTTCCCCAATATGACACAACCGAGATACACTGAGTGGCCACTTTATTATGACCACCCCCTTAGTACTTCGTTGGGCCACCTTTTGCCTTTAATACTGCGTCGATTCTTCGTAGCATGGACTCTACGAGATGTTGATAGGTGGTTTGTGGAATCTGAGACCATGCTTGATGAATAGTACTTTGCAGGAGTGTGAGATTGCAGGTTTGTGGATCCAGCTGTCTGATGACTCGTTCAACTTCATCTCACAAATTCTTAATGGGGTAGAGATCTGGAGATTGTGGGGGCCACCTAAGCAAAGTAAACTCACCGGCATGTTCCTGAAACCAATCCTGTACAATTCGAGTTCTATGGCAGGACGCATTATCTTGTTGAAAGTAGACATCGCCATTGGGATAAACCGTCCACATGACAGGATCCACTTGGTCCGCAAAGATGTTTAGATATGATATACCAGTCAGACGTTGATCAGCCCGAATTAAAGGGCCCAAAGCATGCCAGGAAAACATTCCGCAAACCAAAACGTTGCCTCCACCAGCTTGAAGGGTTGTAGCAATGCGTTTGGGGTCCATGCTTTCGTGCTGTTTCCGCCAAATTCTCACTCGGCCATCGGCATGGTGCAACTGAAAACGTGATTCGTCGGACCACATAATTTGTTTCCAATTATTGACTGCCCAATCCTTGTGTTCCTGTGTGAACTGGAGACGTTTCATCTTGTTAACTGAAGACAGCAAAGGTGTTCGAACAGGCCTTCGGCTGCCATATCCCATCCAATGCAGTGGCGGCGAACAGTGCGTGCAGAGATCATTTGAGGGGATACTTGATTAAGATGGTCTGTAATTTGCTGCATTGTTGCCATTCTGTTGTCTGTTACCAGTCTGGACACTCTCCGTTCCGCCAGAGCAGTTACTAGTCGATGATGACTACGCGTTGCACGTAGATACCCAGTTTTTTGGATGACAGTCCAGTCTTTAAACACTTTAACAACAGCTGCTCTGGAACATTTCACAAATGCGGCGGTTTCGGTGATACTCGCTCCATGGCTCCGAGTTCTTACAATCATCCCACGTTGAAAGTCCGCCAAAGCGCATTTTTTACCCATCTCGTCAACCAAAAATCACTTCTACTACTGTCGCAAGCACTAAGCTTTCCCTTTTTATACTAACCTCGCCCTTGGGCGGCAACAGCGTGCAGCTATAGCTCATTTGATTAAAACTGTCAGGTGGTCATAATAAAGTGGCCACTCAGTGTATAAGCTTAATTGTTAACACAGTGAAACCTCAATTAACAGACTCCTCCTAACAACGGTATGTTTTGGTTGGTACCGAATAGCTTCAGTTGGATTAATATTAGCGATAACCTCTGAACAAAGAAACCTCTTAACAGCGGTCACCGCACACCTCAGTCTACTGACGGACACATCCGGGCAACGGCAAGTTTTGGTTGATACCGAACAGCTTCCGTAGGATTAATATCAACGATAACCTCCGAACAACGAAACCTCTTAACAGCGGTGAACGGACACCTCCGGGCAACGGCATGTTTTCGTTGCTACCGAACAGGTTCCGTATTTTTAGCATTAACGATAACCTCCGAGCAACGACACCCCTTGACAGCGGTCAACGGACACATCCAGGCAACGGCAAGTTTTGGTTGGTACTGAGCAACATCCGTATTAATTGCTAATAATATCGAAGAATTATCATGCTGAAAATATCGGACACCCAGCCAATAGACTGAGTGTCCTGTCAACGGACACCCCTGTCTGTTGACGGACACCTCTGGACAACGGCAAGTTTTGGTTGGCACCGAACAGCTGCCGTATTATTAACATTTACGATAACCTCCGAACAACAAGACCTCTTAACAGCGGTCCACTGACACCTCCGGGCAACGGCAAGTTTTGGTTTGAACCTAACAGCTTCCGTATTATTAGCATTAACGATAACCCCTCAACAACGAAATATCTTAACAGTGGTTAACGGACACCCAGTCTATTGACGGACACTCCGAGCAACAGCAAGTTTCAGTTATTACCAAGCAGCTACCGTAGGATTTACATTAACGATCATCTCCGAACAACGAACTCTCTTAACAGCGTTCAACGGACACCTCCGGGCAACGGCAAATTTTCGTTGGTACCCAAAAGCTTCCGGGGAATTAACATTAACGATAATCTTCGAACAAAGAAACTTCTTAACAGCGGTCAACGGGCACCCCAGTCTATTGACGGACACCTCCGAGCAACAGCAAGTTTTGTTTGGTACCGAACAGCTTCCGTATTATAGGCTTAAACGATAACCTCCGAGCGACGAAACCTTTTGATAGCGATCAATGGACCCCTCAGTCTATTGACGGACACCTCCGTACAACATCAAGTTTTGGTTGGTACCGAACAGCTTTCCTAGGATTAACATTAACGATAACCTCTGAACAACGAAACCTCTTAACAGCGGTGAACGGACACCTCCGGGAAACGGCAAGTTTTGGTTGGTAGCAAACAGCTTCCGTATTATTAGCTTTAACGATAACCTCCAAACAAATGAAACCTCTTAACAGCGGTCAACTGACACCTCCGGGCAACGGCAAGTTTTGGTTGGTACCGAACAGGTTCCGTATTATTAGCGTTAACGATAGCCTCCAAACAACGAAACCTCTTAACAGCGGTCAACTGACACCTCAGGGAAACGGCAAGTTTTGGTTGTTACCGATCAGATTCCGTATTATTAGCATTAACGATAACCTCCGAACAACAAAACCTCTTAACAGCGGTGAATTGACACCTCCGGGAAACGGCAAGTTTAGGTATGTTCCGAACAGCTTCCGCATTATTAGCATCAACAATAACCTCCGAACAACGAAACCTCTTAACAGCGGTCAACGGACACCCCAGTCTATTAAAGGACTAATCCAGGAACGGCAGGTTTTGGTTGGTACCGAACAGCTTCCGTAATATTAGAATTAAGCATAACCTCCGAACAACGAAACATCTTAACAGCGGTCAACGGACACCCCAGTCTATTAACAGACTCCTCCGGGCAACGGCAAGTTTTGGTTGCTACCGAAGAGCTTTCGTAGGATTACCATTAACGATAACCTCCGAACAACGAAACCCCTTAACAGCGGTGAACGGACACCTCCGGGCAACGGAAAGTTTTGGTTTGTACCTAACAGCTTCCGTAATATTAGCATTAATGTTAACCTCCGAACAACAAAACCTCTTAACAGCGGTAAACGGTCACCTCCAGGCAACGACAAGTTTTGGTTGGTACCGAACAGCTTCCGTATTATTAGCATTAACAATATCCTCCGAACAAACGAAACTTTTAACCGCTGTCAATTGACACCTTCGGGCAACGGCAACTTTTGGTTTGAACCGAACAGCTTCCGTATTATTAGCTTCAACGATAACCTCCGAACGACAAAACCTCTTAATAGCCGTCAGCGGACACCTCAGTCTTTTGACAGACACCTCCGGGCAACGGCAAGTTTTCTTTAGTACCGAACAGCTTCCGTAGGCTAAACATTAACCTCTAAACAACAAAATCACTTAACAGCGGTCAACGGACACCGCCGAGCAACGGCAAGTTTTGGTTGAAACCAAACAGCTCCAGGAAACGGCAATTTTGGTTGGTACCGAACAGCTTCCGTAGGATTAACAAGAACGTAAACCTCCGAACAACGAAACCTCTTAACAGCGATCGAAGAATACCCCAGTCTATTGACAGACACCTCCGGGCAACGGCATGTTTTGGTTGGTATCGAACAGCTTCCGTAGGATTAACATTTACGTAAATCACCAAACAACGAAACCTCTGAACAGCAGTCAACTGACACCTCCAGGCCACGGAAAGTTTTGGTTGGTACCGAACAGGTTCCGTATTATTAGCGTTAACGATAACTACCAAACAACGAAACCTCTTAACAGCGGTCAACTGACACCTCAGGGAAACGGCTTGGTTGTTACTGAACAGATTCCGTATTATTAGCATTAACGATAAACTTCGAACAACGAAACCACTTAACAGCCGTAAACGGACACTCCAGTCTTTTGACGGACACCTCCGGGCAACAGCATGTTTTGTTTGGTCACAAACAGTTTCCATAGGATAAACATTAACGATAACCGTCAAACAAAGAAACCTCTAAACAGCCATCAACGGACACCCCAGTCCATTGATGGACAGCTCCGGGCGACAGCTTCCGTAGGATTAACGTGAACGATAACCTCTGAACAGCCGTCAACGGACACCCCACTCCATTGACGGAAACTTCCGAGCAACGGCAAGTTTTGTTTGTTACCGAACAGCTACCGTAGGATTAACATGAACGATAACCTCCGTACAACGAAACCTCTTCACAGCGGTTAATCGACACCCCAGTACTTACACCTCCGAGCAACGGCAAGTTTCCGTTGGTACCAAACAGCTTCCATAGGATTAACATGAACGATAACCTCTGAACAACGAAACCTCTTAACAGCCGTCAACGGACACGTCCGGGCGACCGCAAGTTTTGGTTGATTCCGAACCGCTTCCGTATTATTAACGTTAACGATAACCTCCGAACAACGAAACCTCTTAACAGCGGTCAACTCACACCTCCGGACAACGTCAACCTTCAGTTGGGACCGAACAGCTTCCGTGTTATTAGCATTAACGATAAACTACGAACAACGAAACCTCTTACCAGCGGTCAACTGACACCACGAGGCAACGGCAAGTTTTGTTTGGTACCGAACATCCTCCGTGTTTTTAGCATTACCAATAACCTTCCAATAACGAAATCTTTACCCGCGGTCAACTGACACCTCCGGACAACGGAAATTATTGTTTTGTACTGAACAGTTTCCGTATTATTAGCATTAATGACAACCATCGAACAACGATACCTTTTAACAGCGGTCAACTGACACCTCCAGGCAACGATAAGTTTTGGTTGATTCCGAACAGCGGTCAACTCACACCTCCGGTCAACGGCAAGTATCGGGTGGGGCCGAATAGCTTCCGTAGGATTAATATGAACGATAACCTCCGCCCAACGAAACCCCTTGACAGCGGTCGACCGACACCCCAGTACTGACACCTCCGAGCAGCGGCAAGTTTCCGTTGGTACCAAACAGCTTCCGTAGGATTAATATAAACGATAACCTCTGAACAACGAAACCCCTTAACAGCGATCAACGGACACCCCGGTCGATTGGCGGAAACCTCCGCGCAACGGAAAATTTTGGTTGGTACCGAACAGCTTTCGTAGGATTAACATTAACGTAAACCTCAGAACAACGAAACCCCTTAACAGCGATCAACGGACACCCCGGTCGATCGGCGGAAACCTCCGCGCAACGGCAAATTTTGGTTGGTACCGAACAGCTTCCGTAGGGTTAACATTAACGTAAACCTCTTTTTTTTTTTTTTTTTAATTTCTAATTTGTTTTAAACTTGATTTTAAGAACATAAAAAGATCCGTCAATTATGAAATAATTCTCTTTTATTAGACGTATACCACCCTCTCTATGAATAAATGGAGATAAGCCCTAATTAATGTATCAAGTGACGTCTTCACTGGTATTTTTTGTTTTTAATAGGTTAACCTTTTCACCATTGGTTTCATTGAACTATTGCAAAAATGCATTTTTTGATGTGAAAGCTTCTCACTATGACAACAAAAAAGACCATGCATTTTTTGATGCTATAATGAGTCGTAGTGAAAGCTTCTAACAACATAAAAACCATCGAGAAAACATAAGAAATATATGTGAGAGTTGTTTACACAAGGGAAGACTCAAATTTTTAAACATAATATTTATAAATTATTTTTGTTCCAGTGAGCGAGCAAAGTAATAAACTCTGGTATTATAAATAGAATGAAAACAACATTTTTTAAGTGAGATAAAAATTGCCAGCGAGGACTTTTAAAAAGACCAACATTTTTTTTAATGTTCTTACTTTTTTATTGGCCATATAAGAATTTTATCTTTGTGATACAACACACACACAATTAGCTCTATTATAATGACACATACGTTTCAATAAGCTTTAATTATATTTGAATTGCGGACCATCCCTCTTTATGAATTAATGAAAGTATATTTCAATAGGCCCTAATTATCATTCTCTCTCTCTCTCTCTCTCCATTGAAACTGAATTATTACATTGCCGACTGTCACCTAAAAGCATACTTTTCCCGATTTACAGTAGCAACAAATAATGGATTCAATAGGCCTGCCCCCCCCTCCTCTTTTTTTCTCTCTATGAATTAATGGACACACACCGTATAACCAATGGTACTTAAAAAAAAAGAAACATTGGTTTCCTAGAAAAATAGTATAATGCTTAGTACTTATAAAATAGCAGCATGGTGGTCTAGTGAGAAGAGAAACAGCTGTCAGTAGATGATGCCTTTTGTTTTGGTATATTTCATGTGGGCTTTTGCTGTCAATATTATTCAGACAATGTACGTCATACCTTTGGACGTACAGTCCAGAGGTATAATTAAAATAACCACTTCACGGCCGTCTAGACAAATATTTATTCATACAATGTACGTCAAAGGTCCACGTCCTTGATGTACTTTGTCATAACTGACGTACAAAGGCTTCGGCTATAGTGAGAAGAGAAGCAGCTGTCAGTAGATGATACCTTTTGCTATATTTCATGTGGCCTTTTGCTGTCAATATTATCCAGACAATGTACGTCATACCTCTGGACGTACGTAATAACCACTTCACGGCTGTCTAGACAAATATTTATTCAGACAATGTACATCAAAAGTAACCTCTCCACGTCCTTGATGTCATAACTGACGTACTTCGTAACATTCCCCCCAGACGTCTGTATTTGTTCACGTAGGCGTGGCTACGAGTATAAAAAGAGGGACAGACTCAGTCGCTTTAGCCGATCGCTATGGACCATCTCCTATCGTTGAAGCCGAAGAAGTTCTTCGACCGGTGCCACGGAGAGATCCGTCGTTGGCGCGACCTGATGGCCAAATACGAGGACCAGACAGCAAAGCATCACGCCAAAGTGTGAATGGTTGTCGAGATGCACGGCTTCTGGCTCCAGAGCCAGCGGCGGTTCGTTCCGAGGAAGATGAGCATCGTTCCAGTGTTCGTCAACGAGCCGGGCTACCACTACTCTTTCGATCTGGGTAAGCATCAACCGGCGAATAAGCGGCAGATTGAGTACGAAAATAGGCGCATCCACGGACTTCCTTTTCACCCTTCCATGGAAGAGCATTGCTCGGATCTGAAGGAGCTCACCACCATGATCCGAGACGCTCTCCAACACTTCAAAGACCGAAGACACACGCTCATTGCCTTCAGAGGGGGTCAGAAAGAAGTCTTCCTCAACGGTTTCCACACGTTGAACCTGGACAGCGTCCGTTGTCCGTCCAGCGATCGGCTCGTACCTACCTCCGACATAGGGTGGAACTGCCAGTTGCACGGAACGACGATGGAGCACACGTGCTCCTACGTCCGTGCCAAGGCAATTAAGAAGTGGAATCTTCAGCAGTTGGAGGCTCCACCAAAAGGAAGTTTCACCCAAAGACCCGAAGTGGACACATGGATCGCTGGAAACCGTCAGCTATTCCTGCGCCTTCAGCCATTCCTGCGAAGTCTGTCATTCCCGAAGTGGACACGTGGATTGCCGAGGACTGGAAACCGTCAGCCATTCCTTCAGTTGCAGTCATATCTGCGCCGTCTGCCATTCCTGAAGTGGACACATGGATCACCGAGGACTGGAAACCGTCAGCAATTCCTGCGCCCGTGCCGTCAGCCATTCCCCGTCCTGAAGGGGAACCCGTGGATCGCCGAGGACTGGAAACCGTCAGCTATTCCTGCGCCCGTGCCATCAGCCATTCCCCAGCCTTCAGACCCTGCAGAAATGCCGTCAGCCGAATGCATAGAGATGGAGCTGATAGCACGATTCCTGGCCTCCATGGGATATCACAGAGTGCCCGGTTCGACGCCATTCGTCGACGTTGTGTAATATAAAAAGAAAGTTTAAAAAAATATCTTCCTAATCGTCTGATCGATCGGAATATATATAAAATTCATAGTGTCTTCTAATAATTTTGTGAACATTATGTAATTGAACGTGCTTCATAATTAAAGGTGGAAGCTTCTTTTCATATTTGTTTAAATTCTGTTTTAATAATACTTGACAACATAAACATTCCAGTGATTGTCCGTTGAAAGGTATGTTTGAAAGAGGATCATAATATATAATTTTTTTTAAGGCTGTAGGCTCTTTTCTTATAATTCCGTCATAATCATGAGTTAGATATACTACTGGGTGACGCAACATGAGGAAAATTTCGTATTGATATGATAAATATCCAAATTGTGCTATCATTTTTTGACACATGTAAACACAAGCATCCCTGTCGTTACAACTATAATGAAGCTAATCGAAATGCTAATATAAAAATGTTTTTGTCAAAATATAAAGCTGGCTCATCGATGATATCATTTATAATGTTTTCCTTATCATAAAATGCTGAATATAGTTTTTTAAGTAGAACAACCGGATGGTTTTCAACTTCTGGAAGGTAATAATAGCCTTCGGGAAGCTTTACAGAATTATAATGAAATGATTGGTTAAAATATAAAACATTTTTTCAATATTTCTGTGCGGCTTTATGTTGTTCCAATTTGCAATAATACACGTCAATAACATTATTTGAGGGAAACAAAGGGCGAAATAATTCATTTTTAAGATAAAAAGCAGCAGTACTACCTTCGAGATCGCGAATGTCTAAATCTGCACCACTACTGAGTAGTAATTGTATTTCTTCTTCTTTGGTATCTCTATCTTGCAATGCCATCATTAAAGGAGTTTGTCCTTTTTTGTTGGTATTATTCACGTTGACACCCATGGTGAGAAGTCTGCCAAGTATTTGAGGATTTCTCAATGATTTATCAAAGTACACTGATAAAGCGTTGTCACCTTTGTGATCTTGAACGTGTGGGTTAAATCCAGGAATACCAACCATCCAATTGAAGTATGCTTCATGATTTAAGCAAGAAAATAACGGTCTTCGGTGTTCAACGCCGTTTACATCCGCACCAACATCAATCAGATATTTTAGTTTCGTATTACGTGAAAAGACTTCCGTTAGTTGATCTTTTGCACAATTCAATCCAGGTTTTTAAAACAGGAAGATGTAAATCATCCAAACAGATCACGTTTGGATTTAAGAAAAGGTTTTTTTTTTATTGGAGGTTTAACGATCGCGGTGAGCATCTCAATGGGCTATAAGCAGTCGCCCGTCCCTAATTTTGGGTCACTGGTTCCAGGGAAGGGAGAGAGTCAGTGCCGTAAGACAAACACAATATCCATGCCTGACCGGGATTCGAACCCGGACCCCTTTCGGACGAATGATCAGAGGCCATCGCTTAGACCACTGCTTAAGAACAGTTCATCCAATAACCATGGATGATCCTGTGGACAAAAATAAGGTGATATTTTTTCAAAGTTACGTAACATTTTCTATAATGTAGATCGAACTTGACTGTCTATTTTCGCGAAATCCAATTTGCGAGATATATATTTGGTCATAAATGAAGTATATACAGACATTATGCAATTTGTAGTGTATGCAACGTATTAATATAGTATTACAATAAATAATGTTTCAACCTATTATCTTTATTAATATATTTTTCCAGCCAAATTTATATAAACGACTCATCTTTGCTGCATTAAGAGAGCCCCCCCCCTTTTTTTCATTAATAGAGCATTGTTTGGGTAAAATCAAGAATACAGTACTTATTAAATATACTTTCTGCAGTATTCCGATAGCATCCTCAGGGGGGGGAGCTAAAGAAGTAGGCGAATTCATTGAAAGTCATAGTTGCTTTAGGAGTCGACTTTAGTAAGATCCATGAGCTCAGCTGAATAAACAATTTCCGCCAAGGAAAAACGCAACTTTTCCGGTCTCAGTGTCGTGAGAGGGCGCCACAATGCAGGCGCCGAATGAATTATTCTCTGGTTTCACGGCTGTGAGCCATTGGTGTCATGTTTTTTTTAATAGAGAATTATTGAAGCCTTTATTCTCACTTTGCAACATTCTCATAAAAGGTCTCCCCCTTTTTTTTAAACAAGTTTTATAACGAGGTTGAACCATTGGTGTCATATATATGGTGACCTCACGCTAAAAAAATACTCTTCAGATTAGTTTCAGCAATGTTGTGTGAATAACGGGGAGCCTTCCCTTCTAGCGATTATAACGGAAACGCTTTAGATGGGTTGCCTTCTCTTCTAGCGTTATAACGGGGAGATGGGTTGCCTTCTTTTTCTGTATGAAACTACACATCACGTGATCTAGAATTTTAAAAATCTTTCGGTTTTATACAGGAGGGACTGTACATCAGAGTGCATTGCATTTCAAGATCAGTATTTCGAAGCATTTTCCATTTATTGTCCAGTGTTTGAATATCAGTTGGAGAAATCACACTGGGAAAGAAAGAAACTAAAACAGCAACTCATGGAAACTTCTTTCCCAGGACACTGACAGGGGTAACAACATCCAGAGGCTGCATAATGGATTTTTAGCATTATCAGAAAATAAAATTTTTTGGTTAAGTTATCCAGTTAAAATGTAAGAGAAAAACAAACTACTGTTGACAATTCAATAAAATAACAATGAACTACAGAAAAATGTCTGAACTACTAACGCCAACCAACCACGTGTTAACACAAATTAGCTACCACTACCTATCAAGAAGGCCCCAGAGCGCAGTGGTCTAAGTGCTAGCTTTTGATCATTCATCCTAGATGGATCTAGGTTCGACTCTCTGTGATACAATAATGGGTGTTGTGTTTACTTAATGGCACTGGTTCTCTTTTTTTTTTTTGATTGGAGGTTTAACGACCACCGTGAGCAACTCAATGGGCTATAAGCAGTCGCCCGTCCCTAATTTAGGGTCACTGGTTCCAGGGAAGGGAGAGAGCCAGCACCGTAAGACAAACACAATATCCAGGCCTGACCGGATTCGAACCCGGACCCCTTACGGACGAATGACCAGAGGCCAGCGGCACTGGTTCTCTCTCTCTCTCTTTCCTGGAACCAGTAGCCCTACATTAGGGGTGGCCGACTGCTTATAGCCCATCGAGCTGTTCACGGTGTTAGTTAAAACAAAACAGGTTTCCCTACCTCTACATCAGGGATCGTAGCAGTTATGTATATTTCTCATTTAAGGAACAAGAGCATTGTAGAATATCCATTATGGCAATTATCCGTTTGTACACAAATATAATACCCAAGTTTACCAACCATTTCAAACAGATTATTAAATCCTGTTAAATGTTTTTTTTCAAAAAATTAAAATACATTATGTAAAATTCGTTGTGTTTCATATAAATTCTTCAACAGTATCACTAAAAGTGTTCCGAAAAATTAGAATTTAATGAAACATGGAGAAATCAGTGGAAATAAGGCGTTTTTCAAAAAAAGTCACTAAATGTGTGAAAAAATCAGTAGATCTGCTGATAAATCAACAGGCCTGGCAACCCTGCTAGCCCGCCCACTTGAGCAAAGAATATCTAACGCTTAAAGAAGGTCAACTCTCATAGAGAAAATACAATGAGGTTAGAATACAACGTAAAGCAGGCGGTAACAGCGCCACGACCTCTTAAGAGATAATATGATCTGCGGGAAAGTTAACATTCAGGAGCAAAACACGTTAGGGCGGGACTACGGCCCTGATTTTTTGAAAATATTTTTTTCAAAAAATTAAAATACATTATTATTATTTTTTTTGATTGGAGGTTTAACGACCACCGTGAGCAGTTCAATGGGCCATAAGCAGTCGCCCGTCCCTAATTTAGGGTCACTGGTTCCAGGGAAGGGAGAGAGCCAGTGCCGTAAGGCAAACACAACATCCATGCCTGACCGGGATTCGAACCCGGACCCCTTACGGACGAATGATCAGAGGCCAGCGCCTTAGACCACTGCGCCACAGGGGCGGCAAAAAAATACATTATGTAAAAATCGATATGTTACGTATAAATTCTTCCACAGTATCTCTAAAAGTGTTCCGAAAAATTAGAATTTAATGAAACATCAGAAAATCAGTAAAAATAAGGCGTTTTTCAAAAAAAGTCACTAAATGTGTGAAAAAATCAGTAGATCTACTGATAAATCAGTAGGCCTGGCAACCCTGGTTTGAGCAGAGACGGAAGTTGGGGCAGGAGAGGAGGAACCGCCAATTAAGAAACTATTAACTAAGATGTAAACAAGCTGCGTCATGACTTCGACGACGTATACGAACTACAAGTGGATTGGCAACGGTTGGTTGGTGTGAAGTTGGCTCTCCTGTTTCTAATCGGTGAACCCGGTAGGATACTGCGATTTTTGGGTGTGTCGTCGTTGGCGAAAGCGTTCTTGTTTCGTTGCATTTTTGAAACAGCGGCTTTCTGTTTCCTCTTCTATTTTTGTTTCTTTGCCTGCTAAAGTTTTGCAGGCGGTTGGTTCTTCCCATATCCAAGGTAGGATATTTGTCTTTGCATGATCTTGTCTGTTGTGGTCTGTTGATTCGGGGTGTGCCCTAACTGCCACCGGTGGGTCAGGCGGGGATGGGGGACTCTGATTCCTCGACTCCGGCTAAAAGAATGCGTTCTTCACCGGGTGATGAGCTTCCTCAGCTCGGTGGTTTGCTAGTTCCAGTTAATGATTTTGTTTGTTCGATTCAATCGTCTCCTCACCGCCCCGGTGGCGCAGTGGTCTAAGCGATGGCCTCTGATCATTCGTCCGAACGGGGTCCGGGTTCGAATCCCGGTAAGGCATTAATGCTGTGTTTGTCTTACGGCACTGGCTCTTTCCCTTCCCTGGAACCAGTGACCCTAAATTAGGGACGGGCGACTGCTTATAGCCCATTGAGTTGCTCACGGTGGTCGTTAAACCTCCAACCAAAAAAAATCGTCTCCTCAGGAATTGCTGCGTAGGGCATTTGCGAGCGGAGTGACTGCAATTAGGTCAGATATCTCTTCAAGATTGGTGGACATCTTCAGCTCAGATTCGAACGAGCAGTTTCTTGCCACGGATATCTTCTCCGGCGACACCACGCTCAGGATTATTAATTTATACATTCCCTCTCCTCCCCTCTGGGTGCTCTTGCTTGGACGGATCGAACAACTGCTCACTGATTGTTGTATGGTGGTTGGGGATTTCAATATTCATCCCCCTAGCTGGGGTTCTGCTTCTCCGAGCAGTGGAGGTACTGGGTTCGTGGACTGGCTTTGCTCGCAGGATCTTTGTCTCCTAAACTCGGGAGCTTCTACCTTTTGCAGGGTGTCAAGTTGTTCTGTTTCGGACCTCACCATGTGCTCTGTTCAGCTGGTTGCATACTGCTCCTGGTCTGTGGATAGTGACCTCTACGGTAGCACCCATCATCCTGCATAACAACATTGGAGGCAGGGATGTTTGGCTATCCTCCCCCTCCTTTACTGGGTCTGCAACCAGTTGCTTGGTCAGTGGCTTGGCCTTCTATCCAGAAGATTATCCGTGGTGAACTTCCTTCCACTCCTGACGGTGCCGCTCTGATCCTGGACCGCATTTCCCTGATTCTCCACGCTTCTCGTCGGCCCAGCGGTCAGCGTCGATGTTGGTCTCCCTGGTGGGACTTTGATTGTGCTCAGCGGCTTCGCAAGAAACGCCGCCTCCTTCTCTATGCCAAGTCATCCGGCTGCCTCTTTGCTTGGTCATTATATCGGCAGGAAGAATGGAATCTTCGCCACCTCCTCACTCTTAAGAGACGTGCCTACTGGAAGGCACAATGCAACGATACCTCGAGGCCAGGTTTCGTTTTCTCCCTCTTGCGCCGTCTGAAATCTCATGTTGGTTCGAGCCCGGATCACCTGCTGCTTCGGATTGACGATTTCCTTGTTGCTGATCCGGCGGAGCAGGCTTCGGCGTTTGGTGAACTCTTTTCCACAGCCTCTGGCTGTTCGGTGCACTCCTTTTCTATTGACCATGATGACTCTTCTCTTGAGATGGATGCGTTACTTACTGCCGGTGAAGTTGCCGGGGCTATTAATGGATCGCCACGACGCTCTGCACCCGGCCCTGATGGATGTACTTACGAACTGGTGAGACGTATATGGAGGTGGAATTCGTCTTGGCTGGTTGACCTCCTTAACCTCTTTTGGTCTGCCGGCGTTCATCTTTCATGCTGGAAAGAGCCCCGGGTGATTCCAATAAGGAAGCCTAACAAACCTGCTCTCGACTTATCATCGTACCGAATGATCACTCTCACTTCAGTTTTTTCGAAGATCTTGGAGAAAATCCTGGTCTCTCGCCTAACAGACTTCATTCTCTCTCATCAACGGACCAACAAGCTGCAATTCGCATTTTTGCCAGGACGTTCCACATTGGCGTGCCTTCTGTCGATCCAACGTCATCTTCTGGTGGCTCGAGCTCGACATAGTTATGTTCTTCTGGTGTCCTTGGACCTTCAGGCGGCATATGATTCGGTCTGTCATCCTGCTCTTCTAGGTAAATTGGCTTCTCTGGGTGTTCGTGGATGTCTTCTCCGTTGGCTGGCTGACTACCTTGCTCGGCGCAGATTTCGCGTTCGTTGGCGGGGAACGGTGTCTTCCTCCTTTCCGCAGTGTCGAGGTGTTCCCCAGGGTAGCTCCATTTCACCTATCCTTTTTAACTTATACAATGATGATGTGGTAGATTGCTGTCATCCGAATGCGCATATGTTCTTATTTGCAGACGATATTTTTATTGTTTCCTATAGTTCCAACCGGGCGGCGGCACTTAGCTATATGCAATCCTCTTCGGATTATATCGTTCAGAGGGCATCTTCCTGGGATTTACGTCTCTCTCCTTCTAAAAACTTCGCGGTTGACTTTTCTCGTAAGCGCCGGTCGCCTTCCCCTCCTTTCCTGCTGGGCTGTGACTCAATGACTTGGCAGTCCTCCATCAAGATTTTAGGGGTCTGGTTTAACTCCTCCCTGACCTGGTCTTCACACCTCACGCACGTCAAGAAGTCTGTCTTCCGAGCCTTGTCTGCTGTTAAAGTTGTTTTTCATCGCCGGTGGGGTCTTGGCTTCCCCAACGCTCTCGCCGTTGTCGTTGCTGTGATTCGGCCTATTCTGGAATATGCGGCTCCGGTCCTGTTCGCCTCCCCCACCTATCTCTACGACGCTCTAGAAGTTCTGCTCAACCATGCACTCCGTGCAGCCATTCACCTCCTTCGTTCGACGCCTGTGGCGGTCTTGCGTGCCAAATGTGGAATCGCTAGCGTG
The DNA here is from genome assembly GCA_039090855.1 of Macrothele yani. Classification (NCBI taxonomy): domain Eukaryota; kingdom Metazoa; phylum Arthropoda; class Arachnida; order Araneae; family Macrothelidae; genus Macrothele; species Macrothele yani. The sequence continues at coordinate 8,594,011 of CM076998.1, read as the reverse complement.
CGTTCTCGAATACCCTCCTGACAGTCCGATTTTTGTACCGCCACTTGTCGATGGGTCAGCGTTCGCCTATCGCTCATCTTCTTCTGGAAGAGATCCCATGGCTTTCCCCTTGGGATCGTACTCAGTCGCTTCCAACAGGAGCCGTTTTTCGTCAACAGCGATCTTCTTCAGGCTCTGCCGGCTCCTCCTGTTTCGTCTGCACCCTGCTACTCGATTACTTGCTCGGGTCTCCTTTTTCCGCAACGATATCTGCATCCGATGCTTCTCAGACATTGCTTTGGGGTGTTCTTGGCCCAGTTCTCAGCGTCGCACCACATCGCTGCTACTGACGCTTCGAAGATTAACTCCTCGGTGGCAATCGGGCATTTTTTTTCACGGAACAAATCCAGCCGTTCGTTCTCCTTCTCGACTATTTCCTCAGTGTTCTCGGCTGAAGCGTGGGCCTTAATATCAGCGTTTGAATTTGCTCCCGGCCCGTGCGGTGGCCTCTTGCTGCTTACGGATAGTCGTTCTGTTCTACAGGCCTTGTTGGCATTAAATCGCAAATCTCAAGACATTATCGTTCTTCTGCATGATTCTCTTCAACACCTCTGTTCTTTCTACGAGGACATTGTGCTCGTTTGGTGCCTGGCTCATGTTGGTCTTCCAGCGAATGAGGACGCTGACGCTGCCGTCCGACGGGGCCATGCCTCTGATCGTTCGTCCGAAAGGAGTCCGGTTTCGGATCCCGGTAAGGCATGGATGTAGTGTTTGTCTTACGGCACTGGCTCTCTCCCTTCCCTGGAACCAGTGACCCTAAATTAGGGACGGGCGACGGCCTTTGAGTTGCTCACGGTGGTCGTTAAAAAACTTCCAATCAATCAACCTGCTTACAGTGCATATCGGAGGGTTTGTTTTGGAGTGACAACCCCTCCTTTCTCAACTTCCGTCTCTGCTCAAATGTATTCTTCGTTGGACTTTCGGAACGCTTCCGTTGCAAAACGTAAAGTTCGCGCCTTAGAGAAATTTATTACTCTCTCAAGACGCTTCTCCGTGAGGACGCTCCATTTCTAGCCTTCCTTCTCATGAGCGTGCCCCTTTGATGGACTTTTGTGCTGCTCTTGTGACTTCACGTGCTGGTCGCAAGGAGGTTCTCCTCCGTATCTGGTAGTGCATCTTCAAGAGTCTTAGTGATCAGGAGATATTTTAGCTATTTCCGCATAGCCAACTAGTTGCTGTGAGGCACAAAACTTAGTCTATAGGCCTCATCGTCTTATTAAAAAAAAATAAATAAATATAGATATCGCTCTCGCCAGACGCTAGTCGCTAGTCTCAGCTGTTTTGGTGGTTGTAAAGACCAAATTTGTTTAGGTGAAAAGGTGTAATATGACAGCTCTTTGCGATCAAGTTAGAAACTCTTTGTGGCACGCTTTTAAAGCTTTAGGTAGTTGTAAAATGGATGGAACTGTTCCCAAATCACGTCTAAAGGTAATGGAAAGCAGGAATGTTGCCGTAAATATATATATTTTAAAGTATTATACAACAGGTGGTTTGTTATGATTGATGATATACCATCATGACTACTGTATATCGGCCAACTTCGGTTTTACAGTGTTTTTTCATTTGGCTGTGAAATAATGGAATCAATAATAGGCTCAGAGTAATTTCCATAGTTTTTTTTTTTTTGTGGCTCATATCATATTTAACAGTCACAGCATGTTTGCTCACATGCAATATTGCCGCCCCGGTGGCGCAGTGGTCTAAGCGATGGCCTCTGATCATTCGTCCGAACGGGGTCCGGGTTCGAATCCCGGTGAGGCATGGATGTTGTGTTTGTCTTACGGCACTGGCTCTCTCCCTTCCCTGGAATCAGTGACCCTAAATTAGGGACGGGCGACTGCTTATAGCCCATTGAGTTGCTCACGGTGGTCGTTAAACCTCCAATCAAAAAAAAAAAAAAAAACATGCAATATTAGATACAAAGTACAAGTCCTCCTGGACTTCTTAGCCTGTTGACACTCAGTGCAGATTATAGGTCTCTCCCAGTCTTTTAAAATGAATCAAACTTTTATGTAAGTACCATAGTACTGATCCAGTGCCGCCCAGGTGGCACAGTGGTCAAAGCGATGGCCTCTGATCATTCATCCGTAAAGGGGCCGTGTTCGAATCCCGGTGAGGCATAGCTGTTGTGTTTGTTTTACGAAACCGGCTCTCTCCCTTCCCTGGAACCAGTAACCCCAAATTAGGGACAGGTGACTGCTTATAGCCCATTGAGTTGCTCACGGTGGTCGTTAAACCTCCAATCAAAAAAAAAAAAAAAAAAAAACTGATCCAGTGTGTAGTCAAAGGGAAAATGGACTATAATTGTACTGTATTTCTACAATACAGTAGTGTCTCATATTGGTCCTGGACAAAAAGAGAAGTGCAGAACGGTACACCGGCAGCATGTGCCGGGTAAATATTGTTGAGCTATATATCATCATCATTGTCAACCATTATCAATCCACTGCTGGAAGAAGGTCTCCCCAAGTTTCTTCCACAATGGTGTTTCTTCCACAATGTTCTGTCTTGTGCCAGTCTCCTCCATGTTACTCCTGCATACTTTCGAAATTCATCCGCCCATCTCCCATGTGGTCTTCTGGGTCTTTTCCTGTCCCTCGGAATCCAGTCTAAAATTTCAGCTGTCCATCAATGGTCTGTCCATCGGGCAGTATGTCCAGCCCATTGCTATTTCAGGGAATTTACTCTGATCATGATGTCTTCCACTCTTGTCATTTTTCTGATCCACGAGTTCCTCTTCTTATCTATCCTGGTTACACCAAGCATGCATCTTTGAGTTGTCTGCAGTCTTTGTATGTCTCTTTTTGTTAAGGTCCACATCTCTGCACCATATGTAAGAACTGGAAGGATGCATTGATCAAACACACTTCTTTTAAGACATAATGGCATATTGCTATTGAAAATTATACTGTTTCTTCCAAACGCTCTCCAGGCAAGTTTTATATGCCGATTAATTTCTTCATCATTGATGTAACCTTCACTTGATATCTGCTGTCCAAGATAAATGTAGGTATTGGTTATCTCCAGCTTTTCCCCATCAATCGATAAATCTTCATTTCTTCTAAAAGCATTGTACCTCATTTTTGTCTTCTGAAAGTTCCATTTTAACCCCACTTCTTTAATTTTGTCAGCAAGTTCCTGGATCATACTCTGCAGTTCTGATGAGGTAGTTGCAAAAATGACTACGTCATCAGCAAAATGAAGGGGAGTTAGATAATTTCCATTAATCTTTATATATATATATATATATATATATATATGTTTTATTTAATTTCATTTTATTAATGTACAGTTATTTACTGTTATTCATACATTCCAAGGGACAAAAAACATGACTCAATCTTCATAACTGTCAATGAATTCCAGGTGCTGAAATGCAGATGTCCTGGCTGACCTGGTAGTTAGAGGTGTACGTTTTTGTCTCGTCTGCCAAGCTGGGCATAGATTCAAGTGTTTGTTGTGTGGTGCAGGCTTCCATCCTTTCGTGGAACCATCGGCCTTAAATTAGAGACAGATTGCTGTTTATAACTGTGCAACAATTGGAGTTGCTCAGGATAGTCACTAACCCTATAATTGAAAACCTGTTCTTGTAGAATAAATTAAGAAGCGTGGAAGTATTTACTACTGAAGAGTGCCTGGAGCAGTCTTTGCAATGTTAGCCTGTAGAAATGCTAGCAGTAATTGTATACAATTGCGAAACTAATTTCCCCGAAGAAATAATTCTTCATAAATACATGATAGGCATTATAATGCTATTATTGGCATATTTTCACTGTTTTCCATGTAACCACTTCCTTCAGAAAATTTTTGTCGTCCTGGAGCGGGAATCAAACTCGCACTTCCCAATTTCTGGTCAAGCATGCTAATCATTACACTACCCAGGACAAGGAAATTCCAAGCAACTGAATGTAGATATCTGAGAACCTTCAGATTTGTGCTAGTCGAAGCTATTCCTGCCCCATCGTAGCGTCTCATGACCTTTTCTCACATCCAGGGTTGGATGTAGGTCACAAATTCCACTGATAAAAGTATGTCATATACAATTAGGAAACGTATTTCCCTGAATACTCCACTGGAAATCGGGAGGTGCAGGTTCTGTTCCTGCTCCAGGATGACGAACATTTTCAAGTTTTCTGAAGGAAGTGGTTAAACATGCAATACAGTGAAAATCTGCCAATAATAGCAGTAATTGTATTTCAAATAAATTCAACTTGTATATTTATTTGGAGTGGCATGTCATGTTTGCAGCAATGAATACCTTACTGAAAATCTTGTTTTGCTACCCCGGTGGTGCAGTGGTCTTAGGCGAAGGCTTGCTTATGATCATTCGTCTGAGTTGGGTCCAGATTTGAATCCTGGTGAGGTATGTAGTTGTGTTTGTCTTATGACACTGGCTCTCTCCCTTCCGTGGAACCAGCGTCCCTAATTTAGGGACGGGTGACTGCTTATAGCCCATTAAGTTGCTCACAGTGGTCGTTAAACCTTCAATAAAAAAAAAAAAAAAAAAATTTTTTTTTTGTTTTTTTTCAAAGACCATTTCCAAACAGGGATGTTTCTAGCTTTTAAAATGAAGGTGGGTAAGTAATTTTTTTGCTGGGAAGCTTTATTTACCAAACACTGTAAAAAAAATAAAATATTGTGGAATAACTTTTTACGGGTCTTTTAGAGGTTATTTTTAATGAAAGTTGGTTGTCAAATTTTCGAACTAAAGCCTAGTTCGTCATCAGGACTATGTCACTGGAGTAGTTGCTGCCACTCAATTGGAAGAGACCATCCGCAATTATCGTTAATTGTGGTACTTCTTCTTCTTGCTATTTCGATCCCTTCTTCTAGTTTTCTCTTTACTAAGTTTGACTGGTGGGCGATTATTTTCACTGAGTCCCAATTTATGGAGTGTCCACTTGCTTGTACATGTCTGTCTAGCCCTGTTTTGTTCCCAATGTTCCTAATAGCTGCTTGGTGTTCTTTCATTCGGACCTTAATACTTCTCCCTGTTTCTCCTATAGTAACTGCGGACTCAGCTATATAGGAGAAACAGGGAGAAGTATTAAGGTCCGAATGAAAGAACACCAAGCAGCTATTAGGAACATTGGGAACAAAACAGGGCTAGACAGACATGTACAAGCAAGTGGACACTCCATAAATTGGGACTCAGTGAAAATAATCGCCCACCAGTCAAACTTAGTAAAGAGAAAACTAGAAGAAGGGATCGAAATAGCAAGAAGAAGAAGTACCACAATTAACGATAATTGCGGATGGTCTCTTCCAATTGAGTGGCAGCAACTACTCCAGTGACATAGTCCTGATGACGAACTAGGCTTTAGTTCGAAAATTTGACAACCAACTTTCATTAAAAATAACCTCTAAAAGACCCGTAAAAAAAGTTATTCCACAATCACTATGAATAGAGGTGCCATAAATGCATTTACAACTAGAAATAAAATATGTTAATGCTTTTTACTACCAGTTACAAAGGAACTCATGCAATCCCCTTTTCTTTGGGTACATGCTCATTACTTTTGGAACAGTGTTGAAGTTTTTGCACTCTTTGGAAGGTAAAAGAACCCAAAGTTTGGAGTCTTCTTAATTTTCCATCAGTTTTTAATAAAACCTAAAGAGTTGAATACCTGTACAACAAACATAACATACTGCCACTTGTATCACTCACTGATTAAAAGAAATTTCATGCTTAAGAAGAGGATCTGAAAGTAAATGTTTTTGTCGATTAGAGTTGAGGGGAAATAACGAGACGCAGACACAATACTTTCCCTTCAACTCCCTCCAAGCCAGCAACTTTGTTTTTCATTCCTCTCGTCTAAAGCATTTGTCAGCCACGTCTTGCTCCCTCACTTCCCCAGGGCAGACTTAAGAGTTCTGCTATTGCTTTTGACTCCACTTTCTCTGTGTGAGTCCCCTACTTAATAGCAAACAAACAGAGTAATTAGTGATGATCTTCTTCAGTGAATTCATATCCACCTTCCTCATTTACTCTTGGCCATACTGATATGATTATAAAGGCTTAACTTAAGGATTTGGAATAATGAAGAACAACTGAAGTTTCATGACCACGTAGATGCTATATTGATAACCCAGTACTACGGAAAAGTAAACAATGCACTTCCTAGGGGAAAATATGTAGAGCTATCTGACCAAAAACACAAGATTCATTATTACTTGGCAAAGTCCAGATTATATTTTAAAATTGAAAAAATGGCACATCGTGAACTAGTTGGGCAGCAGGGTGGGTTGCAGCCCACCCTTGCATTCTCTTGGAGACATTGCTGTTTTCAAACCACATATGAGATAAACATTTATTTGTCATTGCCAACATGAACCCTCTTTGGTTTAATCTTCTAATTGCAGCACTGTAAATTATTTGTTGGGTATATTTACCAAAAATTATACATATATTTTGAAAATTGTAAATATATACAATAAAGTACTGTTAAAATTTTAATGATAAAATATTTAAGCAGTTTTTTCACAAAACGTACATTCAAGGGGCTATAAGTGTCGGTCTGTTTTTGGCAAATGAAAACAAATTATTTTTAACCTCATGAATGGAAACACCTACTATAACTATAGTCTTGAGAAAAGGTAGTACTACTACCTGAAAATTTGACTTGGAAATTTCCTTTATTTCTGAGGAAAAACCCATAATTTTGAGATAATGTAAAATATTTGATATTTAGCTGGGAAAATAGTCCAGCTTTACAAATATCTAGGTTAGTGCTTTGACCTTTCCAAAGAAAGGTAGGTTTTCATATCTGGGTTCCACAGTGGCTGACAAAAAATAATTCTAATTTCCAAGGAATAATTGCCAATCAGAATAATGCTTGTTACGTTCTGATTGCCTGAAAATAATAGGGATTGCCATGGCCAATACAGCTGTACACACCATAAATAAATTTTTTAACTCGGGTAACAATAAAATAAAAAATAAAGATCTTATTTCATTTTATGGATTTAAACTTTTTTGTTACTCCTCAGACATTCTGGCCTGCCTCAGAAGCATATCAGAAACAGTAATTAAATTTGGATCCAAAGTGAAGTAAGACTGTTTCCTTCTTGCCATCTTGGAATAAAGCAAATGTTTGATGTACCCCAACTCACTGCAGTTTTGCATAGTTATCAAACTTTTAGATTGCCTTACTAAAAGCTCTTCCTCTCTTTTTGTACTGTGTTAAAATTTTACAAGTAATTAGACATTTAGGCATCTGCTTACTTTGTAGACATGTCTTAGGACTTTCTGTGTTACCAAGTTCTGAAAAAGATTCTGTTATTGGGGTCAAACTGTACAGTAATAAATAGTTTTGTTTTATGCATTATTTTATTGTGCATCAACAGTATAGCATAGCCCATATATGAGGTTTGTCACAAAAATAATGAGATTAGTGATAGCAGGACTGGATGTAACTTTTGCGTGGCCCAGGATGAAATTTCATAGTGGAGCTCTGAGCAAAATTTCATTGCACATCCTAGAAAATGCATCTTATATTTTAATAAATCATTACATAAAAAGATGTCATCCATAAAGAACACATGTGAAAGCGATCATAAAGAAAAAGTTATTATTGCAAGGAAGTGTTGGCTTTAAGCTTAAGAAAAAGACCTCAATGTGGATTGAAAGTTTAGAGAGATAGAGTAAAAAATGTCAAAATCTGGGATTTTCTTTCTGGGGAGAGGGAGTTGAGATTGTATTGTGATACATGCAAAAACTTTCTTGCAGTATGATAAAATGACAACTTCAACTAATCTGCACAGGGAATAACTGTGATCCCCCTAAAACAAATTTGCGGCCCGGTGGCGCAGTGGTCTAAGTGGTGGCTTATGACCATTCATCCGGGATGGGTCCGGGCTCGAATCCTGATGAGGCATGGATGTTGTGTTCGCCTTACTGCACTGGTTCTCTCCCTTCCCTGGAACCTGTGTCCATAAATTAGGGATGGGCGACTGCTTCTAGCCCACAGAATTGCTCATGGTGGTTGTTAAACCACCAATCAAAAGAAAAACTAAATAAATTCATTTAAATAGTTTTTTTTTTACCCTGATACATGTTTTAGTGATTAATTTTGATGCAAGGCAGAGTAACTGACAAATTAGTAACCTTTTTAATTTTATATGTACGCATGTGTGAAAATCCCCCTTTCCTTGTTTTTTTTAAATTACCAGTACTGTTTTAAAAGTCACTGAACTTGTGGCCTCCATATATAGTCCAAAAAATGTTTGGTATTGTTCTTATTTTTTAAAAATTTGCAGTAGTGTGCAAAAGTACTGCATCACCTGCAAAAACTGAATTTTTAAGTTTAACTTATTTTTTTAACTAACTAATTTTCATAGTTATTTCATCGATTATGTGTAATTAGATGCAAAATTTAATGGTAATTTCAAAGATGTCTTAGTGTTTCCTGTAGCTACTTCTGTTCTTAAGATATGACATAAAATATGGGGTTTCATAAACATTGAAATTCATTTACTAATCAAAAACAACTATTATGGGAATTTCCAGTACTTCCAATATTGGATTTTCGTTAGTAAAAGTCCGCTATTGAAAAGTTAATTAATTTTTTGACGTGCATTAATGCAATTGCATATAGTTTCTACAGCAGATAAGAAAGAACCAGTAAAAGCAATACTTGCAGAAAATAACTATCCTAAAGAAGAAATTGAGAAGCTTCTGAATTTTAATGGTACAAAGAACCCACAAAAGCAACAAGTAAAATTCACAAAAACAATTTCTTATCACAAATGTTTATTTATTTGAGTCTTTAAAGAGAATTAGTAAGAAGTACAATATTAGGCTAGCTGCAAGTTTAGAGAACAAAGTTAAAAATTTTTTCCCTAAAATAGTTCAAAGAGAAGAAGATATTTTAAAAATGCAAGGTGTAGTCTATGAAGTGAAATGTAGTTGTGGACTATCATAGGTGAAACAGGTCGCAGACTAGAAACTCGTACAGCAGAGCATAAAGTTGCTATAAAAAATTGCTCCAACAAGACTGGTTTAGATAGGCATGTTAGAGAAACTAGTCACAGCATGGATTGGAATTCCCTTTTAAAGTCATCAGTTTCCAAAGCAATTTTCAAAAAAGAAAGCTAAAAGAAGGAATAGAAATTGAGAAAAATCAAAATTCTATTATCAATGACTGCAAAGGATTTTCTCTGCCTAACATCTGGCAGGATTTGATGAAAAATAACCATAACCTTCAAGGTTAACCATAACCGTGATAGTGATGGGAATAAGTGACAACAAAAAGACAGCCTGAAGAAGGAGAAGAGTTTTCTCCAAAAATTTAGAATTTAAATACAAAAAATTCCTAGTAAACAATTTCCATAATAGTTGTTTTTAATTAGTAATTGAATTAAGAAACTAGGAAGCCAATTCTCAACATGGGCTTTATTCAAAGAATCGAAATTCATGTTAGCTGCATGTCAGTTGTTACAGCCAATCATAGACATTCTTTTACCTGATTAGCTGCTTCCTAATGCTATCCTAATCCTACTCCAGCCTTTATAAGGGTTGATGCAGAGCTACTAGAGCATTGTAGTGGTCGCTTCTTGTTATTAGGTTATAATTTGTGCACATTCTCAATAATGGTTAAAAATGTGGAATTGTTCACAGCAGACAGAGTAAAAATAGTTGTTCTGCATGAAGAGGGATATTCTTCAAGGCAAATCGGTGAAAGAGTGGCCTGTAATCAATCTACAGTTATTAGGCTATTGAAGAAAGTAAAAGACACTGGTGATATTAAAATATGCTTGCAGTGGGTGGCCCAGATCCACACTTGGCAGACAGAAGGCTCAATTCACCAGAATTGCTTCAGAGATAGTCTGAAGTAACTGATGTTACTATTAGTACATCTACTGTTAGGAGGAAGCTGCTTCACTGTGATTAGGGTAGTAATTTTATTGCGGGAAAAAAAGGGCAAAATTCACATGGCGATTGCAGGGCAAATCATGAAAAGCTCGCAGCTTTTTGCAAAATTTCAGAATTTACCCTGAAATTTTTCCAAACCAGAACTTGAAACAATGTTTCAAGTTCTGGTTTGGACTTTGGAGTAGGATTACTTTCTGGTCTCCTCAAAAGTTCGACTTTCATGCTCTTTTCCGACACTTTGGATATGTAAGATGTGTTGTCTGTCACAAAAGTGGTTATATTTGCAAAAGGTATTTCATACTTATTAATGTGCTGAAGTATTGCCTCGTTGACTGCTTTAAAATTTACGGATTCCAAAGTGATGCACTCGAGAAAGATTGCAATCAAAGAGATTTCAGCATTACAACTTTCAACATTCGTTTCAGCTGATGGACCAGCAAGAATATTCGAAATGTACTTTTCTTCCGAATCAGTTGTTTCATCCGCCACGATGCTTACACCGAATACTGATTTAAAACAAATCTTTCACTTGTTGCTTGTGAATATCATATATTTTTGGCAAATAACATTTCCGCATCCAATTTGCATTTGGAATAACACCAATGTCTTTCAATGAATTTTCCATGTAATATTTTTAATGTGAGGTTATTTAGTTTGAGGAGTGGGATGTTAGCTGCACAAAAGGTGCAAGTTAATTTCAAAAGTTCAGTCGAGCTATGCTGTTCTTTAGTTCTTTTTTCAATTAATCCATCAACGTATTTCTGCATTATTTTCGGTTGACTGTTCGGACACATCCTTTTTTTTTTTTTTATGCAGCTTGCTTGCTAAAAATGCTTTTCACAACTACCCTTTCTTGAAAAATCCACTGGTATGTTGCAACATGAACAGAACAATAGATTTTTGTTCACATGAAATGTTCCCTTGCTATACTGCTTACATCTTTCAGATGCACTCATTTTACTAACGTGGCTTATTCTCAAAATTAACTCAATATCTAGAAGCTTTATAAACTAAATATTCACACGAAAGTACAAAAATTTTCTAAGCTAAGCGTCTGCGAAACTCAAACACTCCTTCTTGTGAGCTGCTTTTCCCAGCTAAAGCTACTAATACGATTGATGGCATCTAGTCTACGGTTTACTAGTGTGGCAAGTCGCCAAGGTCATTCAATAGTACCAATGGTGGAAATCACGAAAGACCACATGGATTCTTCAGCAGAGTGCATGTGACCTGTAGTTACCTGTCAAACCTGTTCAATAAGGGTCTCTTCGTAACGAACAATCTTGAGAAGAGTAATTCAATGTTTCAAGTTCTGGTTTGGACTTTGGAGTAGGATTACTTTCTGGTATATTTTTTGCATAAGTTGTAATGAAGACAGTAATAAAGCCATTTAATTATGAAAAATAAACTGAAAATTGTTATAGAAATTTTGGAAAAAATATAAAAAAAAATCTGAAATTCGCGAATATATTTGATATTCACAAAATTATAGCAAACACCCCTAAAATTCACGGAAAAAATTGAAGAAATTCGCACCACGAAACAATTTCTAGCCTAACTATGATTTATGTGGCTGCAAAGCTAACTATGATTTATGTGGCTGCAAAGCTAACTATGATTTATGTGGCTGCAAAGGTAGGTGTAAACCACTGTTAACTGCAAATTAAAGCAAGCGTAGACTTTAGTTGGCAAAACAGCATGTCTCGTGGACAACGAAGCATTGGGAAAATGTTCTTTTCAGTGATGAATCAGAATTTTGCTTTAATGGGAATCAGAGGTCTATGTAAGGAGATTCAAGTATGAAGAATTCATCCAAGTTGCTTAGTGACTACTATTAATCATCTGGTAAAGATCATGATTTGGAGCTGCATGTGTGCACATGGCATTGGAAACCTCCGTATATGGTAAATGCCCAGAAATACATCTGGATATTAGAAAACAAGATGCTACCATCATCTAAAAGACTTTATGATGGTAATTTTATTTTTCAAGATGACAATACCCCGTGTCATTGTGCTTAAAGTAGGGAGGAATATTCGTCAAGGCAAATCGGTGAACTGATTTGATCATCTTCAAGGCAAATCTTTATGACTGTTTTGATGCATTGGAAAAGTATTCTTGTTTTGTACACAATAAAGATCTTTATGACTGTTTTGATGCATTAGAAAAGTATTCTTGTTTTGTACACAATGGTATCTATTACCAACAAAAACAAGGCTTACCTATGAGCTCTCCTCTTTCCCCCTTACTTGCTGAAATTTATTTACAGAATATTGAAACATTAATTGTTGCCCCATCTCTCTTAAACCCCACCATTTGGTTAAGGTATGTGGACGACATCTTCAATATTCGGCCACAGCAGAAACACTCTGTTTGAACTCATGTCCTCCATAACTTCAAAATTCCTGCATATACAATTTTCTTCTCAAAAACAGATCGACAACAATATTAGTTTTCTGGATGTTAACATCAACATCAACCCAGACTTCTCACTTGGCCTCTCTGTTTACAGGAAACCTTCTGCCACCCATAATATCATCCCTTACTATTCTCGCACCTTTGGAAAATACAAACTGTCTGCTCTAAAGTCACACATTCACTGTGTCAACCTTATTGCAGGGTTCCCACGGTGCTTATAAATCCTTAAAAGTCTTTAAAAAGTGCTTATATTTTTTTGTGGTGCTTAAAAGTCCTTATATTTTCCCAAAAAGAGCAGAAAGTACTTAAAAGTGCTTATTTTTTATTTTGTTCAGACTTTTTTTTCAACTTTTCCACATTTGCCCATAAACTCAATCGGTTGTTTTCGTGGAGCACGTGAGTTCATATGAAATGCTATACCTAATTAATATTTGGAGCCTAGACACAGAGAAAAAAAAAAGTTGATGTCTTTATACACTGAGTGGCCACTTTATTATGACCGGCCCCTCAGTACTTCGTTGGGCCACCTTTCACCTTTAATACTGCGTCGATTCTTCGTGGCATGGACTCCACAAGATGTTGATAGGTGGTTTGTGGAATCTGAGACCATGCTTGATGAATAGCACTTTCCAGGAGTGTGAGATTGCAGGGTTGTGGATCCAGCTGTCTGATGGCTCGTTCAACTTCATCCCACAAATTCTCAATGGGGTTGAGATCTGGTGCCACCTAAGCAAAGTAAACTCACCAGCATGTTCCTGAAACCAATCCTGTACAATACGAGCACTATGGCAGGACGCATTATCTTGTTGAAAGTAGCCATCACCATTGGGATAAACCATCAAACATGACAGGATGCACTTGGTCTGCAATGATGTTTATATATGATGTGCCAGTCAGACATTTATCAACACAAAGTAAAGGGCCCAAAGCATGCCAGGAAAACATTCCCCAAACCATAACGTTGCCTTCACCAGCTTGAAGGGTTGTAGTTGGGGTCCATGCTTTGGTGCTGTTTCCGCCAAATTCTCACTCGGCCGTCGGCATGGTGCAAGTGAAAACGTGATTCATCGGACCACATAATTTGTTTCCAATTATCGGCTGTCTAATCTTTGTGCTCCTGTGCAAACTGGAGATGTTTTCTCTTGTTAGCTGCAGACAGCAAAGGTGTTCGAACAGGGGTCATCTATGCCAAATCAACCAAAAAATTTCAATATTCAAACTGACCATCTCAAATTTCAATGAAACCTTCAGGTATCATTCTCCCTAATAATATAAATGAGAATATATTTAAAATTTTTTTTTTATCTCATTGGGTTTTCATGTAATTAATTTTTTAAATTTTGAAAAATCGTCGTTTTTTGGCTTACCTAAACTTATTTAATCTTGAATTTCTAAAGTTCTATAAGGCCTGGATAGTTGTTTGACCATTCATTTTAAAAGAATTTCATAAGTTTTAATTTGGTATGCAACTTGACCATGCTCGGTGAAAAAAAATTATTATATGCCGCCCCAGTGGCGCAGTGGTCTAAGGCACTGGCCTCTGATCATTCGTCCGTAAGGGGTCTGGGTTCGAATCCCGGTCAGGCATGGATGTTGTTGTTGTCTTACGGCACTGGCTCTCTCCCTTCCCTGGAACCAGTGACCCTAAATTAGGGACGGGCGACTGCTTATAGCCCATTGAGTTGCTCACTGTGGTCGTTAAACCTCCAATCAAAAAAAAAAAAATTATTTAAAAAAAATTAAGATAGTGTTTGTTAAAATTTTTGAAAAAAATATATGTTTTTTGTAATATAAGTTTTGAATTCTGAAACTTTTAGAGTGGGATCTCAATGGGATCGGGAGCTATGGCAAAAAACTTAAAGTTACTGTACAAGTAATAATGGATTATAATTCTCGTTTTAGTGTGTTTACATTATAACAGACACTGTGTTTTAAAATCTACGTAATACATAAAAAAAATAATACATAAAAAAATAATACATAGTCAAACATAAAACAAGAGAAAGACAGTCCCAACAGGCTAAAAGTTTTACCTGGTAAAATTAATAAAAAATTTTTTAGTTAGCACTCAGAGTTGTAGTTATGCCAAAATAGTGATTTCTTAGTTCTTCTTTAATTTAACAAATAAGTTCTTATTTGCCTTTTTGGTTTCTAAGTCTGTAAGTCGATAAACTCTTCCTGTAGCTGTTGTAGGATCAACTTTTATTAAAACCTCACTTTTATGCACAGCTAGTATGTCAGCAAATTGTGGGTATTTGAAAGATGGAGAAGGGCCATGTGGTTCCAAAAAACTTATTTTTGCTTCATCTCCTTCTATTCCTAACACACAACGTAACCACCACTTGTCTGATTATTGGCATATAACAAAGCCAACAATGTCATTAATGTCCAGATCATCATCAGTGTCATCAGGTGAAACTATTTCTACACTTGATTCCTCTGAAAATGAGTAGCTTTTCACTAAAACTCTAGTCTCATTCACAGCATTGTAACTGTGAAATTGTTGAGTACCCTTTATTATTGATGTTGCTGTTTCAAACCTACTCTTCAAGGTCTTTTCAAGGCCTTGTATTCGTCTGTAGTGGAATACAAAAAAACTGATGTTGACAATATTGTCTTTAGCACAATCAAAAAGTTGGCGAGGGGTCATAATTTGATCATTGTAGACCATTCATAGACTGGCCAATGCCGCTAATCGTTTAACAGTTCCTCCGACACCATCACATGCATTTTTTCCATGTGACGATGCAAAGAAGTTCCATTCCTTCTTGATGCCAAAATCTTTCTCATGATGGTAGAGATTGAGAAAGTTTGATTTGTTTCTGTACTGTGATGACGCTCCATCTGAAAAGTAATTCAGCTTTTTGGGTTTATGGGGCAGATTTTGTTTAAGAAAGTCAATCATGAGGCGTTGAAACAAATGAACAGCAACTGTATCATGCACCATACAGTCAGAAAGAATAACTAAGCTCAGGTGAGCCAACTTTTGGTTTCCTCGTCAACGTAGTACACTGAAGAGCAATTGAATTAGAGACAGCTGGCGTTATGCAAATGTGGTGCTGTGGGCGGCCCTGTAAATGGAAGCGACATGACGTATGCAGCGATCCAATAATATAAGGAGTGATGCGACGGGAATCAGTATGAGTCAGACGCAGTATGGTTAAGACAAAGGATCTAAGTGCATTTGATCGTGGGCAAATTGTCGGGGCCCGACGAATGGGTCACTCTATCTTGGAAGTTGTGCAGGCACTGGGATTTTCGTGAGCCACTGTGTCATGGGTGCACCGTGAGTACATCGAATCCTGTAAAACCATCCCTGCAAGAGCCAACTGCCATGGACAACAGCGTGTGGATTAGCGGGGTAATTGTCGACTAGCTCGCATTGTAACAGCGAATAGACAGGCCACAGTGCAAGAAATCACTCGGCAATTTAATGCTAGTGCACAAAAACGCGTAAGCAGCCACACCATCCAGAACCATCTCCTCGTTATGGGATACAGAAGCCATCATCCCACGAGGGTACCGCTGCTGACCGCACATCACAGGGTGCAAAGATTAACATGGGTGCGGGAACATCGCCACTGGACCCTAGTCATGTGGGAAAATGTTGCCTGGACTGATGAGTCGAGATTCACGTTGGTACATGCGGATGGCAGGAAACGAGTATGGCGCAAACCACAATGAAGCGATGGATCCTTTTTGCCAGCAGGGTACTCTTCAAGCTGGTGGGGGTGGCATTCTAGTCTGGGGACTGTTTACGTGGACTGAAATGGGACCCCTGGTACGTGTGACATCGTCCCTCACAGGTCAACGTTACCGGGATATCCTGGACGACCATTTGCTCCCGTTTGTGCATCTTCAACATCCCACTGGGGACCTCATCCTGCAACAAGACAATGCGCCGTGCCGTCGCTTCCAAATTGTATCCGAATGGTTGGATGAACACTCCACCGACGTGACCTCGCTTCCTTGGCCAGCTAGGTCACCTGACCTCAATCCCATCGAGCACATATTTGATGCCATCGAGAGAAATGTTCGAGGCTCTAACTCCCCTCCATCAAATCTTCGTGAACTGTGGGAGCTTGTTCAGGGGTCGTGGATCCGTATGGCATCCCAACGCTTCCGGTGTCTTGTCGAGTCCATGCCGAGACGAATCGCCGCTGTCATCAGGGCGAAAGGTGGTGCTACATGTTACTAGACAGGTATCTCTAATTCAATTGCTCTTCAGTGTGTATAACAAATGAATGTATTGTTGCTTGAGCATTGTCCCAATGAAAGCCTTGTGCAAAATCACAAAGTACAATGCATTGTTTTTGAGGTAGATTTTCTTTCAAGTGTCACAAATAAGAAGACTGTTGAGTAGCAATGAAAGAGTGTCTTAAAAGTTTTGGCAAACCCTAAAACAAATAATCCCAAAACTCTTCTGTTGGTTTTATAATAGTTTCCAGGACACACTTGTTATCAATCTGCATCCATTGTTTGAAACTCACATTTTCAATGCTATTAAGCTCAAAAGCTTCTTCAAACCAAGCCTTCAAATCATCACTTCTTGGGCAATTAATGCAATTTGAGAAGTAACATTTAGATGTTGGCATTTTGCAAATTATATTGCTTGTTACATCTTTGTATGTTTTAATTGGGAGTTCACCACTTGCCAATTCAGGTATTTTACACTGAGCCATCATTAATTTGGCATTCTGATGTATTGTGCAAATGCACCCAGAATGTGTCCCACTGGACCCAGGAAGAACACAATGCTTGGGACGAAGCTCACAAAATTTAGAAATTCCAATTCTCTGATCAGGGTAACGCTCCCTAAATAGTACATATGATTCTTTTAATGTACTTAAAATTAAATACTTTTGAACATGTACATGTTTGCCATCTTTTTTGACTGAAACAAAGTCTTTTTTACCAGGCATTTGATGACTAACCTCATCATTTGGATAGAATTCTTTGACTAGGGCTACTGTTGCAGGGTTTAGTAAATCATTATCTGTAATAGACCCCAATGTAAATTGGTTACCTTATAGCCAATGCATTTTTTTTTATTTTTTACTTTTTTACCTTACAAAAGTTAAAGGTAGCAATGTAGCCCTAACTGGTATTTAAAACAATACCATTGGTACCATAACTCCTGATCCCATTGCGATCCCACTCTAAAATTTTCAGGATTTAAAGCTTATATTACAAAAAAACATATATATCAAATTAAAACTTGTGAAATTCTCTTTAAAATGAGGGGTCAAACAACTCCCTAGGCCTTATAGAACTTGAGAAATTCAAGATTGAAAAAGTGTATGCTAGCCAAAAAGCGACGATTTTTCAAAATTTTAAAAATTAATTACATGAAAACCCAGTGAGATAAAATTTTTGTAAAAAATATCATCATCATCATCATTGTCAACCATTATCAATCCACTGCTGGACGAAGGTCTCCCCAAGTTTCCTCCACAACGGTCTGTCTTGTGCCAGTCTCCTCCATGTCACTCCCGCATACTTTCGAATTTCATCCACCCATCTTGCATGTGGTCTTCTTCTGGGTCTTTTCCTGTCCCTTGGAATCCAATCTAAAATTTCGGCTGTCCATCGATGGTCTGTTCTTCTGGCAGTATGTCCAGCCCATTGCCATTTCAGGGATTTAACTCTGATCATGATGTCTTCCACTCTTGTCATTTTTCGGATCCACGTGTTCCTCTTCTTATCTCTCCTGGTTACACCAAGCATGCACCTCTCCATGCTACTTTGAGTTGTCTGCAGCCTTTGTATGTCTCTTTTAGTTAAGGTCCACGTCTCTGCACCATATGTAAGCACTGGAAGGATGCATTGATCAAACACTTTTCTTTTAAGACATAATGGCATATTGCTCTTGAAAATTATGCTGTTTCTTCCAAAAGCTCTCCAGGCAAGTTTTGTACGCCGATTAATTTCTTCACCAATGTGACCCTCACTTGATATCTGCTGTCCAAGATAAACGTACGTGTCTGTTATCTCCAGCTTTTCTCCATCAATCGATAAATCCTCATTTCTTGTAAAAGCATTGTACATCACTTTTGTCTTCTGAAAGTTCATTTTTAATCCCACCTCTTTACTCTTGTCAGCAAGTTCCTGGATCATACTCTGTAGGTCTGATGGGGTAGTTGCAAAAATGACTGTCATCAGCAAAACGAAGGTGGGTCAGATAATCTCCATTAATCTTTATCCCTTTGTTTTCCCAGTTCAGTGATTGAAAGACATTTTCCAATGTGGCATTAAAGAGCTTCGGAGATATGGTGTCACCTTGTCTCACTCCTTTTCCAATTTTTATGTGTGTTGTATTTTCAAACAGCCGAATCTTTGCACTTGCATTTTCATAGATGTTATTAATAATATTAATATATGCATCTTCAATACCGCAGGATTTCAGAGCCATTGCAACTGCTGATGGTTTCACCGAATCAAAGGCTTTTTCCTAATCGATAAAAGCCATGCACAATGGAAGTTCATATTCCCTCGCTCTTTCAATTAGTTCTCTCAGTACGTGGATATGATCTATTGTGCTGTAGCCAGTCCTGAATCCAGCTTGTTCTCTCGGTTGAGCCATGTCCAGTGTCACCTTCAAGCGGTGTGAAAGAACTTTAGTGAAGATTTTATAAACCACTGATAGGAGGCTGATAGGTCTGTAGTTCCTGAGATCCTCAATGTCACCTTTTTTATGTAGCAAGATCATTGTAGCGTTGTTCCAATCCTCAGGAATTTTCCCTTCATTAAGGCATCGAGTGAAAATTTGGGCGAGTACTGTTTCGATTTCTCCACTTGCTTCTTGTATGATGTCTACAGTAATTCCATCTTCTCCTGGAGCTTTTCCCCGCTTCATGTTCTTGATTGCATGTGCAACTTCTGCTGGAAGGACTGGAAGAACTCTAGTACTGGTACCTTTCATGATGTCTGGAGTACATGTATCATCCCTTTCATATAATTTGGAGTAGAAATCTTTCACTCTTGTCAAAATTTCGCCTCTATTTCTTGTTACAGAACCATCTTCTTTTCTCAGTGCCATAATCTGTTTTTTCCCCTTACTGAGATGTCCCTTTGCTATCTTTGGGCTTTGGTTGTTTTCAATTGCTTTCCTTACTAGTTCACAGTTGAATTTCCTTACGTCTTCAGTGATACTTTTTCGTACTGTCTTGCATAGCTCTATATATTCCACTTTGGAAGTCACATCTTCTTTAGTTGACCTCATCACTCTTCTTTTTTGCATCAACATTTTGGTTTTTCCTGATAATTTGTTCACCTGCAATTTGTTCTTAGACCCAGCTAATTTTGTTGCTGTTTCCATAAGAGCTTTGGTTACTTTTCTGTTAACTTCAGAAATATCCACTTTTTCCGATGTTAGGCCTTCTAAAGCAGAGAATCTGTTCTTCAGTTCCAATTTGAAGGTATTATGGTGTTTTTTAAGGTTGGTTATGTCAATACATTTTGTTTGTCTTATGAGCTTGCTACGTTCGAGTTTAGTGTTGAGGTGCATCTTACATCTCGCCAATCTATGGTGACTGCCTGTGTTGAACTTGTTCAGCACACTGCAGTCTTCTATGACAAATTTTTTGTTACACATAATAAAATCAATTTCACTTGTCGTCCCATTTGGATGTCACCATGTCCATTTCCTGTGTGGCTTTTTCTTGAAAAAGGAGTTCAAGAAGAAAAACCCTTCTGCCTCTGCAAACTCTACGAGAGTATTTGCACGCTGGTTTCTGTTGCCGTGACCGAATTTACCTACTGAAGTTTCATTCTGTTGCCGTTGCCCTATTTTTGCATTGAAATCTCCCATAATTATCTTCAAGTGCTGCTTACCTTTATTATTTAGATCACGAATTTCCTCATAAAATTCTTCAATTTCTTCTTCAGCATGACTTGTGGTGGGTGCATAAGTTTGAATAATCTGAGCCTGGTATCTTCTCGAGAGTTGGATAACGAGTCGTGCAGCTCTGTCAGAGGAACTTTCAACTTCTACAACTTTATCCTTCAGTTTCTTGTTTATTATAAATCCAACACCACTAGTTCTGCCAGTATCTGTCACACGATAGTAGAAGAGATGTCCACTTTTCAGTTCAATGAGATCTTCTCCTTTTCTCCTTACCTCACTTAGCCCGACGATGTTCCACTTGATCCTTTGTAGTTCCTCTTCCAATTCAAGAAGCCTTGAATCAGAAGATAGGGAGCGTCCGTTAAATGTAGCCAAGGTCAGCATCAGATGGCAGCCTAGTCCGGTCCTCCGGGGATTCTTAGCACCCTCTGCCTTCATGTCGCACTGGCCGCTGCCTTGGCCAGGTACATTCCAGCTGCCGGAGACTGAGGGCCAAGATTTAAGTTGTGAAGTCATTTTGGAGGGGTTTGGCCATAACTCACCACGCTGGCCAAGCGGGTTGGTGAGTGTGGGATAGCATTTCCTCTAATCCCGATGGTATAGTTATACCGCTATTGGCGGTCGTCAGAGCCCCTTTAGTGGGAACAGGATGTACCACGAGAAGGCGAGGTTGACATTTGTCAAGGAGAGGCTGTGATGTTACGCATCACCTGACCTTAAAAAATATATTCTCATTTATATCACTTGGGAGAATGATCCCTGAAGGTTGATTTGGCATGGACCATCGGCTGCCATATCCCATCCAATGCAGCGTACGGCAAACAATGTGTGCAGAGGTAAATTGATGGGATCCTTGATTAAGATGGTCTGTAATTTGCTGCACTGTTGCCCTTCTGTTGTCTGTTACCAGTCTGGACACTCTCCGTTCCTCCCGAGCAGTCGCTAGTCGGTGACGACCACACGTTGCATGTAGAGACCCAGTTTTTTGGCTGACAGTCCAGTCTTTAAACACTTTAACAACAGCTGCTCTGGAACATTTCACGAATGCGGCGATTTCGGCGATACTCGCTCCATCGCTCCTACAATCATCCCACGTTGAAAGTCCGTCAAATCGCATTTTTTACTCATCTCGTCACCCAAAAATCACTTCTACTATTGTCGCAAGCACTAATCTTTCCCTTTTTATACTAGTTTCGCCCTCGGGCGGCAACAGCGTGCAGCCATAGCTCATTTGCTTAAAACTGTCAGGTGGTCATAATAAAGTGGCCACTGCATATAGAAGAAAATGTATTTACATACATTACCTTCTATATGTTTATAAAGCTAGTGCTCATGTAATTGCCGAGGTCCTCAAAAACATTTCAATAGGTGCTTATAAGTCCTTAAAAAGTGCTTATTTTTTTATGGGAGAAAAAGAGTGGGAACCCTGTATTTGAAACAGCCATTCTGCTCTACAAAAAGAATATCAGAACATCATCAACATTGGCAAATTGCATGGCTTTCCACCCCTCTTAGTACATAGACTGATCAAGAGGTTGGAATCACAGAATATATCTACTTTACTGCCTGAACCTTCCACCACCCATCAGTTCGTTGTCACTTTGCCCTTTAGCCTGTCTTACACTCATAAAGTTTGCTCTATTTTCAAGTCTTTGGCTACAGGATTGCAGTCAAACCGCCTCCACATCTTCTCAACTTAATCCTTAATGACAGAGATCTCAATAAAACCCTAGAGTTACAAGGTGTCTTCTCTATCCCTATCAACACTTCCACAGGCATTACCCACTATATTGGTAGTACTTACCGCAGCATAAACTGGCGATTGATGGAGCATATCGCTGATGTTAAGAAAGGCAGCCCTTCCACCTCCCTTTCAATTTTAACCATCAGCAATACGTCCGCGGTTCCCGATTGGCGCAATGTTAAGCGGATCGCCCCGTTCAGCAATCGGCATGCCCTCAGGTACAGCAAAAGCATTGAAATCTACTTTACCCCTAACACCTGCAATACTGACGCACCTTTTAACATCCCTATTGTTTGGAAAGCGATTTTGAAATCTGGCAACAGCTGACGCTTACCACATGTCTCATGTCTCATTCCATGGCTGATGAAGGTAGAAGTCGCTACCGAAACATCCCGCTTATAATTTTCAACGTAACATTTATGCGTGTGATGACAATTTCAAGAATTCTTTTAATGTTTTGTGTGTTACGTGTATTCCTGCCAATTCTTCTCACTATGCACATTAACCCATTTTTTTATTTTTTTTTATTGGGAGTTTAATGACCACCATGAGCTACTCAATGGGCTATATATAATCAGTCACCTGTCCCTAATTTAGGGCCGCTGACTCCAGAGAAGGGAGGGAGCCAGTGCCGTAAGACAAACACAACGTCCATGCTTCACCAGGATTCGAACCCGGACCCATCTCAGACGAATGATCAGAATGCATTGCTTAGAGTACTGCACCACCTGGGTGGCAACCCAGGTTAACCCAACATGATAATGTACACTTTCTGAATTCCCAAAGGAAAATTTTATTTATGCAACTAATTTTTTTTTTTTTACTTATCTAAGTTTATTTCCTATGAATTTTGTTGTCTTTGGTTTCTGGTGCTAAAATCTGAATATAATTAGAACTTTTTAGCATATAAGTGAAAGCAACATACCTTCAAGGAAAATTTAAAACAGCAAAAATTTATTGTGAAGTTCTTGAGCTTTAAACTAGGCAAAATGACTGGTTGGCTTATATGCAGGTGCAGCAAATTAAGAGAAACAAAAGTTTTAAGCATTGTATATATATTTGCCTCCCTAACCTAATTACACTATACCCATGAATGAGACAGCTGTTTTTCATTTAAATTGAGGAATCGTGAATCTTGTGATTGTATTTTTTAGTGCTTTTGTAGTTGACATTTTCAATGCTTTTAAGTAGTTCTTATTCTTGTTTTCTGTGTGTGTGCATGTGTGTGTGTTTTATCTAATCAAAGAAAACAATTATTTACTATAAGGACCCCCCCCCCCAAAAAAAAAAGAAACAAAAAAACAACAACAAAAAAATATTTTCTGATCATCTTAAGTGTGTAACCAGTGCATCTGGATAAAACCACACCAGAATATGTCAGCTTTAAGAACTTTGTAGTTGTCAGTTACATTATTAATCAGTTTCTTATGAATGGGCATTCATGATCTTAGGTAAAATGTGAAATACGTTTGGGGCTTTAGTGAGTCTTCTTGGGAGGGGGGAGAAGCTAGCTGCGTAGAATTTTATGAGATCAAGGCTTTTTTTAAATATATGCAAAATATTGCTCGGTAAGACATTAGTGGGGCTGTACTAAATTGTCTGTTTTTCTGTTCACCCATTTGTCACATTCACTTAATTTGTGCTCATGAAAGAAGTTAATAATAAATTATTGCAGTAATTTTTTTATACTCTTTTTGTAGGTTCTCACAGCTAGTCTAGGCACTTTGCTTGGGTGCTCAGACACAGAAAAGGGATTACAGGACCATAGGAGTACCTCATATTTGAATTTTCATGATTTTGTCTTTTATTTGCAAAAAGAATTGTTTGCTCTCCTTTCCCAGCTGTCGGTAAAGGATTTTCAGAGATATCGACATGATATTGAAGACGTGTGCTGGATTGTTTCTAAATCAGATTACAACTTATCTGATGCATTTCCGCACAATTATTATTTCCAACTGTTCCGTATATTTTGTACGATGGGTGAGTTTATCCAGATAAATCAAGATTGTGAAGTTGTAATGAATGTGGAAGAAGTTCTCTTTGTAGGAGAGTGTTACGACAAAGCTTTTGGCAGGGATGGTGACCACCTTTGCTGTGATGCCACTTCGAGTGCTTCATCATATTATTCATTTGGAGATTTTTTAGAGTTTTTGAAGAACAAATATGCACAACATTTTGAGAAAGAAGCTATCACAGAAGCAACACGTCATGTTTATGAAGTGCTTGTGGAAAATGTGATCAAAAAGGTAAATTTCTTTTGCATTGACAGTAATGTAGATTATATGTCACAGTTATGTGAGTTTTTTATACTGTATATTTCTGTTTTTAATGCTGTGCCGTTAAATTCTATTTTGCAAATGTATCTGGCAGATGGCCTTTCTTTGAGGAGTTAACCTCTAAAATGTGGTGTTTAACTAGATATGGCTTTTTAACTATTATACATACATACATGCATCTCAGCTGCTCTCCTCTGAGATTCAGAGGTTAACTCCTCTAAGAAAGACCATCTGCCAAATAAGTGTTTAACTGATGGAACTAGATTTTACTTACTGTTGCTCAGGGCTCGATTTTGACCAGTAGTTACTAGCAAATTGCTAGCATGCAAATGCATTTTGCTAGTGATAAAAAGTGGTTCTAGCAAAAGTTGCTAGTGGAAAAATTTTGAATGTTTTAGTGTGAAATGTAAAGTGCCATTGCATTGCACATGTGGAATATTTTAGACACATACAAAAAGGAACAACAGCTTTCTGGAAACGAATGTTTTTTGTAAAGTATAAACATTATAAAAACATTTTGGGGTTAGTAGAAATATCCAGTATATTTCACATACCTACTTCTGCATGTGAGGTTGGGTTCAGTTTCATGAAGAGAATCCAGGGTGATTGGAGGAGCAGTGTAAAATTACAAACATTGAATGTTCTCATGGATATTGAGGTTGAAGGTCTGTTTAAAGAAAAGTTTGACCCCAGGCCTGCTGTTTTAAAGTGGTATGATGAAAAGACCTGAAACCCAGATCATAAACCATACGGAAAATAACTTAAGATTTTGAATAGTGTTCTTGAATTTTGTGAATAAAGTTAAATAAAAAAAATTGTTTTTTTAAATATTTGCATTTGAATTAAATTGTTAGAATTGATCTGTCAGGTAGTGAAAAGGTGTGTTATATCTAAATAATTGCAATCTTTTCGGCATTACAATGTGACAGTTACAGGGGTGAAATCAAAATTTGTCATGATTGACTAATGAAGGGGAATGTGTTAAAGTTTCTTTTGTATAATGTTAATAAACTTTTGCTAGTAGATAATGCAATTTGCTAATAAAAAAAAATAAGGCCACTAGCAAGTGATGCTACTGAAAAAAAAAAAAAAAAAAAAAAAAAACGAAATCGAAATCAAGGCCTGCTGTTGCTTTATCAAACGTCTCTGTTTAAAAAGAATATTAGTCTCCACCTTCTCTAACAGAAATTCCAACTGTTATTCAGGATATTAAAAGAAATCATTTCATGAATAGTTAATGGCAAACACAGCTATAAAGAATTCGGTGTGCCAAATCTTCAGTTGATTATTAGCGTGGGAGCCTAGCAGTCACATATACATGTAAGTGAATTCTAAAAGCCTGCGGGATTTTAGGGAAATAGACCAGGGGTCAGCAAAATTTTTTTGTAAGGGGCCAGATAGTAAATATTTTAGGCTCTGTGGGCCAAGAGGCAAATTTGAGGACATTTTTGTAGGTATTTATTTTTTTCTTGTAATTATTTAAGTAGGTTAGGTAGGCCTACTTAAATAAAAAAAGACATGTTTTCACTAATTTATTGAACAAAATATAACATAATAAGTAGACTAAAAAAAGATTACAACTGTTTGAAATATAGCTCTACTAATGAGAAGAACGGAATTGCTTTTTTTGGGATAACATTTCACTAAATCGAGGTTCAAAGTTAGTACTCACTATCATCAAAATTGATTGCATTTTTTTTATGATAGCAACTGAGCAGTATCAGTAACGTCTGTCGACTCATCAAGAGCCGAAGAAAATCACTTGAAATCATTTGCCTTGTTTTTTAATTGGCTGTTGATGTTGCTCCCAGTGTCTTCAACTCTTCGAGTAACTGTTTTTGCTGAAAGGCTGATAGATTTAAATAAATCCATTTTCCCTGGACACATTTCTTCTGCTTCTACAGTCAAACATAATTTAATTAACTCATCATCAGTACATGGCTTCCTTCCTTGGCTAACAAATGAGCTACTCCTAAACTGACTTTAGTTGTAGCCTCATTTTCACGAATAAATTGTGTTGTGATGAAATATTCTGTTTTAAAGTTACCAATTTTTCTGATCATTGCTTTCCTGTGATTTGTGAATATTGTGTAGAGTGCTTAGTCTGGTAATGACAACGTATGTTGTACTCATTTAGTACAGTTATAGTGTCATTACACAATAAACACAATGCTTTGTCATCTAATTCAGTAACAAAACAATTTACACTCCACTCTGCCTTAAAAGTATAGCATTCAAAGTCTCCTTTTCTCTTCTTTTCCAGTTTTGACAGTGACATGATGCATCTGCAAGGGTAATCAAACGAGAACAAAATACCGCAGAACAGCCATACACGTGACACTGGAAATGCTGTCGAATTATAATTGCGTGGCGTCGCAGCAGAGGCCACTGAATGCGAAGCTATAGGAGTGCCACATACGGTCGCATCTCGCAACTCCTCAACTCGGCAGTCAGCTGTTCCGTTATAGCGCGTACTTTGACATTTTAAAGAATTTGAAAGTGTAAAATCCTTTCTTAGAGTTCTTGGGCCGTACAAAAAGAGGCTGCGGGCCAGATTTGGCTCGCAGGCTGTAGTTTACTGACCCCTGAAATGGGCAATTCGGAGAATGGCAAGGATTCAGTCTGGCTTTTTTGTTTTGCGTAAAAGTGGTTTACAATTTGCTGTTTGGAAATCTTTATTGAGGGTTAATAAATTATGCTTTAGTAAATTTTTTTTTTCCTAGTCTCAGTTTTTTCTTTTCTTAGCACTTGCTAAGGTGGGTACAATGTGGATTTCTTTTTGGCTTTGCACGAGTCCACAACTGAAAAAACCACGCACAATCTGCACGCCCTTCTACTATCACTCATGTGAAATTACAGTGGTCTCTCTCTCTCTCTCTAAACAGATAAACTACTGTTGGTGACAGCCACAGGCTAAATGGCATTGAATATTGCGTTTGTGATGAGAAATGCCCCACTGCAAAACACTTATGGTCTTTCACACCCCTCCCTCTCCCATAAATGGAAGGCCTTTAAACTCATTAGAGGGAAGAGTTGCACTAGTGTAGCAATAAAGCTCTGGTAACTACTGACATTTAGGGCATAACTTCCTGCATGTCTAGAGTGCTTTCACCTCTGATGTTAATTGCTGTGAGTTGCTCAGGTGATTTAAAGTATATTAAAAATAAATGAACAGTTCACCAACACTTCCCTTCATTGCATAATTTACCTTCAGTGAAAGTCCTACAAAGCAGGGTGTGCATGATTTAAATCACTTGATTAATCAAACTTTTTTATTTTATGATTTAATCAAATTATCATAATTTTTTTTTACTTTTTATATCCCCATTTAAAACTTTGAACAAAACTGGATTTAAGCATTAGTTTTAACATGATCAGTCAAAGTGGCTGAAGTGAAAAAATAAGTTTTAAATCCTTGTGGAAGGAATTTCATGCTGGTAAGCAAAACTCAAAACATGCTAGATGTTGACAGGGTACAGAGGGCATATGTATCTTATTCTATTGGGTTGTCGGAAAAGTCATGACGTATTTTGGCACCCGATGGCGGTTTTGGAGGTACTAGAGGCATGCACAGCTCTGTTATCGCTATGGCATTCGACAGGTGCCAGTTCTAGCTGCAGTCTAAAAGGAATAGTGAGCGATATGGTTGATTTGCGGAGATTTGACATCAAGTTGAAGATGGAAGACCAAACTGTGCATTTTCATCATATTTTACTTCCGTAAAGTGAAGAACGCGCGTTGAGCTTGTGAAAAGCTGCGTAAAGTGTATGGTGATAATGCTCTACGAGAACGTCAGTGCCAGCAGTGGTTCGCAAAATTCCATGCTGGTGATTTTGACCTCAACGATGCTCCTCGGACCGGGAGGCCAACCGAGGTTGAAGACGACCAAATCAAGGCATTGATTGAGTCAAACCCACATTACACGACACGAAAGATTGCAGATGCATTGCACATCCATCATTCAAGCATTCACCACCACCTGAAGAAGCTGGGATACGTAAGCAAGCTCGATGTGTGGGTTCCTCATGAACTCAAAGGAGCTCAGTTGACGGCGCATATAAACATCTGCAATATACTCATTAACCGTGAGGGAAACGATCCTTTTTTGAAGTGACAGATAACTGGTGCCGAAAAGTGAATTGTGTACAACAATGTGCTGCGCAAACGGTCTTGATCTCGACGTGCTGCTTCGCCTCAAATGTCATTCGAAGCAGACATTCATCATCGGAAGGTTCTGGTCTCAGTGTGGTGGGATTTTAAAGGTGTCTTGTTTTTCGAGCTCCTACCATGGAACCAAACAATCAATTCAAATGTGTACTATTGGCAATTGGACAGTTTGAGCGAATCCATCATCCAGAAACGTCCAGAGCTCGTTCATCGTAAAGGTGTTGTGTTTCATCATGACAACGCGAGACCAAACACAAGTTTGATCACCTGCCCAAAATTATTGGAGCTTGGGTGGGATGTGTTGCCACACCCAGCATACTCACCTGACCTTGCGCTGTCAGACTTCCACTTGTTTCACTCTCTTCAACAGTCCTTGCGTGGTATAACGTTCAATTCAGATGAGGCTGTAAATCAGCACCTTGTACAGTTTTTCGCCAGGAAAGACAGGTCCTTCTGTGAACGAGGCATTCTGCAGCTCACTGAAAGATGACAAAAGGTTATCGAACAAAACGGACATTATATCATTGATTGATCTGTGTTCTTTCTATCAATAAGTGACCTTTGCAAAACATGGCTAAAATACGTCATGACTTTTCCGACAACCCAATAGAGTCTAGAAGTAGGGATTAGCCATGCATGGCTCTTTGAATAGGGATTGGCAATTGATCAAAATATCGAGTCAAATTAATAACATAATAAAAAAATGCACACGACTTACTGCAGTGACTGAAAGCCAATTTCTGTAGCTTTGAATACAATCCAAAAAGATAACTACAGCATTGCTGATGCTGTTGGAATTTGAAAAAAATTACAACAAGAGCTAAAACTGAAAGATTTAGGAAAATCAAGCTCGGACATTTTGAAGCGCTATGAACAACCACTAACACCAGCCCACATTTTAGCTTTTCTTTTGTCACCAAAATTTGATACTAAAGATTTAACTGCAGAGGAAAGAGATGAAGCAATTAGTTTTGCTAAACAAAGGTATGATGACTAATATATATCAAATACGTGGAGAAAATGTAAATGGACGATGTCATCGCTCTTTCCACGTTATTTTTTAAACAACGCATAGCGACTGAAAAATTGTATTCCGACACCGCTGAGATTGAACCCCAGAACTCTCTATAACTAGTCGAGTGCGTTCGAATTTACGCTACGGCGCCAACAATTCTCAGCGCCATGCGTGGTTTATCAGTCAGCATCTGACTACACGAATACGTATTGATGGTCTCGGCAACTGAGATGGCGTCATCTGGTGGCATTTAACGCAACAGCTATATAATTGTAGCTGATAAATTCAAAGGGCGATAGAAATGGTTAATATATATCAAATATGTGGAGATAATGTAAATGGACGATGTCATCGCTCTTTCCACATTATTTTTTAAACAACGCATAGCGACTGGTAGTGAAAAGGTATGATGACTGTGGATTAATAAGCATTTTACTTATATTCATGATAACATGGTGTTGTTCGAACAAAAAACTGTGGAATCTTCGAACACACTGGGCTGGTGGAGGTCATTAGCTTTGCTGAAGGACTATGCTTCTGGAAAAGGACTCGAAGCTATTGAAGCACTTCACACATGCAAAGCTACATTTGTTGGAGTAGTGAGAATGTTCGCTACTTTTGGACTTGTGCGCAGTAAACTCAGAAATCAGCTGGTGGTAGAAAAGGCTGCTAAACTTGTGTTCTTATTTAGATCTTTAAATGCAAAAAGTGCTTAAAAATTAACTGATTACCTGTACTTACATTGTCTCATGTTTGCAGTAGAAATGTTACTGCAACTGGAAAAATGCATGAATAATTTTAAATTATTTTTGTTGTTATTAAGTTCCAGTTAATTAATTTTTTGCAATTAATTGCTTGTGTTTTAATGCTTATGTTTTGTTGCTAATGGCTAGGATTAAGCCTAAAAATCAATTTAAATAAAAAATGATTTAAATTTAAAAAATCAAATTTAAAAAAAAATCGGATTTCTTTGATTTTTTTTATAAAAGTCATGATTTTTATACACCCTGCTACAAAGTACTCTGCTACTATATCAGCAGGTGTGGGGGGTGGGGTGGCAGTTAGTTCTGATACCCAGTTTAAAGCTGGTATGCAGCTTTAAACTGGGTGTGACGTCATTTCCGATAACAAAGCATTTAGATAAATGAACTGCAGCATTACTCTCAGAAAATATGGTAAGCACCCTTTTTCTTACATATTTGTATGACTTATGAGTTTATGTTTAGAAGTATAGGTCTGTAATGAGATAAGCGTGTTTAACTCCACACAGAGATAACTAGATTTCCAGTTATTTGGATATAATACTCTTACTATCCAAGCTAACTTTGAGACTAACTTTTTCAAAGCATGGTAATATTTGCACACTGCTGGGACATCTAACTGTTCATCCAGCTGATATTTAGTGGTGACCTTATAGCCTGAGCTGACTTTTTCATAGTGCTGTTCTGATTTTTAGTTTTATTCTGTTTTCCTCCAACACATGTATCAGCCTTGGTTGTAGGCTTCAGAGGTTGTGATTATGCACCAGAATTTATTTCTTCATTACCTTTCCTTTCTTCCCATTTCTTTTTATCTTTTATTTTCCTTGCTTGGATAACTAGGCCTACCTGCATGTTTGCCATATGTGGTAACCCATAAAGTGGAAAAGGGAATGCTGGAGGCTGAAATTTCTGAGACCTAGCTGCAGTTGTACTCCAGCTGCTTGCACTGTTCTTTGGCCCCTGTTTCACCCTAAATGAGCACTTAGGAACTAACCCACTCATAGTCCATAAAATCTGTTGCTAAGTGAATCCAAGGCTTTTAACTACTTGCTGTTATGCACAACAGGGTGAGTTTCAGGATAGGTCTGGAATACTTTATTTTTGTACTTTCTTTTGATAAAAATCATACCTATATTCAGTATTTTTCCTAAACAGTTTACTGTAATTGGTTCATGGCTCAACAAGCCAGATTTTGTTTAGTTGCTACCAGCATAGGTGCTGAAACTAGGAGGACCCAAAACTCTTTGCCCTTCAATAAATATAGTGTAAACATTGTGCTCTCAATCAGTGACAGTTGCAGAAATTTGAAAAGGGGTGGGGGCAGATGTTTGATATAAGTATTAGCGATTTCACATTTCTTTTTCAGAGAATGAGTTGCGTGATTATATAAGTATTTTGATCAGGTCTATTCATTTTAAGTGCATGAATTTATTGAATAACCCTTTTTAATAAAGAATGGTATGTGTGTTACACAACAGTGAGTTTCCTTGGCTACATTTGAACAAATCTCTCCAAAATCAAAACTATCATCAATAATTTGGTGAATATGCATTAACACTAGTCCTCTTAGACACTGCTGACCCATTGTGGCTCTTAGATATGTTTTCAGCATTTTTTATGGCTCAGAAGGGACCTCTCTAGCATAGCTGTTGTAACGGGAATAACAGCTAATACTGTTAGCAGACATTTGATGTTCAAGCAAATCAGATCTTCATTGGTCTGAATTGCAGTAATGCATTCTATGGCATAATGGGAATAACAACTAATACTGTTAGCAGACATTTGATGTTGTTCAAGAAATTCAGATCTTCATTGGTCTGAATTGCAGTAATGGATTCTATGACAGATTCTGGAAAATAATCTACTTTTCTTCCCACTTCACATTAGCTTGATGCTTGAGTGGTAGTGGATTTCTTCTGAAAAAGGAGACATCAAGGATTTCAAGAACTACTGGGATTATTTTACAAGTTTTAAAAGTACAAAAAATAGATAGACAATGTAATGTGTATTTTTGCAAGCTGTGGAAATACAGAAAATGGAAAATTTTGTCCCTTCCTGGGAGGTGGGAGGACACGAGTCCCTGTGCCTCCCTCCGCAACCACCCTTGCTCTCAATAGTAAAAGGAAAAAATGATCACTAATTAAATGTTGAGAATTAATTTGTTGAACTCTTAGTGATTGTAGATATGCACCTTTCATAATCAACTCTGAATTAAAGCATTTTCAGTCAATGTTAAACATGAGGCAAGAATGTTAGGGAGTATCTTCTCAGAAAAACTGAATTTCATACCGTATAGTAATTTCGCAAAAAGGTTGTGTGTGTGTGGTGGGGGGTAATTTTATTTTCCAATAATTCTGAGTCACAACACAAAGTGATTATGTGACAAATTTCTGTGGAAGCTGTCTATTCTATCCTAATAGTGCGCATTGCTGTAGTAGAGTGAAGTAGCAATTGTGGAAGTTTCTTAGTCTCATGTAATCATAAAAGCCTGGATATTCAAGCAAAATGCTTATTTTTCATATTTAGCTACTTTGTGGTATAAAAACATATTTTTGTAATATATCCTGAAAATTTTCTCGAAAAACTCATTTAAAAAACTAAATTTTCTATTTTAGATGCTTAACAGTATTGTGCTAACAATAGAGAAACCACTTGTTAAAAAATTCTCCCCCACTACAGAATGGTGGTACTCAAACAAATCCACTTCCAATGAAAAGAGAAATGTTTAGTCTACTCTCCAGTAAACAACTGCAGCAGCAATATGAATGTTTCTTTATGTAGGACAACCACATGTACTGAAATCCTAGCTTTCTACTTCTAAAGGTCTGTCCTTGTAAGGGTTAACTTGGTACTTTTTCTGCACATCAAAATCCCAGAGCCAGACAAATTGTTTATCGAAAGTGGCATTGAACTTTTAGCAAGAGAAAAGACAAATCAGTACATGGCAAGGTTACCAAAAATGTGGTATAAGATTGGGTCCATTATGAAGTCAGGCTGACATTGGCTGTTTAAATGCAATCACAAAAGGTGCAGATGTCATGGCTCTCATTTGTTTAATACTGTTAGTAAGTCCCCCTAAGTGCATGGGGATAGGGTAAGCAGACGATCGGAGCTCACCGCAAAGATCATATATCAATTGTTTTTTTCTTTTGGTATTTCACAAACAAGCAAATGTAACTACTGTATGTGCAATTAAGTTTAAGATTCTCATTGACCTGTCAAATTTAGATGAAAAAGTTCTTTTATGCCGTGTCTATCAAGGATGATTCCTGGCACTTTTGTAATTGTTTGCTGCTAACTGCATGATACTGTGTAATATGCCTACAGTAAAAGTGTGTGACAGTATGAAATTGAATAAGTTTGTGACACAAAAATGAAAAAAGCAGTTAGCTACTGTGATGGTAAAAGGATATAAAAACAATCTTTGCTTCATGTGATTATATTGTTAATCTCATACTTTTGAAAGTTAAAAATGTGAGTTTTCTACAGAGAAAAATGATAAATACTTTACTCTGAAGTGCCAAAAAAAAAAAAACTGGGATATCTCTCCAATACCGCTTTGGTCCTCCTTTCAATCGGATAACATGACAGAGCATAGACTCCATGAGCTCTCTATAGTATTGTGGAGACAGTGCACACCATGCTTTCTGAAAGAGTGTCCCACAATTCCATAATATTTGCCAGTGGAGGATTCCTGGCATTGACAGCACGTTGAACAGCATCCCAATCAGTCCTTGCGAATGTCAGTAGCCAGTGGCCAAGTGGCGACCAGATATTTTGTAATGGCTAGTAAATTTTTTAATATAGTAGCCAACAATAGCCAGTGGATTTTCCAATATAGTAGCCAACAATGGCCAGTGGATTTCCCCCCAGTCTGCAAATGTTTTGTCCAACTTTTCCCCTCATTTGTGAATTAATATCAAGCTCAATTTTCTCGCCCGTTTTCCTGCAGCTGCTTCGAAAATGAATGGAAGTGAAGGTGGGCTTCGAGAGGAACTTAATGTGCTGACGGATCAGTCTGGTGCAACCAAAGGGTCAATCATGGCCAAGATCAAATATACCATGGCAAAGGCACATATATCATGGCCAAGATCAAATATACTATGGCAAAGGCTGCTTACTAAAGCAGCCTTTGCCATGGTATATACATATATATATATAATCAACATTATTAGTGCCACTCTATGCATATATATCAACATAGAATATCAACATTATTAGTGCCACTCTATGCATATATATCAGCATTATTAGTGTCACTCTATGCATATATATCAACATTATTAGTGCCACTCTATTCATATATATCAACATAGAATATCAACATTATTAGTGCCACTCTATGCATATATATCAACATTATTAGTGTCACTCTATGCATATATATCAACATTATTAGTGTCACTCTATGCATATATATCAACATTATTAGTGCCACTCTATGCATATATATCAACATTATTAATGCCACTCTATGCATATATATCCTATCCTAGCTTTTGCCCCTTTGTTTCAAATATTATTAAAGAAATTAGACATGTAACTTCAGTGGCCTCTCGAAAATAAATTATGCATGTGTAGTTTAAGATAGTAAGAGATAGATATTGCAGCACTGAAAATAAACTGTCAAAAAATCAATCATTTTGGAACAAAAGCATATGCAATATTTGCAGTCAATCTAATGATCCTATGCAGTAACTGCTCTGCATTTGTTTTTATGAAGTTGATGGGAGGAGGGGTCTCTCATTAGAAAGTAAAAAAAAACATTCACTCATTTAATTTCATAAAAACCTAAGTAGAGAAGTTACTGAATTATTTTATTTTTTCAACTTTGCATGGCCAGTAGATTTTGTCATTTGGATAGTAAAATTTTTATTCTACTAGCCACATTGGCTAGTAGAAATTTCAGCATAGTGAGAAGAATTAGCAGGAAAACAGGTAACACACAAAACATTAAAATAATTCTTGAAATCGTAATCACACGTATAAGTTACGTTGAAAAATTAAGAGCGGGACATTTCGGTAGCCACTCTATGCATATATATCCTATCCTAGCTTTGACTTGAAGAGACTTGAAAACAAGTTTCAGCACCTAGCCTCCACTCAAAAGAACACTCGAAGTTCGGCTCCCACGAAGGTTGCCAATACTAATTTTCCAAGGTATGTGAACCTGTCTTCTGTGCCTATTCCTGCTGAAATCGATAAACTACTTGCCAATGGACCCAAATTTTCTCCTATTGCTATTCCTAGCCTGCCACATACTATTTCTTTACTGGAAGCAGCGATCCAAAACACGGATCCCGCACATCAACCGATCATTCGTGCAAAATCGGCTATTGCAATTTCCGAGGTTCAAACCCCAAGGCTCAAATACTCCTCCTCCTTTTTGAAGAAATTTAGAAATTTCACCCAGTGTAATAATCTTGCAGTTTGCAGAGCAGACATAGCAGGATGTCCGGTCTTCATCCATAAGAATTCTTTGGACAACAAAGTGGCTGATTTCCTGAAAAAAAACAATTACATAAGACTCAAGGCTGACAACACTGGAAAACTATGTAAAGCTGTAAGTAAGCTTTCTAAAAAAACTTCTTTGAAATCTTTCTTAGGAGACATCTCCCCCCCCCCCCGCCCCAGCGTATTTTCGTACTCCCAGGTTGTTCTTGCAGATCAAGCTACATAAAGTTGGACATCCCATTAGGCCATTAATTGAAAACACCTTTTCTCCTGCAGTCAATCTTGAAAGGCAATTGGTCAAATGATGCAAAGTTCTGACAAGAAATCATCCTTATTCTGTTGTATCAACCAAGGACTTTATCCAGAGACTCCCTTCTTCCATCAATCGTCAAGATTTCCTGTACACCTTCGACGTGGATTCATTATTTCCTTCTGTTCCTTTCTTTGATGCCTACATGTTCATGGTCAAAAAACTAATAGAGCACCAAGAACTTCCTGGAGAACTGATCAAATATCTTTATGACTGTTTTGATTCATTGGAAAAGTATTCCTGTTTTATATACAATGGTATCTATTACCAACAAAAACAAGGTGTACCTATGGGCTCCCCTCTTTCCCCCTTACTTGCTGAAATTTATTTGCAGAATATTGAAACATTAATTGTTGCTCCATCCCTCTTAAAACCCACCATTTGGTTAAGGTATGTGGATGACATCTTCATTATTTGGCCATACCAAAAAAACACTCTGTTTGAACTCATGTCCTCCATAACTTCAAAATTCCTGCATATAAAATTTTCCTCTCAAGAACAGATCGGCAATCATATTAGTTTTCTGGATGTTAACATCAACATCAACCCAGACTTCTCACTTGGCCTCTCTGTTTACAAGAAACCTTCTGCCACCCATAATATCATCCCTTACCATTCTCGCACTTTTGGAAAATACAAACTGTCTGCTCTTAAGTCATACATTCACCGAGCCAACCTTATTTGCAACAGCCATTCTGCTCTTCAACTAGAATATCAGATCATCATCAATATTGGCAAATTGCATGGCTTTCCACCCCTCTTATTACATAGACTAATCAAGAGGTTTGAACCACAGAATAGATCTGGTTTACTGCCTGAACCTTCCACCACCCATTAGTTTGTTGGCACTTTGCCAACAAACTGATGGAATTGAGATCTCTGTCCTTCACTCATAAAGTTTGCTCTATTTTCAAGTCTTTTGGCTACAGGATTGCAGTCAAACCACCTCCACATCTTCTCAAACTCATCCTTAAGGACAGAGATCTCAATAAACCCTTAGATTTACAAGGTGTCTACTCTATCCCTATCAACACTTCCACAGGCGTTACCCACTATATTGGTAGTACTTACCGCAGCATAAACCGGCATTTGATGGAGCATATCACTGATGTTAAGAAAGGTAGCCCTTCCACCTCCCTTTCAATTTTAACCATCAGCAATACCTCTGCGGTTCCCGATTGGTGCAATGCTAAGCGGATTGCCCCGTTCAGCAATCGGCATGCCCTCAGATACCGCAAAAGCATTGAAATCTACCTTACCCCTAACACCCGCAATACTTACGCACCTTTTAACATCCCTATTATTTGGAAAGCGATTTTGAAATCTGGCAACAACTGACGCTTTTACCACGTGTCTCATTCCATGGCTGATGAAGGTAGAAGTCACTACCGAAACGTCCCGCTCTTAATTTTTCAACATTACTTATGCGTGTGATTACGATTTCAAGAATTCTTTTAATGAAATTTCAGCAGTTTTGGAAGGGCTGATCCCAGTGTGTTTGATGGCATTTAAATCCAGTGAATGAGGGGGCCAAGTCAGGATGCCAAGCTCCGTGGAATGTTCCTGCAGCCATAATCGGGTTACTGTGGACGTGTGCTGTGGCACATTGTCTTGTTGAAAAAGGTCACACCTGTCGGAGTGGTTGCATGGCACGAACGGGTGCAAATGGTTATGTAGTCTCCACTGGTCAAAGTGGACTGCAAACATATGAGGGGTCCTGATGCATGCCAGCTAAATACACCCACACCATAACATAGCCACTGGCAGCCTGTACTGTCCCTTGTAGTCATGCGGGATCCATTGCCTTATGGGGTTGTCGCCACACCCGGAGTCGGCCATCTGCCTGAAACTGTTGGTACCATGATTAGTTGGACCTGACTACACGTTTCTAGTCATCTCGCATCAAATGGCAGTGTTCCCAGGTTCAGACAAAGCGCACAGCCTTCAGTCGTTGTGTCAGCAATGGCACCCGGGTGGGCTGTCTGCTCCAGAACCCCATAGGACACAGGGAATGTTGCACTGTCTGAATGCTGATGCTACTACTGGCTCCAGCATTGAATTGTGCTGTGATTTGTGTCAGTATTGCACGCTGGGTGAATGTTCCGATGCGTGCCAGACTCCGCTGTCCGTGATTGTCCAGGGCTTTTCGACGGCCACACTGGTCTTGCCCTGTGTATTTCCTCCCCCTGAGTTTGTGTAGTCCAGGTACACCCTTGAAATTGTTGACCGTGTAAATCCATATTTTTTTAGTAATTTCCAAGATGGAGCTCCTCATTTTCCTGGTGCTAACTATTGTACCACATTCAAAATCACTTAAATCATGATAAGCTGCCATCTGAACTGTGAATGCTACTACTTGAGCTTGTGAACATATCTGCCTCTATATATACATCATTTGTGTATGATACCATTTACCGCATAGGTGTGGTGGCGTGTAGTGAAAATGGTAGTACCCTTTCCATTTTTTTTTTGGACCCTCAGTGTCGTTGATTAATAGGGCCTATATTGTAGTTTCATGTGGCAACCAAAAGACAAAACAAAAAATATAAAAAGAGAACAACTTTTATATAAATTTTATATATACTTGGGTAGTTTTTCTTTTACCGTATAATGAACCCAATAAATTTTCATGTGGAGTTGTAATATCACCACTCATCTTCAAAGTATGATAGCGTTTTTTGTTTAAATGGCCAATATGTTAAAAGTTTCCTAGCGGCCTGTATGTTGTGATTTTATCCCTGTGATTTGTGATATGGCATTATCTTATTAGTACTTAGCACTAATATGTCTTATCTTTTTCCAGGGATACTTGAAGAAGATGATTAGTCCTGTTGGCTTATGGTGGGAAATGTGGTTCATTTTGAAGCAGTATACATTATCATGGTGTAACAAAAAACTGAAGTTGAATCAGTTTGAAGAAGTTGAATTTTACGGCACCAAAGCAGAGGTAATTTCTCTGCTCCAATTTTTTTTTTAACTTACTGTGATACTGAAACCTTTATCAGTAAATAGAAATTTGCAAATAAAGGATTTTAATGAATGGTTTTTAAACATGTAAGAGACTTAAAAATCAAAATAGTTGCAAATTGTTTCATAGGTTATTCTTTAGAGCAGAAGCACTTTCACATAGCCTTTGTGCATCATCAACTACTTGGGCAAGTGTTTGCCAAGTTTCTTGCAGTGTTTGCATTCCTAGATGAACTGTTGCTACACAATTTTCAGCTCAGAGAAAGTTATAGCATAAATCAGATTCATCATGTGCGATATTTCCATGCAATCAAGATTCCTTGTTATTGATTTTTGCCTCTATTATATAGTGTCCAAAATGTTTTCTTTTTGTATTTTGCATGAGTAACTTCCAGCACAAAGGTAGAAATAATTATGTTCAAAATGTATGCACATAAGTCAGAATTCAGTTCCATTCCTGTTGTTATAAACAGAAACTTACCAATTTAGAATGGATTTATTTTGTTTATGTAGCTCAGAAAGAGCATTAGAATTATGATTCTTTTGGGGGAGTAACTTTGACTTGTTCTATTTTACAAGTAAGTTTACTAGATCCACTTCAATGCTAATGTTTCACTATCTTTCAGTTCATACCTTGAACACACTTTATTAGTTTCCAATTCAGTTATTTCCAGAATATATTTCCAAGCATCTGGTTTTGTGTATTCATTTACCACAACTACTTATCTCCTGTCATTCTGGCTCACAGTGACACATTATTGTGACTTCTGATGCAGAAATAAGAGTTAGATTAGATCTCAGAAATGGAATAACATACTATTTCTGTGTTTGTATCTTGTACAAATTGAAACCAAAAGTCAAAAGACATTGTGAACCCTTAACCTGGAGTTTTTGCTCTGCTGGCTCTTCTGGTCAGGAGGGACTGAAGTGTAAGTGAGAGCAGGAAGTGACCATTGCAGCCTTTGTCAGCCTTTCAGCACTTATCTTCCCTCATTATTCCCCTGTTCAGCCATCACCTTCCCTTGTTATTCCTTGTTCAACCCTCAATTATTATGACACTCCTTGCCTCGCCTTAAGGACTCACTGAAAATCTAGATTGTAGGTAGTAGAACTTTAAATTTTAGATGCCAGTAGACTTCATAATATTAATTTGTTATAAAAATCCACAGCTGTTGTAGAAGAAAAAACATCAACAGACTTTGAGCAGTGAAACACACACATAAAAACCTAAACTAAAGTAATAAAGAATTAAAGGTGTGTTTGTGTGAGAAACTACAGACTAACCATCCAGCAAGTTGATTTTGTTTGAATGGTTAAATATAATTAATTAAAAAACATGTTAATTAGCTGTATAAAATTATTTGATATGAGAGCCCACCCGGATCAATGCTCATCTCTACTGGAGTCTCTTTGTTCTGGAGATAACGGCTATTTGGTTATTATTATTATTGACTTTTTCAGCCATGGCAGGTCTGTAGAATGACTGCCTTTTGGACTGGGTAAATCAGTCTCTGTGGCAATTTTATTTTAGTTCCTCTTATAATAATAATAATAATAATAATAATAATA
This sequence comes from Macrothele yani, assembly GCA_039090855.1. Taxonomy (NCBI): domain Eukaryota; kingdom Metazoa; phylum Arthropoda; class Arachnida; order Araneae; family Macrothelidae; genus Macrothele; species Macrothele yani. The sequence goes on along the minus strand of CM076998.1, from coordinate 8,553,571 downwards.
ATAATAATTATCAGTATTTTTGCGTACTTTTTATTCTTCCATACTTGTTTGTCTTCCAGGTTCTTGTTATGTTCTAAACCCAGAAATGTGAGTTTTTTTTAAGTTTTAAAAAATTTGAGGCCTTTCGAGTTTTATTTGCTTGAAAATTTGTTTTACTGAAAACACATCACAGTTCTGGGAGGATGGTGAATACAGCAGGTTTGTAACACCATCAACAGTTGTTCCTGCTGTAACGACACTTTTTGTCATTTTGGCAGCTGCATTTGTATCAAATAACTGGCTATATCAGATTCAGAGAATCCAACAAGTTATGTTTTGAATTAAATGGAAACCATATAAATCTTCCAGAACTGAACTGATTTTCATAGACTACCAAACAATTTGAAGTGCAAAATTCAACTTCAAAAATTATTTTTTTATATATATTTTCTCTGGTACAGACAAACTTAACAACAGCACATGCACACTTGTGCATCGATATTGCTGGTAAAATTGAGATGAGGACACATACTCGCCATTCACATTTCTTTGATGTGTGTGTGAGCACGTAAGAACAATGCTGAAGATGGTGTCAAGAGAAGCACCAAAAACCTGCATTACATGATTATAAGCTGCATTTGCGATAGAACTTTTGTGTACCTCATCTACCCATATTTTAAGTTTAAATTTATTGAAAAATCGACTGATATATGTAAAATGTATGTATGTGTAAAAAAAGGCTTTGAGCAACAATAACACAACTAACCAAGTAAGTGTCCTGAAAACACAAGGTTTTAAGATAAGTTAAATTTAAATTTTTATCAATAATTACAATATTTTCCATAAACCAAATATTATTTTGAGGACAATATAATAAAGTATTACCATTTGATCCTTCTAAATATTTACAAAGAGTATCCTGAAAGTAATGCCTTGTCCCTCATAAGAATTTTACGACAATGTTAACGCATAAACATTAAAGATTTACTGTACATCACACTATTCTAGGTTTAACATACACTTTTTAGACAAGACCTTATAATGATAATGCTTAATAAAATAAATTCTTATTTCATAAAATATCTCTGCAGTACTCAATGAATAAAATAATAACTTTACTCACAATGTCAATGAACATGTCCGGTACACACAAATGAACCTTTATCTCTGGTGCCACCATTTCACCTTTCGTCGTAATTCGGAAATTACCCACCACTATAATAACAATTCGATATACAACACATAAAGGTAACCAGACAAGCAAATTGTAAAGAAATACCTTCAATATGGCATAGTTTATGTGCATATTTGAGCATTTTTCAATATACTCATAAGATTTTTATTTGTAGCAATAAAAATGGGAGACTTGGTGGCAAAATACTTGGACATATTGTTAATAATGCTAGCCTGTTCAATGCACTGTCCATCACTTTCTATACATTGCTGCCATCTATACATACATAAAATCCATTTTGGGAAAATTCCTGAGGCTATCGTTTCACCCATGAATTTCACAGTCAGTTTAACGTCTATTACATTGCCCAAACATTCCCCATAAAGGGTGTTTTTCAAAGGGGCAAACAGGAAAAAGTCTGAGGGAGCCAAATCAGTACTGTAGGGGAGTTGGGGCATCACCATCCATCCCATTTTGGCAATAGCCTGTGAAGTCTCCATTGAGGTGTGGGGACATGCATTATCATGGTGTAAAACAACACTATGAAGTGAAATGTCACATATTTTCCTTCTGATAGCTTCCTTTAGTTCCTTCAATGTCTGCATATAGCGAGCACTGTTTATTTTTGCAACTCCTGGATGGTGACATGACGATCAGCTGTGATGAGGCTTTTTACTCATTGTCTGTTGGCATCTGCCTCTGCAGTTGCAGGTCTTCCACTCCATTGTTTGTCCGACACTGAACTTTCTCCCTCTAGAAACCTCTTTCCCCATCTTTTGGACATTATTTATATCAATTGTGGCAGCTCCATACACCGACAGGAGTCTTCTGTGGATTTCTGGAGCCTCACATCCCTCTTTTTCCAGGAATTCAATTACGGCTTGCTGGTTTTCTTTGTCATTTATGAGCTTTATTTCCGATTCTAAAAAAAAAAAAAAAAAAAAAAAAAAAAATGTTCCCACATTTGTAACATATCATAGTACATGTCAGTGCAGTTTCATTAAAATCACTTCAAAGTTTCAAAATTTATTGAGGAGGAGGCATTACTTTCAAGATACCCTTTGTATTTTTTAATATCAAACAAGACAAAGTACACGCAGTTCATGTGAATCGGTAATACAAAAAACGTGCTATAAAAATAGTGTTAGCCCTACAATGATTGTAGTGTAAGTATATGTGTATTTCACACATTAATTTGTTGCTAATGTTAAATTCCTTTCAGCACATTATAATTGCCTATAAAACTGTTTTTAGGTGTCTTTGACTTTGTATCATCGAGTCAAAGATAACAATAATAAACATGCCAATGGCTTTTGATATTATGGGACTGTTAGCAAAGTTTTTTTGTCACAATGTACACTCAATGGATGTTCAAGCATGACCATATGTTGATTGCCCAGTGTGCTAGTAACATGTGGAATACAACAGGGTGTGAACCTTATGAAGTAGTGGAACACATCAGGAGATATGATGTATCATGGTCTCTGCAAAAGAATCCACAATTGTTTGACATGTGAAGGTTGCAGGTCAACATACTGAACAGTTAATCTGACTTTATTCCACTGATTTACCTTGAGGTTTACATCTGGGGTATGTAGAGGCCATTCAAGAAGAATGAACTTATCTTATTGCACTTAGAACAAATACTGTGGCCTGATGAGGAGAAGCATATACCAAGTGGAATACACTGTGAACAAAATAGCTCCAGGAACATATAGATGTGAATATAACTTAGAGTGATGTGACAATTGCCTGGGTAAATTATTTCACATGTACAGTATGGTTAATTGTTTGAAACAAAACTTTCTCCAAACCAGACATTTCTTTGGTCATCTTAAATCCAACCTAGATGTTTTTGGAGCCAAACAAGTTGCAGTTGCCTTGATGTGCAGTTAGGATTGAGTATTGAATTGGCCTTTTGCTGTTAAACCCTAGTCGATGGAGAGCACTTTGCATGGTTTCATTAAAACTGTGTGTGACACTCCTATGCTATTGTGTGAGGTAATTTGCTCCACAGAACCTCACACGATAGCATAGGAGTGTTGTGATGGTCCAACTTTGCCTAACACTTCCTCCCTGGCACAGGCTAGCTCCATCCTGCAGGAAGGACTGTCTTAAGTTGGCATGTACATTAAAGTGTAGACAGTGCACAAAATTCTTTACATCAATTTGGATTCAATTGTTTAATTTGTATTCAATATATTAGTATCTATACACAGTACAATATTTACCTTTTCACATCTGTAGAACTAGACCTTGCACTGTTTGAACCACATCCACATCTGGACAATTATGTAGTTTGAACCATCAGATAAATGCATTTCTACTCCATGGATAACAAAAACATTAACAGAAGAAATTTGAAGATGCCAGTTAATACCAGCAGAAAACAGCTGAGGTCGACAGTTTCACACCAGTCGGTCATCACTCCATCATCGCACCTGGTAGTTGGTCACATTTGGTTGCAATCGTCGTCCAGAATGACCCGAGGATACGTAGTGCGATCAAAAAGTTTGGAGACTAGGTACGTAGCGCGCCAACAGAAGGCAGTATGTGGATGCGCTAGCAGCGGACGGCAATGACCTTCATGAGTCATTGCGCAGAGTGGCATTCTGTGAACATCAGGAGCTGTGCTACATGATATTTGATAACCACGTGCAGAACACAGCTGCGATTTCGGTATGGACTGCAAATTAGAGCAGCGAACAAACATCAAATTCTGCATCAAACTCAGCAAATCGGAAACGGAGATGCATCAAATGTTGTAGCAGGCTTATGGCAATGAAGCAATGAGTTGTGCGAGGTGTTTTGAGTTGCACTCGCACTTCAAGGGCCGCCGAACAGCACTGGAAGATGACAAGAGGTCAGGGCCTCTGTCCATGAGCAAAACCCCTGAAAATGTGAACATTCGTGGGGTTGTGCACTGTGAATTCGTCCCCCAGGGCCAGACTATCACCGCCCCTTTTTACTGTGATGTTCTGCGGCGTCTTAGGGAGGACATTCGCTGCAAACTGAAATGTGGTACAGGGGCGATTTTTGGCTTCATCACGACAATGCAGCAGCTCACAGAGCGTTAGCAACACTCCAGTTTTGCAGCCACAACAGCATGACTACCCTTCCTCACCCGCCTTACTCGCCGGATTTGGCCCCCTGTGACTTCTTTCTGTTCCCAAAGTTGAAATTCAAGGGTCACCGTTTTTAAACCGTGGACAAGATCCAATATGAATTGCAGATGGTGCTTGACACGATTCGTGAACAAGACTTCCAGGGAGGGTTCCAACAGTGGCAAAAATGCTGGCAGTGCTGTATCGCTGCCCAAGGAGACTACTTTGAGGAGATCATAGCCAGACTTAAGTTACATAAATACTTTGTTGTATATCGGCCTAGTCTCATAACTTTTTGATCGGACCTCGTATATTATTGTACTGGGTCAAGGCATCACACTCACACGCATCAGCCCAAAAGCTTGGGTGCTAGATGTCCAAACAATCTCTGGCAGCAAAATGTGACAATCCAACTGACCCCCAGCAAGATGAGATGGTCCAGCTGACCTCCGGCTTCAATCTAGTAGTGACAAAGAGCAGCCACAGAGAGCGCAACAAGATCTCAGCAGTAGGCTTTTTATCTCAGCTTCTGAAGTTATTAAAATAGAGTGAAAATTTTTTTATAAAGATATTGTATCAGTAATTGAAACAGTTGTCACAAAAATGCATACATTTTTTATGTTTTGTATTGATCCATAGAAGTAGTGAAAAAGGGGGTTATTTCACCATTATTACCCCTGTTGCTCGCATTTGAAATTCAAATGAGAGCAACAGAGGTAACAATAGTGAAATAAATCCTCTTTTACTACTTCTACAGGTGAGAAATTTTATTCATTTTGCACTGACTCTCAGTAATTTTTTCTTTTACACAGACGTAATAAATTATTAGTTACCCCCGCTCAATGACATGTTGGACTGACCTTTGAATTTACTGTTATGCTCCTGGAACCTCACTGTGTGATGATCTTAGCCTTGTGACATGGTGTATTATTCAACTAGAAGCAGCCCTCTCCATAAGTAACACCATGCACATGTACAGGTGTGCCTGGTCTGCATTGATGTTGAGATACCTTCTGAGATCCAAATGCTGTTCCAGAGGTATTAAGGAACCCAATGCTTACCATAAAAACAAACCCTAGACCATCACACTGCCTCCATCAGCTTGTACAGTTACTGGTAGGTAGCTGGGATCCATCAATTTGGGCCATTGGCACTATATTCTGGCCTGCCCATGGGGTTTATTAACTGAAAACATTCTCCCTCGAACATGAACCAGCTGTTTCTGTTCACAGGAAGATCTCTGGCTATTTGTTTTGTTTATACACCACTCATTATAGACCCTCAATGCAGTTTTTCTTGTGTAGGTGAGAAGGTTTGATATTTCTGAGATGTTGTACCTGCCTGCTCAGCATCCACTATCATATCTCTGTCAGAGTTACATAAATCAAGAGTCTTTCTCATAGTGTTGCAGTCTATGCTTTGCACACATGTATCAAGGGCAGATCTAGGCGGCATTTGATACTGGTAGGATGACAAATTCACAAAAATATTTTGTGAATTTACGCCATTGTTGCATATGTGAGGATAGCACTTGTCTGATTGCCATTGGGTTTCTGATAATTTGCTTTTCAGTGGATGTCATGGTCATGTAGATTCTGAAAATATTTGGCTATTCACATACAAACTACAGATATTGTGGGTGATTATAATATCTCTCTGAATCACAGACCTGCATTATAAACTTCCATTTATTTTGTTTTCAAATCACAGACCTGCATGATAAACTTCCATTTATTTTGTTTTTAAATTGTAGACCTGCATTATAGACTTCCATCTATTTGTTTTTGAATCACAGACCTGCATGATAAACTTCCATGTATTTTGTTTTTAAATTGCAGACTTGCATGATGAACTTCCATTTATCTTGTTTTTAAATCACAGACCTGCATGATAAACGTCAATTTATTTTGTTTTTCAGCCATGGACCTGTAGTGGTCATTTTAAATCTTATAACAGAGAACTGCATTTTTATTTTGCTTGTGATTTATTGTATTTTTTATGAAACATCTCATACTGTTGTATTTTCTTATAAAATTTTTAAAAATATTTGTAATAATATTTATAAAGAAAGTTTTTACTTATGAAGGTTACAAGTGAAAACGGATGCCAGTTCATTTTAAAAATTGGGTCGAAAACAATGATGTTATGTGCTGAAGATCATAGTACAAAGCAACAGTGGATAGCTGGTAAATGAATACATTTTTTTCACTTTCAAAAATATTTATAAAGCAATCCATTTTAATTAGGTTATATTATGAATATTCAAAAGTTATATAAAGTAAATAAATGTGAGTGTGAAAGAGGCAGTGATAAGATCAGGATTCAATAAATTTTCCCTGATCATGTGTTTTTGTTAGTTCTTCAACCACTATTTTTACAACTGGAAGTGCGCTTCATTATTTTAATGGGTATCTTTGCCTTGGAGTCATGATGTACAAACTGTGATCTAGAAGTTATGGGGAGTTCTACCAGACCAATATTACAAATAATGGTAAACTTTTCATCTGGTAGCTGGTGTAACAGAATAGTTTTATGGGCAAGTTACCTTATTGCTTGGTGTATGAGTCTCTTTCTGGGTAGTACATAGATGATAAGATCAATCTTATGAATCAAAGGATCAAAATATTACTAAGGTTTTGTTTCAGATTTTGTAAAGAAGCTTTTGAAATGCATGGCACATGACATACTGCCTTTAGTATATACAGATTTCATGTTTTAAAGATGACCAAACTTCTGTGGTAGACAACAAAAAAAAAAAAAAAAAAATTCTGTATGACCATCTGAGGTTCAGCAATTTGGTTTCATTGTAATATCCAAAAGGTTTCACTACAGAAGTAGATTAAAATGGCATATTTTCTAGACATTGTTGTAATCTAATGGCTTCTTTCATAGCGAGACATTTTTAATACTGCAGTGAAACCGAATTTCCGGTCAACATCATAGAGATCCAACCATGGACGCCAAGGGGAGGGGTGTCAAGTGACCACCCTGTAGAATTATTTTCTCCTTTACTTATTCCTTTTATTTATTCCTTTTTTTTTTACACTCGCTGCACTGGACCACAAGGAAAGATGGAGTTTGGGGCATTTAATATCCCAATTTTATTGGAAATTTGGAATTGGAAAACGATAATGTGAAAGCGGAAAACCTAGCAAACCGTAAGGTAGTACGCCCAAACAAGTTCCGCTCAGGGTGGTGTGTGCTGAACTTAAAAACCTTGTTGTGGCCCTTCTCGACACTGTTCATTATTTTGAAAACAGTTACCAATGTACATGGTAATTAGTAACATACACTTTCTTCAAGAGCATCATGAATTAATAATAATAATAGTAATACTAGTACTAGTGTTCTAGTGTAGTAAGTAAGTAGTAGTAATAGTATTAATCTTTCATTTTCACAAATTACTGTTTTCTACATATTAGCCAAACCTTAATTAATTACACTTGACTCCCCCTAAAAATTTCCTGCAGGTGCCCATGGATCCAACTAAGATCTCAAACGGCATTCTTAAGTTCATCAGAGAGGAAAACTAAAGATTCTCAAATCTTTTATAATTCTTTTGGGACAGTTTTCTGGATAACTCTTTCTTCTCATATAAGGAGTTACAAAAAGTTGTTTTCAATCCTCAAATCCTTCTTACTTGCATAATGAGTCATATACTGTCACAATTTCTGAACTGAGCCATTATGGATCCTAAACAATGCACCCAAAATTGAAGGATTTTCCAGACTGTCACTAGAGAAATTTTTATCTTGCTTCCAGTGAAGTACTGGTCTTAATGTAGCAATGCCTGAGGGAACTATTTTGAAGGGAACACTGTTACCAATTAATTAGGTAAGTTGAAAGAAATTTAGATTGTCAATAGCTTTCTGACACATCTAGATCAAACCTTATGTTCATCTTGCATTTGTGAGGAAAATGTTCTTTCCCAAGTGATGATACATGCGAGATCAGTTATCTCACTGTATTTGTAAGAGAAAACTCCTACTCCTTGAATATATGTTCAGCAATTTACTACCGGCCTGAAGAAGATACTACGTGTATCAAAAGTGCATAGCCACATTAGAACTTGGGCTTTTTTACTTCAAGAAGGTTTTAGCAGTTCCGGTGTCTTAACATTTCATTCTTTTAGCAATTCATCATTGTTTTAATAATTGGACTTCAACCATTTCCCAACCTTTTAAGGTTCGATTGATGACTCTTTCTGATGACTTTTTCATCAAGTAAGTGGTTCCAGTTGACTTTTTTACTTTTTTCCATTGGAACAATACTTTTGACTTCAGATTAACAGAGGACTTTTTTGGATTTCCAAGATTTTAGTCATTTAAGCCAAACATATCAGTCATCTCATATCTCTATGTTGATGTGGTGAGATCAGTTTCTAAATTAAATAAAGTGGAAAAAGAGATATCTAAGTTAATTTTGCATTGTAGCTTATCTTTTGAAAAAGAATGTGCCTGTAGTATGACACCCGTCCATCTGTAGGTACCCTCATGCATCAATCCAATTTAAAAAATACTTTCTTTTTCTTGCATTGGAAAAATTGAACTTTGAGAACAGTGATTCATGTCTTTTGGTCGTTTCCAGATGTGCAACTTTGTCACTGTGGGTGCCAATGGTGATGCTTATTGAATTCAGAATATTTAATTCTATACCATTGCTTCTAAAATTCCAGTTGAAACAATTGTTTTTTCCATTTAATACCTTTTACCATGAATGCCATTTTGGTGACTTTCTTTTTTAAATAATGCACAGATTTTTTGCGAGGGATCTATACTTCTAAAAGATAAATATTTTTATTACTATATCTACTTCTAAAAGATCAATTCCAAAACTTCTTTTTGCATCAGATTGTGTTTGTGGTAAAGAATACTTTGCATATAATTTCTAATTTTTCATAACAAACAATTTTGCCACTGGATGCATAAGTGTATATTTCTGCTTACAGCATATTTGCAGCTGTATCTATACTTCTAAATGCCCAATGCATTAATTTTTTTGAAATATAATTCTCTACAGAAAATATTTTGCTCATATTACAGCTTATAAAACATATTTTTACTGTTAGAAGAATGTAAATATATATCCTAGTCTCCTCAAGATTTCCCTTTGCAGAAGTCTGATTTGAAAAAAATTGTTCTGCATCTTAATAGTGGGTGGTCGTAGTGAGCGATGGGTTTGCCTCCTCGGGGCGCTCCGTGGTAACAGTGGCACACACAACAGCAACTAGGGCCTCTGTGAATCTTGGAGAGGTGCAAGCTAGTTCTGTGTGACATTGGCAAAAAGACCCCAACTCACTGGGTTTTGTTCCAGAATCCTTAGGTTAAATGACCAACTGGAACCCTCAGCTGTGGGCTAATCCCCCACACTGATGTACTTACCTGATTAAAAAGACAAAAAGAAATATTAAGAATGACTCAAGTGTGGGATATGGTGGACCTACCACACTTGAGAAGGACGGTCCACCACGGAATCGACCTGGACTTTCTAAACGGTGTATGAGAAAGCGATCTGAGCTGAGTGAATGTAAGATTGGTGTATGGAATACTAGAGGTATAAATGGCAAGATGAGTGAGGTGATTGAGGAGATGAATAAGTATAGACTGGATGTGCTGTGTGTAAGTGAAACCAAAAAGAAGGAAATTGGGGTAGAAGATGTGAATGGTATGGTGAGTGTGTGGTCTGGAGTATTGGATAATATGAGAGGACAGGCTGGTGTAGGTGTGATTTTAAGTGAAAAGATGAAGAACAACTTGATTCACTATAGTTGCATAAGTGAGAGAATTCTCTGGATTCGTTTGAAAGTGAAACTTCAGAGAATTGTAATTGTTGTAGTGTATGCTCCTTGTGACTCGGAACCTTCTGATAAGAAAGAAGATTTCTGGAATGAGCTAAAAGCTGTTTTGAGCCAGTTTGGTGCTAAAGAAAAAGTTATAATAGCAGGGGATTTCAATGCTAGAGTAGGTGTGCAGAATGCAATTTCTGACAATGTTCTGGGTAAGTTTAATGATCCTTGTGTGAATGATAATGGTGAAAGATTAATTGAACTCTGCATTGAGAATCATTTGTGTGTATCTAATACATTTTTCAACCACAAGTATATACACACATATACTTGGGAAAATCATACTCTTGGTCAAAAGAGTGTGATAGATTTTGTTGTTTACGACCAGCGTTTCAAACACTTAGTTGTTGACACCCGTGTGATGAGAGGTGCGGATGTTGGTTCTGATCATTACTTGGTAGTGTCACGAGTGAAACTTAATGTTGGTTGGAGGAAAAGGAATAGGAAGAGACCCAGGATAGAAAGAATAGAGGTTGATAGGCTCCTTGAAGATCATCAGCGGTATTCTGACTTACTCAGAGAACGACTGAAGGATCTGAAATCTTATGAGAGGGATGTAGAAAAGAAGTGGGAATGTTTTAAGAACTGTGTTGTTACTGCTGCTAAAGAGGTCTGTGGCACCACAATAGTGGGTAACAATAGAGGTGATGCTTGGTGGAATAGTGAGATTGAAGAGGCAGTAAAGAAAAAGAAGGAAGCCTATTTGGGGATGTTGCAAGGTAGAGTCTCTGTGGATGAATATCGCTGTAAGAAGTGTGAAGCTGCTAAGCTGGTTCGCCACAGTAAGGCAAAAGATAGGAAGGAGAAAGTGGAAAGGCATGAACTGGCTTTTTGAAAAGATAGAAAGTCCTTCTGGAAGTACACGAGACTCAGGAAAAATAGGGGAAACAAAGTTGTAAGTTGTGTGAAGAATGAGATTGGGGAAATGATATGGGAGCCCAATGAGTTAAGTGACAGATGGGGCAAATTCTTCTGTGAGTTATTAGATCAGGAGAGCAAAAATGATTCTGACACAGATGCAGATGATGTCACAATGAGGGTGAAAGCACAGGAGGGATCTCAAGAGAAGAAGTGTGTAAAGCTCTAAAATCTCTTCAGAATGGTAAGGCTCCAGGAGTTGATGGCATAACTGCAGCGATGTTGAAATATGGTGGTGACTATAATTGACTGGTTAACTAAAATTTGCCAGTTGTGCTGGGAGTTAGGAATGGTCCCTCGGGATTGGAAGGATGCTTTCATTGTTCCCTTGTATAAGGGAAAAGGTGATCAGACTGAATGCAAGAACTATCGTAGTATTAGCCTACTGAGTGTGCCAGGGAAAGTGTTTGGTAAGTTTGTTATTGAAAAAGTACGGGGTCTTACATCAGTGAAAGTGTGGGATGTTCAGAGTGGTTTTATGCCTGGTAAAGGCTGCACTAACCAGATTTTTGCATTACACATGATGATTGAAAAGTATCTGGCTGTTGGGAAGAAAGTTTTTACTGCCTTCATAGATTTAGAGAAAGCTTACGACAGAGTGAATATGACACTTTTGTGGAAGGTATTGAATGAATATGGTGTTACTGGGAATCTACTTAATAGTGTAAAAGCCATCTATGCTGGTAGTAGAGCTTGTGTACGAGTGAATGGTGTTCTATCAAAATGGTTTTCCATTGGTGCAGGAGTTAGACAAGGTTGTGTAATGTCACCATGGCTGTTTAATTTATTTGTGGACGCATGCATGCGTGAGGCCAAAATAGATAATAGTGGTTTATATCTTGGTGATATCCGCGTGTGCAGATTGCTGTATGCTGTTGACACTGTCCTGTTGGCAGAGAGCAAAAGTGAGTTGCAGAGTATGTTGACTCGGATGCACGAAGTTTGCATGAAATTCAAACTGAGTATAAATAAGGGAAAAACCAAAGTTATGGTGTTTGAGAGAGGAATGGGTAGCACTGAATGTAATGTAAGTATAAATGGCACTGTGATTGACCAGGTGAGTGAGTTTGTGTATTTAGGAAGCATGTTTGACAGAGAGAACAAGTTGGATGGTGAAATCAGTAGGCGAGTGAATTCTTCTTTGAAAGTCATAGCTGCTCTGGGAGGTTTTCACAGGAATGATGGGTTCTCTAGAGAGTCCCCGCATGGCTGCGTATGAAACAGTAATTGTTCCTACTCTGATGTATGGCAGTGAAACCTGGGTACTGCAGAAGAAACATAGGAGCCGTTTGTGTGCTGGAGAAATGCGTTACTTACGTGGGGTTTGTGGCAAGACACGATCTGATTGTGTGAGGAATGAAGATGTATTGCAGTTGTGTGATGTAAAGCAAAATGTTGTTAGCAAGGTGGAGACCAATATGCTTCGGTGGTTTGGCCATGTTGAAAGAATGAGTGATGAAATGCTTACTAAGAAAATCTTTTCAGCCCAAGTGGCAGGAAGGAAAGGCAGAGAAAGGCCAAGGAAGACATGGGTGGATCAGATTCAGGAGTGTCTGCATGAGAAAAAGATTATGAGTATGAAGTATAAAAGATCTTGTGTACGGCGTGTAATGGATATCAGTGAAGCACGAGTTGTATGTCAAGATCGCTGTAAATGGCGAAGTTTGATACGACAACAATAAGTAAAAATATCTGGAAGATTGTATTTCTTTTTGGAGCTAACCTCTGAATCTCAGAGAAAAGCTTTAGTGATATAGTGATATCTTAATAGTGTTTACAGTGAAAAATATTTTGCATTGATTTCCAATTTTTCATTATTTTTTATTTTATTATTTTTTGCCAATGGACATGAGTGCATATTTCTGCTTGCAGCATATTTTCATATCTGAAAATTTGATTGGAATTTTTTCTTAGGTTTCTCTTACTAAGGAAAACATTTTGTGTAGTTTGTGTGATATGAAATGTACAATTTTCACGCTAGGAGGTGTAAATGTATGTTTTAGTTGTTTTTGTTATCTCTTCTGAAAGTCAAATTTGAAAATCTCTTTTTACATTCACTGCAGGAAACTTTTTGCATATATTTTTAAAATTTTCACAACGTGCAGCTCTGATGCTAGGTGGTAGAAATATGTTCTAGCTGAAAAAAATTGATTTTGTTCTGTATGTCATTTGGTATGATAAAAGATATGAATATTATTTGCTTTAAATAATGCAGTTTTTCTGCTAGGAGGTGTATATGTGTAGATTTTTTTCTTGCTATTTCTGCTTCTAAGAGTCATATTTGAAAATTTCACTTTTCATTACATAGCTTCCCTCTGAAGGATATTCTGCATTTGTTTTCTTCTTTTTCATAATGCACAGTCCTGCCTCTAGAGGGCATCACTGTATATTTGTATTTGCAAGAGCATCTTCAATTTTAGAAATATGATTGAAAACATAATTTATTTTGTTGAATACCCTTCAATATGAAGAAATTTTTTGCCCCCATTTTCTTCAAATAATGCAGTTATCCTATCAAAGGCATGAAATTAAATCGCACTTTCCACCAAATTCATTGTGATCGTTCAATTTCAAAAATTCCTTTTGCTTTAGATATCTTTCATTATGAGGGACATTATGTGTACAATCTGGGATTTGTCATAATGCAAGTTTCTGCTGTTTTGGTGTGTAGGGATGTATTTCTACTTGGTAATGTTTCACTGATTCTAAGACTCCTATTGAAAAAAAACTTTTTTGTAACTGGTTCGATTCACTATTATAAGCAGCATTGTGAGCATTTTTTTATTTTAAGTAATGCGCAGTTTTGCAATGAATGATATGCAAAAGCCCTTGTGTTAGATGTGTGATGGATGCCAGTGAAGCTTGTGTTGTGTGCCAAGATTGCTGTAATCGGCATGCTTGATGCTTTAACAGTACATTAAACCAGCATCATCAGGGTAATTTTAATGTGGTAGGAATAATTTTAATGTGAGCGATTTTAATGGCAGCTTTCTTTGAGGAGCTAACCTCTGAATCTCAGAGAACAACATAGTGATATATAAGTAACTAGACTGCAGTTTTAAATATACTAAAAAATATGGCATGTAATGAAATAGGGATATTTGAAAGTATTCAGTTGTCTATCACACCTGAAAATGAGAAGGAGTTATAATCAATAGAAATAAAATTAAGTTGTAAATGAAGCATGCCAAATACACTATTTCCTAATTCCTTTATAAATGGGTTAGTATCTGGTTCAAAATTTAGGAACATTCTGTTTTAATGATATATATATATACACGGTCGTCACATTATTCATATATGAGATTCGTCCGCGAATTCGCGGAATTCCGCTTTTCTGTCGTCATTTAAGTCACTCTCGAGATCGATGTAAAACTGAAGAAAAAAAAATTTACGAATTATTGGGGGTGGGGTGGGGGTGGGGGTGGGGGGTCATTTCCCCCTTAGGGAATGGTATTTCACCTTTCAAAACTTTCGAAAATGAACGATAAAAATGGAGTGAAGATTTTCCTGTAATCGAAATTTCCTTTTCTTGCAATGCTCCTTCTGCCAAGTATTGTTCTTAAATACAGTTTTACTTCACAATTATTTGTATTTCAGCTTGAATTTAATGATTAAAAGATGAGAAAATATATACAATTAAAACCATGAGCACTTTCGAGTCAGCAGCTGCCTCTTCTTCAGATGTAATATTCAATCTATTTATTACATCATTTCAGTGATTGTCGCACGAGTCTTCAATATTTGTTGATGATTTCAGCTTGAAAATGGAGGAAAAGTTCCCAAAAAGGAAGTTAGACGGTGCAGAACTATCCCTGTAATTGTCTGGCATGAGATTCTTCCATTTGTGCGGTTCTCGTGATTGATCCATAAATGAACAGAAGGGAGGGGGGGGGTCGTTTTGTGTCGGAGGACGGAAGTTAGACAGAGAGAAGATTTCTCCTGTAATAGTATTTATTTTTTTTCCTTGCAATATCCTTCTGCTCAGTATTATTGTTAGATATCGATTTATTGCATAAATATTTGTGTTTCAGCTTGAAAATGGAGGGGAAATTTCCAAAAACGAAAGTCAGGCGGAGCAAAAATTTCGCCAGAACCGTTATTTTTTCCCTCTGCGATATTTCCTCTATCCGGTGTTGTCAAATATTAGTAATTTTCTGTTTTAAAGAGAGTTATGTGCTCCAATTTAATATTTCCATAAATGAATTAACGTGTACGATTTTCCCTTGTTTTACTTGCACTACATTTTATTTACACTCTTTTACTGTGCATTCTGATTTTTTATCCGGTTAAAAAGTTCAGCTTTTTTATTTCTTCATCAGTCTCATGCATGATTATTGTCACCACCAGCTAATATCCAGAGTAACCGCAGTGTGCAGCGCGGACAGCAGCTCGATGGGCTGGGAGTGACTTAGTAAGGTGCTGGAAGGTGTTCACAGGTATATGGAGCCATGCTGACTGCAGTGCATTTGACAGCTGCTGGAGGGTGTGTGGTGGAGGATCCATAGAGCGAACAACACGATCGAGGTGGTCCAACAGATGCTCAATTGGGCTGGGGAAGTACTTTGAAGTCTCCATCGTGCTCTTCCAACCACTCTCGAACATTTCTAGCTGTGTGACATGTTGCATTGTCGTGCTGGAAGATCCCATCCGGCCCAGGGAAGACAATCAGCATGTTACGGGTGTACGTGGTTTGCAAGGATGGATTCATAACGAATTCGGTCCATATTGCCTTCCACAGGTATTAGTGGACCCAGAGAATGCCACGAAAACATTCCCCAGGCCATAACGCTGCCCCTACCAGCTTGTGTTCTTCCAGCAATGGTTGAAGAGTGTTTGTTCTCCGATATTTCTTGCCTTATATGCCAACGTCCATCCATTCAATGAAGCAGAAAACGTGACTCATCGGAGAAGGCAATCCTTTGCCAATCAGTGGCGGTCCAATTCCGATACTGCCATGCAAATATAAGCCTTTTCTGCCGATGCACCTTTGTTATCATAGGTGCAGTGACCATCTGTCTGTATCAAAGCCCCATGTGCAGCAGGGTTCGCTGATCTGTCATTTTAGACACACTTCCTGTAGCCCCTGGTTCATTCGGCCAGTGAGTTGTTCCACTGTAGCATGTCGATCGGCCCTCACGCACCTTCACAGTCGAGGTTCACCTCTCACATCAATGGCACGTGATGCTCCAAAGTTTCCACATTGCGTATTCGCAATGGTGCTATTTCCCCAATCACGATACACTTTAACCACAGCAGCACACGAACAGTTCACAAGCTGCGCTGTTTCAGAAATACTGCCACCCTTGGCCTGAAAACCGATAATCATCCCTTTTTGCAAATCTGATAAATTGCTCCTTTTATCCATGACAGCAATGAGTGATATGTTTTCAGAATGCCTACAGCACACCTTATATACCCTCCAAGCCAGCTCACGGCACATTCCTTCTTTCCTTGGCTATGCGCTGTGGACGTCAAAAGTAGGAGGTGGTCACAACAATGTGACTTGACTGTGTGTGTGTGTGTGTGTGTGTGTGTGTGTGTATTTGTCCTTTTACTTAAAAAACTGGAGATTCCAATGTGCCCTTAAAATTATTAAAAATATATAATGCTAAAAATATTTTTAATATTGCCATATCAGTTTTACAGTGAAATGTAAATTATACTTTTAACAAAACTGAATAATATTCTTCTGAAATTTCTTTAAATTTCTGACCCATATTGAGTGATGCTTACTTGTAAAGCTAATTTTTGCATTTGCCTCACAGCATTTAATACTGCTTTCAAGCACTGTCAGTCTCTTGAGCCATACCAACAGTACTGTGCTTCAAAGAGGAATCAGATGAGAAATATCAAACAAGCAAAGCAAGAGGAAGAGAGGTTCCTTTTGAAGCAACAGAAAGAGGTAATTGTATTATGTGATGCTTAAATTATTTTTCAGGCTTATTTTAAATCTTTAGATAAGCAATATCTAAACAAGGCTTACTTTTGTGGTGGGACAGGTTTTAGCAAGATTCATTTTGACAGTATTTGCTGACATAGGATAAAATTATTTGCTGACATAGGATAAAATATTAAGTATTTGCTGACATAGGATAAAATATTCAACCAAGCTAGAGGAGGATATTAAATCATAAGTGTATTGAGTATATTATTTTGAAAAAAGAGGCCCTGTGTTATTGTTGTTATTTAGTAATGCTGGAACTACTGGAATTTTGACATACTTACAACTGTGGGTAGTGGTCAGTTTGACTACTAAAAAATATAGTTCCACTCAAAATACCATTTTTTTAAAGCAGTTTTTTTGGTGAAATCTATTTAAAATTTTAATAATAAGCATGTGATGAAACCAATTTTTTAAATATAAATACTGATTAAAAAGTAATGACAATAATGCCCCCACATGAGTAGCATGAAGCCCAGGAGTAAAATTTTCATGCGGAACAAAGTTTTGTCATGCGTTCTAACATAGAAACCCGACAGATGGTGTGACATGTACCTTGTTCCTCTGTGTCGTGATGAAATGAAGACTCATTGAACATCACCTAAAAGAAGTCTCAGTCAGTTAGTCATTTGTTCACAGTGGAAGCATTGTTGGAACAGTGCTGTGCAATCAATTTTTTTGTGCGTTTAGGGAAATCAGGATCAGAAACATACGCAATGTTACACCAGGCTTTTCAAGCAAGATGAAACAATAGCACTGGCAAGTGTTTTTTACTTGCATAAAGCATTCACTGAAGGAAGAGAAATTGTGGAAGATCATTCACGTGAAGGAATACCTTCAACATCAATAACGGAAACTATGATTTACACAACTGCAAGCATCATCATGGAAGACCATCAAATAATATTATGGCAACTGTAAATGATTCTAGGCATTTTGTGCAGAAGTGTGCAAGCAATCATGACTACACATTTAAGCCTTAGTTGCATTTGTGCTCATTGGATTACAAAATTGTTGACACATGAGCAAATGCAGCTTCGAGTGGATTTGTACAAGGTGAACAATTTCTGAAAACCATCATCACAGCAGATGAAGCATGTCTGTACCATTGTGATCCCACAATGAAATACTTGAATAAAATGTATTTATTTATTTATTTATATATGTATGTAGTACTAAGGTCAGGGTTCAGGGTTTTTTGTTTCATCTCACAATCACCCCTGGCTAAGATGAAAACTTTCTCAAAACCACTTCACTGCAGAGAAAAGTAATAATATTTTCTGTTATATTTCTTTTGATCCTTTTGCACCATATGTACGCAGTTTGAAGGCACCAACATGAATTTACAACAGAAAGGTTAGTTTTTTAGAAAAGATTAAATTAAATAATTGTTGGGGTTTAACAGGATATCGTCTTTTAATTCAGGATCCTATATTTTAGCAAGGTTTTTAAATCTAGATTTTAAAATTGAGAACTTTCTGAAGCCTGTGTATGTGGCAGTTCGTAAGTTGTTTTTTTACATTAACTAACTTTCTGGAGTCTGTGTATGTAGCAGTTCAGATTTTTTTCATTAACTCTTCTTTTATGTATACTTTATTTCTGTGCTTTTCTGATATTCCCTGTCAAAGAATCGTGTTTTCTATTTTGCTCAGCACTTATATACATTACAGAAAAATTGTAATCTTTGTGAATTGTTAATGACCTTAATGTTAATCTTTCAGTACATTTATCATTGACTACATTTTAGGCTCGAGCACAGCTAGAACAGAAACTAGTTGAAGAAAATGAAAAAGGAAACAGTTAGAGGAGAAAGAGATGTTGCTGCTCCAAGAATTGAAAGAGGAAAGACAAGCAAAGAGAGATGAAGAAATTGTACGAAATCTTCAGTCAAGGTTGGAATTATTTTTTATTATTATTTTAAGGAATATTTTAAAGGCATGCATTTTGTTGTATGTGAGTCTGTGATTTCTCTTTTTTCTTGTCAAAAGAACCATTTACTTGTGACCCATGTAATTGTTCAGTGGAACATTTAGTATGGACTTATGCTACAGATGTAACCTTATGGTCAGGTGAGCTAGAGTGCAGGCATTTAACTTTCCGTACTGCTGAGTCTGGGTTTGGATCTGAGAGTAAGACGTAAATGCTGTTTTTGTTCTTCTGGTTCTTTCTGTATTTGGAAGCAATGGTTCAAAGTTATGGATGTGTGACAATTTATACTTAGATACCCATGAAGGTCGTTAAAAGTAAAACAAGAAACACACTCCAGTTATTTATTCAATATTAAATTCTAGGCTACACAAGCTGTAAAACAAAATTTCACTGAGAACTAACCTGAAGAATTGAGGATCAAGATATATGAAACCTGGTTTTTCTGCCATGTCACTTAAAACACATTGAAACACTTAAACTTGTTAAAAATTATTAGTGCTCTTAAAATCTTATTTTTTCTCTTTAGTATAATTTATTCTCATATATAATTATTAAAGAATTTTAAATTAGATTTATAACTTTACATATGGAGCAGTTTTCTGAATCATATGGTTCCAATTCTATTCTTGGTTCTGCTCTGTTGACAAATCTAATGTCCCTAGGTATGAACAAATATTTTGCCTGTAAACACTTTTAATAAATAAACTTGGTGAGATGATTGCAGATATATAATGCAGTTGTTTCTGGATAATTGCTTTTAAACAACACATTTGTTCATCAACAGATCTTTCCCAGTAGGAAACTGAAAACTGGGTGGCTGGCTCACTGTGCTGATAAGATGTGACTGCCTCATTGATAAGGTGAAATGCTACTCTTTCTGAGGTACATGCAGATAGACCAGAACCAAGAACAGAATTTGAAAGAGTAAAGTTTCTGAGATTGACCAGGTGAATGAGTATATATGTATTTAGAAAGCATGTTTGACAGAGAAAACAAATTAGATGGTGAAATTAGTAGGCGATTGAATTGTTCATTGAAAGTTACAGCTGCTTCAGGAGGATTTCACAGGAATGATTGGCCATCAAGAAAGTCCCAAATGGCTGTATATGAAAGTGTAATTGTTCCTACTCTGATGTATGACAGGGAAACCTGGATTCTGCAGAAGAGACATGAGTTGTTTGTGTGTGCTAGAAAGATGCATTACTTACAGGGAGGAGGGGGGGGGGTTGTGGCAAGACACGATCTGATCATGTGAGGAATGAAGATGTGTTGCAGATGTGTAATGTGAGACAAAATGTTGTTAGTAAGGTGGAGATTAATATTCTTAGGTGGTTTGGCCATGTTGAAAGAATGAGTAATGAGATGCTAACTAAGATAATTTTTTCAGCCCAAGTGGCAGGAAAGAAAGGTAGAGAAAGGCTAAGGAAATCATGGGAGGACCAGATTCAGGAATGTCTGCTTGAGAAAAAGATTATGAGTACGAAATACAAAAGGTCTTGTGTGCGATGTGTGATGGATGTCAGTGAAGCCCGAGCTTTGTGCCGAGATTTCTGTAAATGGAGACATCTGATACAGTAAGTAAAATCTAGTTCCATCAGTTAAACCTTATCTGGCAGATTGTCTTTCTTTGAGGAGCTAACCTCTGAAACTCAGAGAACAGCTTAATGATATGTATGTATAAGTTTCTGGTCAATAGACTGGAACCAAGAACAGAAGTGGAACCATGTGGTTTAAAACACTTCTTCTTACATAAGACTAGAAATATAATTTAAAATTTTTTAATAGTTTATGAAAATAAATTAAAATAAAAACATACAGTAAAACCTCGAAAATCCTGCATCCAAAAAACTGGCAACTTCAGAAATCCGGCACTTTTCCGATTTCGTTTTCGTGAGAACATCCGATGTTTCACCAACAACCATGGAAATCTCCCAATGTACCGTCTCAACAACACATCGCAAGAACATCCGATGTTTCACCAACAACCATGGAAATCTCCCAACGTATCATCTCAACAACACATTGCAAGATCATCCGATCTCAGCGTGCGAATTGCCGATAGCCGCTTACGTGTAACATCGGGAGGTTTCTCAAATTCGTCGTCTCATTGAGCAGCGCTGAAGTGACGCTGACCAATGTGGCGACGAATCGCCGTGTACGTTTGATATGCATGTTGAACATGTGATGATGATCTGTGCTTGGTGGTGGCGGGGCGGTATGTGGATTCGATCATGTAATGACATCTACATCGGCCTTCATGATGCATCGTGGTAATCGCCTTTGCGATGTATCACAGTTTTGACAGTCAGAAAACCGTAAGATCAATGTAAAATTCACATCAGGTTTCCGTGATGCATCGATACATCACCCAGCTAGCGGTTGCTCTGGTTTTTTTTTTTTTCAAGTTTTCGCCTAACCATTCGCCAAATTAAATTTTCTTCAAGAGAGTTTTATGATAAATAGTACAAAAAGGTTATCACCAATATTTTTGCCAAAACGATTTTCTCCTCTGCAAATTGCAAAGAATCTAATCAGCAGTGTGACCCCTGCATATTTATAAGGTGTAGACACGCAAATTTTCGTTAAAGTGACCTGTTATGTGTAAGTACGTGCTTTAAGTAACGCCGTTAAGCAATTTTTGGATAGCTTCAGAAATCCGGAATTTTCATAAATGCGGCACTCGTCTGATCCCGTCGATGTCGGATTTTTGAGGTTTTACTGTACATTAAAAACAGATTTAAATGGTTTAACTAGTTTTTGACAATTTAAGTATTTTTTTTTTAAGTTTTGTAAAAAGTTGATGCAGGAGAAAAAATGTGTTTCTTTTATGTTTTGAAATCGAATTCTTCATATTGAACTAGTTTTAAATATGCATGTATTAATAAAACTTTGGGGTTGAAGTGGCTACCTTTTCAATTCCTGTTTATATTAAACACACAGAGATAGAGTTTTAGGATGGCTAATTGTGCTGCCTATTTACTCTGCTAAGTTCACAGTGTAATCCTGTATACAAGGTGTGTCACAGTGAAGTTTGGTGAATGCACAGGAAAAATGAACAACAGGAAGTATTTAAGAAAACTTACTTTACTGTCTTAAAAATAATCTTGTCTTCGATACAATACACTTTTGACATCATCTGCTGTAATCTGTGG
Source organism: Macrothele yani (assembly GCA_039090855.1). Lineage (NCBI taxonomy): Eukaryota > Metazoa > Arthropoda > Arachnida > Araneae > Macrothelidae > Macrothele > Macrothele yani. The sequence goes on along the minus strand of CM076998.1, from coordinate 8,531,526 downwards.
GAAAGTCCTTCTTTGTTATCCTCTGCTGCTGGGTCATCTTCACTTGAATGCCTGAAATATCTGCAAATCTGTTCTCTTTCAGTGCTACTTTCAGTTAGGAAAACAAAAGTTAAAAGCCAGTGTCCAATAAAGCGAGTATGATGTGTGATTCAATGCAACAGAGGCTCGTGTTAAATTTCAGAAGTTGAAATTGGTTCTTTGTTTTATTTGTACCTGCTAACAACATGCACCTACATCATCTGCTGCAACACGCTCTCTGTGCCACACCCTTTCTCACAGCTGGGATATGTTTGCTCATGTACATTGATCATGTGATGTTAGTTAGTGAACCTTTCACAACCTTTCCCTTTACCCGTTTCGACAGCTGATCCTTATTAACAAACCTTGTATATATTAGAAGGTGGGCTTAACAATGAATTTCCTGTCACAGTGACAACTTCATGGAAGTAACAGTGACTTTAAACTGTGAAATAATCACTGTTTACGACAGCTGTGATGGAGCATTAAAAAATCTGGAACTGCGATTCACCGTCTTACTTGTAACAGTGACAAAGTCACTGTTTATGATGTGGTGAAGAGCAGTAATGGAATGGCAAGTCACCATCTCGTTTGTAATAGTGACAAAATCACTGCTACCGTCGGCTTGCTTTGAATTCTTTGTTTATGAGCAAAAACAAAAATGATCATAAACATAGGAAAAAAGGGAGACTGAAAGAAAGCTCACATAACTAGTGACCTCTAATTAATTCAAACACTCACGTGGATCAGGAACACCAAACAGAAATCATCGCTCTTTCCACGTTAATAAGTGAGTCTCAGAAAAAAATCTCATCGGCAGCCACCGGGAATCAAACCCAGGGTCTTCCACTTACTTGCCGGACATGCTACCACAGCGGCCTCGAATTTTCCAGACTGACAGAATTTTTCTGAGACTCACTTATTAACGTGGAAAGAGCGATAATTTCTATTTAGTGACCTCTATTTCAACAGAAAAAGAGACAAATTGTTTATAAGTGGAGATATGGTAACTGAAACTATGACATAACAGTGATTTTAGACCCCAGGCATTGCTAAAAGTGACATTCTTATCAGTGAATTTGAACTGTTTCTTTTTGTCACTGGTTGTAGCAGTGACAGTGATTTTTCAGTGACAGTGACAAAATAAAAGTGATGTGATTTTGGATCCATCTCTAGTATACGTACATCCATCTTACTAGAACCCTCCTCCCTGATGTCATCATCTTTGAAAGGCAGACTGTACATATAAATGGCAGTACACTCATCCTTCCCCAGGTAGCACATAATTTGAAATTAATTAGTGCTTTATTCCACTGCTTTTTACCTGAATGTAGTTAATTACATTTTTGTTTTAGAGCACTTTTGAGCAGCTGCGTGTGTATTTTTAATCTGTTCACTCATTAAGTTGTTAAAACTATTGTACATTGTTTACACAAGTGGAAGAATTGCTGTGCATGGCATATCGAAGGGGATAGTAATACACTGGTGTGAAAAAATTAAGGACGAAGAGGAGAAATTAGCATAACAGCGGAACGAGCAGGCATAACGGACCGAAAGACCACTCAGGAGATAGACTAGGGTCCGGTATGGTAGGGCATGCACATATATGCAGCATGATGTAGGGGTGGGGAGTGTCGGTAGGGTATAAAGCACACGGGCGGTGTACGCTCAGCAATTCGGTGAAAGCTATTGCACGGTTTACATCGGTTTGAACGACGTCGAGTTGCTGCCACCATGTGATATGGCGCCAACAGGCAATCCAGTAGATGACATCTGGATGACTTTACCCGAGGTCATGTCATTGGGAAGTTGGAGGAAGTCCGAAGTGGGACTAGTGTGGCGGAGGAGTTCGGGATCGCTCACAGCATCGTTTCACAAGCTTGGAGAGCATTTCAAACGACAGGAACAGCTGTCCGAGAGTTTAGCAGTGGTCGTCCACGAGCAACCATGGTGGTGAACGACCGGTATATTGTCCTACAGGCGAGAAGAGACAGACGACAGACAGCAGGAGAAATCGCAAGGCACATGAAACAGACAACTGGACGCCCGTTATCGCATTTAACCGTGGCCAAGAGGCTGCACAAAGGTGGTCTATTTGCATGATGACCAGTATGGTGTGTGCCATTAACGCCTGCTCATTGGAGATGGTGGTTTCTGTGGTGCCAGGAACACAAGAACTGGACGCATCAGCAATGGGGTCAAGTTCTCTTTACGGATGAGAGCCGATTTAGTCTGACAAGCGATTCTGGATGTATACACATCTGGAGACAGCAGGGAACACGCAATCACACTTCCAACATCATCGAAAGGGACCGGTTTGGAGGTGGTGGAGTTCTCGTTTGGGGCGGTATCATGCTTGGTAGCCGTACTGACCTCCACATCTGCCGAGAAGGTTCAGTCTCTGGTGTCCGCTATTATACCGAGGTTCTCCTGCCTCACGTGCGTCTGTTTGGAGGTGCTGTGAGTTTCTCTTCATGGATGACAACGCTACACCTCATCGTACAGTGGCTGTCACAGAGCTGTTGGAGAGTGAAGATATTCAACGCATGGATTGACCCGCAAGGTCCCCGGACCTAAATCCAATCAAACACGTGTGGGATCTTCTTGGGAGACGCTTGGCAGCACGTCACCAGCTGCTAGCAACGATTCCGCAGCTGCGATTGGCACTACAAGAGGAATGGGCCGTGATGCCTCAACAGCTCCTTGACAACCTCGTCCTCAGCATGGACAGACATTGTAAATTCTGCAATGCAGTCAGGGGTGATCATATCCCCTACTAAAGACTGGATTTTTCTTGGCAGCTGCCTGTCACATGGACGTTTCTGTCTTCTGTCCAGTTGTGCTCAAAGCTACCTTTTCAATAAAGTGCCTTTGTATCCTTTGGATTCCTTGTTTGGATGGTTTTGCTTACTTGTCCCATATTCTTATGTCTTGGGGATCTTATGGTATGATTTGAGTCAATGTGGAGCACTTCTGCACGACGTTACATTCAAAAAACCATCTCGTCCTTAATTTTTGCATGCCAGTAGTAGGTATTTTCTGGGTGCTTAGTGTTTCCTGTATCGTGCTGATGTATCATTTCTTGGATTGTTTTGGTTTCTGCCTGTCCCTTCCATGTATTTTTTACCTAGGAGCTACTAAGCACATAGCAAAAGTGAACATATTTTTTATTATGTAAGTTTGCTCATTTTTCAGATACTACTGTTACAGGGTTGCAGTAGCAGGTGTTCAACTACATTGTACTTACCTTAGTATCAATCATCATCTAGCAAAACACATTTGCAATTTTAAGAAAGGTAGCCCATTTACTTCTCTTCCATTATTTGTCATCAGTTACACTTCTGCTGTTCCCAGCTGGGAGATCACAAAATGCATTAGTCCTAAACTAGAAATCTAGCAAAAACACACAAAGTCACATATGGTAAAAAGGTTCATTTAACAGTAGCTTTTGGCCATCTTATGACCTTGATCACCCGTGATCGACTGGATGTGCTGGTTGCCAGAACTACAATGTGAAATTGGGGTGCTGGAACTGTTGCCAGATTTTAGGAGAGAAATCCAAATAAATGGCATTTGGTGAGAGGTCTCTGAATTGCAGTTTTTGGTGAACAAAATTTCATTGCTTTCTTGGAAAGGCAGAGATGCTTTGTTGTGAATGGGGCAACTTTGTCTCTTTCCAAAGGGGAACTGCAGAGGTGTCTTCAAGGGTTAGTGCAGATAATGCTGTCTTTGGAAGACCATTGGAAACATCTTTTTTATTAATAATCTAAAGTAACTTATGGGATTTTACTAGGAAATTTTTTCTTTAATAGCAAATTTTCGGAGAAAACTCTTCTCCTTCTTCAGGCTGTCTTGTTGTTGTCACTTTTTCCTTGTCACTATCACGGTTACGGTTAACCTTGACGGTTTAGGTTATTTTTCAACAAATCCTGCCAGATGTTAGGCAGGGAAAATCCTTTGCAGTCATTGATGATGGAATTTTGATTTTTCTCAATCTCTATTCCTTCTTTCAGTTTTCTATTTTGGAAATTGCTTTGGTAACTGATTACTTTAAGGGAATTCCAATCCATGCTGTGCCCAGTTTCTCTAACATGCCTATCTAATCCAGTCTTGTTGGAGCAATTTTTTATAGCTGCTTTATGCTCAGCTATACGAGTTTCTAGTCTGCGACCTGTTTCACCTATGTAAGATAGTGCACAACTACAATTTACTTCATAAACTACTCCTTGCATTTTTAAAATATCTTCTTCTCTTTGAACTATTTTAGGGAAAACATTTTTAACTTTGTTCTCTAAACTTGGAGCTAGCCTAATATTGTATTTTTTACTAATTCTCTTTAAAGCCTCAAATAAACCTTTGTGATAAGAAATTTTTCTAGTGAATTTTACTTGTTGCTTTTGTGGGTTCTTCGTACCATTAAAATTCAGAAGCTTCTCAATTTCTTCTTTAGGATAGTTATTCTCTGCAAGTATGACTTTAAGCTCTTCTTTTTGGGCTTCATTTTTATCTGCTGTAGAAACTATTTTATTAATTTTTTCTAAAAACTGACTTGCTACATTTTTCTTAATAGAAACTGGGTGATACGAATTGAAATCCAGTAGTCTTTTAGTATTCATTGGTTTTTTATACCAACTAGTGAGGAATTTTTCATCTTCATAATAGATAGTAATATCTAAGAAGTTTATTCTTCTTTCTTTTTGAAGTTCAATAGTAAACTTAAGGGAATCATCTAATTCATTGAATGAGTCTAGAATTCTTTCTGGAATAATTTCTGAGCTATCTATTATAAATAAGATGTCATCCATGTATCTGCTATATAAGCAGAAGTATGTGGGTTGTACTAGTATCTTTTCTTCTAGTTTTCCCACATAATAGTTAGCTAAGAGTGGGGAGAGTGGGGAGCCCATTGCTAGCCCCGATTTTTGAATGAAAAAAGTTTTCCCAAATTGAAAGTAGTTGTTCTGCAAAGAGAAAGTAAGCATTTCAAAAATTCCAACTAATATGTTTTTTTCCTTGTTGTGAAAAACTATTAGGTCTGCCAAGTCTTCCGCTATAAAGTCTATAAGTTGATCTATATTAATGTGAGTATACATAGACACTATATCTAAACTACCCATAATAGGAGAATCTAATTTAGGAAGAAGTTCTAGTTTTTCTTTTAGCTGCATTGAGTTTTTAATCAAGTTAGGTGGCTCTTTTAAAAGATTCTGAAGGTGTGACTTTAAAAAATAGTTTAGATTTGAAAGAATAGAGTTTTTTGAGTCTATTATTGGTCTAATTGGTTGGTGTTCTTTATGCAGTTTGACTATTCCATATATTTGAGGTAATCTGAACTGTAATTTTGAGAATTGTTTATAGTTTTCTGGAAGCTGGTTTTTCTTTTTTTGAAGTGAAATAAGCTTAGAGACTTTTTAATCAAATCTGGTAGTGGGTTTTCTTTTACTTCTTCATACATAGGTTTTTTTAGTTCTTCTTCCATCTTTTCTAGATAATCTTTCTTATCCATAATAGAATCAACTTACTTTTGTCTGTTTTCACAGCAACTACACTTTCATTTTTTCTGAAATCTTTAAGAGCTTTTAATTGACTATTATCAAAATTTTTTTGAGGTTTCCTTACTTGCTTCTGGAATTTTGTAAGGCTATTGTAGTAATCTGTTCTGAGGAGGTCTGCTTTGATTTGGTCCTCTTTTTCTAAAGTGCTGCAGATGCTTTCCAATTCAATTATCAATTTTTCTGCATTTATTTTTTCTTTGGATAGATTGAAATTACTTCCTTTATTTATCACTTGTAATAATTCTTGGCTAACTCCAGTAGCAGTGTTGTCCTTTACATGACTAAGAACTGCAGTTTTTTTGTTTTTACTGGAATAGTTTTTCTTCAAAAATTTCTCTTCTTTAAGGTTCAGCTTTTTAACAAATTTCTTATTTTTGTTTTTTACTCCAATTTTTAGCCAGTCATCCAATTCTGCTTTTACTGTATCCCTTAAGATTCCAGAAATTTTCGTTTCATTTTCTACTTTTACTTTTTTATAATAAGCAACATTTTTATATTTTGCTTCAATACTTCTTTTTAACGTTTTTTGCTCTATTTTTCTTACGAAGTTGGCTGAAAGTAAATCTTTAAATGGTTTTCTAAGTCTAAATGAATTTGGAATAAAGTTTATTACCTTGCAATTTTTCAGGAACTTGATTTGAGCTATGGATCTTTCCATCTTCAATGTAGCATGTTGAACTTTCTTGATTGTTTGCCAAGTATCTGACCCATACTCTGTTCTAATTCTTTGAATAAAGCTCATGTTGAGAAATGGCTTCCTAGTTTAATTGAATTAATAATCTAAAGTAACTTATGGGATTTTACTAGGAAATTTTTTCTTTAATAGCAAATTTTCGGAGAAAACTCTTCTCCTTCTTCAGGCTGTCTTGTTGTTGTCACTTTTTCCTTGTCACTATCACGGTTACGGTTAACCTTGACGGTTTAGGTTATTTTTCAACAAATCCTGCCAGATGTTAGGCAGGGAAAATCCTTTGCAGTCATTGATGATGGAATTTTGATTTTTCTCAATCTCAATTCTTGTATTGATGCTTCGGTGTGTGCTTCCAATATACACTTAGAGACCAGAGGAAGTTGTAATGGGAATAGCATAAACTCCAGGGGTATCCAGAGGGAAGACAGGATCCCTGTCTTTAAGCAGGCACTTTATTGCAGGAGGGTTTGGTTTTACTGTGAGAGTGTAGCCCAAAGTTTTGAACAGTTTACACATCTTATAAGAGAAGGATCCATGGAAAGGGATAGAACCAATGAATGGTGGTTTTTCCATTAGTATTGGTGTGAGACCAGACATTCCTTAATATGAAATCTGTTATGTATCATGAAAGTATTGACATTTGTGTTTCTTATAATGCCTGCATGTGCAGGGTTTGCACATCCTCTGGAGTTATGGAAAAGCCCTGGAATTTGATTTCCCTTTTTTCTAAGCCTGGAAAGTCCTTGATTCTTCATATTTTTGTGAAGGGTCCTTGAAAAGTCCTGGAATGTTTTACTCGCAATGAAAAAAAAATGGTTAAAAATACTTTGATTGATTGTGCCACTTTGTTGTAGCTCCCTGTCACATCTGCTCTGGATGACATCACTTTCTTCCATGGAGTGTGGAGATATGATGTCATCTCATGTAATGTTGGAGTGCGATATTTCCAGCGACCTTGGTTTACGGCATAGCAGTTGTGTGCAGCTGGAGTTGCAACAGCGTATGGAAATCTTCCTGTGAATTTAAGATGGCCGTTCCTTCTAGCATGCGCTTTCATCACTGAAGGAGATTGATATCTGGCCTCCCTGCTGCCAATGTGCATGGGAATAGATGACTCTGGAATAGAAAATCTTCAGTACCTTGGAAAAATTGTTTTATGTTATTGTGTTAAGTTCCAGATCATTTCATATAAATTTTATGCAGAGCAATTTTGTTATATGGGGAAATTTTGCGACTTCATTGAAGACATAACATGCACTGCAGAATACCCTGCAACACAGGAACCCATAGGACTTCATAAGAATTCTAAATGCATAGTAAATTTCACCCCAATTTTCAAAACATAAATAAAACAAAGCGCTATGATTCTAATGTATGGTAGTGAAACCTGGGTACTGCAGAAGAAACATAGGAGTCGTTTGTGTGCTGGAGAAATGCGTTACTTACGTGGGGTTTGTGGCAAGACACGATATGATTGTGTGAGAAATGAAGATGTATTGCAGTTGTGTGATGTTAAGCAAAATGTTGTTAGCAAGGTGGAGACCTATATGCTTCGGTGGTTTGGCCATGTTGAAAGAATGAGTCATGAAATGCTTACTGAGAAAATCTTTTCAGCCCAAGTGGTAGGAAGGAAAGGCAGAGGAAAGCCAAGGAAGACATGGGTGGATCAGATTCAGGAGTGTTTGCATGAGAAAAAGATTATGAGTATGAAGTATAAAAGATCTTGTGTACGGCGTGTAATGGATATTAGTGAAGCACGAGTTGTATGTCAAAATCGCTGTAAATGGAGAAGTTTGATACGACAGCAATAAGTAAAAATATCTGGTAGTTTGTATTTCTTTTTGGAGCTAACCTCTGAATCTCAGAGAACAGCTTAGTTATATGTATGCTATGATTCTAGAAAAATGTAAGCTCCTGGAATTTTTTGATGAATTCCTGGAAAACCTTGGAATTCATAGTAACTTGTACAAAATTCTAACGGATAATGCTTACCTTGGCATTCCTTTCTAGCGATGGGAACATTTCACGCACGTGTTTTCCGGTCTTTGTTGATGTTATTGTCCTAAAGTCCGTTGCATGCGATGACTGGCTTTACTTCTCACACTTTTCGAGTTACTTTGAAATATCGCACGTAAAAGAGAATAGTAGAATGATTAGAGCTATATAATAGTCAGAATTAGAACTACTAATTGGACTTGGAATTTATTTTCTGTAAATGTGTATGAACTCTTAATACAGACTCACTTCATCAAACACCATTTATTTGGAAATCCATTAAAAATCTGGAAACATCTGATTCACTTCATGTTAATGCCTTGTATTACCTTCGTTGATATTTCATGAAGGTGACTGAGTGGTACGAAGCATTGACTTCTAATCATTTTTCTAAGATAAGATGAGTCTGGGTTTGAATCCAGGGTGAGGCATGGATGGTGTGTGTCTTATGGCACTGACAATTTCTCTTTCCTAGAACCAGTGGCCCTAAATTAGGGACAGGCAACTGCTTATAGTCAATTGAGTTGCTTATGGTGGTCGTTAAACCCCAAAACAATCAATCAACCATTCCATGGATGGAGAAAGCAGAAGTTGCTGCCAAAACATCTGTTTATGACCTCTGGGCATACTATGAGCAGTGAATTTTTCATTGCACTACAGTGACACAAAATTTGTGATGTTCTTTCATGCCAATGGATAGAAAGAAATGGAAAAAAAGATCATGATGTGAATCACACTTGCTATTTTTGTCAGTGGTTTGTATATGAATCGCATGCCTGAAATTTATTATAGAGATGTAAGAGATGATGTTGATTTTGATTTTCATCTTTAGGGCTAACAAAATTCGGTTTCAGAGGTTCATATGAAGACCAGAACATACATTGCATGTAATCGGGATTGCTGCATAATTTAAATGATTATAAAATAAAAGTTATAAAAGAAAAGTTATAAAAGAAATTCTAGTTGTAAATTGAACTCCAGTAAAAAAAGTCTTCAGATCAGTGTACAGAACAGATATGTGAGAACAGATGATTTTTAAGGTACTACAGTCAAGTATTATTTTGAAATTGACAAATTCAGTGGTGGAGTCAGCAATTATTTCATAATTAAGTTGTGAGAGGATTATTGTTTAACTTTCTATATTTTTATGGTGCATGCTGTAGAAATAGTGATTTAATTTATTGTGTAATTAACTTTAATACCATTTACAATGCCAAATGTATCAGTTTTTAATAAAAAAATCATGAAAACCCATGCAAAGCAATACAATTTTTCATTAAATATAAAGAATACAGATCTCAGTGATATGTCATAAAATGATTCAGATATTTTATATGTTATGAATGTTTTGAGTATAATGATGATAAGTCATGTTTCGTTTAGATTTATTGCAGTTTAAATCATATAAAGAGACTGAAGGATTTCTGCATTTTTCCTCAAGGTTGCTGGCGGAAGAGTGGGAAAAGAGGGAGTCGTTAGAAAAGACTCAAGCTGAAAAAGAACAGGAACTTAGAGAAGAGAGAAAGAAAAGAGAGGAACTAGAAAAGTGGCAAGAAGAGCAGCAGACTGAAATACAGCAGCTGACAAATGCTGTTTCACATCTACAAAGAGAGAAAGAAGAACTTCATGGAACACTAAAGGTAAGTCTCATATATGAATTTATCAATTTGATGAACACATTTTTCATACATTCTTAATATCACAAGTATTAAGGATATCTGTGGAAATTTTGTTTTCATTAAATTTGAGAGTGCATGTTATGTAGACTAGGATTTTAAAGGCATGATACATACTCAGCATGACGTAAGTTTCAAGCTCTAGCTGAAGGGTAATATAAGAATGTTGAAATCTCTTTGTTGTAGTTTATGTGCCATAACGGCACTAACATATGAATCTGTTACTTTTAAATAGTAAATGTACTTTTCAACTTAATCTGGATGCTGTGGATGAGACACAGGAGTCATTTGCGTGCTGTATAAATGCATTACTTATGGGGTTGTCTATAGCAAGACTCATTCTGATCATGTGCAGAATGAAGGTGTGTTACTATGTGCAGTGTGAAGCAAAATGAACATTGGGTGGCAACAAATATTTTTTGGTGATTTGGCCATGTTGAAAGAATGAGTGATGAGGAGCCAACTAAGAAAACTTGTTCAGCCCAAGTAGCAGGAAGAAAAGGTGTGGAAATCCCAAAGAAATCATGGGAGGACCAGACTCAAGAATGCATGGAACAGAAAAATTAAAGAGTATGAAGTACAAAAGGTCTTGTGTAAGATATGTTAGATGGCAGTGAAGTTCTTTTTGCACTTCAGATTTTTTTTTTCTGTAATTTTTATTTTCTTTGAACTTATTTACTTTCTACTATAGTTTTTCATGTATAATATGCAGTTTTTATTTCATTATATAGTGAGCAGCTTTTCAGGTTTATATTCAACAGAATTGCAAGTGCTGCACATTCATAAATATATTAAACATTCCACAACCTTATCTGGCTCCTGTACCAATAGAAAATCATTTCAATGAGACACCAATCACTCATGCATATACTCGTGACTCCCTTTTTTAGTTCCACAAAACCACGTGAAGGCATTGAAACCATGAAACAGGCTAAAGCATGTCCTGAAGTAGTAAAATTCTATATTCTGAAACAATGTAGCAAAAATGCTCTTACTTTATAAATGAAAACTATTTCCTTCTTGATAGTTTTTAAAATACGTTTTCTGAATACTTTCTTATCTTCATTTATTTATGAATTTTCTTTCCACTTTGTAAATCATCATTTCAGTTCTTCTCTCAATGTTTCATTTTTTCACTCGGAGAAGCCTTCTAAGGAATTTACCCCCCCCCCAAATAACATCTAAAGAGTTAAAATTGTTGTTGTAATGAAGCAAAATGGAAAAATGTAACACCACTTTTTTTTTTTTTTTGCTTTTTCCCATGTTGTGATAATTTCTTGCTGTCTCTAGAAGTATGAATCATTACAAAGACAATGTATCTTCGTTAATACATGTCATCATAAAAATCAGTGCTACAAACAAAACTTACAGAACACCTGTCTTCTGCAACAGAAGATGTGACTGTGACTGTAAAAACATAAGTTTTCTGTTTACTTACTTGTTTTACTTACTATGTGTTTAAAAAATCCATCTGTTGGTAAGGAAGTTTTTGCTACCTTCATAGATTTAAAGAAACTGTATGACCAAGTAAACAGGATACTTATGTGGAATGGCTTGCATAAATATGGTATAACTGGGAATCTGCTTAATAATGTGAAAGCTACGTATGCTGACAGTAGTGTGAATGGTGTTTTATTGAAACATTTTTCTATTGGTGCAGGAGTCAGGCGTGGCTGTTTAATATACACTGGTGTGTAAAAATTATGGACAAAGAGGAGAAATTAGCATAACAGCGGAACGAGCAGGCAGAACGGACCGAAAGAACACTCAGAAGATAGACTGGGGTCCGGTATGGTAGGGTATGTGCATATATGCAGCATGACGTGGGGGTCGGAATTGTATAAAGCACACAGACAGCGGTGTACGCTCAGCAATTCGGTGAAAGCTATTGCACGGTGTACATCGGCTTGAACGACGTCGAGTTGCTGCCACCATGTGATATGGCCAACAGGCAAATCCAGTAGACAACATCTGGATGACTTTACCCGAGGTCGAGTCATTGGGAAGTTGGAAGAAGGTCGAAGTGTGACTAGTGTGGCCGAGGAGTTTGGGATCACTCACAGCATTGTTGCACGAGCTTGGAGAGCATTTCAAACGACAGGAACAGCTGTCCGAGAGTTTAGCAGTGGTCGTCCACGAGCAACCACGGCGGCGGAAGACCGGTATATTGTCCTACATGCGAGAAGAGAAGGCAGGAGAAATCGCAAGGCACATGCAACAGACAACTGGACGTCTGTTATCGCGTTTTACCGTGGCCAGGAGGCTGCACAAATGTGGTCTATTTGCACGACGACCAGTACGGTGTGTGCCATTAACGCCTGCTCATCGGAGACAGCGGTTTCTGTGGTGCCAGGAACACAATAACTGGACACATCAGCAATGGGGTCGAGTTCTCTTTACGGATGAGAGCCGATTTAGTCTGACAAGCGATTCTGGACATATACACATCTGGAGAGAGCAGGGAACACTCAATCACACCTCCAACATCATCGAAAGGGACCGGTTTGGAGGTGGCGGAGTTCTTGTTTGAGGCGGTATCATGCTTGGTAGCCATACTGACCTCCACATCTTCCAAGTAGGTTCAGTCACTGGTGTCCGCTATTGTACCGAGGTTCTCCTGCCTCACGTGCGTCTGTTTAGAGGTGCTGTGAGTCTTGAGTTCCTCTTCATAGACGACAACGCTACACCTCATCGTACAGTGGCTGTCGCAGAGCTGTTGGAGAGTGACGATATTCAAAGCATGGATTGGCCCGCAAGGTCCCCGGACCTAAATCCAATCGAACACGTGTGGGACCTTCTCGGAAGACGCTTGGCAGCACGTCACCAGCCGCCGGCAACGATTCCGCAGCTGTGATTGGCGCCTCAAAAGGAATGGGCCGCGATGCCTCAACAGCTCCTTGACAACCTCGTCCTCAGCATGGACAAACGTTGTAAATCCTGCAACGCAGTCAGGGGTGATCATACCCCCTACTAAAGACTGGATTTTTCTTGGCAGCCGCCTGTCACATGGACGTTTCTGTCTTCTGTCCAGTTGTGCTCGAAGCTACCTTTTCAATGAAGTGCCTTTGTATCCTTTGGATTCCTTGTTTGGAAGGTTTTGCTCACTTGTCCCATATTCTTACATCTTGGGGATTTTATGGTATGATTTGAGTCGATGTGGTGCACTTCTGCATGACGTTACATTCGAAAAACCGCCTCGTCCTTAATTTTTGCATGCCAGTATATTTATAGATGCATGCATGTATGATGCCAAAATAGGCAATACTGGTTCATGTTTTGTTAATATCCATGTATGCAAACATACTGTATGCTGACGACACAGTCCTGATGGCAGAGAGCAAAAGTTGTGGAATACATTGTCCCAGATGTGTGAAGTTTGGAATTCAAACTCAGTATACTATATATATTGTCCCAGATGTGTGAAGTTATGGAATTCAAACTCAGTATAAATAAGGGAAAAACTGAAGATGTGGTTTTTGAGTGAGAAACTGTTAGTACTGAATGCAAGATCAGTCTAAATGGCGTAGCAATAAACCAGGTGAATGCATTTATATATTTAGAAAGTATGTTCAATAGTGAAAAATTAGATGGTGAATTCATCTTTGAAAGTTATAGCTGCTTCAGAGGATTTTAGGAATGATGGATTCTCAAAAAAAAACCCCCAAAAAAAACAAGTCCCGAATGGCTGTCTATGAATGTGTAATCGTTCCTACTTTGATGTATGGCAGATAAACCTGAGTACTGCAGAAGAGACATAGGAGTCCTTTGTGTACTGGAGAGATGTGTTACTTGTGTGTGTGGGAAGGGCGATTGTGGCAAGACATGTTCTGATCATGTGAAGATGTGTTGCTGATGTGTAGTGTAAAGCAAAATGTTGTCGGTACGGTGGAGACAAATACGTTGTTTGACCATGTTGAAGGAAAGAGTGTTGAGATGCTTATCAAGGGAATTTATTGAGTCCCAAGTGGCAGGAAAGAAAGGTAGAGGAAGGCCAAGGAAATCATGGGAGGACGAGATTCAGGAATGTTTGCATGAGAAAAAGATTATGAGTGTGAAGTACAAAAGATCTTGTGTGAGACCTGTGATGGATATCAGTGAAGCTTAAATTGTATGCCAAGATTGCAGTAAATGAAGACATTTGATACATCAGCATTAAGTAAAATATACCAGCATCAATTTTAAACTTTAATATGTCAGATGAGCTTTCTTGAAGGAGCTAACCTCTGAATCTCAGAGAACAACATACTGATCTGTATGCATGTATGTAAAAAAAAAAAAAAAAGGAAAAAAAAATGCTTTGATGTTCTTTTGGCTTGGGCATTGATAGGAGAGATTACTTGCAGTGTCATAACAACACGTGCAATAATGACATCACCTGGAAAATAAAAAAAAAAATACCTTCAGGACTTTTGATTTATTGGTGCTTCTTTTTTAGGATTTTATTTTGTGTTACTCATGTAGAAATATCCTCTCATGCTTTATTTTTTCAATAGATTTTATGATAGCATATTATTAGATTGTCTTGAGAAAAAGGTTTTTGCTCTCTACATTTACTATTTCAACCATTTATAACGCTTTTGATAAACGTTTTGTTAATAACATAGATGTTTACAGTTATTTCATGTATAAGAGTAAATAAAAAATGTAGAACAAAATGCCTTGTCTTAGAACCTCTTAAGACATAACACATACATTGCATTTGTCTTAAACATGTTTATTGGAAACTGTTACTATGTGTAGTATAACAAATGTTAGTGGACTTTGTTTTACCTTTATTTTCATAACTTGCATCCATTAAGTATTAGTTAAGAATTCTTGCTCTGTATTTGGGTTTTTATTTCTGTGTATTTGCATTTTCTTGATTTTAGAAAACAAAGATGGTTCTGGCATCCACCTGTGATAGAAAGGCTAAAAACAAAGTTCAACATCCTTTGAAAAGAGCTGTTTCAGCTGATTTTTCTAGCCAGTTGAAGTCTGGCCACTGGGTTTTAGCGCCAGGCGATTCTGTGTAAGAAGAGTACTTATCACACTGTTAATTTTTTTATATATATATGTATATGGTAAATTTTATTGTTATATGTTGATATTGTCAATTTTTATAGGTTTTACTACTTTATATAAATTATAAAGAAAGCTGCTTTTTATAACTATCTAAAATATTTTAAGTGACCATAACAATTTTACCAATTCCTTATTTTAGGTGCAGATTAAAACCAAGATTATCATGCATTTTATACATCATTTTCTAATAAAAAAATTAGTAATTTGGGTACCATGGAAATATTGCTGTTGTGTTACATGAGAGTAACAGTATGTAGCTCTGTAGCTTGCTGACATTTTAAAATGTTTGTACAGCTGTTGAAATGGGATACATATATATGAAAATTATTTGAATATTATCTTCAATTTTACATAAGAAGGTATGCAGTGAAATGAAATTGACATGTGAACTGTGCTGTGTCTACAAGAAGACTACTTTAAAATTGACATTGCAAATGTGGAACTTCAATTTGTGGTGGAGATAATCTTGAAAGCCATTGGCACTGGTCAGAATAGAACATTATGTTGTAGAACAAATATTTTTTTACAACATAATTTTAGTACACACTCTTAAGTAACTCTTCCAAATGATTACAATAACATTGTGGTTTGTCAGTGTTCCTCAAACTTTTAGATATATTTTCTTGTGAGATATGAAAATTTTGGAGAATTTTATCAATTGAAAAAAATATATTAAAAATTGTTCTGCCATATATTTGGAAAATGAAAGGTGTAATTCTAGAATATAAAAGCAGATTCTTGTGGAATTGTAGATAAAAGTAAATTCCTATAATATCAGATTAAGAAGTAAACAACCATGTGCGTGTTGTCCTTGAAGGAGGTTTATCAAGCAAAATATACACACTTTTAAGAAACAGTGTGATAAAAGTATTTTTAAGAGTATTTTTACTTTTTGAATGGGAGTTGTCTAAGTGATGTCCACAAAGAGATAATCAACAAGGCTAGTATTAGAGATGTCTAAAATGAAATTGCCCAAAAGTTTAATTTCATCAATGGCATAAAAAGATGTACATAAAAAGATGTACTATGTATCAGGCACGCAGCCAGGGGGAGGGATCTTGTGTTCTATACTCCCCCCCCCAATTTTTAAATATGTGTTTTATAGATAGCTTTTTGCAGTAGCACAAACATTACTATTGAATAATTGCAAAACCAATGCATTTAAACATCAAGCTTTTCAAATTATTAAATTGATGTAAATATTTATGGTTTGATGTAGAGGTCTGCACTCACTTTGACATAATTCATATGTGGTGTCATTTATCCAGCGGGCAGTGTGTCACTTTTTTAACTGTATTATTACTGTTTTTACTGCACTAACCATGTCAGCCCTCTGCTCAGAGTGGAGAGTGTGAAAAGAATAGAATTCAAGTTGACTCTGTTGTTACATTGCGGGAGAAGTTCTATAATCATCTGATGGAATTCGTAAACAAGAAAAGTGATAACTGGTCTGTTTTCAAAAGAGAAGTATGCTCAAGTGATTAAAGAATTGTCAAACTGCACAAGTAAAAGTAAAAAAACAGATCATAGTGTTAAGATCATTTGTTTTATGTGATTTATACACCTTTGAGAAAATCCTTATAATTACATGTTTTATTTATTTTGTCTTTTTTTTTTATGCGGCGCAGGAAATCTTCTTAGAGATCCCCTGAGACTTGGATCCCTACCGGTGATACTGTGGGATATTTTACCCACTAAACCCTCACCTTCGGTCCACATAGGACCACCAAAGTAAAGATAGATAATTGCAACTTTGGCTAGTTTCTCACAGCCAAAGCCTGAAGTTCTAGTAAATTATTGTATATTTCAGGCTTTGGCCACATGAGCTGGCCAAAGCCAGAAAAATACAATAATTATATATATATGTTGAAAAATATATATATTTATACACAATTTTTCTGGACCCCCCTTTTCCAACAGAAATCCTGGATATGTGCCTCTACATATACTAACTTTCAAGATAGATATTATTAGCACCTAACTTCTTTTGTAAAAATAATAAATAAAATGTTTAGATTATGTAGAACATTATTTCCATCATTTGGATGTTGGCATCCCAACTTTATAATAGTTCATTTGTTTTCAAGTTTCTGTGAAAATTTTTATTTCTATATCATTGTTTTTGTGATGTATTTTGAGCTTCTATGCTCCTGTTTGACTGCTGTTAAACCAAAGCATACTACTGTTTTAATGGTCATGCTACATGTTTTTGCCTCATGCTTGACTTTGTTGTCACTCTTGACTTTCAATAAACCCCAGTCAAATTCTAAATGATCTCCAGTCATGTACTATCATGGCACAACAGTCATTGGGAATTAAATAGCTGTTTGCTGTGCAGCAGGGTATTACAAATTTTTGTTCCTAAATTATTGCTGGATCCTATATTATAAAATTTACAAATTAGTGATCTATGCCAGAAAGCAGCTTTGTTCCCAGATATTGTAGCTCAAAAATTAGCAACTCTAATTGCTAGTACATGGCAGCATTTTCTCAAAGGAATGTGAATAAAATCCACCCAGTTGTGAAAGGAAAAAAAAATCATTAAAAAAATATTTTTTTTTTGGATAATAAAAAAGGAACCCAATCCAGCTTTGAACCACCAGGGGTCACAAACAGACGTGACTTGTACAATTTGTTCTTCAAGAGCATTCATGTTCCTAAACTTGTTAGCCAGAATGGGCAGCTGTTACACACTATTCTTGAGCGACGCTTTGTAGGCTATTTTTTAATAAAAATATGAAGTAGGCTTCCATGCTTTTGGAACTTTTTGTACACAGGTCCCCAAAAATATCTTAAGTCTTTTGCAGATCTTAACGCTGTTTAGTGTTGGCAATTGAGGTTTGTGGTAATGAAGACCAGCCACATTATTTATAGAAATTCTTGCCTAATTTGGTATCGGAAAGTAAATTTCAAAGTTGGGTTTATCTGAATTTCATTGAACTTCAGTATATCATGCTTTTGACTTCTGTAGTTTAGAAATATATTGCTTTATGAAAGTAGCAGTTTGTTTTTGTGCTGTCTATGACTATATGTATCCCATCAAAGAAGCTGTTCCTAATATATATTTTAAGTTTCATGCAGTACATTTGAAATTCAATTTGATTGTATTTTATATACATACTGTATTCATTAGCAATTTTATGTAGTTGTTTAGTAGGTTAATTTTAACTTACTGAACAACAGTTGTAATGTGGAATTAACTTTTTACGGGTCTTATTCAAAAAAGTTGGTGGTCAAATTTTTGAACTAAGCCTAGTTTGTCATCAGGACTATGTCACTGGAGTAGTTGCTGCCACTCAGTTGGAAGAGTCCAACCGCAATTATTGTTAATTGTGGTACTTCTTCTTCTTGCTATTTCAATCTTTCTAGTTTCCTCTTTACTAAGTTTGACTGGTGAGCAATTATTCTTACTGAGTCCCAATTTATGGAGTGTCCACTTGCTTGTATATTTCTGTCTAGCCCTGTTTTGCTACTAATGTTCCTAATAGCTGCTTGGTGTTCTTTCATTCGGACTTTAATACTTCTCCTTGTTTCTCTTATATAGCTGAGTCCGCAGTTACAGTCGATGCAATATATTACTCCTTCTTGCAATTGGATGTCCACTTCTTTCTGCTTTAAAGCTGGCAGGAATTTCTTTAATTTGTTACTTAGATCTGGAGCAAGCCTGATATTATATTTTGCTCCGATCCTTTTTAGTTTTTCGAAAAATACCTTGCGGTACGTAATTTTGCTGGTGAATTTGAAGTTGTTTATTTCCTGCTTCTTTTTTGGCACCTGTCTAAATAATTTCTCAACATAAGGGGAGGGGCAATTGTTTTCTGCCAACATTTCTTTTAATTCTTCTCTGTGAAGATCTTTTTGAGCATCTGAAGAGACCAGGATTTCAATTTTTTCCAAAAATTGTCTCGCCGTATTTGATTTAATATAATCAGGGTGGAATGAGTAGAAATCTATCATCTTTCTTGTGTGTGAAACAGTGAGAAGTATTAAAGTCCAAATGAAAGAACACCAAGCAGCTATTAGGAACATTAGTAACAAAACAGGGCTAGACAGACATATACAAGCAAGTGGGCACTCCATAAATTGGGACTCAGTAAGAATAATCGCCCACCAGTCAAACTTAGTAAAGAGGAAACTAGAAGAAGGGATCGAAACAGCAAGAAGAAGAAGTACCACAATTAATGATAATTACGGTTGGACTCTTCCAACTGAGTGGCAGCAACTACTCCAGTGACGTAGTCCTGATGACGAACTAGGCTTTAGTTCGAAAATTTGACCACCAACTTTTTTGAATAATAACCTCTATAAGACCCGTAAAAAGTTAATTCCACAGTACAATATGAATAGAGGTGCCATAAATTCATTTACAAACAGTTGTAAGTTAAGCAGCAAGTTTCTTCTGTGAACAGTTGCACTGGAAATAATGCCATAAATTATTTTAAGATATCTGTTTTTGTAAATAATTGCGATCTTATTTTAGTGCAGTAAATTCTTAAGTGAATAATGTGTTTCACCATAATGGGAGCTTCCCGAGGTTTCAGGCTACCATTTCTTTGTAGCATTCTTCACAGATATTCTGCACTTTCAGAGTGGTCCCTACATAGTGTATCCCTATAAGGAGCAAGGAGTAGTAGTCTGGAGATGCCAAAATATGAGTAGTAGTAATTAAAAAATCCGTCTTGTTGCACGATGATATTTATTCAGCTAAAAAACGAAATCTATGTACAGGTTAAAAAACATGAGCACTTCCGGTGTCACAGTGACACCTTCATCAGATGTGATTTCTATCTTGTGGTTACACGCTGGTCTTAAATACGTGGAGTAGATGCATCATGGGAAAGGTAATGTCAGTGTCACATGATATACTAGATAACAAGACAGTCAAAAAAGCATAATTAGCCAACGAAAATTACTCAACAGAAACAATAGTTATTGTACTGTCCTCCCTAATCAGATTGCTCCAGGGTTCAGGTAAAACACAAGGATAATAGTCATTACAGCAACATGTATTATAAGCTGAAATATAGAGGCTTTCTGTAAATAATGAGGAATAAACAGAGTTTGGTGTGTTTATGATCTTAGCGTTGTCCCAGTCTGGGATGGAATTTCCAGCACTTACAGTTCTTACAAAAGAGGTGCTTTGGTGATTCATTTTTAAATTATATCTGTGTTCATTTAATCTCAAATCCAAATTTCTTTTGGTTGAACGTACATAATGATTATTTAGTTCACCAGAAGTGGTGTCGAGCATAGGAATGACATACACACCCCATTTTTTTCCCTTTGTTAATTTTGTCACGATCATTACGGATAATGGAATATAGATTGCATGATCGTATTCCAAATAGTATTTTATGACGGGAGCATATGTTGGTAAGAAGGTTTACAATATGTGGATTGAAATCAACAGATCCAACATACTTTTTAGGCACTTGTTCACTAATTAACGCAGTTGACATAGCAAACCGTACTTTATTGTGCACCCCCTTAACAACATCGCCCGGATAACCATGGTTTTTAGCAAAGGATGATATCCATTGTAGTTCTTGAGCTCTGGCAAAATGGCTAGAAGAAAGTGAATATGCTCTTCTAAATAGGAAGTGCAGAGCAGAAATTTTATGCTGAAAAGTGTGGGCAGAATTGTACGGAATTAGAGTGGGTGTGGAAGTGGGTTTTCGATAAACGGCAAAAGCCAGGGAATTGTCAGAAGGGTTACGAGTGATTTGAAAATTTAAAAAAGGTAAAACAAAATTATGTTCAAGTTCTATTGTGAGTTTGATGGAGGGGTATTGAGAAGACATATCATTGACAAACTGATGTAACTCATCTATGGTATATGGCCAAATTACCAAGATGTCGTCAACGTAACGGATATAGAAAATAGGTTTTTGTGGGAATTCTTGTATGACTTTATTTTCAATGTGCTGAAGAAGAATTTCTGCTAAGACTGCAGATAAAGGTCAACCCATGGCTGTCCCATCGGTTTGTTGATAAAAAATGTTCTGAAATTTGAAAAATGAATGCCTTTTAATTAGATGAAGAGCATTCATTATGAAAGAAATATCATTAGCAGAAATGTTAGAATCAATGAGTAAAGCCTGAATTAACTGAAATGTAGCTTCCATAGGTACATGACCATTATGGGCAAAACACGTAACAATATTAACAAAGAAAGGTAACTTGATCACGCTAGTTACGTTAACTGAAAATTTTACAAAAGTTCGTAAGTTGGAAGCTTTCGACCTTATCTTAGGTCTTCATCACGCCAATGGAGGACTAAGATTGTTGCCGGATTCTACATTTGAATTTTTCCTATTTTTGTTGCCAAAACTTAGAATTGATCTCTAGATCAACGGAATGTAGAGAGGAGATTCGGAGTTGCAAGTCATTGAGTTAAAAATAATTTCTATGCTTTCACGGTAACGGAGGGCAAAACGATTGTCAAAAGAAGCAATTCGTTTTGCTTCGTTCCAGTGGGGAACTGCAGATGTGTCTTCCATTGTCAAAATAGACCTAAGATAAGGTCGAAAGCTTCCAACTTACGAACTTTTTGTAAAAGTTTTCAGTTAACGTAACTAGCGTGATCAAGTTACCTTTCTTTGTTCCATAGGTACATTCGTGTATAACGAAACTACATCTAGGGACGCCAAAAAATAAGAAGTTGGTAGTGGCTGAATTAACTTTAACTTATCAATAGCTTGTGTGGTACTCTTTATTGAGTAAGAAGAATTCACGGTAAATTTGGTGAGATAACTTGCCAAGGCTTTTTCCAAAGGTCTGGTGGGGGCAATGTAACCTGACACAAGAGGGCGAATAGGGTACCCTTCCTTATGTAGTTTTAATCTACCAAATAAATCAGGTACATGGCAGCCGGGGGCGGATTGAAAGCTTTTGAAAAGGAATCTGGAGGAACTGAAGAATTCTTAAGGCGGCTTAAAGCACTAACAGTAGCCCTGGTGGGGTCTCGTTCCACAATTACATGAGGGATACTAGGAATGGCATTGAGCATTTTTTGAACAAAATCACAACTCGACTAGTTTTATCAGCTAAAAGAATGGCAATATGTGGGTCCTTTTTCAGTTCAATCAGTTGTTGCATTTCTTCACGAAACTGGCATTCTTTGGTGCTTTTGCACCGTCTTGGATTATTTTTGTTAAGAGACCTTGCAATTTTCATTCTTACAAAGTTCCTATCTTCAATTGGAAGTGAATGTAGAATTTTGCTCAATTTGCGGAACAGTTTTAAATAAGTACACTTTACGGTGGTTAGGGTAAGCAAACTTGTAACCCTGTTGTAAGGCTCTTAGTTGAATGGAATTCAGAACCTTTTCACTAAGATTTCTAACTCCATTATGTGAATCAGAGTTATTGCTGTCATTGTCCAGTTCATGCAAATCCAATTCATTACCTCCATCAGATGATCCTTGTAATGATCCCTGTTTGAAAAAGCCGATAGGATGTCTTGTTTGAAATCCGAACAGTTTATGCGTTCTACTACGAACTTCAGAATCCACCAACAATCTTAGTTTTTTCACATGGGTGTTAAATAAAACCTTCATTTCATTTTCGATTATTGCTGTAATTATGAATAATGTACGGTCCAAAATAATTGGGTGTGAGGAATCAGCTAGGAATGAGTAACAGGTATAGCATTTCTTATTAAAGAAGTCAATACTACTGCGCTTACTTCTGATCTGTTGAAGTAGTCTCTTCCTTTCGGTAGTCCTTATAATCCTGGCGTCTCGTCTGGTAAATGGAGTGTTGAAAATACGTAGGTGCCGTGGAATGACATTTAAATCTCTGCAGTTTAGTAAGAATGACAAATGTGCCGATTCCCTTGAAAGTTTTCCTCAAAAACTTCTAAAAGTTTGCATAGCATGGCTCCACATGATGAATTTAGATGAAAACTGTGTGATTCACGATAAAAATTTGGAAGTATAACGGTATAAAGATTAATGGAGATTTACCACCAAAATATGAGATACCCTTCCCATGTGTTTCATGAATGACCGTACATGAAATGTTTGTGTCAAGATTGGTAGTCAGATTAATTGGTGGATGTGTCAGTACAAGTTATGCCAGTTTCATTGTGTTCCTTTCTGTTCGGTTGCTTTTGTGTTGTTTCTGTTGGATATCAGCATTTTGGAGTCCGTAATACCCACTGTTTGGATTAACCGAATGAGTGAACAATTATTTGTGTAGCAATTCTGCCAATCATACCATGAACAATTGATTAATACATAGTGTTTCCTATATCACTTTAGATGAGCATTCCAGTTTTTCTTATGTGTTACCATAGTTACTTGCCCTTTACATGACTTACAGTTAGGAACCATATAACTTTCTTAATGCATTTTGCCCAGCATCTGAGTATTTATATTGATGTCTTTCAATCATTGAACTGGGAAAACAAAGGGATAAAGATTAATGGAGATTTTTTAACTCACCTTCATTTAGCTGATGATGTAGTCATTTTTGCAACTACCCCATCAGAGCTGCAGAGTAGGACCCAGGAACTTGCTGACAAGAGTGAAGAAGTGGGATTAAAAATGAACTTTTAGAAGACATAAGTGATGTACAATGCTTTTACAAAAAATGAAGATTTATTGATTGATGGGGAAAAGCTGGAGATAACCAATACCTACATTTATCTTGGACAGCAGATATCAAGTGAGGGTCACATTGATGAAGAAATTAATCGGCGTATAAAACTTGCCTGGAGAGGTTTTGGAAGAAACAGTATAATTTTCAAGAGCAATATGCTATTATGTCTTAAAAGAAAAGTGTTTGATCAATGCATCCTTCCAGTGCTTACATATGGTGCAGAGACGTGGACCTTAACTAAAAGAGACATACAAAGACTATAGACAACTCAAAGAAGCATGGAGAGATGCATGCTGGGTGTAACCAGGAGAGATAAGAAGAGGAACTTGTGGATCAGAAAAGACTAGAGTGGAAGACATCATGATCAGAGTAAAATCCCTGAAATGGCAATGGGCTGGACATATTGCCAGAAGGACAAACCATCGATGGGCAGTCAAAATTTTAGACTGGATTCCAAGGGACAGGAAAAGACCCAGAAGAAGACCACATGTGAGATGGGTGGATGAAATTCGAAAGTATGTGGGAGTAACATGGAGGAGACTGGCACAAGACAGACTATTGTGGAAGAAACTTGGGGAGACCTTCGTCTAGCAGTGGATTGATAATGGTTGACAATGATGATGATAATATATATATCGGCAAATATATTTTTGAAGAAATCTGTTTTAGCATGTCTCCTTCTGTGGAAAGTAACCCAGTAATACTCAGCTGTGCATATCACAGCACTGACAGATGCAGGGTAAGAGATTGCATCCCTCTTCACATAACTTTTATCCATGTAAACTCTTTACAAAAACCTTTTGAGTTGAAAACTGGCATCTCAATTTTATGTCTTATTTCCTGTTCTTAATTGTGAAAACGTAAAAATATTTTATATGTTAGCCAGTAACAATCTTTCTGAGGCTTGCTACTGGAGCACATGTACAGGTTGGCATGTAATGTCTGCTTTTTGTGTGTGTGATATCCATTGAATTTTTTTGTTTTTTGTTTTTTTTTTGTTTCAATAGAACACATTTAATAATTATAAGGTGTGCATTTAATAATTATAAGGTGTGTACACATTATTCTCCTGCTATAAGTTGTTTTGGGGATTTAAGTTATATATGGAACTTTTAATTTGCTGCTTCCCCCCCCCCAGTAAAGGGTGGATCCACCGTACATCAACATCACCAGTTCGTGCTGAATTTCCATGAACAATTTCCAAAAATATTACCAGTTTTTATACTAGTCTTGTTTTCTTCAAGAGCTGATTTTTAAGAAAGATTGTGCATAAGCAACTTTGAGCCATTGTAGTGGTTATGGTTAAGTGATCATATCCATTCTCCTTGATAATGAAAATCTGCTGCTATGTTCACAGATAATGGAGTTCTTTTCCTCTTTGTTTCAAGTCCTTTTAATTATCTTGTTGCTATCTAATAATTTAAAGTAAATTCTAACTTATATTGTACCAAATTTCGTGTATATCTCTCAATTTAATCCAATTTTATTTTGCAAATTTTTGTAAATTTCTATTCTGCTTGATAAGTTTTCAGTGTTGCCAGCTGGAATCCTTGGTATACAGTAGGAAGTTCAGTTGTGACACAGTTGAATACTATTTCAGTATGTGGACTTCCATATATTAAAAAAAAAAAAAAGAATTATTGTTTTTGAGGAAAACTAAGTTTATGAAGTATGACTGAAAAGTGTGTTTCTTCAGTGAAACAGTTGCAATAATGGAAGTTGATTAAGCTGTTTTTTTAAGTCTTTGAGTGTGTGGAATGAATAAAGTTGGGTATCCATGTAATCAAGGTATGTACACAGCAGTCAAGTAGCTCAAATTTTAAGCTCCACTGGAAGCAAAGAGCAACTTTCTGGACCATCATTTTGGTTTCACTCTGTAGCTAAGGGACATGCTAGCAAAATTCTGAAAGCTTTCCACTATCCACCTTTCTTTTTAAATTGCTTTACTTTATAGCATTTTGGTGAACCCATTATATATTCCAGTGGAACCAAAACTGCTGGTTTTGTAAGTTGTGTTTATCCCCCCTCGGACAGAACATCAAAGAATAAATGTGATTGACTACTGCATACTCTCCTCAACTGTGAGGATTAACAATGCAGCTACTTTCGATGCTGCAGTAGCTTAAGTTCACATGCTTTTCAATTTGTAATTTTCATTGGCAAGGTGGTAAAAAGTTTGGTAATGCCCGAATTGCTCAATTCATTAAATAAACATGAAAATGCAGACTGGTTTTTCTGTTTATGGTGTATTTTTAAAGGAAGCACAAAACTGAGTTCATCTCTTTTAAGGTGCAGCCATCAGTTACTACGGGGATGAATAATTGTTTCTTACTCAAGAACTAAACATTTTTTTTAATGCTATATTAGTGGTAAGTTCAGTACAAACAACAATACAAATAGTTTTGAGTCTTTTATTTTTACTTTTTCTTCATTTTGAATCTCACTCTTTTGTCAGGTATTCTCACTGCTACACCTTTCCAATGAAGCTTATAACTGTATCAGATTTGTCAAAGTATGAAAATAAATGAAAACTAAATTAAGGAAACAGGATCACTCTTTGTTACATAAGGGAATCAGAACTTTTAAGAAGTTCAAAAGTTCGGGAGCTTTCAACCTTGTCTTAGGTCTTTATCATGACATTGGAGGACTAAGATGGTTTCCAAATTCTATGTTTAATTTGTGTTGATGTTTTTGTTGCCAGAATCTAGAATAGATCTTCAGATCATTGGGATGTAGAGCGGAGATTCCAAATTTTAAGTCTTTGGAGTAAGAAGAATTTCCAGGCTTTCACCAAAGACTTAAAATTTGGAATCTCCGCTCTACATCCCAATGATCTGAAGATCTATTCTAGATTCTGGCAACAAAAACATCAACACAAATTTAAACTTAGAATCTGGAAACAATTTTAGCCCTCCATTGGCATGATGAAGACCTAAGACAAGGTTGAAAGCTTCCAAACTTCTGAGCTTTTTAAAAATTCCTAGTTTCCTTACGTAACAAAGCGTGATCCTTTTTGCCCCTTAATTTAGTCATCTCTCATTAAGTGTTATTGCCCATCATCATGAAGTTCATCACAAAATAAATGAAAAACATAAAATTATAAAAATTAGTGGTACAAAATAATCAACTTGCAAATATGTACTAGTGGGTTGGTGGAGATGAAATGTCTGAAATGAGAGTGCCACCTGCAAACACTCATAAAATTAGAAAGCACCTACACGCCAAGTGAAAGAAGTCCCCCTTTGCACTGACACATTTTCCAATGGGTTACAAGGCTGTCGATCTCATGGTGTTAAAACATTGGGGTCTATGACGCAAAGAAGGTGTCAATGGCTGGACACACAGCTTGGTCATTTGAGAGGGTTTTCTCCACTAGGAAGTGGTCCATATGCTGGAAGATGTTATAGTGTATGGGTGCCAGATCTGGGGAATATGCAGAATGTGGCAGAGTTTCATAGTCCAGCTGTGATGAATTTGTTAAGTGGTCCTTTGGGTGACATGCGTGAGTGTTGTCATACAACAGAAGGACCCTACACCTCTTGATCAAAACTGGCTGCTTGGTACAGAGTTTTTGTACCTCTGTTGCATTTCAGCAGAATAAGAGTCCAAAATTAATGGTCTCGTATGGTTGGAGAAATGAATGAATGAAGCTGGCAGCAGATCATCGTATAAGAACCAGCACTTTCTGTGGATGCAGGGGTGGCCTTGGACAGTTTTCAGGTGGCTACGCTATATTCAACTACTGTGATGGTTGCTTACGATTATTTTATATGCCCCACTTTTTGTTGCAGGTTGCAAGAATCTCTCCCGTACATGCCTGACAAGAAAGGAAATACATCCGGACAATGCATCTTATTATTTGCTGTTGATTCATATGTCGGCCGCCCCGGTGGTGCAGTAGTCTAAGCGATGGCCTCTGATCATTCATCCGAAAGGGGTCTGGGTTAGAATCCTGGTGAGGCATGGATGTTGTGTTTGTCTTACGGCACTGGCTCTCTCCCTTCCCTAGAACCAGTGGCCCTAAATTAGGGACGGGCGACTGCTTATAATAGCCCATTGAGTTGCTCATGGTGGTCGTTAAACCTTCAATCAAAAAAAAAAAAAAAAAAAAAAAAGATTCATATGTCACCCAGACTAGAGATGAGCTCGGGCCTGGGCGGGCTCAGAATTCATTACCTACCGAAAAACCCGGGCCCGGGCCCGGGCTTACACGTCTTGAATTTCATTACTGTAATTAATTCAACACGTGTAATTCCGAGCCCGGTTGAATTACACGTGTTGAATTTCATTGTGGATTTATTTGTTACCATGGTGAAAGGATTTTCAATTTCCTATAAGCTAGCTGCCATTGCAAGACAAATTTTGCTTAGCAAGACTTGTATTGTCCAAAGCTACGGCCCAAGCAAGGATTAGTTTAAGGAGGTCTGGTGTCGAAAAACTGGGAAAAAATCACATTCCGATTTTTTGTATTTTATTAAAAATCAAGAATCTTATCTTTAAAATGATGTATTAATTTCCAAAATTGTGCAGTTAGAAGTATTGTAATTTATTTTTAAAAATTTCCTCACTCCCGCGATTTTTGGGATGGCGTTGGTTTTTAGTGCAGCCGGTTGAGTTTTAGAGAAAAGAAGATCAAGTTGAAGCGCTGAGGCATTAGATGCAATTCTCTCTCTCTTTTTTCATGATGAACTTGATCTGGAAACTGCACACACACACATGATAATATTGTGATTATTATACTATTAAGCGCAAAGCTTCGTTAATGTTACAAAATGCAGAATAATCTGGTCTGGAATGCTTTTACTTTTTTTTTATTTTGGAAATTTCCCTACATGCTTTTTTTTATATTCTACTACATCACTCTAAACTACCTTTACCAATTAGCATATATGTAAATTATATTGCAAATATTAGTTTTCGAGAGTCAAAATTTCAAACACTTGCAACAAAATACAGCATTGTACATTTTATAATGCAATTTATTCAAAATAAAAGTAAATTTAGAAATAAAAAGAAATAACGAATGGAATTTTTTGTTTCTAAATGATTTTCTTTTCTTCAGCTTTTACCAAAATTACTGATTCCCATGATATGGTCGAAGGGCATGTTGATTATTTATTTATTTTCAAATCCACATTTTAGAACATTTGGCTTTATGCGTAGTATTTCTAAAAACATATTAATATTGCGAAGTGGATTAGCTGAACTAAACTTTTTAAACTAATCCTTGCTTGGGCCATATCTTTGGCCAGTGTATATTGCATAAATGCAAGCCTTGATAAGCAAAATTTTCCAAGAATCCGGGCTCGAGTGGGCCCGGGCTCAGCAAACACATGTAATC
This sequence comes from Macrothele yani, assembly GCA_039090855.1. Taxonomy (NCBI): domain Eukaryota; kingdom Metazoa; phylum Arthropoda; class Arachnida; order Araneae; family Macrothelidae; genus Macrothele; species Macrothele yani. The sequence continues at coordinate 8,502,586 of CM076998.1, read as the reverse complement.
AAAGAAAGTGGGCTGGACTTCTAGGCCTTTGGGACCCAGGCTCCTAAAATTGAGCCTGAACTCATCTCTAACCCAGACATTCAGTTTGATGCACGCGACCTTCACTGTGATCTCATGTACAGTTTGCCATGGGTCAGCTACCGCAATATTCTTCAGCTCCTCATCTGTTACAGGTACTGGTGGACGACCACAAGGTGCATTTGCAAGGGATGTGTCTCCTGCTTGAATTTTGTGAACCATTGGTGTATGGTGCATTCATTCACAGGACCCACCTAAATGCCCCATTAATGTTTTGGCCTTCAAATACCTGCACAATATCTGAGTTTGAACTCGTACAGTAAATTTATGAACTGGCCTGTCTGCAGGGTTCATTTTGACCGTAGCTTGTGCACTATTAGTAGAACTCTGTCGCAAAATTAAGCACACAATGTGTAAATCAGATATATATCAACCTCGTGACTTATGCCATAGGATGCCGATAGATGACGCCATTCCACTGGAGGGGTCAAACATTTCCACCCACTGAAAGCAGAGATTTCATCTGCACCAACCCAATATGTTTAAAATATTAGATCTTATAAGGTTTCTGTTATGTACAAGTTTAAAAATGTTGGAACTGTCTATTGTGATAAAACAATCTCATTTTATATTTTAAATTATATTTTGTCTATGTGCCAAAGACATACTTTTAGTGTTCTGATTTTTTACTTTATATTGTTTTGTCCAGTCAATGTGTCTTGTGTAAAGAATACTTCGATCCAGGATCATTGTTGAATTAGAATGTACAAAGCCATGCATGTTAAAACTGATAGTGAGAAGCAATGAAACTTCGGTTTTGGATTTTTGACTTTTGTCGTATGTGAGCTAATCCCTATATTAACTGAGGAGCACCACGTAATGCATTGATAACTTCTAAGATCTGCCGGTGTTTATATTAATGAACATTTTACACAAATATATGAATTCTATGGTGCATATCCACATCTTCATAATTGCATTTAAAGGAGAGAAAAAAAGTTACAAGATTCAAATTAATTCTAGGCATGTAACAAAGAATATGTAAATATTACTATTCTCTAATGTCATTATTTGCATTTTAAATAAACTGCTTTTGTGGCCTTGGTTTATACAAGAAAAAAAAAAAAAAAGCAATCGTGCCAGGATATAAAAGGAAATTAAGTAATTTTTCTTGGTGAATAACTTTTCTTTGCCAGTTGGCTTCTAAATTCGTTTTTTGCTGTTCTTATTTTTTAAAGCTACTAAAACAATAATCCTGTAGGATTGGTGGGGTACTTTCAGGGAAAAGGAATTATATAATTTTACATGATTTCAGTTGTACTCTGCAGCACTGGGGGAGGGGGAGAAAAAAAAACTATTTCCCATTAAGATTAAAAAATAAGATTTATTATTGTATGAAGAATTACATCATGAAATATAAATTTTTTTATGGCTATCTGCAGTGTTATTTTAAAACACAATTTCTTGCATTTTTATGTTTCTTTATGGGTATTTTGAACATTTTTATGTAAACTTTCAACAGCAAACTGTCTTCTTCATCAGGATCTTAGTATCACAACATAGTATCTTGTGGTTGGATTCATTGTATATATTTTCATTATGAAAATGTGCCTTATCTACTGACTCGGTAACACACGAGCAGTGTTCTTATGATACGCATTGTTTCAATATTCATGAAGTTTGCTTACTACAATTTTTTAGACTTCCTCATGTGTTGCATAAAAAATTTGTAAATACCAAATCTTAATCACCCTGTAATTTGATTTAAGAGTTATTGTTTAAATCCTGAAGTGGAACCATCTTCACAAATAAATAAGTTCTTAACTCAAAGTTAGCATGTATGCCTACTGAAAATTTTGCAATGTTTTTCAGATTGTATCATTCAGAAATGTTATAATATTCTGTTTAATAGAAAATGCCATTTCAAAAGTGCCATTCTTGTACTTTTCATGTTTGTTTAAAGCTATTTACAAGCCAACGTTTTGTAAGATCCTGAATGTATAACAGAAGTATTTAAATAGATTTTGCTTTGTAGAAATAACTTGTTAAAATCACAGGTATGCCTCATAACAATATTTATATTAGAAAATTAATGGAATTGTATATTTTAGAGCATTTACTCATATTTTATTAAAAGCTTGATAATAAATATTTGAGAATTGTTTTTTTTTCTTCCCAGCTGCAATGTTATGTATGCTCATATTCAGTGTACATTCCAGCACTTCTGTGTTTGAGTTGCCTAGGGCTAATTATTTGTAAAGTAGAAATAGAAGTATTTTAATTATAGATTGTTTCATGTCTTAATTGATGAAGAATAAGATATTTCTATGAACTTGTGCAAAAAAACACAAACAAAAAAACCCCAGGGGTACTTCCAAAATTATCAAAAGAAATTTCCCTGTATGAACACCACAAAGGAGTCAGGAGAATCACAAAACTCCAGCCTCAGCAGGTATAGTATTCATATTTTCCTTACTTGCCCACCTTTCTCATGGCCCAGATTCCAATAATTTTTTTTTTTCTGTACAACAAATCCCTCCACCTTCAAATTTTCAGTTTAGTTTTGCATCGATCTTAAGAAAGATGAAAAGTCTCATGCATGTGCTATACCAATTAATGAAGCAAATATTTTGCTTTTTGTTTTAAAGCTAAAAGCTAAATTAAATTTCAAAATTGGTACTTCATCTGCAAAATGGGCCCCATTTCAGCGACTTGTGAAATTGTTTTTACAGAATGAGCAACAGTAATACTGATTTTTGAAACTTTAATTTCACTTAATGTGCATGTTTTTCTATTCCTCAGTCATTCTTGCTATATCAAGAAACAAAATGAGCTAGCATTATTTCCTTTTATTTGAAAAGAAATTAATGCAAATCGACAAGTAGAGCTGTTTTTGAACTTTAATTTCGCTTTAAACAAAAACAAAGGTGCTTGCTCTGTTCTTTGATATACACTCATGTACAATGAAATTTGTGCACCAAGAAGGAAGCATCAGATTGAGCTGAAATTTTATGGACACAATACAGATGAAATGATACACATTATGGCAAAAACAGAGCTGCAGGACAATTATAGAGGGATCTGTGGAATGCAGTCCGGTTATCTTCAATAGTGCGTCGCAATACGCTCCGGCATGGAGGCGAACAGATGCTTGATGTCCTGCAGCAGACTGGCCTACACGTGTTGGACACTGTGCTCCAAATCCCGGATAGTGTGGCACAGCACGGCACCAGCCAGCATTTTAACTGGTCCCCCACACATGCTCGATAGGGCTCATGGCCATGGAAGTGACGTAGGCAGTCCTGGGCAACCCGAGTCGTGTGCAGGAGGGCATTATCCTGCTGGTATAGTGCACCTGGAATCTTGGTCAGGAATTGAAGCACATGGAGCCGTAGGATCTCATCCACGTACCGCTGGCCCATCAATGATCCATGTACCACTACTAGAGCTGATCAGCTATCGTAGGCAATGGCTTCCCAGACCAATAATGCCTGCAGGGGGAAGGTGTGGTGCTCGATAGCAAGGTTGGGATTGTGCCGTTGACCCGGGGACCTCCATAGCCAGACATAATGATCATCTGTCCCCAAAATGAAGTGGCACTCATCGCTAGTCTGTGGCATTCCACATTGCTCTGGCCTGGCACCACTGCACACAGAGCCGGTGATGTTCTGGTGTTAATGGCAGCACACGTAAGGAGCGCTGGGATCTCAGATTCGCTTCTGTGAGGAGTCAAGAAATGGTTCGTGGGCACACAGGAGCATCTACACGTGCCTGTATAGTGGTCCGACTCCACATGGGATCCGTCGATCCTCTCTACCGGTGGTCCTCCTGAGCCGCTTTTCCGTGTGGCAGTGCCGTCACGTGTCCACTGCTCCCAACACAGTCGGACGGTATGATCAGAATGATCCACATGGCAGGCTATATATATGGTGCCCGACCACACTGCCGTTTTCAGCCCAATGATCAGGCCTATCTCAAAGTCCGTAAATCGACGTCTCTGGCATCTACCCGACATTCTTGTCACTCTGTACTCTTGCTTGCGTCGGCCGGTGCTTTTTGCTTTTATGGGGCATTGACCACATTCCAGTTTATAAGGCTGCTGGTTTGTGTTTGCAGCGCCACCACAGGGTGTGCGGTCATGCACACTCACACCAAACGTGGATCATTTGCATACCAGCATGCACTCTAGCTATTTGCAAAGTTTCGCGTTGTACCATGTTTTCTTCTAGGTGATTTATGTTGTTGGGGTGGGAAGAGACTAAATTTAAGTTAAAGTTGGCTGATGAAAATTTAAGTTTAAATTTCAACAATTTCACTCTGGATATGACTATTAGAAACTGACAAGCAAAATTTACATATATATTATAAAAGCTTTATTTATTCCCACAACAGTGATAAAAAAAAAGAAAAGAAAATCTAGTTGCTGCAATACAAGATGATTATGGCCGAGAAAGAAGAAAAAAAAAAAAAAACATTTTTACTCAAGAACTCTTGTGGTTTTGTGACATGCAAAATAAATGAAAACGGCCCACGTTCGATCCACCCACTAGTCTAGGCTAGTGTGGACACATGCTATTGACTAACATACGTATATAAAGCACACAACACATTAGGACACTCGAGAATGCAATGTTGTAAAAGACCAGTTGGTCTGCATTTATTGTGATTAAAATTCAAAATTCTTTTGTGTTTCAGGTTTGAAAAGTAGGGAGTTTTGTCATTTTTGAAATTTTAAGTTGAATTTTGGGGAAGTAGAGGTTGGAGTTGTCGGGTCTGTTTAGGGTGTTATTTATTATCTTCTTCTAGTGTAGGCAGCTGCAAAGCACAACATTGAAATGGATATTGTACATATGAATATGATTTTATTTCATAACTATATACACTGACGGAAAAAAAAATCCCAACACCACGAAAAAATAGTTGTAGAGGAATGAAATGGTGGCAATATATTTGTATAGGTAACATATTTAATCGATTAAGGTTTCAAGATCACAGCTTATTGTAAGCGCGAGAAGAGCCATTTTAAATGTGAAATGCTGGTACATTAATAACCGGTGTAACCGCCAGAATGTTGAATGCAAGCACGCAAACGTTCATGCATTGTGTCGTACAGGTGCTGGATGTCAGTTTGTGGGATGGAGTTCCATGCCTGTTGCACTTGGTCGGTCAATACAGGGACGGTTAATGCTGGTTGGGGGTGACGCTGGAGTTGTCGTCCAATGATTTCCCATACGTGCTCGATTGGTGAAAGATCTGGTGATCTAGCAGGCCACGGCAACATGTCGACACTCTGTAGAGCATGTTGGGTTACAACAGACGTATGCGGGCGAGCGTTATCCTGTTGGAAAACACCCCCTGGAATGCTGTTCATGAATGGCAGCACAACAGGTTGAATCACCAGACTGACGTACAACTGTGCCGTCAGGGTGCGTGGGATAACCATGAGAGTGCTCCTGCTGTCATAGGAAATTGCTCCCCAGACCATAACTCCAGGTGTAGGTCCAGTGTGTCTCGGCCGCAGACAGGTTGGTTGCAGGCGCTCACCTGGCCTCCTCCTAACCAACACACGGCCATCACTGGCACCCAGGCAGAACCAGCTTTCATCAGAAAACACAACAGATCTCCACTCCCACTCCAACAGATCTCCACTCAGCTCTAGCTTGACACTACTGACGTCGCAAACGGCAGTGGTTTGGAGTAAGTGGAATGCACGCTACAGGGCGTCTGGCTCGAAGCTGTCCTTCAAGTAACCGATTTGTAACAGTTCGTTGTGTCACTGTGGTGGCAACTGCAGCTCGAATTGCTGCCGCGGTACGACGAGCCACGGCCATACGCCGTACACGGCGGTCTTCCCTCTCAGTAGTGCCACGTGGCCAGCCGGAACCCGGTCTTCTTGAGGCAGTATCTTCCCTTGACCACCGCTGCCAACAATCGTGCACAGTGGCTACATTCCTGCCAAGTCGTTCTGCAATATTGCGGAACGAAAATCCACCTTCTCGTAGCCCTATTACACGACCTCGTTCAAACTCCGTGAGCTGTTGATAATGGCTTCTTCGTCTTCTTAAAGGCATTCTTGACTAGTTAGTCAAGAATGCCTTTAAGAAGACGAAGAAGCCAGCAAACCTGCTTTGCATGTTCCGAGGGGCACTACTAGCATCACACGTATGCGCTGAGCGTGAAATTTGCATAGATGTCATCTTACAGATGTACTCTCACCGCCTACCAACTGTCGTTTATCTAACACAACCCCTTCTTGGTGTTGGGATTTTTTTTTCCGCCAAAATTTTCATTCTGACAAACAAATAACTGTCACTCTTGGGGAGTAACTCCAAGAACAAATGGATTTTAGTTTACATATGTATATTTATTTATTTTCTTTTTACTGGGAAGGTGGTGAGAAAAAAAGTCTTGTAGTGAGGAAATAGCTGACTTCTGAAGGCCAACATGGCTGGCTGGCGGTGCGAAATTTTTTCTGAGGGACGAAGAGGATTTAAACGTGCAGCTTACCGCTTCATGAGATCCCCTCTTGGCTCCGGAGAAAGAAAAATCACTAGTAGTAATGAAGTGAAAAGTTTAGAACAGCAGTAGTAAGGGAGATGTATTTGTGACATAGCATTTCCTCCAAAATCCGGTTAGCTGGCAAGGACTGTAAGGAATCATCACCTCGGCCTAGGAGGTTAACCCTTTTGGGGTGAGGCGGTAGGACGAGATGAATGTCCAAGTTGCTCCGGTCGCCTAGTTGACCAGGGTCTCAGAAGAAAACTCGCCTCGGTTACACTCTTGCAGCACGGAGGTATGTGACAGGCACATTTGTGAACTTAGCTCAGCCTTTGGTGTTTTGGTTTTTTAGTTAAGACATTTTCTTCTCTTCCATCCTACAGCATCAACAGGAGGAGTAAAAGGAATTCCAGAAGGGAACACCGTCCGGTCTATTCACTTGGTGTGTCCCCTCTGAGGCAGTAGAATTTTTTTCTTTTTCAAGAACCTCTCTGACCAGGAGAAAAATCGAGAGTCCGCCAAAAAAAAAAAAAAAAAAAAATTTCCAAATCACACGCCTTTCGGAGGATGCATAAGAACGTGAGCGCCCTCTATGACGACACCAACTGTTGGCCAATGGGATCGCTTCTATCCAGCTGTTCTTCTTGGCCCGTGTGGGGAAAGCGAAACACACACACACAAAATTATTCCTGTGCTTGCTCCGACCATGTGACCTGGCCTGCCACAGCACGCGTCTAGTGACATAACATGAAAAGGGCGTGGTTCCAGTCCTGAATTTATCACTTCGTGCAACCGGTTGGCCGTCTCCAAATGTGAAATTCCACTAGCTTCCTCAACTTTTTCTCATGGGAATGTAGGTAGTTTTTTTTTTTTTTGGCCGGAAGAGCTTGACTGCTCTGGTCATCCAATAAATTTTTCAGAGGGGGATACTGTGAGCGTCCTACTTAACAGGAAATCTGTCACACTTTCGTGTACCCAGCAATCTTGAGAAAACCCGAGTATGAGTAATGTTCAACTACGGTGCTGATGCAAGGGAGCATGCTGAGCCTGTTGCACACCCTCCCATAAATAAAGAGGGAACAGGGAATCTTTCTGTCTATTTACCTCCCTGTGGTAGTTTCAAATCGTGAGAGAAGGGGGGGGGTAGAAGAAGGAAAGGAAGATCTCAGAGTCATCATATACATTGGATCTTTACACTGACATATTCACAAATTCTGAATGGGGCAGAATGTTCCACACAACAAATAATTATTTCATAATTCTTTTTTTTTTTTTTGACACATACTTTTTCTTATGATGGTGGTTACATTAAAAATAAAAGGTAGATACTAGAGCAACAACTTTATTATTATATATATATTTTTTCTTTTCCCCAACAAAATAAGAGGAAAAAAAAATTATGAAGAAGTGAAGTTACACAGATTCACCTAAAGTACAATGTCCTCACACCGACCTACTGACAACATAGAGGAAAGGGAAAAAAACTAAAGTTACCCAAAGGAAACACACTGAAAAACACTCACAGGAAGATACAGATTAATTTTGAAAGATATATTTCCGAGAAAAGATTTCTCAACTTTTTCTACGACGACATATATATATATTCCCCTCCTGCATAGGGTCAAGAGAAATGAGAGACCACTAAGAAAAAAATGATCACACAATTATTCTCATTTTCTTTTGTAGAAAATGTGTTGGACTGTTGTTAGTCCTGAATGAAAATTCACATAAATTGGTCAGATTCATGTGTTTCCAGGACTGAGCAACAGGACCGTATGGTCAGAATGATCCACATGGCGGACTATATGGTGCCCCGACCACCCTGCAGTTTTCAGGCCTATCTCAGAGCCCATAAGTTGCATAAATCAACGTCTCTGGCATCTACCCGGCATTCTTGTCACTCTGTACTCTTGCTTGCGTCGGCCGGTGCTTTTTGCTTTTATGGGGCATTGACTACATTCCGGTTTGTGTTTGCAGCACCACCACAGGATGTGCGGTCATGCACACTCGCACCAAACATGTATTATTTGCATACCAGCATGCACTCTAGCTATTTGAAAAGTTTCGCAATTGTAGCATGCTTTCTTCTAGGTGCGCAAATTTCATTGTCCGTGAGTGTATAACAAGAAGTGACTAAGGAAGAGGATAACATGCATTTTAATGGAAATCAAATTTAAAAAATTAGTACTGCCATTGCTCACTCTGCCACAAAATTAATTTAATGGGTTACAGAAATGGTGCCAATTACATCCGACAGATTATGAAATTTAATTTCACTTAACAATGGAGAAGAGGTGCAAAAAAATACAAATTTGCATTATTATAAAAAAAGAAATCAGGAGCATGGTCAGAAGAATTTTATAAATGAAGAAACTAAATAAGGTAATCCACAAAAGTAGCAACATAGTACCAATTGAAAAAGATGTCCAACAAGGAGACTATCACGCAAAATTTTCACAGCGGTCCTTCAAGACATACCTAATAATATAAACTGGACAAATCTTGGTATAGAAATTAATAACAAAAAACTTAACACACACCTAAGATATCATAATTTTTGCAAACACTCCAGAAGACCTTAATGTAATGATAGCAGAAAAGTTGGGCTAAACAGAAAAAACTAAAATCATGTTTAATAAATTTGTAGCACCAAAAAACATACTAGGAAACTATTTCTTAGAAACAGTCTCTTCATACACATACTTAGATCATCTCATTGATCTAAACAGTGGACAGGAAATAAATAGAAGAGTTCATGAATGGGATACGGGATTACATCATACAATACAAATTTTGAAGATGTGAATCCCTTTTTTTGGTGTAAACATGACATGGATGATAAGTCAGATAATATCTGAAAACTTGAAAATTTTGTTGTCCTGGAGCAAGAACCAATCAAGGATGATGAAATTTTCAAGTTTTCAGATTTTATCAAAATCATTTTTAATATCGAAAAAAAAAAAATTCAAAATGAAAATTCAAGTTTTCGTATATTATCTGACTTACCAACCATGTCATGTTTACACCAAAAAACGGATTCACATCTTCAAAATTTGTAGAAGAGTTCAACTTGTCTGGAGGGCATTAGGAAAACTGAAAAGCATTTTTCAAAATAGTGATGTCCCACTTTGTTTAAAATGGAAGACATTTAACCAGTGTATACTTCGTCATCACATATGGTTATGAAACCTGTACTCTGACAAAAGTACTGAGAAATAAACTTGCAACAACTCAAAGAAAAATGGAGAGTCTGATGCTAGGCATGACATTAAAAGATAAGAAAGAAAAATGGAGATCCTGATGCTAGGCCCCACATTAAAAAGATAAGAAATGGAACATCTGGATAAGAAGCCAGATGCGTATCACAGTCATTCTTTACCACAAGCAACTAAAATGGAAATGAACTGGACATCTATCCAGAAGAGAGGATGAGTGGTGGATCACCGTACTAATGAACTGGATTCCAGAAGTAGGGAAAACAAGGCAGAGGATGTCATAGAAGGTAGAGCAATGAACTGTCACAATTTGTGGGAAAAAATTGGTCAACCATACCCAAGAATAGAGAAAAATGGAAATGAAGGAAGCTTTCGTCCAGCAGTGGACTGAGAATGGCTGAACAGAAAAAAGGACGAAACAAAAGATTTTTTTCAAAAAAAAGTGGAAAGCCACAAATCATTGCTATCCTTGCTAGAACCATGATCTGTGACCTGCTAGACACCCTGTGAACATTCTCCCTTATTTTTGACAACATACTTTCTGATGGCAAAAAGCTTATTCTAAAATACCACATTGTGTGAAAAACAAAATAGTTGTTCCCTGCAGAATATTTTTGGCATTTTTAACACTGTTATTAATATTACATTAGCAAATTAAATCACTCTCCAAACACTTGAAATAATAAAAAGTTCGAACAGTGATCCAGACATGCTCTTGTGGCATTCTCAAGATGTAGTCTGATGCCCGACTGAAAAAAATTTTGGGGATGAGGTATGTATACAGCAGTCCTTATAATATATATATAAAAAAAAATCTTGAATGGTTTTTTTCCCACATGCAGCTTAGTTGAAAATTAAATTAACTTCAAAGACAATGTTTTCCTTACCTTGGAGTATTCTAGAAGATTCCACATTGGAACATTTTAAACTTCTCCTAGTTGAACAGTAATTTCGTGCAGTCCTGTAGCAACTTCAAAAATATAGCTGTCTTAGCATATTGCAATTATATTCAGTGGGTTAAAATGCACAAGATTTTTCGGACCCTCTTAGGGTCCATTCTCAGATGCGTGCACAATGAACTGGACAGTCGTGAGTTAAATACATATATAGGGGTAAATGGAATGTCCATGCATCACTCAGAGTTCTCCTGATCAGTTTTGATCAGGAGGACCGAGTAATTCATGAACAACTTCTCATCAACTTGAAGGATTACCATAACAACTGATAAAATTGTTAAGTACAATTGCATGAGTCATGACTTTTTGACATTCCACTTATCCGCTATATACTTATTTCACTTGCAACGATCCAGTTCATTATGCACGCATCTGAGGATGGAGCCTAAGTAGTGTTCAAAAGATCTCGTGTATTTTAACGAATGATTTTAAATTAAAACTTTCAAATGGGAAGTTTTAAGTGTATCATAGTAATAATAATTCCAATCGTGTTAAACTTCTCCTAAATTAAACATTCTTCGTAATACATGGGAATTTGATTGAATATTCATAGAAAACAGATTATAACTTTGCATTTGCTTGTAGCTTTTACTGGTCATCCATGTAACATTTCTCAAAAAACTTCATCGCTGTGGAGTGGGAATCAAACATGCATCTCTCGATTTCCATTCGAGTATGCTATCCATTACACTACCCAGCACAGTGTAGATGCCCATTAAGAACTACAAGCAAATTTAAAGTTTATAATCTGTTTGCTATGAACATTTTATCGAATTCCCATGTATTATGAAGAATATTTTTCCTTCATTGATTCATATGTGGTACTGGTGATTTCAGACCTACATTATATTATCAAAAGTATTCTAACACTACCAAATATTTGCATCAGTGCAAAGAATGGTTGTGTACAGAAAGGTGAGCTGTGAGTGGGGAGGTACATATATAAAGCTGAGATGTTCTTTGCGTTATTAGTAACTTTGAAGCAGATATGCCATGTGGACATGAATTTTCAGAGTTCCAGCGTGGGCTGGTCATAGGATGCCATTTGAGTAAAGTTTCCATACGGATCAAATGCAGCTAAACATACCAAAACTGACTGTAAGTGATGTCATGAAAAGATGGAAGCAGGACTGTGAAACTACAGCAAAGAAACGTTCAGGAAGACTACACAAATTGATGGAACGTGACAGAAGAGCCATGGTAAGATATGTGAAGAAATCCCATTCTTCCTCTGCCATAGGAAATGCATGTAATGGCTCAGTTAGTACCATAACTATCTGCAGAGAGTTGCACAGTGTGTGGGTTATTATGGTAGAGCAGTGGCTCACAAGCCACACATAACTACCATGAATGCGAAGTGCCGTTTGTAGTAGTGTGTCTCCCGTCATTTCTGGATGTGGGTGACTGGAAAGCTGTTCTTTAGAGCGATAGTCATGCTTTTTACTCTTCCAGTCTGATGGGTATGTTTGGACTTGGCAATAGCCCAGTGAACGATTTTTGTTGGATTGTGCTCTTCCAACTGTTAAGTTCGGTGGAGGCTCCATCATGGTATGGAGTTGTTTTTTGTGGGTGGGACTCAGAACGTTGGTTATTATACCACAAACCATGAACTCTGAAGTGTGCCTCAATGTTTGGGATAATTCTGCCCTAACAACAATGTGACAGTATTATGGAAATGACTGTGCCACACTGCATGCATGTGCAGGACTGGTTTCTTGAAAAATGAGGTGGAATTGCTAAACTGGCTTGCTCAGGGTCCTGATCTCAACCCCATAGAACACCTCTGGGATGAACTGGAGTGATGGATATGAAATCAACTGCAATGACCATCTTCACTCTCCACTCTGGCAGCAGCTTTGCAGGATGAATGGCAAGCCATTACTGTTGAGACCAATCAGAAATTGGCTGATAGTATGCCTTGACGTGTTGCTACTGTCATACAAGCAAAAGATAGACTGACTAACTACTAATTGCGATAATAAAGCCATTTGTCCCAAAACATTGTGATAATATAGAGTATAATCATTTCCATATTGGAAAAGGGTCAAAATAACACTATGAGGAAGCACAGATGCTTCAACTAGCACAAATCTGAGGTATGTTCAGATTCCTAAGCTAAGGTTGCTTAGTCTCAGTTGCTTGAACTTCACTGTCCTGGTCATAAGCTAAGGTTGCTTAGTCTCGGTTACTTGAACTTCACTGTCCTAGGTGGTGTAATGGATAGCATACTTTTGAACAGAAATCAGGAGATGCGGGTTCGATTCCTGCTCCAGGGCGATGCAATTTTCAAGTTTTCTGACAAGTGTTGCATGGGTGACCAGTAAGAGGTACAAGCAAATTCAGAGTTTATAATCTGTTTGCTATGAACTATTCAACTTAAGAAACATCACTCTTGTTAGTGCTGCTACCAATGACAAATCTCTGTTTTTGAAAAGAAAGCTGCTGCTACTACTACATAAAGAAAATTTCATACAAATCCTAATTTACTACCAAAGATGTTCATGTAAAAGTACAGATAAAAAAGTTTTACACTGTAAAACAAAAATTGTGTTTGGTGTAGAACTTTCCAAAACTCAATTAAAATAGCTTCTTGTGCAAAGAGAAAATTTTGCATCAGGTGCTTAAGAACTTCAGGACATGATGTCCTGAAAATACAAAAAGCATTTTTTAATCAGGTGCTTAAGAAGAACTCCATGACATGATGTCCTGCAAATACAAAAAGCATTTTTGGCTAATTTAGAGAGATTCAAGATAACTGATGTTATTCTGAAATACATAAAAAAATTTTGGTATGACCAACATGCAAATGCAAGAAGTGTTCAACTGTCAAACCCAATGCAAGTATGCAATCAGTTTACATCCTTATTATTGAGTAGTAATGTAATTTCTGATTAGCACAAAATATCCATATCTAAACTAATAACTTTCAATACCAAGTCATTAATAAAATTTTTATTCATGGGAGCAGAAGTTGTGCTATTTCACTGACAGTCTCAAACTAAAACTGATGAAAACCACTGGTCGTTATTAAATAAATGAAATCAAAACATTCACTTTTGTAAAGCACAAAATGCAGTAGAGAAGATTATTATAATTTATAAATCTTCCTTTTATAAAATTCGTAAATTATAGGCTACGCCTGCTACATTTTAGCGCAGTTGCAAACTACATGCAAGTTTCGATACTGAATCTACCTCTACACCAAGTGTCATGTAGCCATGACTGGAAACCCAGGAAGGAATAGAGCATTTATAAGAGCCATTCAGTATGAATGATAATTCTCTTTACAACAGCTACATGATGCACCTCCCTCGAGGTTTCAGTTTCTTCCTGTTATCCTTTGCTAATGGAAATTACCACTTTCACTCAACTTTTTCTTTGTCCTTTGGAGGTCCATTCCAGTATGCCCAGATATAACGCAGGGAGATAAAAACTGGTATACTGATAGGCAAAAAAAGTGGAATGTAAATTGCATACCTGAAATGAAACAAATATTTCTTTCGGTTTAAACACAGCAAAAATAAAGTCTCAAAATATTATCTCAGGACATATGTGCAGGTAAATTTTACAATTTCATTTGTTTTAATCTTTGGAGTAAATTACACAGGGTGTCCCACTCACTACTTTACCCAAGTTTTTATTAATAACAATGTGAATAATTACAGTAAATGAATTATATTTGGTAAGAACATACCTTCCTTCATCCATAGAAAGCAGAACCATATCATCATAAGAAATAAATTACTAATCATCCTACTATTCTCTTTTACGTGCTCTATTTCAACATACTTGAACACAAGACTCCAAGAGAAGGGGGGGGTTAGGTTAGGAGATTGAGGTGGCCACATTCCTTTAGAAATCATGCCATCTCCAAAGAATGACTCAATTTCAGCCATACTCACATGTGATGTATGGCAAGTTGCCCCATCTTGTAGAAAAAATCCAGTGGTCAGCTCTTCAGGGTGCAGTTGGTTAACGAATGCCTGAAAAATTTCCATGTAGACGGCTGTTGTGACCGTATCCTGAAAGAAGATGGGCCTAATGATCCACCCATGTCACAGTGCGCACCACACTCCAACTAACCTGGGGGAATCACGAACCTGACATTCGTCATGTCCAAGGTCACAACGAGTGAACCGACAGGCATTGAAGAACAACATGTGAGGCAGTGATTACTCTTGAGCAACTGGCGCAAACTTTTTGAAATATGGAGTCTTGTGTTCAAGCCTGTTTTGATTCACAGCGTGGACACTTTCAACATCCCCTGGTGGCGCAGTGGTCTAAGTGATGGCCTCTGATCATTCATCCGAAAGGGGTCTGGGTTCGAATCCCGATCAGGCATGGATGTTATGTTTATCTTATGGCACTGGCTCTCTCCCTTCCCTGGAACCATTGAGTTGCTCACGGTAGTCGTTAAACCTACAATCAAATAAATACATAAATAAATAAATAAAACTTTCATCATCTCTTGTGATATGGTTCTGTTCTCCATGGATGAAGGTATGTTCTTACCAAATATCATTCACTGTAATGATTCCAAAATATGGAGTCTCGTGTTCAAGCCTGTTTTTATGCACAGCGTGGACACTTTCAACATCTCTTATGATATTGTTCTGTTTTCCATGGATGAAGGTATGTTCTTACCAAATATAATTCAATTACTGTAATTATTCCGAAATATGGAGTCTCGTGTTCAAGCCTGTCTCGACGCACAGGGCGGACACTTTCAACATCTTTTATGATATGGTTCTGTTTTCCATGGATGAAGGTATGTTCTTACCAAATATCATTCAATTACTGTAATTATTCACAATGTTGTTAATAAAAACTTGGGTAAAGTAGCTAGTGGAACACCCTGTATAAATAACTACACATTTTTTCTTCTTCTTAAGAAACTATTGTCTAAAACACCTAAGCATTGAACTTACCATACAAAATCACCAATGACAATTTTTCTTAAATCATTTATTGACTGCTATTCTATTTAAACATTTTACATTTAAACTTTCACCATCTTTTATGATGGTGATACGCTGAGTGCAAAGTAGAGGGTTATTTTAGATTATCAGGAACTTATGACAGTGACAACAGGAATATCATGAAACAAGAAAGATGATATCAAATTTTCAATTTCAATGAGCACATTTTTTGAATTCTTTCTAACACAAAACATACACTGAAGTGCCAGAAAAACTGGTACACATGAGCTTATGCAAAATACATAGCAACGTCACCTATGCACGTACTCGGTTGCGTCCACCAGTGCGTACATAAAGTGATAGACATCCTTGCCAGCTGTCAGAGCTGTTTTTGGCATGAGAATAACAATAAAGATTTAAGCGATTTTCAACACAGTGTCATAGTTGGCGCTCGTGAGATGGGCCATAGTATTTCGGAGGTAGAAACGAAGTTCGGAATTTCACGGACAACCATTGCAAAGGTGTACCGTGACTACAAGAATTCCGGCAAAACCTCCAACCGACAATACCAGTGTGGCCGTAAAAAGACATTGGGTGAACATGACCATCGTCGGCTGCAAAAATCACTTCACGCGATAGGCATGCAACCCTCTCGCAGGTATCGTCGGAATTCAATGCTGGAGTCTCAACAAGCTTCAGCGTCCGGACTGTGCAATGTACCCTGCACGATATGGGCTTTGGGAGCCGACGCCCGACTCGAGTCCCCTTGATGGGTGCATGACACAGAGCTATGCACGCCACTGAACACTTGATAACTGGAAACAAGTAGCCTGGTCTGACGAGTCGCGTTTCTAACTGTATCGGGCAGATGGAAGGATTCATGTGTGGCACAAACCCCATGAAGCCATAGATCGCACCTGTCAACAGGGAACTGTACCGGCTGGTGGTGGTGTGTGTGTGTGTGGGGTAAGTCTGTAATGGTATGGGGCATGCTTAGCTGGACTTTACTGGGACCCCTGGTACGTCTACAAACTTCTGTGACCGGCCAACGCTATGTGCGCATCCTTTCTGACGAGGTACAACCGTTCGTGTCCTGCATTCATGCTGATGGGTTGGGCCTGTTCCAACAGGACAATGCACCTCCACACAAGTTTTGGGATGCCACATTATGGTTAGAGGAGCATTCATCTGAGTTTGGGGTATTGCCATTCCACCCAAATCCTCAGATCTGAACGTGATAGAACACATTTGGGATGCCATGCAACGCGCTATCGAACACAGGAATCCAAGACCTCAGAATAAACCCAAATTGTGGAACGCTCTGCAGGAAGTATGGTGTGCATTGCCTACAGCATATTTCCAGAAGCTAGTGGAGTCCATGCCCCGTCGTATTTCTGTAGTCCTGTGCTCCCGTGGGGGACCTACCAAGTATTAGACTGGTGTACCAGTTTTTCTGGCACTTCAGTGTATATACCAAAGCAAATATGAAAATACATTATAATAACTAGGTAAAAACTGCATAAATTTTAAGATACGGGTTATTCATAGTCAATGGAACCAGTTAAAAAAATCACCCGGATTTCTACCATCGATAAAACATCTGGAAATAGCTACTTACATTACATGACTAGGGGCTGAAAACTAGGCCATGAAATATGAAAATGAATAAACTGTACACATCAAGTTTCTCTTAGCAAAGGGGTTTCCCAATCAAACAATTGGAGATATAGAGAAAAATGCGACATAAAAATGAGAATTCCAAATATCCTGTTATCACGTGTTGGTTACGTTATGCAACTTTGAATGGTGGAACGTTTCGGTAATTGACTTCTACCTTCTCAGCCGTGGAACGAAGCACATGGAATCAACCATGTGGTGTTAGCACCACCTCTACATCTTCTCAACCTCATTCTTAAAGACAGAGATCCCAATAAACCCCTGGATTTAAAAGGCGTCTACTCTATCCCCGTCAACATTGCCACAGGCGTTACCCACTACATTGGTAGTACTTACCACAGCATCAATTAGCGATTGACAAGAAAAGCAACCCTTCCACCTCCTTTCAATTTTAACTATCAGCAATACGTCCGCGATTCCCGATTGGCAAAACGTATCACTTCGTTCAGTAATCGGAAAGGTGAAAGCATTGAAACCCACCTTACCCCTAACACTTCCAATACAGACAAACCTTTTCAGATCCCTATTATTTGGAAAGCTATTTTGAAATCTAGCAACAACTGATGCTAACACCACATGGTTCTTTCCACTTGCTTCGTTTCACAGCTGAGGAAGGTAGAAGCCAACTACCGAAACATTCTACCATTCACAGTTCCATAACGTAACCAATGCGTGATAAGAGGGTATTTGGGATTCTTCTCATTTTTAGCGTGTTATGTACTTCACTGTCAATCCTTCTCACTATGCAACATACCTTTATGCCCTCTAGCAGAAAAGCTCTGTTACTTAAAGAAGAAAATCGGTCTAAAATAATCTTCATGAAGAAGAGTATCCTGCCAAAAAAGGATTTTTCTAAGGTATTTTTAGAATGGAATTGACTCTTTTAAATAGAAAATATGCTGACACCCTTTGGTGGAAAAATTTTGAATAATGGAAAAGTAGAAAGTATGCTAAACGCATTCTTCATAGCAAAAATAATTTTCCAAATGTATCATTAGAAGCAAGAAAAAAGTTTTGACTGTATGCCCCGTAGTGGAAAAACTGCCTCATTTAAAAAGGGATAATAATGCTCTCTATCTTTAGTGAATGCCATACAGTAAAAACAAAAATAAACAAACGAACTTGCAAACATAAATGCACACTAACACCACCTAGTGCCAGAACTGTGAACAAGCAAAGTGTTACACATGGTGAACGGTGTCTAGTGTCGAAATAATTTTTTAAATTAGACTTTCCACAGCAGAGATATCAAGAAAAAGAGATTAAACATTGGCAACCCTAGCGGGAACATCATGCATTACTTTGAACAGAAAATGCACACAAAATGTTTTTGCACTAGGGCCATCCAGAAAGTAAGTATAAAAGAAACAAAAATATTGATAACTAATTTTTACTGTGCATTCTGCATACCTTAATCTACTTTTCAACATATTCCCCATGAATATTAAGGTAGTTGTCATACCGTGGCACAAGTTTCTGGATACCCTCCTCATAGAAGTCTGCCATCCTGGGTTTTGAGCCACCGCTCAACCGTCGTCTTCCAGTCATTGTTGCCATTGAACCGTTGGCTGGCGAGAAATCATTTCAAGTGGAGAAATAAATGATAGTCACTGAGCACCAAGTCTGGGCTGCAGAGAGGGTGGACCAGCTGCTTCTTTCCAAATTTGGTGAATAGGTTTTACACCACATTCGCGGCACGAGGCCTTGCGTTATCACGGAGAAGAAAAACTCCCTTGCTCAGCATGCCGCACCATTTGTTTTGAAGAATTACATGACACAACATTCTCAGTGTGTCGCAATAAACAGCCGTGTTTACTGTCATGCCTTTAGGCAGGAATTCCACCTACAAAATTTCTTTCCTGTCCCAAGTGCGCATGACCTTCTTCTTGACATAGTCTGTTTTAAATTTTTGGCCATAGGTGAGCCTGTCTGTTTCTATTGCAGGGACTGCTGTTTTGATTCAGGTGGGATGTGAGAGACCCAAGTCTCATCTCCCATCATCACATGACAAAAAATCGCCTTCCTCCACATAGCAACGCTAAGATTTCCAAAGTAGATCCCATGCACTTCATTTTGTGCTCTTCCGTCAACGTCTTTGGCACCCACTGTGCACAAACTTAATGATACTGAAGCTTTTCTGTAATGATTTCAAAATTTCAGGGAAATGTTCTGAAAGATCTTAAAATGTAAAGCATCAGTTCTCCGTAATGTCTTCACTCACTCTTTCCACCAAATCTTCCGTGACCAGAGAAGGCCTACCACTGCGTAATTCGTTATGAATGCTCTGTCATCTTTCATTAAACATTCAAACCCACTTCTGCAGCATTTTTGCACTTTTTGTTCGTAAATGTCACAAATTTGCTGATGAATCTCACTTAGTCTGACATGTCTCGTATTCAGAAACCTTATCACAGACTGGACTTCACAGCTGGTGGGCTGTTCTATTAACTTATACATTATTAATGCACAGCACAAACCTTTGGCATAAGCATAACATCACAAAATGGCATCAGGGTGTGGCTAATGGATGAGGCCACACAACTGCACATACACGATTCTGAAGCGAATATTTACAGAGGAGTGATGTGTGAATGATACTTTCTGGATGGCCCTTTTAGTAAGTAGTATCTGACCAGAAAATATTTTTTTTTAAATATGGTGTTTAGATGCACAGATATTGCTGTAAATATCCTTGAAATGTGAGCTTATGCCCTCTAGTGGCAAACTTGTGTATTAAGAAAATTCTGAAATTATATGCAAAACATTTTGCACCAAAAACGCTCTGACAAAGGATTTTTCAAATCGGACTTGATTTCAGAAAAATAAGATACACAACTATGATATATGATCCTGAATTAATCATCAGGTAAGTGTATGTGGATCATTATATATTTCAAGTACTAATAATTGCAGTGAACAATTATTCATACTATACCACTACTCTGGAAGTTATTAGTGCAGGAAAATAAAAATCAGCCAAAAAATCCCAAAACAAGAACTAATTCAAAGCCACATTGGACAGGATGAATGCACCCAGCACAATAGTTAACTTAAGAACTAAGATCAGTATGACAAAAGTGCCACATTCCAATAAATGACACTCAATGAAGCATGAATTTGATCACAAAGTGACGGATGATTCATACATAGATGTCAGAAAGAAATCACATATGTACAGAATACATTTCATAGAAACTGAGCCGTTTTAAGATGTAAAGGGCACCATAAAAAATTTCTGAGATTTGCTTCGAAAATGCTGTTGGAATACTAGAGCATTAGGTCTCGTTTGTTCGTTATGAACAATATTTCCGGTTTTGATGAAGTTCTGGTACATACACTCAACGATTGCACGTGGATATCTCAGATGCAAAAAGAAAGTAAGATTTCAATCTGCTGGACATTTTTACTTATATTTTTCATTGGAAGAGATTTTATAAAGTAGTTCGTGTTCCTTTAATAACTATTTATGAAATTCAGAGCAAAACGCGAATTTCATATTTCATTTAACTAGCAGTATACCCCGTCGCTGATTGACTAAGAAACGAGTTCGTCTCCTGCTTCTGCAGTACCGCCTGAGGGGGTACGGCAGAAGCAGGAGACGAAGTTTAAAATCAGAAGCAGGAGACGAAGTTTAAAATCAGAAGCAGGAGACGAAGTTTAAAATCAAGGAAACAGTTTAAAATCAATTTTAATAAATTCTGATAAATGACTTGAAAATTAGAGTCAGACCAGTTACTCAAGAAAAGCACTTTAATACCCCCAGAAGTTTCATACGGTTGAAGAAAGTTTGCTACAATCCAAACTTTTCTTTTTCCATTCTTTTCTTTTTTTTTTTTGTCTCAAATCACAAAACTTTCTTAGTGATCCATGTCAATAACATATCTGAATACCGTATTGGTAAGTATATCTCACACGAAAAAAACACCTATAATACACATCCTTATATTTCTGCAATAATTACATGAAATTCACATGCCATGGTTTTTCCTTTTCTGGTTGTGTATTTTCAGGGAATTTCTCCTAGCAGGATCTGAGAAACACATGAGCTATAACATGCAGTCAAAAATTAAATGAGTGTTTGGTATCATATATTAACTGATAAAAAAGAAATATAAGAGTGGATTTCAAGCATTAAACAGACACTGACTTCTTTTCATGAGGTAGGAACTACACAGATAGTTCAAGGTTGAATTGAAATCTTTTTATTTACTTAAAACACATATAATGTACATGAATCATTAAACTACTATATTATAAAGATATTTTCCCTCTATGGTTATGTGTTTTGCTGTCTCTATGATATGACACTAAAGCCAGCAGCATAGAAGACATAGGTTAACAGAATTGTTAATTCATGACAGTGCTCTTGAGTTTGTCATATAATTGATCCACTTCCCAAAATCAGCTACACAACTTGACAAATGTTGTCATCTTTGGTGGTTGTTGCCTTCATGAGTACATGGCCCACCAGTGATTTCATAAAAGAGTTTTAAATAGTTTCACTCACTTTTTTTTACAGAAATTTGATTGCTTTTCCAGAATTGAGGAGCAGAACAGTGCTACATCTCCAAATTCCTTGTCACTGAGACTACAACTATATTTCCAGGAGCAAGGGCAGTGTATCACTGGAAGCAGACATTGTTTGTTTAAGAAAAAAAAATGCCTTCATTCTAACCCACTCAAAATACTTTTTAAGCATTTTCTTTATTGCTCCCTTTTAGTTCAACTGGGCTACATGCATACAGTCTTCAAATACAATTTATATGAAAATTGTATTCTTTTGATAACTAGTCATTTAATAATGAATGGCAGAACTTCTCTTTGTCACTTAGAATATGCCCTTAATGAATTAAAATGATAAAAATAATGTGATTATGATTATGGCTTTTATTTAAAGAAAATGTAACAACTTACTTTTGGTCATCTGGGAAATACAGCAAGGATAACAGTGAAGGATCAAAAAATGCTGCTTCTGAAAAATCAATGTAAAATTTTTTTTTACAAAATGAACTTACTATATGTTAATTAATAATAAGAAGGTAAACTGTGTGACTAGAACAGTGAAAAGAGTGGGTACATTCATTTGAGAACTAGGATAGAGTTGGGCTACATTAATGCTGGTATACAAATTATTCACTTTGTACCAATGTTATTATAAACAGACATGGAAGGCCAGAATTAACCAGTTCAAAACATTACACATTGTGAGCTGAATTTGCTGTAAAATATCTAAAGCTCATTCTCTGGATATTGTAACAAAACAAATCATACAAAAATACTGCATGCAACCTGAAGCTTTTGAATGGGATACTACAGTAGAAGGCTTCTATGAAGCACAACTGCAAATCCATAAAACCACAGTGCCAGATTGTTACGATGAAAGAACAAACAATAGATATTATTTTAGAAGTTAAAAAAAATAACTCTTTACAAATACATGGCAGTGACACAAGCACATTATTTTTCAGTGTACAAGTGCTACACTTAACAGTTCCCACACAACCACCTGCAAAAAAAAAAAAAAACCCCTAGCAAACTTAAGACCTTATGGCAATAATGGGCTAACCCACATTTTGTAAAAATGGAGAAAATGAATTCTAAATTAATGGGAACTCATATATTCATACAGCATTGGAAATGTCAAATGTCACTTAGCTGCTTAATTATTAACGTGCTATTTAGACATAATCTACATTTTGAGGTTACTCACCTTTATTCCAAAAATGTTTTAGGAGGTTTTCGTCTCTACACATTTCTAACACGTATTTTTCTTAGTTACATGATGGTTCAAGCCCCCCCCCCCCCCAAAAAAACCCCATCTTTTTCAAATCACGCAAACTTCGTTTCCCCCCCCCCAATGACCAAATGCCGATTCAAAATAATCAACCACAAGTATACATAATTCAACTCCCTAAAACACTAATATCTAATTAAAACTTTAATCAATAAAACCTATATTACACATTTCCTAAAACATCAAAGTTAAAAACTGCAACCCATAATTATTTACAACTGCACACCAGTAATAAATTGAAACAAACCTAAAACCTGACACAACCACTATACTTGACAATCTCGGACCTCTCCTCACTCAGCACTAAGCGTACTATCCTAGCACTTTCAGCCCCAGCCCAGGCCATTCTCAAGGAGTGGACGCAACAGATGAACCACCCGTCACTGCCCTCAAATGCAGCGAATGTTCCAGTGCTTGCGCGGCATCGTCTCATTCCTGTTCTTTGCCGCTCAGGCGCAGTGGCGCCATCTATCAGATGACCTAATAGCCTTCTTTTTCATTTCATACTTATAAATATCTGTTCGATAGCTGATCATAGTTGATTCTTGAAATGAATCATCTTATAATCTATCATAACACATTTTTTTTATATTACATTACATAAATTTCCTCCCTTCCTTTCCCCCTCTGTTCTTCTCTACAGCTTTCCATTCTGATCAAATCTTTCCAATACGTGTTTAAGCTATTAGGATCATTAATGTTACATAACCTGTGTCTATTTCTTTCAATCAATACTGTCTCTGCTAATCTTAAATACCTTTCCGTACGACAGTTCTTAATAATTTTTATTTCATCAAACTTTGGGTATTGCTTTTGTTCAATACAGTACTGGACCAATGCAGTTTTTGCTTCTTTTTTCTGCCAATTCTGTAGGTGCTGTTGTAAACGATGTTTTAGTTTATTTTTAGTGCTTCCTATATATGATACTGCGGGATTGTTACTTATAGGAATTTCGTAAACACCAGCTCTATTCAAGCACTTCTTGTTTTCTTTCGTATTGAGTACACTATTTTTAATGGTGTGCACTTTATTGCCCAACTGTAAATTATACTTTTTACACAATTTATTAATCTCAGCTGGAATTCCTTTTATGTACGGAAACAATCCAATATATTTAATCTGCTTATTATTATTTCTTCTTATGTTTGAAGAATTAATACAATTGTTCTGTACTTAATTAATCCATTTTTTGTTTTACTGGAATACCCATAATTTTTTGCAACATCTGTAATATATTTCAATTCATCATTTCTGTATTGCATATTTGACGTGTGCGTAAAAGCTCTTTTTATTAAAATCTTAATACGGTTACATTTATGAGTATATGGATGATAAGAATCATATGGTATAATCACACGCACATATGACATTTTTCTATAAACAGTATAATCTAATGTGTTGGGTTGTTTTATATTCTGTACATCAAGGTAAGCCAAGGAATCCTGCTGTTTAACTTCAATTGTTACTTCAATGGATGAATACTCTTCTTTAAATTTTTTGGCTATGTCTTCTAGTTCTGTGGAATTCAATTTTGATAAGATGAAAATATCAACATATCTACAGTATATCAATGGTGGTTCATTCAGGTAATTTATCACTTTCGCTTCAATATCTGTCATAATAACCTGCAAATAATGTAGACAGGGGTGATACCATTGGTCCTCCAGTATTTTGCTTATAAATAATATCTTCAAATGCAAAAACATTGTTTTCATATATATACAACATTACATTTTTTAACTCTTGTACTGGTATTCCCGTTAGAATTTTTTGTTGTATTGGATTGACATACCTGGACATGTTAGAGTTCAATTTCTCCATTTTTATAAAATGTGGGTTACCCCACTACTGCCATAAAGTCTTTAATGGGTCACTCAAGAGGGGAAATTTTGAACCCAAATCACCCAATTTGTGTTTGAGCATGCTACCACTACAAAATCCGGGCCAGTGAATCTTTATTGCTAGGTGGGGGTAATGGCAGTATGTCAAACTGAAATCGAGAGTTGTGGGTTCAGTTCCTGTTCCTTTATTATTCTGGAAGGTGCAATGGTAGTGTGCTTAAACAGAAACTTGAAGAAGCAATTTCTATTCCTACTCCATAGTGATGTAATTTTCAAGTTTTCAGAGGAGATAACAGTTATGATAACACGATAACAGTTAAAAATGACACTTTTATGCTGAAAAATAAAGTGCAAATAAGAGATGCTGGTAGCATCACCATTCACAATCTGGAGGGACCATATGATTACAACAGCTAACAAATCTGATATTTACCATAAGAGAGAGATGGCTCACTTACTGTCAATCAAATGTAGCTTTTAATCATCATCTCACAGTATACATTTTGTCACAAGACATGATGTTCTATTGCCCAAACATCATGTACACTGACAAGATGTTCAGTCTAATTACTAACACACAGATATTATATGAAGTTAATCCGGGTCTTTAAAAATATTCTGCTCACTCCAAGATTTTCTGCATCTAAACATACTGCTTACTTGATTGCTGTTGGCTATTTTACTACATCTTCAGTATGAGATTGACCCCTTGGCTTGCAGCCAGATACTGCAAGATGTAACACCCGTCTATGCAATCTTTTGTACCTCCAGCAACACATGTCCAAATGTCTTAGTGCTTTTATTACCTTTTCTTCTAAAGAAGTCCCACTTTAGTTCAAATGTCTGCATTACCTATTATATTTTGTTTCTGAATCCACTTTTCAGCATCTTCTAACTATCTGCAGAGAACATTACTGAACATCTATCTCTTACTGCAATAAGAGAGGAGAAGGGTCTAAATAATGCATTCTATACATCCAATTTTGTCCCCTGGCCAGCACTTTTCTAGATAAAAATATTTTTATGCAGCAAGAGAAGACTTTCATGTTATTAGTCAAATCAATGCTGAAATGAACAAATCGCAGCTGTCTGAAGGACAAAAGTGGTCCAGTACATTATTTAGAATGTTTTTCATTTAAAACCTGAAACAAAAAAAAAAAAAAAAAAAAAAAAAGATGAAAGATACCAGAATATTTCAGTCAAACTTATTTCAATGTTCTGGAGACTTTTCAAATATGCCTTTATAACTACTTTAAGAAGCTAAATCATATGTCACTTCAATGCAATTTAAAACAGACCACAACCACTGGTGTACCTTGCTTTCTTCATCCTACTGAACTGTTCTCAAATGAGTGATTGAAGCTGTTGAAGTGACTGCTCATATGCAGCAAGCCACAATTCTTACATCAGTAGATTAATGGTAAATGAGTCAGTGAACAGATCATTACTGATGAAATTTGTACAATTAGTCACCAAGTCTCAAAATAAAGTTCTAGCATTTCAACAACCAATAATGCTGACTTAGTTGATTTTATGGAGCACCATTAATAAATAGTATAGTCCATTTCTGAAATTATTTCAATAACTGACCCAGGTAACTTTTGTGAACTTACTGAGCTAAAACATGCACCTGACTAAACTTTCCCATCTTTAAGGTGGTGAATGGGTCAATGAGTAAGACCAAATGAAATATGTAACAACTTATCAATTAAGGTATCGAGTCTCAAGCTTGCTTGTTTTCTTGGGATAGCATCTCATTATGTGTACATTTCATTTCAAAGAGTCCTCTGAATTGCATAGACTTAAAATTAAAAAACTCAGTACCACTAATTTGCTTTGTGTTCTTGCCATGAGATTTAATGTTAACTTTGTTTGGAAGTGACTCAATGATTGAATCATTTCAAAAATGAGCCTGCTACTAATCTGAGCCACTTTTGTGAATTAAAAGAGGAGCCAGTTGCCTTTAAGCCAATTACAATTGACAGACATTCATTATAACAAACTTCAAAGCTTTGCTGCTACTGAACATGGCCTAGTTTCAAAGCATAGATGTGCCTAAAAAGTTAAGAAGCTGCAATATTTCCTATCAACAAAAAAAATGAAGGCTGAAATATGCACATACATACATAGGAAAAATCAAACACAATCAGACTACATATCAGTGTCTTCAAATAAATTAAGTACTCCATCAGTATCATTTTATTTCCACTTGTACGTTAATACAAGTAGAGCATCCCTTATCCAAAATGGCATCACAAATGGAAAATTCCAGAAGACTAGGAAGGTACTCAGGTATTGTGGATGTCTCTGAGCACCCCGATGGTTATGACACATGACCTCAGACACCCTCGGTTGGGCTCTGATGGTCTGTTTTGTTGTAGGGATGGGCAAATCGATTTTGTTTGAAAGAACTGATTCTTTCAATATGATTCACTAAAAACTTAACTTGTTGACACTTTTAATGAATGATTTCCACAGGGAATGACTCTCATAAATCAATTCTGAGTCAAAACAGTTTGTGTCATTTGTTGACTCTTTCAGACAGTTTGTGAACAATTTTCAGTATAAATTTATTTTCAAATAATACATAAAAAATTCCCCTTAGTTTTTAGATAATTTGATTTCAAAACATTTACAAGATTTTTGCATTTTTTACACTTTTGATTAAGGTAACTTTTTCTGACTAAACATGAACCTCACCATGACACCATAGTGAACATTTGATGAACAGTAAAAAGTAATTCTGACCGATTATTTGAGGGAATGTATTATTTTGCAGAATCAATTCTTTTTACTAAAAAAATGTTCATGAATGACTTAGTTTGCCGATTCATTCTTCTCAAAAATCATTCGTGAATAACTTAATTTCTTGAAATATAAATTGATTTAGTGCTTAGACTTGGCCCCATACCTAATATATCTCATTATATTGTATAGGTATACAATATGCAAATACTTCAACAACTGAGACACTTCCAGCCCCATACATTTCGAATAAAGGATGCTCAGCCTTTAGTACTTCATTAGAAAATATTACATTTGTGTATAGAATTATTAAAATTGTAACTTAATGTAAATATCTGTGCAATAATGGGTCTTACAAAATATAACGAAACAAGTACATGGTGTGGCAGTTACCTGAATTAACAAATGCTTGTTTGGATTTCAAATATGCACCTTCCAAAAAGCCTTGTTGCAGATGAAAGATTCCTTCCTTTACACCAGATATAGATGAATATATCTGAAACCAAATGTGATTTTTTAAAAATGAACCATCAACACAATAGATTTTATTATAGATACAGGTTTCAACTTTGTGCCAAAAGGATTCTAAAAAATAAATACTGAATTTTGCAAAAATGTTACTTTAATATCACTGACCAGTTTTTCACAGCAGATACATATTTCAAAAATATCCATACAGCAAATATGTTTAGAAATTATTCATGCAGATATATATTTTGAATGTGTTCACACAGAAGACTGCCATTTCGAAACTGTGGGGCACAGAAACATATGTGAGGCAATTTCAAAGGCAGTTTTTCCTCTATCAGAGATGGGCACAAAAATGAAATAATAATAAGTGTTCAGATTTGGGAATTATTTAGTCACTCTAAAGTGATAGATCCCTTTTCACCCTACTTACTGTCCTAAAATTTAAATATGAAGAACTTCTTGCTAAAACCTATAGAATGGAGTGTAAAAGAAAGTCTTTAAATTACTATGGCCAATTAAATTTACCTTGGCAATTAGAAAATCCAAAGGACAGATATATGAAATACATAGGTCAACATGAAAAATCCTCACAAATAAAAATCTCATATTTCAGTCTCAAAGTGGAAAAAATGTTTCTCATATAAATACCTCAATCACTGGAATCCATGATTTCATGTTATAACATTGCTTTTGCTACAGCTGTTGATGATGCACTTTCTATTGTAACTGCTGATGCAAATAACATAAAAACTATCATTAGTACTTTCAGTGTAACATTTTCCACTTGCTCAAATAGATGAAAGAAATTATTAATAGGTGGATGCCAACCAAAAGCAGAAAGAGCTGAAGAGCATAAAACACATAATACTGAGGCACTGGTTTCTGACCATTTGTCTGATGGTGCTGGCTCTCCTTTTTCCCTGGAACCAGTGGCCTCAAATAAGGAATACATTAAGGGATGCAAGGGATACAAGCATACACAAAATTGATGAAGAAAAACAAGCTGAACTTTTTAACTGGGTGAAAAATTGGACAGTGCACTGAGAAAGTGTGAATATGATGCATCTTGATCAAGATGGAATTGTTCACTGTAATTCATTTATGTAAATATTATATGAGAGAACATCACTATATTCACAATATAAAAATTACCAAATTCAAAATAAAGCAAGATGGTTTTAAAAGACATTGCTTTAGAAGATTTTTTTTTCTTGTTTTGTTTTGTTGTTGTACTTGTTTCCACATCAGCTCAAGTTTTCTCTTAACAAACAAGACTTGTTTTCTTCTCAGCAAGTTCCACAGCCAAATTTGTCTCTCATTGACTCTGCAGCTGCATAAAACCATTGCTAAATTTTTCTTTTTGCTGATTGATATTTTTCCATTCCCATTTCTTCATTATTTCTTTTTTTTTATGCCCTCAGATTTTGGCAAAGTTAGAACGAACTGCTTTGCCAAAATGATTCATTTTACTGAACTAAATCGCAGACTTATCTTGTGTTTTAAATTTGTAGTTCACAGTTTGAATACTCAAAAATGGTCTTGATGCTCATGTTTCCTAACTTATAACTAAAATTTCATACATCAAGCTCAAAGAACTTTCAATATGAAGACCACAAATGCATGATATAAAAGCTTTCACTATTTTATATAAATGGCATATCTTTGAGGATGAATACCTTTGAACACCATGTATCAATTTTTACAAATTTTCCAACTTCATCACTTCCATTTTCAAAATTGTTTGCCTCCCTTACCAAGCTGAAATGCAAATATTTATGGGGGAAAATAATATTTGATAACAATACAAGACAGTGGCAACAGTGTGGAAAAAATAATAAAAAGATTATGGGAAAAACCTTTGCTCTGTCCAACTTCCATTTTTGGAAATTTTGTCTCCATTTTCAAGCTGAAGTACAAATATTTATGGAATAAAATTATATTTAGCAATAATGCAGGACAGAAAAACATTACAAGAAATAGAATTTTGGATTACAGCTTTATTTTTGTTTTTGGAAATTGTTGCCCACATTTTCAAGCTAAAATACTACCATTTCATTTATCCAATAAAATGATATTTAACAATACTGGACAGGGTAAATAACAATTGGTAAGCTTAAGATTATGTTAATATCATACACTTACACTACTTTACTTGTAGGATGTTCACTATTTTATGCACATTTTTTCTATTTATGAGATGAAACTCTTGTACTTAAACATTAGTAGTTCCTTCAAAGACATTTCAATTAAATGTTTTCTTTTTGCTACCCTTTATTTAAAAACGATAAATGGCAAAATAATAACTTAAATGCCTAATGAATAAATGCAAGTACAGTTATTTACATTTCTTAACCACAAGACCAGCATGAATTATACAGCACTTACCCATTATGCAGTTGCAAACTTTTAACTTTAAAACTTGTTAAATTCATGCATTTAACTACTATACAATTAAAAACATTAAAAAAGTACTGAGGTCACCATGCAAACATTCACATCTTGATACCTTGGAGCTCGTTTTTGGTAGCCCTCATGGCACCATTATCAACAATGTTTTCATGTGTTCACAAACACCCACTGAATTTTAGATGACAAGTGTTTTACCTGACCTCACTGAAGCAGTGACATCAATGCATGGAATGCACGTGTGTTGCTATTCCAGCAAAAAACAAGAGATTTTTCTTAAGGCGCCATCTATCGGGAACATTAAGACCCAATTTATTTTTTAAAATTATGAAAAAGTTTTAGTACATTACATATACCTAAAAAGTTTTTAGGTGTTTTTGAATGATTTAGTGATTCAAAAATAGTAGTTTGTAAATACTGAATGGGAACACTGTGAGAAAAAAACAAAAAAAAACTATGATTACAGGAGAAATATTTCAAAACTTTTGTTTTTGGAAGTTTTGAAAGACAGAATTTTGTCCCCTGATGGAAAACTATCACCCCCTACATTTAATCCCTTAAAAAATTCTTGAATTTTTGCCTCAATTATAAGAATGACCCAATTGAATATGAAAAATGTGGAATTCCATAAATCCACAAATATATCTCTTGGGTTGTTACCAGACTAGCAGAATATAGACATACGCACGAACGCTGTATGCGGTTAGTTTCCAAATAATTAGCAGATTTTGCATAGTTTTTGCTTGTAGATTAAAAATAAAATAAAAATGTTACAGCAATAAAAACACTTACTCAAATTAATGTACTTAATTCTCTTTTAACTTGAATAATGTTCAATTGCTTTTCACATCTTCTGAGTTCTTTTTGTTTTTACAACCATTTCTATCCTATAGATTTTATCAAGGCCTGTTGTTTGCAATATATAGGAACTGTATCAAAAGTTTTCTAAATGTACAGGAACTGTATTAAAAGTTTTATAAAAAAAAGAATATACATTTTATTGCCAGGTACCTCTTGCAGTTGCCAATTATTAAATTAAAATCTTTTCCTTATGTATATTGTAAGTCTACTATTTTTTTATTTAATTGTTGAAAATTATATTTATAATTTTTGAAGGTTGATTAATAGAACTGTTTTTCTCTGGATATAAAATTTATTTAATTTGTCTCTTGTTTTTATGAGGTTCATTGTCCAATACTTTAATATTTTGCCATAAAGGTCCATTTCACACACATTGCTGCACATTCAGTTGCAATGTACTTATTTTGTCCTCATTGGAATATGTATAATGTTTTAATAATTATATACTGTTTTCTAAATTTTTCTTAAAATCATCTTATTCTATTATCACGGATTGCGCTTCACAGTTTTGAAGCAAGTTTTCTGTTTCAATGGTTGTGTATGCAAATACATTTTATTTTTGTATGACTCTGGTTGTCATTTAACTGACGGGGAGGAATGGAATTCGAAACACCTATTTTCACTTTTCACCTCTTGGTGAAGGTAAAAATTTCAGCATCTTCAACCAAAGTGTTGGATTATAACAAATTTTATAACTTTCTTAATCAACTCATAAGCATTTATAAAACACATTAACTTACAAAAAAAATAAAGGTAACTTATTACTCAAGAAAACTAAATACCTTTTCACCAACATCATCTTTTATTACTATATTGCTAATTTTTTGCAAAAGCTGACCCAAGGAATGCAAAGATGATATTGCAGTTGACAATTGTTCCTGGCAAAGCTTTCGGAGAAGAAAATCTAATTCCTGAAGAAAAGAAAAAGGATTCTAATAAATACTAATGACACGTATCATGCAAAATGCTGTTCTGAAAATTTC
The DNA here is from genome assembly GCA_039090855.1 of Macrothele yani. Lineage (NCBI taxonomy): Eukaryota > Metazoa > Arthropoda > Arachnida > Araneae > Macrothelidae > Macrothele > Macrothele yani. The sequence goes on along the minus strand of CM076998.1, from coordinate 8,470,202 downwards.
TATTATTTCAAAAAAAGTCAATGAGTAACTGTTTAAACTCAAAAAGGTGCAGCAATTTTGAAATGACTTTTGAATATCAATAGTATCAAACCTTGAAGAGCTAAATAAAATGGGGTGATGGGATAAACAAACAACGAGAAAGTGCCCGAAACAATAACTCGCTCATTTGAATGCATTACATGTAAAAGATTCAGATGACTGGGCATTTAAAACCTCAATTATCTATCTCCAAAAGTTTATTGGGTGTGGATGGTTTCCATTTTTTTACTGCCTTATAAGAATAAGTTAATTAAGGAAAGCAAAGTAATTTTAAGTTGGATGTTGCTGTAGATAGTTATAGTATCTACAACTGCTCTATGCTAAAGACTTAATGTACATTTTTTATGGTTAGTGTTTATGCAATGTAACTGTTCCACATAACATTAATCAATCACAATAATAGATACCTTACCTCTTTAAGGCCAGCTCCTTTGACAAACATTTCACTGCACATTAGTTCTTGCAGCTTTTTGTTGGTTCCAGCACCCGGCGTGGTGATCTTATTTCATCTTTTTTTCATACTTGCCGACAAGCGAATTAAACTACTTGAAGTGTTTTGCAGCAATGACACATGACTTCAAAAATTATTAATATTTCTTTAACAACTCTTGTACCAACATATAAATCAAACTAAGTAAACCAGATAACTTTTCAAACCAAAATTCGTTAACCCAACAACTACAAACATAAGTCGACAAACTCACATTAACTCCAACTACGAAACCACAAACATATATTCTAAACATATCTCTAAAACCATTTTTACACTATTTACAAAGAACCATTACTATTGCTGTCTATGACATTCTGTCCTATTCGTGTCTTACACTTCAACACAATGTATTTAGCATGTAGCCACCACACCCCTGCCTTTCCCATGCAAACCACAAACATATATATTAGAATATATGTTTGTGGTTTCGTAGTTGGAGTTAATGTGAGTTTGTCAATGTATGTTTGTAGTTGGGCTAACAAATTTAGGTTTGAAAACTTGTCTGATTTGCTTGGTTTGATTTATATGTTGGTACAAGGGTTTTTAAGGAAATATTAATAGTTTTTGAAGTCATATGTCATTGCTGCAAAACACTTCAAGTAGTTTAGTTCACTCGTCAGCTAGTATGAAATGAAGACGAAATAAGAACACCACACTGGGGGTTGGAACCAACAAAAGTATCGAAGACCTAATGTGCAGTGAAATGTTTGTCAAAGGAGCTGGCCTTAAAAAGGTAAGCTATCTATTATTGTGATATGTATGCACGTAAACTATGATAGTTATGGCATAAATTCTCTTTATGCTATCACTGAAGTATTAATCAATCAGTATGATCAGTTAATTAATCGATTCAATCAGTTCCACATAACATTAATCAATCAGTTTGATAAGTTAATCAATCAGTTCCACATAACATTAAATCAGTTCAGAACAACAATAAATATTGAAAGGCCCATAACAATGATTTTGAACTGACATTAAGAAACTACCTAAATGTACCAAGGAAAGTTCTCAAATGGGAGCACCATTTTAATGACAGCATAAATCAAGCAATAGGATTAACAAAACAGAAAAACTCGGTTGCTTACAGTATGAAAGTATTACGAAAAGGGAAGTGGTTTAGTAAAGAAGTGGGTAATGAAGAGAGAACCACACTGAGAGCATACAATGGAATATTTAAGCTAACTTTTATGGCAGTGAGAGTTAAAAGTAAAGTAAAAGCAACAATACAAGATTAAAAGTGGAAATATTAGGGAAAGGATAGCTTAAAAAGAAAGACAAATCTAGAAGTGCAGACATCAGCTGATACCTGCCTTTGTGGATTCTGTAAAAAGTTTGTGTACTTCATTCAACAGATGTTACATTATTAGGTAGTAGACCTAAAATATTCTAGGTGTACACCTACAATACAATATAATGATAAGTCAAATAAGTGGCAGTGACAAATATGAGTTTTCAAGAGATGTCTCACACATAAAATACAAGAGAAAAAAGATTGCTATGACCCAGCATTAGCTTTTATTTTATTCATTTATTAATTACAAAAAAAAAAAAAAGGTAAAAGTTTTTGTTCTTCAGTTATACTTTGCTCCAAGATGAATGCTTTTTTGGTATGCCAGTGTAAATTGATAACAAATGAACAAGCTTTATACTCATTTTGCAGATTGCTTTTACTTCATAAAATAAATGCTATAAAATGAATTGCTTATTGTATGCACTTAAAACATTTTAATTTTAAAAACTGAAAAACATCGACATACACAATGCTTTACTGCAAGATTTAGAACAAATGTTGTAATTAAGATTCTGAACTCTATTAGATAATTACAAGTCAGATGTCTGAAAGGAATGCAAGCTGTATTTTGTTACACAACAGTAATTAAATTAAAATTGGAAAAGATTAACTTTTTTTGGATAATAGGATTAAAGGGATTTTTGACATTTTTAAATGGAGAATATTTGTATCAATGGAAAGTGAATTTCCTTTGAAGAAATATTTTCCCCAAACACATAGAATACACATACAAATGTCATTATTGGTACATAGTTGCAGAATTTTCTGCTGTTTTCCATGTAATAATCTCTTCAGGAAACTTGAATCACCCTAGAGCAAAAATCAAACCTAAGTATCTGAATTTTCACCTGAGCATGCAATCATTACACCACTCAGGGAAAAGAAGTCCTAAGCAACTAAAGCTAAGTAAGCACTTGTAACTTAGGAATCTGAATAGTGCTTAGATTTGCACTAGTTGAAGTGATCAATGCTTCCTTGTAGTGTTGGAGACCTTTTCCCATCCAGATACAATATACACTGCCAGAAAGTGAAAAAAGAACACCATTAAAAATTGCCACTGAATCTATGAGATTTATGTCATAGCAACAACTTGTTAAGAAAGGAAAGTGATCGCACATATGAAATGATTCAATGTTTATTTTACTTTTTGACGCACAGTACAGTGTACAGAAGGCACACTTTAATAAGGTGTTGCACCTCCTCCAGCAGCAACACAAGCTTCCAATCTGGCATGCAATCGGTAGTACAAATGCTAAATATCACGCTGGGGAATAGCACTCCATGCGCTTTCAACTTGGACGCATAATTCAGAGATGGTCGCTGCCTGCCAGGGTCTGCAGAAGAGTCTTTGTCCAATCCAGATCCAGACATGCTCAATTGGCGACAAGTTCGGAAAGTGTGCTAGCCAAAGGAGTTGACTCATGTTGAGTTGCCCGGGCGGAGTGTGGGTGAGCGTTATCCTGCCGGAATATTGCTTCAGGGATCGCATTAAAAAATAGCAGAACGACAAGCTGCATGATGTTGCTGAAATACGTACTGCTATTCAGTGTACCCCATACAAACACCAGACCCGTATGAGAGTGACAGCTAATCGCTCCCCACACCATGATGCCCAGTGTGAGGCCTGTGTGTTGTTGGCAGATGCAGGATGGCAGAAGCCGCTCACCTTGTCGCCTTCGGACGCGCACATGACCGCACACGACCATCAGAAACTCCCAAGCAGAATCGGCTTTCATCACCGAAGACCACTAACCACCATTCTTCCCTCCAATGAACTCGTTCTTGACACCACCGCCACCGCAAACATGCTCGACAGTGACCAGGGGTAAGTGGTAACCGTGCCAGTGGCATGCATGCCCGTAGTCCTACTTCCAACAAATGATTCTGTATCATTCTGGTAGACACCCTTGGTATGACAGAGGATTGAATTTGTGATGCCGTAGCCATTTGCTCTGCCAATGCAGCCCTGCTTACATGCCAATCCTCTTGTGCATCCACAACTGAATCTCCAAAAGCAGCTATGACTTTCCACGAAGAGCCTTCGCCTACTAATTTCGCCATCGAATTTTTTCATTATGTCGAACATGCTTCCCAAATATACAGACTGGTTTACCTGGTCAATAGCTGTGCCATTTAGACTGATCCTGCATTCAGTACTAACAGCTCCTCACTCAAAAACCATAAACTTTGGTTTTTCCCTTATTTACACTCAGTTTGAAATTCATATAAACTTCATACATTCAGGTCAGCAAACTCTGCAACTCACTTTCGCTCTCTGCCCATAGGACTGTGTCAGCATCATATAGCAATCTATACACCAATGAACATTACCAAGACGTAAAAGAAGTTTATATAAACTATTAGCTGTGGGCTGATCACCTGCACTGACGTACCTTTGCGATTTTTATGACTCTACGAAAGAACAAAAAGGACTCAAGTGCGGGATATGGTGGACCTACCACACTTGAGAAGGATGGTCCACCACGGAAACAAAGAAATGTACACACTTGCTTAAAATGGAAGAACTACTTAAGAAATCAAGAGTTGGAATGTAACCCACCAGAGCTTACCATTAAAATTATAAGAAATTAATAGCTGCTCTAAATAAAAACCATGGAATTTTTGAAAATTTCGAATATTACACTAAAATTCGTTTTTGAGTCACATAACTGTATGGCTCACTGAAGTTTCATAAAAAAAGGCCATCTTATAAGGCAAATAGTAGACACCAAAAATTCAGCTCTTTCTACCCTCCATCACTACCTCCTTTCCCTTTCATCCGGACTACTTCCTGGGCTTGAGACCTTATAAAGAACACTGAGCAGCTTTTGTCAAAACAACATAATCGATCATAGAATCATCACCATTGCAAGATTAGATGTAGTATCAGTGTACACAAACATAAACATTGACAAGTTTATTCAACACTTAGCTGCAGGTTTGTTGGACTTAGTAGTGTTTCATAATTACAACAAGAAAAAATTATAGGACTACACCAATGAACCATTCCATTATGATCACCCCCTGCTTAGAGAAATGGCTGCACTTGGAGACCGAACGGTGGCACAGGTGAAGTTCACAGAGCAGTATATATGCAACCCAAAGACTTGGTTAGTAGAGTGTTCGGAGTCAGAATGGGAAAAGCTGCCGACATATCAGAGTTTGATAAAGGACAAATTGTGATGGGAAGGCGCCTCAGAACTATGATCTCAGAAACGGTGCGGCTTGTGGGTTGTTCACGTGCTGCTACAGTGAGTACATATCAAAAGCGGTGCACAGATGGCCAAACAACAAATTGTCTTTCAGCCGTGTGTAGTCCACAGCTCATTGATGCCAGAGGGAAATGGAGACTGTCGCACATTGTTCACAGGGCCACAGTGCGACAAATCACCCACAGCTACAACAGTGGTCATCAGGACAATGTGTCACAGCACACAGTTCATCGCAGCCTTCCAAGGATGGGTCAGCGTAGTCGAAGACCCAGCCGGGTCCCCACGCTCAATGCACGTCATCGCCAACAATACATGAAATGGGCCCAAGATCATCGGGATTGGATTCAGGTGATTGGAACAAAGTGGTCTGGTCTGACTAATCAAGATTCCTGGTGCATCATGTAGACGGCCAAGCGCGGATATGCCGATTACCAACAGAGGCACTGTTGGGCAGAAACAGGCCGCCAGCGGTGGTGTTATGCTGTGGTCGATGTTTTTTTGGGACACTTTAGGCCCCATTATCCCAGAAGCACAATCCCTGACAGCTGTCAGGTATCTGAACATCGTTGCGGACCAAGTTCACCCATTCATGGCAACTGTGTTCCCTGCTGGTGATGGCCGTTACCAACAGGATAATGCGCCATGCCACACTTGTCAAGGAGTGGTTCGAAAAACGTGCTGGTGACTTTCTGTTAATGCCCTGGCCTCCAAATTCACCTGCCATGAACCCAATCGAGCATTTGTGGTTCGACTTGGAAAAGCGGGTTCGTGCTAAATCCCCATCTGTTGACATTATGGTACCAGATACCCTAGGATACCTATCGCCACCTCATTGAATCGATGCCTCGCCGAGTGACTATTGTTTTGCTGGCTAAAGGGGGTCCTACAGCTTATTAGGTAGATGGTCATACTGTAATGGCTCATTGGTGTATATGAACTGAGCATGTTTGCATTAAATAAAATTTTTTCCAGTTTGAAAACTATAACTTATAACAGATGAATCTAGCAGTGAAGTCTCTACTCATTTGTTTACTAGCAAACAACTATGTTAGAAAAATAGAAAATGATTTCCTTATCAACCCTCACATTTTCTGCATATATTTGTGCTTTGTGAATGTCATCCTATTCATAGCGGATAACAACTCTACAGATTTACTGTCCAATATTTTAGAAAAATTGAATTCCCAAGACGAATTCCTGAACTTTTCTTTGGAAGAGAAAAAAGATAAACTACATTACTTACACTCTTACATGGGGGAACAACAAATTCATAATAGAACTATACAAGAAACTTACCAATGCAAATAAATTACTGGATTATGGCTCAGAGCATCCATCTTACATGAAGCAGAACATAAATTTGACAAAAATAGAATTAAAAAAATGCAACTAAAAAGAAACATAAAAAATGCTCTGAGTTCAATCATCATTGCTAACAACTACCCAGTCACAGCAATTAATGCTATAAATATGAAATACACAAGACAATTAATTACACATCCCAAATTTAAAGTTGCTTGAGTGCAATTTGAATCCAACATTTCAAGATTAAGGAAAATGTTGAAACATAGCTATTGATTCTTATATTTAGTGTTAATAATAACAATAATAATAATAATAATAATAATAATAAATACACTTCATAATGGTAATATCTTTTTAAATCCCAAGAGAGCAAAATTGCTTAAAACATCATCCTTGGGATATCAATTTATTGGCAACCTTGAAGATGATCGAACTTATAAGTACCAACAAATAGGACATAATAGAATATTAGATCACAGTGCACCTTAAGAAGGAATTTACAACAAAATACACCAGTTCTCTTTAAAAAATTCTAGATATCAAATTAGATTCCAAAAATAAAACTGTTGCTATCAACTCCTAAAAAACTCCTACTCTATAAAGCTGCTATCAACTTCTACTCCATAAAACTGTTGCTATAAAAAATCCTAGATATCAAATTCGACTGCATAATAAAACTGTTGCTATCAACCCCATATTAGTACACTATTTTGGAATCCTTAAATGGACCAATACTGATCTACAGTAACGACTGACACACTCTCTCTCTTCCACAAGAAAACTTTTAAACTAAATTCAGATTCCATCATGCAAAGTCATCAGTTGAAAGACTACCTGAAAAGAAAAGAAAAGAAAAGAAGGTGAATGATAATTTTTTTAGATTACTGCCAGAAACAAGAGAAATAACTCAAGCAATTCCTCTTAGGGAAAATGCATGCAATCACTATAGTGGCAACTGCTGCTGACAAAGGCTTTAACCCACTGAACCAGAATGCTGCTCAACTCCTTTCTCATTCAGAAAACAACTCAGATGAACTGAAGAGTCTGAGAAGCAAAATTCTGCAAGTTAAAAATTTAAACACCTTAGATCTGGGAAACACTGACAAAAACTCCTCACTACAATGGTTAGAAAAAGGTCACCTCTATTCAGAAACTGAGAGATTCAAGACAGCATTATTGCATTCTGGAACAGCAGAAAACATACAATGAAAGGTGCAGTTGATGTCACCTATAGAACGTGTGGAAAAACCATATAATGCATTTTAGTCACCTGCTCTCTTCTTGCATCAAAACAATACCTTAAGAGACACGAGCAGGTAGCCAAGGTCCTACATCAAGAGCTTTGAATCAAGTACAGCCTAGCTTAACCCAAAGCTACACTCCATCTTATGACAAGTGCCAACCAGAATCTATCTTTGATAATCAGTTATACCAAATACTGAGACAAACCTATCATTACAGACAAGACCACTGACAACAGACCTGATATTGTAATTGCAGACAAAAAAACTGAAGGCAACTAATATATATAGCAGTTTTGCTTACAGAAAGTATCTAAAGAACAGGGTCTGACAAAACCTTGAAATATGCAAAACTGTGAATAGAAATCCAAAGGATCTTAAAAATAGCATAAATAAAACAGATCACACCAGTTACCATTTTGGCAACAGCTATGGTACTGCATAACTAACTTTCAAAAAATTTGATTGCCACAAAGGTTGCTTCACCCAATCCAAAAGACAAGTATTCTATCTATCCATCATGTCACTAGAAAATTTTTCAATTTCCAGGCTTAAAATGAATATTTGTTCATTTGCTCACTGCCTCTGGCAGTGAAAATCAACAACAAAAATAATAATTATTTAACAATGAAATATGCACAAAAAATAGTGTACATGGTATTTTTGTATGCTCTATGTCAACTGGAAAATTTAAAAACAATGCATTTCCTTACCCAGTCTGAACACAAAGGATCCTCCATAATTTGAACTGTAGTGTCCTTCATAGTGTCCTTCACAGCAGACTATAAAATAACAAAATTAATTTTAATGTTTACAGCATGGAAAAAAATTCTTCCCAGTCAGTTTAAAAGTACAATCTCAGATTGAAAAAACAAAACTGCAGTATAACTAGAAATACAGTTTACACTGCATTACACATTTACTGCACAAGCAAATATTAATATATTGTAACAGGAGCCTTGCTTTGGAGGCCCCAGTGGGAAAAGGTGTTTCACTACTGGATACCAAACTTGCCATTTACCTGGGCCCTTTCTTTGGGCTCCTGACAACCAGATGACAATTTCTGAGGCACAAATTCTTACACTGAACCAGCTGGTACCTGAAAAGCAATCAGAGCATGTGCTACACCATGGCAAAAACTCAGGTGCGTAGTATGTAACAGAGCAATTATTTAATTGATAACATTAATTTGATGCACCAGAAGATAATTTCCTTTAAACTTTGGATGCCAGAAAAGGGGAAGCTCTGACCTTTTCAGATTATCCATGATTATGAGCAGAATGTCTGTGCCAGAATAGTTTGCACTTTGACAGTCTTACAAGGCAGGCATAAAAACAAAATCAACAGCAACAACAACAAACCCCCTCCCCCAGAAAAACAAACAAACCAGTTCTTGTGCATAATGCAGAGGCCATTTCTGAATGGTATATTGCTTACTGGATGAAAACACAGAAGCACAAGCAAGACCCTTTCACACCCACAGTTTATATCACAAATACAAGGGGGAGTGATGGAAGACAAACCCAATACGGGTCCTCCTCCTGTCTCCACACCATACTATTCAGTAATATCATACAGGACAAGACAATGCCCAACTGATTTTGTTCCTTGTGTATCAATGTGGATGAACAAAGGCTAGGCAACTTTATATACATTCATTAGTCTCAAAACATAGTACAAAAATAGAATATTCAAAGCAAACAGAATATAAATTCTGAATTTGCTTGTACCACATTACTGGTCAGTGGTCATCTATGTAACACCTCTCAGAAAACTTGAAAATTTCATTGCCCTGGAGAGGGAATTGAACTCGCATCTCGATTTCCTGAAACCAAGAGCTGCAGATTCAATATCAAGAGATGCGGGTTCATTTATTTTAGATGTGGGTTCATTTTAAAAGGAAATTGAGAAATGCAGGTTCGATTTCCTCTCCAGGGTGATGAAATTTTCAAGTTTCCTGAGACCTGGATGACCAGTAATGTGGTACAAGCAAATTCAGAATTTATATTCTGTTTGCTTTGAGAATATTCTATCGATTTTTCATGTACAGGGTGTACACAAATTAGTAGGGCGATTTCGTAAGAGAATAATGTGCAAAATATTAATTGTAAGTTACCGGTTCAAATGCAGATGAGTCTTAGTGTATCCTAAGTTTGAGGATAGATGGCGCTAGGTGTGTCATGTCCACATCTCAGTGAGCTGTAGGTCGTGGTTGTTCATCATTCGTTCTGTGTTCGCGTAACAATGGAGACGTATATCGGCAGTGAAAAAGCAAAATGCTGTCTGTGGTTTCATGAAACGCATTCCGCTGTGCAAGTGCAACGAAAATTCCGTCGAGAATACCACAAAAGTTCGTCGAAAAGAGACACCATTGTAGCATGGTACAATCGATTTACCAAAACAAGATGTGTGGCACATAGGCTTAGTGGCCAAGGCAGACCTAAAATGCGAGAACAGACAGTGTATGCAGTGAGAGAATCATTTGTGAGAAGTTCGGGAAAATCTACAGCACGCGCTAGTTTACAACTGGGAATTCCTAAAACAACAGTGCATAAAATCCTGCAAAAATGGCTGATGTTCAGACCTTACAAATTGCAAATTGTTCAAGCTCTGAAGCCCATGGACCTGACGAATAAAGCAAAATTTTGCACTGATATGTTAGAGCGCATGGAAAAAGAAGATGATTTCCTGTCGCAGTTAGTTTTCAGTGATGAGGCAACGTTCCATTTGAGTGGAAAAGTGAATAGACATAATGTCAGGATATGGGGATTCGAAAATCCTAATGCCTACTTTGAGCATGAAAGAGATAGTCCCAAGGTAAACGTGTTTTGGGCCGTAAGTTGTTCTAATGTTTTTGGCCCATTCTTCTTTGCTGAAAAAACTATTACGGGAATCATATACCCGGACATGCTTCAGATTTACCTGATGCCGGTCCTGAAAGAAACAATGCCTGAAGGTGTCAGTTTTCAACAAGATGGCGCACCGTGTCACTTCCACAGAGTGGTGACTTCTTACCTCAGTGCTGAAGTACCAGTTTGGATTGGTCGCGGAGGTGTTATTCCATAGCCAGCATGATCACCAGATCTTTCACACCTAGATTTCAGTGTATGGGGTTTTGTTAAAGACCAGGTTTACCGTCCGCCGCTTCCGAAATCTATTCCTGAATTGAAATCACGAATCAGCACTGCACTTGGTTTGATCGACGTGAACATGCTCACTAACATATGACAAGAACTGATGTACCGATGGGACATTTGCAGAGTAACGACGGGCAGCCACATGGAACATTTGTGAAAAAGGTAAACTTGGTGTGTTTCACTATCTTATAATCTTGTCTATCATTTTGTCTATCACTATCTTATCATTTTCTATATAAATGTATCTTGTCCAAACAGGTCATGTGACTTAAACATGGCAGAAATCAGAACAGGTGACTACCTGGAAAATTTGTTTCCCCCCCAACAGAATGCATTCAATTTACTTTTTATTAATTAGTCCAATTCTAAAATAATTATTTTTATTGCTGCTAATAAATCAAAATTTATGAGTAATACTATTAAGAAAGAAAAACTCAGCAGATTTCTTGCCTAAGGAGAAATTACAGAAGAAACACTCCCAAAAGTCAGCACTCAAAGCTGTGTGGATAATACACTACAAAAACAGATGTTTTCTCACTGACAGAGGCAACTGAGGAGAACTGTATTGTCGCCTCAGTAACTGTTTTGCCAAGCTCTCATTTGCCCGCTCCCATTGGACAAAATCCCTGCTTCTTCCAATAAAGACACAGACAAAGAAAGGTGACTTGATCACGCTAGTTACGTTAACTAAAACTTTTACAAAAAGTTCGTAAGTTGGAAGCTTTCGACCTTATCTTAGGTCTTCATCACGCCAATGGAGGACTAAGATTGTTGCCAGATTCTACATTTGAATTTTTCCTATTTTTGTTGCCAAAACTTAGAATTGATCTCCAGATTAACGGAATGTAGAGAGGAGATTCGGAGTTGCAAGTCATTGAGTTGAAAATAATTTCTATGCTTTCACGGTAACGGAGGGCAAAACGATTGTCAAACGAAGCAATTCGTTTTGCTTCGTTCCAGTGGGGAACTGCAGATGTGTCTTCCATTGTCAAAATAGACAAGGCAGTGTTGGGATTGCCTTTCGAAACATCTTTTCTATGTTCTAAAATTCTATGGCTTATGCTCCTGTATGTGCTTCCAATGTATAAGTTATCCCCAGTAGAAGAAGATATAGGAATGCAGTAAACTCCTGGGAGGTTCAGGCTTTCAACTTTGTCCCTATCCCTTTGTAGAAGTTTCAAGATGTTTGGGGTAGATTTAATGGCAAGATGGTAACCAAAACTTCTAAAAAGAATCTGTAACTTATAAGCATAGGAAGGATGGTAAGGAACAGAACCACAGAATTTCAGGTCTTCTTTCTTGTGAGGAAGGAGGCATTCGATTTTCGAATGGTTTTCAAATTTTTTTATGAGGGAGTTGACTGTAACAGCAGGGAAACCATGAGAGAGGGCTATTGTAGAAATTTTGGAGAGTTCTTCTTGAAGAGAGAGTTGGCTGTTGCAAATGATATGAGCCCTGTGGATGTAGGACTTCAATGCTGCAAGCTTGTAGAGATGCAGGGTGCAAGATTTGTAGGGAATGATGTTAGTGGCTGCAGAAGGTTTTCGATAGACGGAACGAGTAATGGAGAGATCAGCGTTTCTGCAGATAGATACATCCAGGAAATCAATTTTGTGATTTACTTCCTTAGATATAGTGAGCTTAATGGAAGGAAATTTTTCTGTAATGGAGTTGATCAGTATCTGTAGCTCAGACTCGGAATGTGGCCAGCTAATGAAAACGTCGTCTACATATCTTAACCATAGGGAAGGTTGAAAAGGGTGTAGAGGAATTATGGAAACTTCAATATGTTGCATGTAGATTTCAGCAAGCAGAGGGGAAAGAGGTGAGCCCATGGGGAGACCAGATTGTTGCCTATACACAATTTTGTTGAAAACAAAACAACTATGTTGATGAATAGTGTGGAAACAATCATAAAGATCTTTGATAAGAGGACCGGGGTTCAAAATGAAGAATCAATTTCTTCATGAGGAGCATGTAGGAATCAAAATATGGTACAGAGGGAAACAAAGGTTCTACATCAAGAGTATACAGATTATCACAAGGAGGAAAGGAATTAGGAAGGTTGTGGATGAAGTTTGAAGTAGAGACAACTGTATGAGGATGGTTGGCTGCCAGGGATTTGCATTTGAGGACCAATCTCTTTTCAAGGTTTACTGCTGGAGAAAAAGAATATTCCACTAAAGGTCTGATGGGGTTACCAGCTTTATGCAGTTTCACTTGCAGGAAGAGCCTGGGAGTTCTAAAGTAAGGAGGGGGTGATATATCACCAAGGAAGGATTGAAGAGTTTCTTTCTTAGCTAATCTGTCAACTGAGTTTTTGAGTGAGTTGGTGGTGTCTGACTGTAAAGGGATACAGTTGGCAGATGTAAGAAAAGAAAGCACTTTTTGGTTTAGAGTTTCTTTACCAATGATGACTGGGCAACCAACTTTATCTGCTTTGCATACGGCTAGGTCATTTTCTTGAATAAATGACCTGAATTCTTTTAAACAAGAAGAAGAGTACTTGATTGGCACAGAATTTTGCTTGGATAAGATAACAGCAGCGTTGGCACGAAGGATAGGCTGCTGAACAGTCTCAGTTCTGTGGATGGCTGATTCTATAACAGAAACAGTTTGTGGAAGATTGATAGGAAGAGCAGGTGAAAATTTTGGGCCTAATGATAAGAATTTATCCAAGCTAGGAGGAATAGTGACAGAAGAAAGATTTACATACTTTGGCTTGTCACTTTGGCTTGTCACACAGACATCAGTTGATTCTAAGCGTCGCTTGAGTTTCACCACAAAATCCATAGAGGAAGTCTGGGGAGCCCCCCCCTCCATCTCCATGCCGTCTCCTGTGTGTTGTAACAGATGACTCAGATGATTGCCTCTCGAGGCACTTAGCATATGCTTGTTTCAACCTCTTTGCAAAAATAGTATTTACACTTTATAAATTTAAGGCTCATAAATTCAGGATTCATTCTCTGGTTGAAGCCTTTTTTAACAAAATTTTGAATTACAATGAGAATTTCAGAGTTTCATTTAGCATGCATAATTAAAGGTGTATTGTATCTTACATACGTAAAAACTTTTCTTCATGGGCAAAAAATTTCTGGTGAGGCGCTTGCCTCATCTGGCAAGCCGCCCATGTGTGCTGCATAATTAAAAACAAACAAATCAATCATATCTTCCCCGTCAATGTTTTACAAATAAACTTTACCAAAAAGCAGAATGTTAAAATTTAGTACCATGTCTGGCAATCCTAGTAGCAACCTTAATTGACTCAGGAATACTTGCATGACTTCTTGCATGTTTAAATGAATCTTTCTAGGAAAAGCATCGGTTTCATTTCTTCTGGGAAGATTCTGAATCAAAAATCCACCCCAGCGTGGGGAAAGGAAAGCATTTGTTGCTAAAGGCAAACCTGAAAATGCAAATTAGGATACAGAAAATTTAGAATTTTCCACACTGATGATCAACAGTCTTTCCACAAACACATAAAAACAAAACATTTTAATGCAATGCTAATCATAGATGACAGTACTTGCATATAATCTTCATTCCTTCAACAACACTGTATGTTTATAAGGAAGAAAATTTTCTTTAATATTATTTACTCCTTTTGCAGCTTTCATCAAACATTTGTCATTTTAGAATCAAAAACAACTAAAAATAACCATTAGAGATTCCTCCTTTTAAATTAACATATTTCAGCCATCTTCTGATGTGATACTAAGTTACATAAATTTCTCAGTCATTAATATACTGAGTTAGGAACAACTACCACACCAGACAAAAAATTACAGAATGCTCATTTTATTGGTTAATATGGGGTTACATCACCATGAGCTCAAAGCACAGCCTTGATTTTCTTTGGCATGCTGTCAATATGGGAGTGGATGACATTAATGTCCAGTTTGCCTACACCGTGAAAAACTGGTCCCGCAGAGCAGTCGAATTGGGAGGGTGTTGTTGTCTCTTCTTAACGGCCCGTTCGAGCATGTCCCAAATTTTCTCTATAACATTGAGATCAGGCAAATTGGCGGGCCAGGTGAGATGTGGGATGTCGACCTCATGTTCTGCAAACCAATCCTGCACAATGGCAGCTCAGTGGACAGTGCAGTTGTCGTCTTGATAATGTGGATCTGGAATGGCAGCATCTTGGAGGAACTGGACATATGACATCACATCGTTATCCAACAGTTTCCCGTAGTCCACCGCTTTCATGCCATTAGACACGTGAACTAAGGGACCAACCCCAGCACTGGATATACAATTCCAAAACACGACACTTCCACCCCCCCCTTCTGTACAGCCCTTTGCACACACTCTGCATTGAAGGCTTTTCTGGCCTTCTGCATGACCCTGGATCGACCATCATTGGAATACAGGCAAAACCTGGATTCGTCCGACCAGATGATCCGTCGCCACTGTTCTGCGGTCCAGTGTCGGTGTTCCCTCGCCCATTCCAGCCACTTTTTCTTGTGTATGGCAGACAGCTTGGGACGCACCCTAGCTACACGACTGAATATTCCTACACTATGCAGTTCTCGTCAAAGCCTTCATTCGGAAACAGGCTGACTGGGTCCCGCATTGTACTCTTGCAACAATTCCTGCCGGGTTTGGAACCATTTTGCGGTTGATAATCCCCCCAGACGTCGATGATCCCGGTTGCTCATGATGGTTTTTCTGCCGCAGCTGCTCCAACGGGAATTGTCTCTGGCCGACTCCTTCCACACTAAATGAACACTACTGACTGTGGACTTAGACACGCTAATGAACTCCGCCACCTCCCTCAGCAAATGACCATGTACAAGACCAAAGACGATAGCTCCCTTTTGCCACTCTGTTACATCACCTTTTCTACCGATGGTATTACCTGTAAGCAACAATAAAACTGATTAGGCATGCACATCTTACAAGGCTGAAAAAGTAACAAGTAACATACAATACTTTCCATTCCATTATATACACGCATTTTTCTCTGCCTGACCAGTTTCCAACTGTTCCTCTGAATGACAGTATTCTGTAATTTTTTGTCCGGGGTGCATAATATCATGTTGGTCCACCTTTCTGTGCAATCACGGCTCACAGACATCTAGGAACAGTATTATCAATATACAATAAATACTGTATTTTGCTATATTTATTAAAAGGTTCTGTTTCACATGTTTAAATTATCGTCATAATCACGACATTCAGCCGAAAACAAATACAGCTTCATGATTATCACCCTGAACATTGAAAAATAGCATTTGCTTACCATATGAAATCAGCAAGAATTTGACAGGTGTTTAATCTGCCTATCACTTATGGTTCCACAATATGGGATATTCACCAGTATAGGTTTTTAAAAAACTAAAGCAATGGATATAAAATCAGAATAAAAACGATGAGGAATTAAGATATTAAAATGTAAACAATAGTCAAAAGTAGATCGTTGTTGGATTAAAAGACAACTGGATAAAAATTCTCGGAGTTGTGAACAAAACCGCAAACACACCAAGTTGTCTTTTAATCCCACAATGATCTGCTTTTGATTATTGTTTACATTTTAATATCTTCATTCCTCATCGTTTTTATTCTGATTTTATATCCATTGCTTTAGTTTTTTAAAAACCTATACTGGTGAACAGCCCATATTGTGGAACCATAAGTGATAGGCAGATTAAACACCTGTCAAATTCCTGCTGACTTTATATGGTAAGCAAATGCTATTTTAAAATTTTTTTCAATGTTCAGGGTGATAATTATGATGCTGTATTTGCTTTCGTTTGAATGTCATGATTATGACAATAATTTAAACGTGTGAAACAGGACTTCAATAAATATTGCAAAATATATTGATAATATGGTTATATTCCCATGTAGTGCTGTTTAAGCATGCCATATGCCCTGCTTGAACTAAATAAGTATCTAGGAACAGGGCATGATGATGAAAGGTGGGTCTATAGGGGCTACAGCCTTGGGGCCCACCATTACTAAGAGCCCAGGAGGCATGCTTGGGCAAATAATAGAGAGAAACGTTTATAAAATAGTTTCACTTTTGTCTTGTATGATTTCCACTTAGTAAGAAACAGAGGCTGGAAGACAAACAGATTTCAAGGCACTGACTCACCAAGGGTATAAAGGTTTCACGTCACTGTGCATAGCAGGGCTGGCCAGACAGTTTCAGCTTTTTCCAACTATCCACTCACACCTCTCAATTTGTACTTGGGACCATTAATGGTCGAAGTCCCCTGTGGCTTTGCATTGCATAGCAAAAAAGATGAACTAAGAAAAGTATATAATACTAAATCATTAAAAAATCCAAGACAAAGTCTTGGAATCTTAAGCTTTTAACTCATGTTCTTATGAGAACAATGGAAAATATAGTGACTTATTATGAAAACTGCAGATAATTTGTTAGTTTGAAGAATGCACTGTGTAATAATTATCACAAGCATATTGCTACAGTTTCATGTTTTAACAGACTTCATAATGGTTGCCCGTCATAAGTTCTTTGGGGGGCCCACTCAGATGTCTTAGCCAAGGGGCCCACTAAGGCCTTAATCTGACTCTGTCTAGGAACAGATTCTACAAGGTGTCAAACATGCTCCATGCATAATCTGACCCATGTCCGCAGCAGTATCTCTATCAGTTCTTGCTAAATGGAGGAGGATCAGCAGTTCTCACACTCCATTCTAGCATATCCCACATATGTTCAATTGGGTTACAGTCAGGGGAAATTGGAGGCCAAGGCAATGTGGCAAATTTGTTGTCATGTTCCTCCAATCACTCAGTAGTTATATGAGCCTGATGACATGGACCACTGTTCTGTTGAAAGATGGCACTGTCATCTGGGTAAACCTCCTGCAGATATGGATGGAATGGTTAACTAACAGACCACTGTGGTGCCCACCATTCAGTGTTTGTGAGATGATAACCAATGAATCTACAGCTTGCCAGGAAAAAACTCCCCAGACCAGAACACAACCTCCACGAGTCTGTTGAACCCCAACTGTACAACCAAGGGATGCAGCTTCTTGCTGTTTGTGCCATACACGAACCTGGCCATCAGCATGGAGCAGCAGGAAATGGGAATCATCACTCCAGATGACCTTCTTCCACCTGCTGAGGGTCCATTGGTGACATTTCTTGGCCCATGCAAGGCATCGTTTGCGATGACTGGGCGTCATCATGGGTACCCTCGTTGGTCTCCAACTGGGAACTCCAGGCGAAGCAAGATACCTTACATGGTGCATGTGGAAACAGTTCAAATTGCACCACTGTTGTACCAGTAGGTGAGCTGGGCTACTGTTGAATGCCATTGCTGAGATACCAGTCATGACACCCAAAGCTCACCTCTCGGATCAACCGAGCCTGTTTGACCAATGTGAGCCCTTCTGCTGGATGTCTGTGCATGGTTAGTCCAGTCTTGGTACACCCTTGATACAGTAGTACAGGAGCAGCCAACAAGTGTGGTTGTTTCCAAAATACTGGCACCTGCCCTCTGGCCCCAACTATCTGGGTGCAGTCAAATTGGCTTAAGTTGCCAAGTTTTCCCATTACTGGCAAATGTTTACTGATTATGTACAGAGGATACATAGTGTGGAAGAAATATTCTTCTCATAATACGTGGAAAATATGTCATGATAATTAACACAGCAATCAGACATCTCTGAATTGACTGTATTTTTACTGTTCTCACATAATATCAATTACTCAAAAAACTTGAAAATGTCATTACCGCTCCAGGGAGATGAAATTTTAAAGTTTTCTGAGTGATTGATATTACGTGAGAACAGTAAAAATATAGTCAATTTAGAGATGCCTTATTGCTGTGTTAATTATAATGAAGCACACAGGATAGATGTGCACAGTTTATAGTAGTTGTACATGATGTTGATATCGCATGGCACTTTGTTATTGCTCTGCATATATAAAATAAAATGGCGGGTGTTCCTAATGCAAAGTTAACTTAGTGTAGACATCATGAATGGAATATGGGATTACACCATGTAATACAAATTTTGAAGATGATAATCCGTTTTATGTTGTAAATATGACAAGGATGGTAAGTCAGATAATATCCAAAAACTTGAAAATTTCATCATCCTGGAGCGGGAATCGAACCCGTGTCTCCCAGATAGTGCCCGGGTATGCTAACCACTACACCACCCAGAACGATCAAGTCTCAAGTTCCCAATTAATTTGAATATACTCAAATTAATTGGAAGCTATTATTCAAATTAATTTGAATATATTCAAATTCATCGGAAACTATTATTCAAATTAATCGGAAACTATTATTCAAATTAATTTTGAATATATTCAAATTAATTGGAAACTTGAGACTTGGCCATTCTGGGTGGTGTAGTGGTTAGCATAACCAGGTGCTATCTGGGAGACGCGGGTTTGATTCCCGCTACAAGACGACAAAATTTTCAATGAAGCACACAGGATAGATAAAACAAGAACTCCTGATGAAGATCTAGTGTTTATTATATTTGCACTTTTAAGGTATTAACCTCTTGCAAAGTGCGCATAGTTTACGTGCATTTCATAAATGAAAAAACCATGAGAAATAACCACTCACTCACCATAAAGATCATGGTAACCTCCAATGACCACACACTTCCAACACGTCATTCATCGTGATGTAACTGGGCTTCCACAGGTTTACAGACTTCTTGCTTACGCTTCTTATTTTCGGGTGTGAAACATCGTTTTTTTTTTTTTCCTTTGCCTTATAATATGTTACTATAATGCTTGTCAATTCGATAAAAATCACACATACAACTCATTCATACAATTCAAGTAAAAACTATGTACATAAACCTTACATTCACAGGTGATTAAACCTTGGTCAACTCTAATTATGGAACTCCTCCTTCTGTTTCACAACCTCTGCTACTCCCACTGCAAGTGTCACACCCATTCAGCCCTGCACATCCAATCCTCTAGTACTTTCGACAGGTCCCTGTCATCTTCAGGAGGCAGGTGTGTCTCATCCGCCCACCACAGCTCAAGTGAGCAGAGCCATCGAGGCCTGGGCTCCAGTCGCTATCTCTGAATCGTTGTGTCTCTGGCGCCATCTATTGTCCCTGCTGCTCTTTTTTCCCTCTTTCTTTTTACGCTGCTGTTCAATTTTTATTAGGGCTTTCCATTGTTCGTTTAGGTTACTTGGCTCATTAATGTTGCATAATCTTGATCTGTTTTTTTCAATTAACACTGATTCTGCAATTCTTAACTGCTTTTCGTTTTTACAGCTCTTAATAATTTTAATATCTTCAAACCTTGGACATTTTTGATAGTGTTTAGATCGAAAATTTGAGAGGTAATGTACCTTAATAAATTTATCCTCGATAATTCCCGTTAAATATTTATAATACTGAAAATTTTCAAGTTTTCAGATATTATCTGACTTACCATCCTTGTCATATTTACATTAAAAAACAGATTGTCATCTTCAAAATTTGTCAGTGTAGACATGCTAAATTTCTGATCTTTCTATGTTTTTTTGGTTTTAAAGCTACTTTTCAGTGTTTGATAAATACCAAAAATTAAGTAATGCTGGATGAGGCATGGGAAGCTTGAATTGTGTGCTGAGATCGCTGTAAATGGAGATGCTTGATATATCAGCAGTAAGTAAAACCTAGTTCCATCAGTTTTTAAACTTTAATGTGGTAAAGGAGCTTTCTTTTTTTAAGAAGCTAATCTCTGAATCTCATAGAACAGCTTAGGGATATGTATGTATTATGGTTGTTGCCAAATGACAAGAGGGATTTCCAAATGATGTGAATATAATTAAGACTATCGGTATTGCAGTTCAAAGAGGTACAAATTTCAGTGCTCCTTTGAAAACACAGAGCACTTTTGTTTACAAAAAACATTGAAATCTTTTCATCTTTCAACTGCAATACCGATAGTCCTAATTATACTAACATCATTTGGAAATCCCTCCTATCATTTGGCAACAACGATAATGAGATATTTAACAATGCAAATCTGGCAACCAGTCTCTCTTTGATTGTTTACAGATGGTCATGGTCCAAGCTGGGTTTGAAGTCGTCTGTATTTCCAACTTTTTCTTAATATAACTAAAGTGTATATCCAACTACTCTCACTTAATTTTTATGTGTTTATTGTATACTTCTTATTTTTTCACTAATTTCTTTATATGCAGAAAGAAGTCAACATATTTTTTCTATTTTTTTATTTTTATATTCACAGATTATTTTGTTGATTTTCTTTTCTGCGTATTTGTCTTTCAGCAACTTTCTTAATCCAAGGTATTTCATTCTTCTCTGTACTTTTTACTATAGGAGTGAGTAAAAGGTCTTTTCATTCATCTGGTTAAACTATAAGTTTTCTGACTTAATGGGGGTAAATAATTATTTGGAAACAGAACATGAACAAAGAAAGGTTTTCTGTTAACTTCATATTCTATTTTCTTTCTTTTCTTTTCTTTTTTTTTTTTTCATTTGGACATTCAAAAAACAAAGGTAAATTTATGTTCAATTTCAAGCATTTTATTTCTTTCTTGATACAGCGTGGAAAGTTTCGCTTTTAACTCTTGTAGATATGTATCTTTCATATTTGCTAAAATAAAAATATATCTCATACAAATGTTTCTGTCCTGGAAGAGAATCAGCACAGATGGTTCCATTAAAAGCAATTTGGATGCCAGACTTGGTTGAAAACAAGAGGGAAGTCATGAGCAATGATCAAATTGAATTTCTACAAATTATTTCAGATGACATGTGCATTGATAAGGAAACCATTTAGTAAATAATAACCTAAGATTTGAAGAAAATGATTCTTTGTATCGTTGTTTCCACATTTGTTAACAGACAGGCAACAAGTCACATGTTGAACATTGCAGGAAACTCATTGAGACAGCTGAAAGCAAACCAATTTTCCTAAATTCAATCATTATAAGTGAGGACAGTGTTTAAGCTGTCACTCATATTTTTACCAAATCACGATAAAGACAGTAATTTTGCGACAAGAAATTGCCAAAAAGCGAATGTTTTCCGCCACTTTTTCTTTCGTCATCCACCCACCTGTACTTCGCCCTTCCGTTGTTTTTCATACCTGTCATTCTTTCTTTCCATAATCCCACCTACCCTTATGCTTTGCCCTTGCATCGCATTTTTCATCCCTGTCATACTTTTTTGCCATCATAGCACCCACCCCCGTTTCGCTCTTGCAGGGTTCTTTCGTAGGCCGTCATTTTTTTCTTCCATAATGGCTGCTTTGCCCTGCTGTTGTTTTTCCATACCCATTGTCTTTTCTCCTATAGCAGAAAAGCACGGGTGAGCCTCAGGAGTAACTTTCACAAGGGCTTTGCTGCGATAAATAAGGAAAGAGGTGTTTTGTTTGTTTCTTTGGTGGTTTGCCGCCACCGCAATAACCGTGGGAGCAGTATATGCCATTTCGGTTTGGGTCGACTGGTTGATCTGTATGTTGTCAGTTGTAGCTTTACTCAGTCCTGGTCTTTATATATATTTTCACAAACTGCATGCATCAGCAAATGTATATATTTTTACTAAAATTAGAAGTGTAAAAGCCTATTTTTTTTTATTCTTGAATTCTATTTCAAGTACAAAATTTTATTTAGTCAATGCATTGTGCTTGTACTTTCATACATAAATATAGCAAAAAATAGAACTGCAAGTTTAACTAATTAATCTGCATAGTATTTTCCTAAACCTTTTGCTGACAAAATAGCCAAATTGCTACAAGAGAAAAAAATTCAGCTTAAACACTGGGTGAGGAGACATGGTATTTTCAACATAAACCCAAAACAAACTGAAAAAGTGAGGAGTGGAAGTCCAAAAACTTTCCCACAGGAGTTCATCAAGAAATGTAAAAAATCAGAATGAGCTCATCATTTTCTATGATAGTGAGAGAATTGCACACAAAGAGTTTGTACCCAATAGCAGAAGTGTTAATACTTTCTACTATCTGGATGTTTTGAAACATCTGCTGCAGAATATCTGTTATGTGTGCTTCAATGTCAAGAAGGCAAGAGTTGGTTCCACCTGCATGACAATACAGGAAGACACAAGCCTCTCTCTGTTTGGGAGTTTTTGGCCAATGAAAAAGTGTGTGCATAGTATGATCCACCATATTCACTGGACTTAAGTTCTGTGAGACTTCATGTTCCTGAAGCTCAAAGCATCAGTGAAAGCATGCTATTTTGATGCCACAAACGACAATCAAAGTGCTGAGATGAGAACACTGAAGATAATATTAGCCACAGCCTTCCACCAATAATTCCAGTAGTTTTGTTGTGATTGTTACACACCATGTATGGATGTGCAAGGAAGTTACTTTGAATAAGCCAATGTTAGCTAATTAAAATATGAGAGCACTATTTTTTTCTAGCATCAGTCTTGTCCACACTGTGTATACCATCCTGTGTGGGGTTCTGAGGGAATGCTCAGAGAAAAAGTGGAGATGAAGGCTCAGTTCCCAATTTAGAATAATATAATACAGAGTAGGATCCAAAAGTCCGGGGACAGTGCCTACCCGTGACAATGCAAGCATGTAGTTGAAGTTATGGCATCTGAAATACATCCCGCCATCCCTCCCTTCTGTAGTCAGAATAGTTTGGCCCATGGAAAGTGATAGGAATGTGTGCACAGACATTTGCTGCTGTGGTTAGTCATCTGTCTTCTGCGATGTGAGAAACATGGCTTTGAAGAGCAATGTTGTAACATTAAATTTTGTCAGCGTTTGGGTAAAACAACTATAGAAATGCTTTCAAAGGTGTATGGTCACTCTACGATGGCGAGATCGAAGGTGTACGAGTGGTATTGGCATTTCAAAGAGAGTTGAGAATCCATCGCAGATAATGAGGTGCCGCAGTATGTTCATCAGGATTGTTGCCGAACCATTGAGGAAATCGCTAACGCAACTAACTTATCGGAGACCACATGGCAGCGTATTTTGATGGAGGATCTTAACATGCACCGTGTGTGTCAGCACATTGTTCCTCGCCTTTTGACCTCCGAACAAAATGATGAACAGATGTGGATATTGAGCGAATTAATAGACAAAGCTGATAGCGATCCTATGTTTTTGGATAACATCATCATAGGTGATGAAACGTGGTGCTACTTGTTTGATATTGAGCCAAAGTGTGCTTCTTCAACATAGAAATCACTGTCTTCACAGCGATCAAAGAAATTCAGGCAGGATCGCAAGTCATGCTGGAGGTGTTTTTCTCTTTATTCTCATGGCATTGTCCATTCCAAATTTATTCCTAAGGGCATAACAGTTAACAAGGAACATTACCTGGACATTTTATGTTGCTCATGGGAGTCAATTCATCGTAAATGGCTAGAGATGTGGTGAAGCAGACAATGGTATTTTCTCCATGACAACATGCCTGCACATCAGTCCCTACTGGTCATGGAGTTTCTCACCAGAAATTGTACTAATGTGCTTCCACATCCTGCCTATTCACGTGACTTAGCCCCCTGCAATTTTTAACTCTTTCCACTGATGAAACAAAATCTGCAGTGATGTCGTTTTGTGTCAACAAATGAGGTAAAAACAGCAACGAGGAGGCATTACAGGAGTTGCAAAATATGGCTTTCAGCAATGCTTCCAGAAGCTTTATGAACGGTGGCAAAAGTGCATCGTCGCCCAAGGGGATTATTTTGAAGGTGGTTGTGCATTGGTGTTTTAAAGTATTCAAGGTAAGGAACTATATGCTTAGTACCCAAACCTTTGGATCCTACCTCGTACTTAAATTTCCCGAGGAGTTGGCTTTAACAGTTCGACACAATATTTGTATGCCAAAAAGTAATATACCTGCATGTCTGCTGTGGTTTTGCAAAGACTGATTCTCCACTAATACATACAACACAGGGCTTGAAAAATGTCTGAAAAGCTACAAGCACAGCTGGGCATGTGCAGAAACTATTTACATGCCCAGGTTGTAAAAGCTGGATGCACAGGAAAATTTATCTTTTAAGTAATAACAAATCAGAACCCTCATTTTTCTTAAGTTAAAAAATATGTATGGAAGACCAAAGTAATTATTCATACGACAAGGTGAAAGGTATCACAAAAGCTGTCTGTGTACGATAAATAAAATCATTAAAAGTTTGAAAAGTAAAACAGAGTTTATTTACAAATTAAAATAATTTAAAAGCAAGAACTTCCGGGGCTCTCATGGCCCCATCATCAGGCTAAGTGCCGTAGGAATGCAGAGTCAATCATTATAAAAAATACAAGAATTACCCATCATTCATTTCACCATTCGTCTCGAGGAGATGCCAGATAACAAAAGTTCAATGAAAGTTTATATTATTAAACTTGGTGATTCCTGCTGCAATTTTGACCTCCCGGCCTATGTTCCGAGCCAGTGGAGATGGCTGGTCGTCCCCTCCGGACAACCAGCTGTTGATGAAGAAACTATGTAGTTCCTCTTTTTGAACTTTTGTTATCTGGCATCTCCTCGAGACGAATGGTGACATGAATGATGGGCAATTCTTGTATTTTATAATGATTGACTCTGCATTCCTACAGCACTTAGCCTGATGATGGGGCCATGAGAGCCCCAAAAGTTCTTGCTTTTAAATTATTTTAATTTGCAAATAAACTCGGTTTTACTTTGCAAACTTTTAATGATCTTATTTATCGTATGCAGACAGCTTTTGTGATACCTTTTAGAAAATATATGCTTTTCTTACATGTTTTGCATTTCCATTTTAAGTCTGTTTTAAGGGTCTGTATTCAAAATGTTCAATGCACAAAAGTGTGTACTGCAAATTTTAAGATGATGATGCTGAAACTGGCATTTGAGAAATTTATGATTCTGCCAAATTCCTTTTATCAAAGTTTTCACCCTTTGTCACTAAACACCAGAGGTTAGTTCCATCTCATTGCTGATTTAAAACATTTGGAGCAAAACTACATATGGTTCCAAATTCTGGACTCAGAGCATAATATAATTAAAGAAATTATATTGTTCTTTATATGGTACTCTGTAATGATAATACAACTTCAGGTAATTAGCAGTGAAATGAAACATGACATGCAACAACTGTCTTTTTCTTGTGTAGTAGGAAATTCTATTCCAAATTTTTTTTATTTCAAAAATTTAGGTGCCCAGACCGATCAACTAGATTTTTTATTTACCTTCCCCAGCCAATAATTTACATGCCCTGGGTATCTCAGGTACGGTACTTTTCATGCCCAGCAACAACACAAAATATGCAGTTGGTGTTTGTAAGAAAGATAAATTGCAGAAATAAAATCAGTGAAAGCACCTAAAAGGATAGGAAATTAAAGCATTTTATAATGACCTACCTAAAAATTATGGTAATATGACTTATTTCTCTTTCACATCCTGAGCTGTTGTGAAAAACACAAATCTGACAATCAGTACATGAACCTTTTTAAGATTGGGAACTGCACTGAATCCTTTCTTGAACTGCAATCTTTCACTGTACTGAACTGCACTAGAAATGATTTTGGAATTTTTGATGCAATTTTGCTTCTCATGCATTATTTCAGTTAACAAATGCAGCATGGAAAAAAAGTTTCTTAATGATGAGAACTGAAAGACATAGTTCAAAAGCTTCCATGCAAAAATATAGCCTGTATTAAGCATGTTCCTTTATTTTCTTCACATTTTGAAAACTGCCACACAAACGTTCTTGTTATTACAATTTCATGTGATAAAAATAGTATAATGCCTCATTTCTGGAAAATTATGATTTTATAATAACTTCATTTACAATAGTTGAGATGCCAAATATTAATATTTTCACAAATTTCAGTATTAAATTATAAATTTACCTTCTTCATCATATATCTTCAGTGGTAAGAGATCTTCAGGGGGAATATACACTACAAAATTCAATGTAGGATTGACAGATGCATATGATCCTTAAAAGAAATAAAAAAAAGTATGTAAGACAACCAGTTTTTTGGAGAGAAAAATTAACATGTCTGTTCCTGAACAATGACACCATTTGTATACTATACAACATACAACTACATGGCAATAAAAATCCATTCTGTTATGTTCTAAATACCAATTTTGCATAGACTTTAATTAAAAATAAGTTAACTTTAATATGTTTAATTACTCTCAGTTAGGCTTCATACACAAATGCATACTCTCTCTCCACAAGCACGTATACATGAAATGGCATATATGCATGAATGCACTCCCACACACAATTTAATAATGCTTTCATGCTTTTAAAAGCCTCGTAATGCTACATAATATGAGATCCAAACATGCCTGAAATTTCTTATAACAATCCAGAAATAGATATTTGGCAAGACAAAATTTTATTGTACTGTGGAATTAACTTTTTTACGGGTCTTATATAGGTTATTATTCAAAAAAGTTGGCGGTCAAATTTTCGAACTAAAGCCTAGTTCGTCATCAGGACTACGTCACTGGAGTAGTTCCTGCCACTCAGTTAGAAGAGTCCAACCACAATTGCTGTTGGGAAATTGCGGTTGGACTCTTCCAACTGAGTGGCAGCAACTATTCCAGTGACGTAGTCCTGATGACGAACTAGGCTTTAGTTCGAAAAAAAAAAAAAATTGACCACCAACTTTTTTGAATAATAACCTCTATAAGACCCATAAAAAAGTTAATTCCACAGCACAATATGAATAGAGGTGTCATAAATTCATTTACAACTAAAATTTTATTATTTCTAAAGTATCGATCATTTGCAGTTCTGAAAAATAGCCAACATACCACACAAAGTTTTATTTATGAGGGCCACCCAGAAAGTAAGTACAATTCGTGCCTCTCTTCCTCTCACTTCAGAGTCATGCATGCACATTTGCATTGACTCATCCATTAGCCACACCCTGACACCATTTTGTGAGGTTGTGCTTACATAAAAGGTTTGTGCTGTGTGTTAATGATGTTTAAGTGAACAGAACGGTCCACCGACAGCGAAGTCTCATCTGTGATAAGGTTTCTGAATGCAAGAAATATCAGAACAAGTGAGATTCATCGGCAAATTTCTGAAATTTATGGAAAAATGCCATGAATACAGGAGTGGTGTGGAAGTGGGGTTCGAATGTTTAATGAAGTGTGACAGAGTGTTCATGACGAATTACACAGTGGTAGGCCTTCTCTGGTCATGGAAGATTTGACGGAGAAAGTGAATGAAAACATTAAGGAGAATCGACACTTCAAAATTTCTGATCTTTCAGAACATTCCCCGAAATTTTGAAATCACTACTGCACAAAATCAGAACAGAAAAGTTTCAATACCACAAAGTGTGTGTACAATGGGTGCCAAAGATGTTGATGGGAGAACACAAAATGAAGTACATGGGATCTGCTTTGGAATTTTTGGGGGCTAAGTATGCGGAGGAAAGTGATGATTTTTTAAGTAACAGGAGATGAGACTTGGGTCTCTAACATCACAACTAAATCGAAACAGCAGTCCTTACAACATAAATGCACAGGCTTGCCTACGGCCAAAAAATTGAAACAGACAATGTCAATGAGAAAGGTCATGTGCACTATTTTTTGGGACAGGACAAGAATTTTGTGGGTGAAATTCCTGCCTAAAGGCAGGACAGTAAATGCGGTTGTCTACATTGCAAGACACTGAGAAAATTGCATCATGCAATTCAAAATAAGCAGTGCAGCATGCTTAGCAAGGGAGTTGTTCTTTTCCATGACAACATAGGGCCTAATGCTGGGAATGTGATGCAAAACCTGGTCACCAAATTTGGATGAGAGCAGCTAGTCCACCCTTCCCACAGCACAGATTTGGTTGTCCGATCATTAATTTTTGCACTTAAACCATTTCTTGTTTTAAGTGGAAAAACAAATGTGATTCAATAACAATGATTGAGTGGTGGCTCAAAACCCAGGCGGCAGACCTCTATGAGGAGGGTATCCAGAAACTTGTGCCACGAAATGACAAATGCCTTAATATACACTGAAGAGCAATTGAATTAGAGACAGCTGACGTAATGCAAATGTGGCGATGTGGGCAGCCCTGTAAACGGAGAAACAACATGATGTATGCAGCGATCCGACAATATAAGGAGTGATGCGACGGGAATCAGTAAAAGTTGGACGCAGTATGGGTAAGACGAAGGATCTAAGTGCATTTGATCGCGGGCAAATTGTCAAGGCCCGATGAATGAGTCACTCCACCTCGGAAGTCGCGCAGGCACTGGGATTTTCACGAGCCATGTGTCACGGGTGCACTGTGAGTAGATCGAATCCGGTAAAGCCATCCCTGCAAGGGCCAACTGCCGTGTACAACAGCGTGTGGATGAGTGGGGTCATCGTCGGCTAGCTCGCATTGTAACAGCAGATAGACAGGCCACAGTGCAAGAAATCACTCGGCAATTTAACGCTGGTGCACAAAAACGTGTAAGCAGCCACACTGTCCAGAACCATCTCCTCGCTATGGGGTACAGAAGTCATCGTCCCACGAGGGTACCGCTGCTGAACGCACATCACAGGGAGCTAAGATTAGTATGGGCGCGGGAACATCACCACTGGACCCTAGACATGTGGAAAAATGTTGGCTGGACTGATGAGTTGAGATTCACGTTGGTACATGCGGATGGCAGGATACGAGTATGGCGCATACCACATGAAGCGATGGATCCTTCTTGCCAGCAGGGTACTCTTCAAGCTGGTGGGGGTGGCATTCTCGTGTGGGGACTGCTTACGTGGACTGAAATGGGACCCCTGGTACGTGTGACATCGTCCCTCACGGGTCAACATTACTGGGATATCTTGGACGACCATTTACTCCCGTTTGTGCGTCTTCAACATCCCACTGGGGATCTCATCCTGCAACAAGACAACATACTGTGCCATCGCTTCCGAATTGTATCTGAATGGTTGGATGAACACTCCACCGATGTGACCTCGCTTCCTTGGCCAGCTAGGTCACCTGACCTCAATCCCATCGAGAGAGATGTTCGAGGCTCTGACCCTTCTCCATCAAATCTTTGTGAACTGTGGGAGCTTGTTCAGGGGTCGTGGATCCGTATGGCTTCCCAATGCTTCCGGTGTCTTGTCGAGCCTATGCTGAGACGAATCGCCAATATCATCACGGCGAAAGGTGGTGCTACACGTTACTAGACAGGTATCTCTAATTCAATTGCTCCAGTGTACATGGGGGATATGTTGAAAAGTACATCAAGGTATGCAGAATTCATCATGCACTAAAAATTAGTTATCAATATATATATATTTTTTTGTTTTATTTTCATAAGGTACTTAATTTCTTGATGTCTCTTGTATTTATTAACTTTTCATGACCAATGGTAACCTTAAAACCAACTTGAAAAAAAAAGAAAAAATCTTAATAGAATTTCTTTACTGCCTATAAACATTTAACCCAAGTTTCTTTTCCGTGGATCACTAACTTTGAAAAAAGGAAAGAAAAGTATACTGAATTTTTATGCACCACACTGTTGCCCATGCATTTGTTGCCAGTCATTTGGAAAATTTAAAAATGGTTTGCGGTAAACTTTCCCACTCTTTTTCTGTTCATTGCAAGATTTTCTGCAACCAACATATTGCTTCCTCAATCACCGATGGTTTGCTTTCATACCATCAGTCTACTTTGCTCTAGATATACCTCTCAGTCTGTGGTCTAATATCACAGAACGTAATATTACCTAGGTAATCCCTTACCTTTCAAATGACACAACGTGTCTAACCCACCTTAATATGGTCCTATAACTTTTCTTTCTACCAAAGAAGCACTCAGCTCTAATGTCTGCATTACTAATTTTCTTCTATTTTTTCTGAGAAGCTGTGGACATGAGTGCAGTATGTAGAAAAATTGGAAAAAATAGACATAATATGATGTTGTTATCTGAGATTCAGAGTTGCATGTATGTACATCAATTTTTCCTTTTTTTTTTTTTTCATATTACACTCATGACAGCTTCTCACTCACTACTTACCTCCTACAGAGACATTTCCATTTCCATGAGATCTCACTGCCATAAAAAAATACTAACAACAATTAACTACTTACATCAACATTAAATATAACAACAGTTTCTTAATTTCCTATCCTATGATAAATAATTAAAACCACTTACTAAATCTAATCTGTGATTCTCATTATCGCTATGATAAAACATATTCTCTCTTTGTATGTACCATAAATACATTAATACTACACATCTACTTTCAGCTACACAGCAAAAGGTGTGCATTCTTAGAAACATATAGTTAACAAAATTACAGTAATATTGCTAAAGATTACCTTGCACAACGAAAATATGCACACTGCTAAAACAAAAAACAAACAAACAAAGAAAAACAGAATAATACAATGTCAGCATGAATTGATGGAAAAATTGATGAGCAAAAGGTCTGTGATAAAAGGTAAACCTCTGACTGGAAAACAGAATAATACAATGTCAGCATGAATTGATGGAAAAATTGACAAGCTAAAGGTCTGTGATGAAAGGTAAACCCAACAATAAGAAGGGAACCAAAACATGCACATGAGCAGCACTGACACATTTATGTACTTTATTGAAACACAATGCAAACCACTTTAAAGTACCGTAATTTTTAGGCTAAGAGCCGCGGCTCTTACGTTACTAAAAGTGAAATTTTTCGGGTGTGCGGCTCTTATGCCGAATTTGTTTTTGAAAAGACTGTTTCTGCGCTACTTTTTTTTTTTTTTCCATGCAGATGCTTAGTAAATTTTTTCAAAGAATGTTTTTTTTTACAAACTCAACTGTGATAATTTTTTTCCCTCTTTCTACTTTATACGTTAGACACGTCTATTGAAAAGATAACTCCGCTCCGCTGATGGTTTAGGAGGAAAAGTGTGTGTGTGTGTGGGGGGGGGGACGGGAAAACACTCTGGTAGGTGTAGGTCTTAAGGTCAGGAGGTTTGTTTGTGAAAGGAATGTCTGATCCAAATGCCCTTTGCATGAGAGTGGGGGAAACACATCCCGTGGCAGTAGCATGGAATGTTAATAGATGGGGGATAGAATGGAAACATAAGCACACAAACCAGTAGCGTGACTTCCGAGCTTAAGAACATGAACAATGCAAAAGCCTGCCCCAGGATGATTCTAGCGATTCCATTAGCAGTGACCTTGACCTATTCCAAACAATACTGGAGGAACGAAAGACAAATTCTGTTCACTCTTCTTGGTTCATCTGGCAATAAATTTGTTAAATATTTAGAAAGCTGCATTGAAGCCGCAAAACGTTCTTCTGATTTAAAGCGGAGAACATGAAAAAGATTGTGACAAGTAACAATGATAATAAATATTTAGAAAGCTGCACTGAAGCCGCAAAACGTTCTCCTGATTTAAAGCGGAGAACATGAAAAAGATTGTGACAAGTAATGATGTTAACAACGGGTAATTAATTTAATACTTGGCTGAAGATAAAATCTTTTCACAAACGCAAAAGAAGGGAGAGTTTCCTATTCATGTAAAAGTGGACGGAGCTCAACGCGAAGGCTGAGTGAAAGTAGGTCAGACCACTTAAAAGAAAAAAGCGAGAAAGCGGAGCCCGCTGTTTCGAAGGGATTGGCGAGGGGGGGGGGATCAGCGAACACGTGCGAGGCAGCTAGTGGGCGGGACTGTTAACTACCCCATTTAGCAGATGCATACAGAAAAGCAAAACAAAAACATCTGTAGATGAGAAAAAAGCATAACAAAGATAGAAGGAACATATTATTAAAGAAAACATTAATCGAAAGCATTACAAGTGATAATTTATAAGTTAATTACTTCTAAGACGGAGGATTCTATTGCGGTGAACAGAGAACCATCCTGTAGCAGACATTCACATTGAATGGAATTTAGACAATTGTGCGGTTTTACGAGCAATGCAATATTCTAATAGGAGTCTTAAGATTAACTGTGATTTATATTGATTACATAAATGGTTTTGAGCATTCAATAAGGGCAAACAAATAACATCATTAGCATTATTAAAAAAATTGTATAAATAAAAACTTTTGCCAGTATGAAAAAATAAGTGCATAAAGCAGATCGACACTGAGTTTCAGAATTAGCCTTTGAAGTATACATATAATTACGTTGGGTGCGAGTTAATTCATGAAAATAAGGAAGATAATTTAGTTTTCTGAGCAGCACCACGATTTCATAGCTGCGGCCCTTATGCCGGTGCGGCCCTTACGGCAACTTTTGCTTCCAAGATTGCAAAATTTCTCACCTGCGGCTCTTAGTCCGAAAATTATGGTATTACACTCACTGAGTCATTTTCATTCATTAAGACATTGCAGCTGCATGTGCATTTCACTTGAACAATGTCTCAGCAATGTGATTTACTGGAATTGACAGTTTTGAGAGCAACTGGATGGCTGGAAGCTGGTCAGATTAGAAGATATTGGCAAAATTGGTGGAATGTCTAGCAGCATCAGCAGACTGTGGAGGCATTTCTAAGAGACCAGAACAGTATGATAAAGACCAGGGGCAAAGTCAGATAACATCAACAATAGCTCGAAATTTGAGTTGACTGGCTGATAAGTACTACTAAAAAATGCAACTGAACCATAGCACCTGCTGATTGCAGCTCTACCAAAGAAGACTGTGTGCTCAGAGGCTGATGATAGACATTCTCCTTTCTGCACATCACAGGAGAATACACACAGGAAAACTTTTAGATATCCTTAGTGATACCCCAAGTATGTGAGCTTCACCTATATAGTATTTTAAGTTTCCAATAACATGCTGAAATGTCATTTTTGACGAAAAACACGAGTCCTTTATGAAAAGGTTCTCTGTTTGTGATAAAACTTTCTGCATGTTGTCTCCAGGTCTCTGTGTATGGCATAAGGAGGAAACTCATTGATAACTTTAAAATCTCAATAAATAAAAACTTTTCTCTAAAATCCTTAAAAATACTATAATTCCTACAAAAATGAATATGATACAGCACAAACGAATTGGGTCAACATCAACAGGATTGATACGAATCGAAGAAAAATAAAATAAAAAAATTGACGAATTGGAACAAATTTAAACGAATTGGGATAAAATAAAAAATAATACATCAAAAACAAATTGGTAGAACATGCCTTTCACTGTAGCATCATTCATTGAGTGATTACGTTGTTCCAACCACGTCTTCGATATGATGGGATTCCCTCAAGGTATAAATCACACTGAGATTCTATTCTCAACCTAGTATGTCACCAAACTTCACAAAAAAGAAGGAATATGAAATAACGGGTAATCTCATATTCTTCTCTCTTTTAAAAAATAATTATTTTTATTTCATATTCTTCTCTCTTTTAAAAAATAATTATTTTTATTTCATATTCTTCTCTCTTTTTTGTGAAGTTTGGTGACATAGTAGGTTGAAAATAGAATTTCAGTGTGGTGTATGCCTTGAGGGAATCCCGTCGTATGGAAGACGTGGTTGGAACAACGCAATCCCTCAACAAATGATGCTACAGTGAAAGGTATGTTTTCCCAATTCGTTTTTGATGTATTATTTTTTTATTTTATCCCAATTCGTTTAACTTCGCTCCAATTCGTCAATTTTTTTTTCTCCAATTCATATCAATCCGGTTGTATGTTCACTCAATTCGTTTGTGCTGTATCATATTTCATTTTTGTAGAACTACAGTATTTTTAAGGATTTTAGAGAAAAGTTTTTATATATTGAGATTTTAAAGTTATCAATGAGTTTCCTCCTTATACCATACACAGAGCAACATGACCAACAACCTACCTTATGGCTCCGTTATGTCGATGATATTTTTGTCATCTGGCCTCATCCTAAAAAAAGATCTATTGCAACTACAAATTTAATCACTGAAAAATTCCCATCCATTAGATTCACTATTAATGAAGAAATTGATAAAAAGATAAATTTCTTGGATGTCAGCATCTCAAAATGTAATAATCTTCTATTCACTTCTGTCTACCAAAAACCAGTTTCTACCAATAGCATTATTCCTTTCAATTCTCATATCTTCTACCAATATAAACTGTCAGCCCTCAAGTCTCTCATTCATCGAGCTCATTTGGTTTGTAACACTGAAGTTAATCTAAAAAATGAATTAGCAAACATTCGCTTGATCGCTACTCAACATGGCTTTCCCCCTCTCCTGGTTTCTAAATTAATTCAACATGCTAAGAAAAAACCAGTTGTTGCTCTTCAATCTATTTCACCAAAAAAGGAACTAACGTTTGCTGGCTCAATCCCTTACCACAAACTTTCTGCCTACAAACTCATCGGTATCTTCAAAAGAGAAGGATATAGACTTGCCATTCGTTCTTAACCTTCCATTTCTGTTATCCTCCGTAATGACAGAGACCCAAGACCTCTGCTTTCTTCGCCTGGAGTGTATAAAATTCCGATCAAGACTAACGTTGGATTAACCGCGCACATAGGAAGTTCATTCCGGAAAATTCTCTCAAGACTTCAGGAACACAAATCTGATGTGAAATTTGGAAAACCTTCATCTTCCTTGTCTCTTCTTACCATGGCTGACACTTCTGCTATTCCACTTTGGTCCGATACTAAAAAGTTGGCTCCCTTCCAAAATCGGTATGCTCTGAGGTTTGGAGAAAGTTTGGAAATTTTATTTTCCAAAAATTGCAACTCTGAGCTCTCCATTTTCATTTCTTTCATCTGGAAATCCCTCATTGCATCATGTCACCCGGAGTTACCATTACAAAACTTACCTTTCCAATCTGGCAACATAAACCAATCGTAGTCGCACTGATGAAGGCCATAGTAATGGCTGAAATATATTTGCATTAAACTTTTTTATACGTAACTTTGCGTGTCCTACACTACCTTCTTCTTAATTTGTTTGTTAGTTACGTGCATTGCCTATCACTCATTTACCATACACAGAGACCTGGAGACAGCACGCAGAAAGTTTTATCCCCAACAGAGAACCTTTTCATAAAAAAAAAAAAAAAAAAAAACCCACAGGAGAATGTGCACAGAGTGGGCCAAAGACTATCGTGGTTGGGAGCATGAACAGTCACACTCTGTTCTTTTCACGGATGAGTTGCAATTCAGAATGAAGTTCAATAACACTGGACCAATTTGTCTCTGAAATGAAAATAGTGGATCTTTACAAATTTCAACGTAATGAACATGAAAATGACAATAAGATCTGTCCATTGGCTCGTGTTTAGGAGAGACTCAGTCTGCAACATATTGTTTCGGCCTATCATACAATAATGCAATAGCTCCAGGAGCTATTGCATTATTGTCTGATGCAATGCAGTTGAGTCATGATATTGCTGATGTAAGATGATGTAATCATTAATAATCTAAAGCAACTTATGGGATTTTACTAGGAAATTTTTCTTTAATAGCAAATTTTCGGAGAAAACTCTTCTCCTTCTTCAGGCTGTCTTGTTGTTGTCAATTTTTCCTTGTCACATGGTTACGGTTAACCTTGACGGTTTAGGTTATTTTTCAACAAATCCTGCCAGATGTTAGGCAGGAAAATCCTTTGCAGTCATTGATGATGGAATTTTGATTTTTCTCAATCTCTATTCCTTCTTTCAGTTTTCTTTTTGGAAATTGCTTTGGAAACTGATTACTTTAAGGGATTTCCAATCCATGCTGTGCCCAGTTTCTCTAACATGCCTATCTAATCCAGTCTTGTTGGAGCAATTTTTTATAGCTGCTTTATGCTCAGCTATACGAGTTTCTAGTCTGCGACCTGTTTCACCTATGTAAGATAGTCCACAACTACAATTTACTTCATAAACTACTCCTTGCATTTTTAAAATATCTTCTTCTCTTTGAACTATTTTAGGAAAAAAATTTTTAACTTTGTTCTCTAAACTTGGAGCTAGCCTAATATTGTATTTTTTACTAATTCTCTTTAAAGCCTCAAATAAACCTTTGTGATAAGAAATTTTTCTAGTGAATTTTACTTGTTGCTTTTGTGGGTTCTTCGTACCATTAAAATTCAGAAGCTTCTCAATTTCTTCTTTAGGATAGTTATTTTCTGCAAGTATGACTTTAAGCTCTTCTTTTTGGGCTTCTTTTTTATCTGCAGTAGAAACTATTTTATTAATTTTTTTTTTTTCTAAGAACTGACTTGCTACATTTTTTAGAAAAAATTAATAAAATAGTTTCTACTGCAGATAAAAAAGAAGCCCAAAAAGAAGAGCTTAAAGTCATACTTGCAGAAAATAACTATCCTAAAGAAGAAATTGAGAAGCTTCTGAATTTTAATGGTACGAAGAACCCACAAAAGCAACAAGTAAAATTCACTAGAAAAATTTCTTATCACAAAGGTTTATTTGAGGCTTTAAAGAGAATTAGTAAAAATACAATATTAGGCTAGCTCCAAGTTTAGAGAACAAAGTTAAAAATTTTTTTCCTAAAATAGTTCAAAGAGAAGAAGATATTTTAAAAATGCAAGGAGTAGTTTATGAAGTAAATTGTAGTTGTGGACTATCTTACATAGGTGAAACAGGTCGCAGACTAGAAACTCGTATAGCTGAGCATAAAGCAGCTATAAAAAATTGCTCCAACAAGACTGGATTAGATAGGCATGTTAGAGAAACTGGGCACAGCATGGATTGGAAATCCCTTAAAGTAATCAGTTTCCAAAGCAATTTCCAAAAGAAAACTGAAAGAAGGAATAGAGATTGAGAAAAATCAAAATTCCATCATCAATGACTGCAAAGGATTTTCCCTGCCTAACATCTGGCAGGATTTGTTGAAAAATAACCTAAACCGTCAAGGTTAACCGTAACCGTCAAGGTAAACCGTAACCGTGATAGTGACAAGGAAAAATTGACAACAACAAGACAGCCTGAAGAAGGAGAAGAGTTTTCTCCGAAAATTTGCTATTAAAGAAAAAATTTCCAAGTAAAATCCCATAAGTTGCTTTAGATTATTAATTCAATTAAACTAGGAAGCCATTTCTCAACATGAGCTTTATTCAAAGAAGTAATCATTAATATAAACTGAAGTCTTGTAGGTGAGTAAGTGTTTGTGCAACTTCCTAGACTACACCCCCACTTACTCCTGCATCATATACACACACGATCCCTGCAGTGTAAATCCAGTAGTAGTGATGCCTCGTAACTGTGCTAATAGTCCAAATTTCTAATATGAATAATTCACTTGACAGCTTCAAAGTCTGTTGAGCTGTTTATGTTGCCATTTTGATGTTGTTGTATAAATTAATGTGGTAGGCAATAAGATTTTTGCACGCTATTGCTACATAAAGAAATTAGAAGCACATAAGTATTTTCCTGAAATCTTCCTGAAATTCCTGAAATCTTGATCACTTATAACCATTTTGCTGTTTGCTTACAGGTGATCAAAATCTCAGGGATTTTGAAAGTACTTCTGGTTTTAATATCTTTATGTAACTACAGCCAGCAAAAATCTTATTACCTACATCCTTCATAAAAGACGCTTTGATGTCTGAAAGTTTTCTGTTTTCCACGTTATGAAGTGGGTACAGTCTGCGGCAGTGCATTAAGTTATTCAATTCAGATATAATTCAGTTAAAAGTCCTAAAAATGTTACTTACTGAAGTGTGTCTTCAGTCCCACATCAGTAGTTTATTGAGAGCCTTTTGGTCAAAAGTTGTATCCTACTTCTATGATGTCCAGTCATTAGAGTTAACTTAGTTCTGGCTGTGTTGACTTCAAATTTAGTGGGCAAAGGTTTTCAGATAACAATTAAAAATTCTTGAATTAAAAGTTACTAATTACATTATTTACATGGGTATAATATTGCACAAGATATGAAAATAATGTAAATAGTAACTTTTAATTTAAGAATTTTTAATTGTTATCTGAAAACCTTTGCCCACTCAATTTGAAGTCAACACAGCCAGAACTAAGTTAACTCTAATGACTGGACATCATAGAAGTAGGATACAACTTTTGACCAAAAGGTTCTCAATAAACTACCGATGTGGGACTGAAAATGCACTTCCGTAAGTGACATTTTTAGGACTTTTAACTGAATTGTATCTTAATTGAATAATTTAATGCACTGCCGCAGACTGTACCCACTTTATAACGTGTAAATCAGAAAACTTACAGATGTCAAAGTGTTTTTATGAAGAGCCTTGTAGTCACGTAATGGTATATGAACTTTATGACAGAATCACATGAGATATACCGTTATTACCTACATTTATTTATTATGTATGATCGCATTCCTTGCATAATTAACATGGTTTCTGCATATCTAATCTCATCCTCACTTTTGCTTTGACAACGAGTAAACAGTAGTAACCATAATTTACATGAAACTACAAACCCCTTTGCTTTAACAATAAAAGTGCTAAGTACCACATTCAGCAAAAATGTACACAACACAAAATAAAAATACCTAGTTTTGCTTCTATGGGATTTACTATTAATGGAAGCTGCTCTGCTTGCAAAAAATATTCTTCTTCAGTAGAATTGTAAGATGGTTGTATAGGTAGTGACATCATATATAATACCTATAAAGGAAATGAAAAAGTGTCACAAAACAATACAATAAAATTTATTATAGCTGAAAATAAGTGAAAATTATACTCTGCTGAACTGTGCTTCAATAGAGGCAAACCTAATTTAACAGAATTAATTCCTCAGAATAATACACTCTAATAATAAAATTTAAGACTTCAAGCTGTATTATGGTCTCTCCATTCCTATATGTCACTCATTATAAGTCACTCCATTCCAGCTAATATACTTCATACTGTATTATTAGTAGGAATTGAATGACAATCTCAGAGCCTAGTAAGTTATGTAAAAGGTGGAGTAAATACTTCCACAATTTATCAGATCTAGAAAAAAAAAAAAAAAAAAAAAAGAAAAGAAAAAAAAAGATTAAAATTTTTAAGGTTCAAATATCACGGGTAAGGCAGTAAATACTATATACATATCAACAACCATTTTCAATTCACAGCTGAATGAAGGCCTCACCAATGTCTTGAGAATGCTTTTGGATCCAGTTATCACACTGGCATGCTTTCGAATTTCTTCCATCCAGGGGCGGATTGACCCACCAGAACACCGGGACATTTCCCAGCGGACCAGTCAAGAAATGGCCCAATTTCTAGTATTCCATTTGTCCGAATTTTTTTGGAACCAACAAATAATTATTTCGGTACTTATGAACAATAACTGTTAACTTCATTTCAGCATTATGCCAGTGTAAAAAGCTATTTTCTTAAAAGAAAAAAAAAAAAAAAGGTGAAGCTAACTATTATTAGACGTAGGTCATTGAACTTGGAGCCCAGAATTATTGGTAGGCCCTCGCATCCTTTTGTAATCTTGAAGGAGACACTAGTACTCATTATGACAGTGCATCATTTCCAAGATATTCTGAAATCCATATCCCACCCACATTTATGGTAAAAAAAAACCCCAATGATTTACCAGTACTGGGTTAAAATAATGGGTAGACTTAAAAGAAGAGTCTTCTCAAACAGGAGTTACCAGTACCATTGTGCAGTACATGATCAGTGACCAAATAAATACAAAAATTAATTGTTTAGGAAAATTGTCATGTGGCACCCGAAATTTTTAACTTTCATACTGATCTCCATGATGATTTAGTTGGAAATGGGGTCTTTCTTCAAGATACTTGTGATTTTGTCAAAACTGTTTTTCTCAAAGGAAAATAATTACCTGATACTTTGCTTTGAACATGGTTTGTGAGCACATTTTTAAAATTCTTTCATTCTTAAATTCTTGCAAAAATTTGTTCATGACTGAACACATTTTACAGTGCATATTTTAACAGTTCTCTTTCATCCAGGATCTAACAGAATTTATGAGCTGTTCTTCTGTAGGTACATGTGGTTTTGCAGTGGACCCCAAGACTAAAATTCCTGGCCTCATCTGTTCATTCCAATACGCCCCTGCTTTCACCCATCTGTCATGTGGGTCTTTTCCTTGGTATCCAATCTAGTATTTTAGTTATCAAACAGTGATCAGTTCTTCAAGCAATATGTCCAGCCTTGAGAATCTTTACTTTGATCATGGTGTCATCTACTCCTGCCATTTTCCTGATCTGCATGTTCCTTTTCCCATTTTTCTTGGTTATACCAATTATGCATCTCTCCATGCTTTATGGAGTTGTCAGTAGCCTCTTTAAATCATTTTTTTAAAGTTCCTCATGTCTCTGATTCATAAGTAGAAATTGGGGACGGGTGCATTGTTTAAACACCTTTCTCTTAAGACATGAAGGTAAAATGCTCTTTAAAAATTCTATTGTTTCTTCTAAATGTACTCCAGCCAAGTATTTTTATGTACACCATTCAAGTTTTTTATTTTTCTTTGAACAATGCACACTTCAGTGTACATAATTCTGTAATCCCATGGTTGTGGACACAGTGCCAGAGCACATTTGTGCTAAAAATTAAAAGTCCAGAATGCAGTAGAAGACAAACAATTCAAAATGCTCATTGAAATGTTATGATGTTCACAGGACATATACAAATGGACATGAGAAACAAATGCCTGCAGTGAAATTTACATATCAGTGAGCAAAATGCTGTTCAATATGTAAATTGAATTACATACTAAAAACCAACAGGGAACGGCAGTGGCGGCATATCTCATTAACAGCAAGTATAAGAAGCATTATGGTGACTGCAAATCTCTCCTAATGTCTCATATACGTTTATGCAATGCTGTATGGTGTTGAACAATAGGATGACTAGAAGCAGCTAGTCTCAGGCCCAGGTCACAAGGGACCTGAATATCCACCGCAGAGTGGAAGCAATTCAACAACATCGGGGGTGTCACAAAGGCCTGGACAAGGTCGTATAAGGCATACAATTCCTTGTGAGGACCATTTTTGCTTTAACCACATAGCCTCATTGGTCCTATACAGCCCGACAATTGTCTTCGGAGCTCTCCACTGCCACTGAAACTATAGTATCAAGGAAAACGACATATTGAAGGCTTAATGTAATCTGCCTTTATGCCAAGAGACCCATGGTTTGTGTCAAACTAACTGAACCTCACAGGAGAGCTCATTTGAATTGGTGCAGGCAACATCGTCTAAGCCCAGATGAGTGGGCTGGTGTTCTTTTTTTTTCCTTTTTGCAGATGAGTTGAGATTCCGTCTACAAATGGATTCTTCTTGGCATTTCATTTAAAGGGAATAGAGAACCCACAATGAACTTGCAAATTTTTGTGAACGAGACTCCTTCGGAGGCAGTGGTTTTCTTGTGTGGGGTGGCATTACATTGAATAGCCACACATCACTCCACCTGTTCACAGGAGGCAATGTGAATGTTAAGCGCGATAGAAACAAGATCCTAGAGTCAGACCTTTTGGGGAGATCTAGGACCTCGGTTCCTTTGAATAGATGATCACATTCACTCGCACAGGGCCCAGCTTGTCAATGATTTTCTTGTAGAGTGAGAATATTTGACGTATGGACTGGCCCGCTAGCAGCTCGTCAGCCTGTCCCAGAACCTTTGCTGAGTTATGCACTGCTTTCATCAAGGAATAGAATTATGCATCTCCAGAGTTCATCAATAGCCTGGTGATGAGTATGTATCATCATAAGGAGAGCTGTCTGTCCATACAAGGTAATCACATTCTTTATTAAGGCATTTTTAGGCTATACTTTTTGTAATTTTCAAGTTTTCTGATGTGATTAATGTTATGTGAAGAACAGTAACTACACGCAATTCAGAGATGCCTGATTCTGTATTAACATATAGAATTTGAGGAAGAAATACATATTTTTTCAGAAATACATGGGAACATATTCAAAGCAATTATATTCATATATTTAATTCAATCAGAATTATGCACTGAACTGCATGTGATTTACTGGTCTTCCATGTAACAACTCAGAAAACTTGAAAATGTAATTTTCAAGTTTTCTGTTTCAGATTCCTAAGGGAAAAGATTTTCTAAGGCAACTAAGGCCTTAAGATCTGAGGTTTCAGATTCCTAAGGCCTTAGTTGCTTGGAACTTCATTGTCCTGGGTAGTGTAACATTCATGCCTGGATGTGAAATGGTCAAATGATGATATAATGAGACTAATCACTTCGACTAGTGAGAAATCTGAGGTTTGAGATTCCTAAGGCCTTAGTTGCTTGGA
This sequence comes from Macrothele yani, assembly GCA_039090855.1. Classification (NCBI taxonomy): domain Eukaryota; kingdom Metazoa; phylum Arthropoda; class Arachnida; order Araneae; family Macrothelidae; genus Macrothele; species Macrothele yani. The sequence goes on along the minus strand of CM076998.1, from coordinate 8,427,454 downwards.
ATTTCATTGTCCTGGGTGGTGCAATGCTTAGTATATTCGAACAGAAATCAGGATATGGGGGTTTGATTCCCGCTCCAGGGCGAAGTAATTTTCAAGTTTTCTGAGGAGCTGTTATAATGGAAGGCCAGTAAACCACAGGCAATTCAGTGCATAATTCTGATTGAATTGAAAACATGTGCTTCTTGAATATAATTGTTTTGCTGTGTTAACGATTCTGACATATCTCCACATATTGTGAGAAGAATATTTCTTCCACAGAATTTACCTGACACACTGGTGATTTACTTAACGCTACAAGGAAGCAGAATTTACCTTGACTGGTGAAACTGAGAGAATGTTGGGATTTAATCATCCTGGTGTAATGGATAGCATGCTCGAATGGAAATTGGGAGATGCAGGTTTATTTCCAGCTCCAGGACAATGTGATTTTCAAGTTTTCTGATATGATTAATGTTATGTGAAGAACAGTAACTACAGGCATTTCAGAGATGTCTGATTGCTGTATTAACCATATTACCAGATGTTCTGCCAAAATATGATCAACAATTGTTTTCAACAAGTGCAATGCCTCACTAATTTGCTTTACCATTTAAATGTCTATCTTGCCGTGCTGTTTCATTCACCTTGTCCAGATTTTCCTGAGTGATAGCACAGACGGTCTGCTGAAATTAGTGTCATCTTCCACAAACACATATGCTTCCATGCTTAAATTCTACTACCCACATCTTTACAGTACTGTATGAAAAAGAAAACACCCATAGTGTTGCCACCACAATTTCATAGATGTCCTTTGGATCCAACCCCTTTTTTTATGCATATATTTTATCACAGCTCGAAGCTCTTGCTTCTCCTTTATTCCTTCCTTAGTTCACTTAGTCACATTTTAGGACCTACAAAAAAAAAAAAAAAACAACAACAAAAAAAGCTCAGGTTTCTTATAATTTTTGAGGGAAAAAAATGGGTATTTCTAAGGACCTTTTGGCACTAGTTTTTTCATCATTGTTATCATTCATTACATGTACAGCAAACAATGTTTACCCTAAAATTGCTTAAAACATATATAAAGGAGTCAACAAATGCAACACAGATGCCTGGTTGCCACGGTGAGCGGAGTTGTTCTGATGACCAAAGAGACAGACTTCACTAATAAAAGTATCAAGACTAGCAACTAGAAAGAAAAACCTTTATAATGTATTCCCTTTCACATTGAATTTTTGTATTATTCTGACATGGCACTGACACAAAAGTGCAAACAAAGCTTTATGTCATTCAATTGATACCATACAAAGCATTAATAATGTGCAGTTATAGTTAACAAAAACTGTGGATGTAAACAATAAAAAATACAAACAGAAAAACAACTACATAATTGTGGCACTAATTAAGAAGGGTGGCAATGGCAACAACGAGAGAGAGAGAGAGAGAGAGAGAGAGAGAGAGAGAGAGAGAGAGAGTGAGAGTGAGAGAGAGAGAGAGAGAGAGAGAAATAATTGCTTTTATGTGGAATCCATTATTTACAGCAGGAGTAGAGAACCTTTTTTTTATTTGTTTGTGGGTTAAACAACCACTGTGAGCAACTCAATGGGCAATAAGCAGTCACTTGGCCTTAATTTAAAGCCACTGGTTCCAGGGAAGGAAGAAAGCCAGTGCCATAAGACAAACACAACATCAAACTCAGAAGAGTCACTTTTAACAAGCAAAATCACTTATTTGTTTTGTTATCAGGAGCTTTGAATTCACACTCTAAAATCATGTGGAGTATGCTTTTCTCTTATTTAAACATCAGATTACAATTAATTTAAGCTCATGGTATTCAATAGATTAAAAGCTGTTTTCTGAAAATGATGCTTTTAAATCTTTCCCAAAGAAAAAATTGATTTAAATATTCAGAAGATTTTTGTTACAATTAAACTAGATTCTAACTTTAAAATTCATTCAAAAGTTCATTATCTCAGGAACACAGGAAGCCACCTTTTTAAATCAAAATTTCCATTAGTTGCCATTTACACATTTATTTTTAAACAATTTCAGAAATTCAGTCTAGTAATCATGCTACCACAAATTATCAGCAATTCACAATTAAAATACATACTTGACTTTTGATATCAACTTCAACAACTGCAGACAGTTTCTGTAGAAAGGGCATAACATATGCTATAAGAGCAAAGAAAAATTTTCTTTCATTAAGAATATATAACACCATAAAAAGAAAACTTCATATAATTATAAAATAGACAGCATAATACACTTTTCAGGCAAGACAGGATTTTTACTTGCATTAAAACAACAAAATACTGATAGGGTGAGGGGGCAGATATTTCACTCATGTAATCAAAGAGCTTTTCAAACATCATTTACAAATGGGGAATACTTGAAGAACTCTTAGCAGGCATTACTACTAATCACTATTTGGAAAAGGAATGTATAATCTGATATTGAAACTTAGATATAAATTGCAATCATTGGTGTCAAAAGAGACTCCTATATTTAAATGACATCAAACTATGACAAAACAGGCACATCTATTACAGTCAACAGTCAACATGCTATTTCCCTTGATTTACCACCACCCTTTCATAACACCACTCGCTGGATCTGAACAGACATGATCTATATAAAAGACCCCTTGATAAACTGCCACACCCTTGACATCAACCAACCAACAATATATATTACTACACCAACCTGCCGTTCCCAACACATAACATACTTGATGTACCGTTACTTGCAAGCTGTGTGAGGACTGCTTTCCCATTTCTTCAGAGTGTGATATTTATTTGTGGCACACCTAAGTGTTAAAAATACTGATTCAATCACAGATGCGAATTAGTGCCTTTTAATATTAAAAAGATTCTTCGAAGCAAACTCAAAGGAATGCAATATTTCAAATGCACTTGTTAAATTATATCGTGCACTGGAAATAACTGGGTTGAAATCTAAAACACAATTAAAAATAGGCACATTTGTTAAAGGAAATTAAGGTATGCAAAATGATTTTGGGTAATGCTTTTAATTTTCCCTTCATAAAGTTATTAAACTTCAGTAAAAGGATTTTTATTCGCTTTCTTACAATTAAAATGTTAATTTCGTCCTCCTACTACGCAAAGTAAATTTTCACATTTAAACGGACACTTTCACAGAAAACAGACACTTTGACCTATAGTGTGCACTAAGTACACAACATAAAACTAGCATTTTTTTCTAATTAGCATATTATTAAGTTAATGCTCATTCTGATTTTCAATGAACCATAACTAACAAAATTTGGGTTACTTAAAAATAATTGGTAAATCTGATATAACGCCACAATGTAATGTAACAAATGGTGGCAGTACATCAAAGGTTGACTGTACTATATTGCAATCTATGGCTATAGAAGTTCAGAGAAGCATGAGTTCAGTGTGTGTCAATATTTACCACATTTCTGAAATTTTCAATTTTTTTATATATACCGTATATACTTGCACATAAGCCAAAAAGGTTTTGGAAGAAATCCTGCTTTTGAAGTTGGGGGGGTAAGTTTATACATGGGTCAATAAAAAATTGGGCTGGACTACTGTGAATTCTCCGACAGAATTTACCAACAGATTTATTTACGTTTTTGACCACAGCTTTCTGCAAGTCAAAAAATGTAAACAAATCTGTTTTCAACTGTGGCTTTCTACGTGTTCTTTGAAAGTACTTCCAAAAAATAAAAATTATGATATTTTTCCACACAGAGTAGGATTCCTATGGGAACATGCAAGGCTTGACAAATATGTTCCAGATCTACGCACCAGTTCAAAAATTTAGCAGCCAAGTGAAACTTAGTGATATTTAAAAGAATAATGCATGAACAAAAACATGTTTGGTGATGATGGTGGAACAAAAACTGATAAACTATATTTGTTGTTACTACTATTCTTTTTACCCAAAACCACATATTGTAAAATAAACTTCCAATTTGCTTCATATTTTCTTTCCCTTTTCTTCTAGCTGCAGATACCAAAAAAATTTAATTTTAGATTTTGATTTTATTAAAACACTATTTGCAGAAGTCATATTTTGTACTTATTAATTCAAAGCACCATACTTTTTCTCTTCTTATAATCCTCAGACCATGAAATTCAGAAAATAAAAAATCCTTCCTAAGATCTACAGCGGTGTACAATACACACATCGTGAAAAAAAAAAAAAAAAAAAATCCGACATATAATCTGCGGCGGCAGATCATGAAATATGTGAAAAATATTTTCCTTTCCATAACCCATGTTGGCGTGTCGCAGACTATGACTTTTTTTACTTTTTTGGGAAAAAAATATTGTCGAATAATCCGCACTAGAACCGAAATGTCCGACAAAAAAGCCGCGATTTCACAGATGACAGACTCAAAAGTCCAAAGATGTAAGAAAGAACAATCAACTTATTACAAAGTAACTGTCTTTTTTAAATAGTTTTGTGTTATTTTCAGGTAAACAAAAGAGTTAAAATACTTAAAAATCCATAAGTTAGTCCTAAAAAATCCATAGTATTTGTTTCTTTTCTGAATATGTTCTAACTGAATACCAGAAAGAAACTAATAACTAATACCATTGTATTTGTCTCTTTTCTGCATATGTTCTAACTGAATATCAGAATAACTCATCCGACTAGCGCAGCAAAACTTGTAAATACAATTCGCAAAATGGTTATGTGCCATGGAATAAATCTGAGGGCATCGCACAGCACACAGGCTTCTGAACAAGCATAGAATACCTCCTTCATTGAGTTTTTTTTTTTATCAATATCCACAGTACCTAAATTTATAACTGATTAATACATAAATTGAGGATTGCACAACAGGAATTACAGTACTTACTGCAAATTACAAATTGTGAAGTAAAAAAAAAAAAAAAAGAAAATTGGGAGCCACGACCAGATTTCTAGGTCCCCGGGCAACCTGGCGCCTGGGATTTGTCGAGCACTGTGAATAGGTGTTGTTTATATGATAAGTGAAAAACCTAATCCAATTTGAAATTGAGACTGAAATTTCTTGCTTCCAAACATGGAATACCTCATTACTTCTAGTGCGCAGTGGCAGAACACCATCTTTCAAACTGGACACGCAGTTTGTTAGACACAGCGTAAATCACTTAGCTGTTGGGGTGGGCTGCAGCCAATCAGGCATCTCTCTCCTTTCTAGAGTTTTTACTGCAAGCGTGGGCATGCATGTCTTCCTCTCTGCACTGGTGAAAGCCATTTGTACTATTGAACAGCAGAGCCCAATGCTTTACGAAAGGTGCTAGCTTGAAAGAAGAAAGGCCTGCATGGCCTTGTTACTTTTTGGGTGAAAGAATTATGGGATGAAATTTCACTAGAAATGGCTATAAAGTCTCTCAAAAATGCTGCAGAAGTCATACAGTGGATGTTCCTGGAGTTATTGGGAAACATCAATAGTGAATTGCATTTTGAAGACTTTTATAAGAGATAATCTCAAAAATTTACATAACTCATTTCAATAAACATATTTTCTAAATTCTTGGAATTTAATGTTGGCTTATGTGTGAGTCACGGTTTTTCAAAATTTTTTAGATCTTGAAGTAGGGGGTCGGCTTTTACGCGAGTAATACAGTATTATGTATTTTATAGTATGATGATTATAATTCTATTATGTTAATTAAACAAATAATCTCGAATATGAGCATAACTTACCTTCTTCTTGATCTATTCATTATTACTTCCTCTGACTGTCTGTTTGTGTGTATGTTATCAGGGAGGGACTGGCATTCATACATTAATTAGTAAATATATACACTTGATCAATTTGTATTATGACATTTTATGTTTTTATTAATTTTATAATCAATTTTGAACGAAGGACTAATTGTTAGTCTTTTTTTAAATAACCTTTTTTGTTTAGCAAACTCCAATTTTAATAATTTTTTTTTTGTAAATACTTGTTAACTTTATTATTATGTTATTGTAGTAGTATAATAATAAATATTAATATAATAGATGAAAACCATACATACATACATTGTCCTATCTCCCAGAGAAAATATCAAGTATGGTATTTACTAATTAATGTATGAAAGCCAGCCCCTCCCTGATAACATAGAAATGAATGGACAGTTGGAGGAAGTAACATGCTATAAATGTGGGAAAATGAACACATCAAGAAGAAGACGAGTTATGCTCACATTCTTATGAGCTTATTTGTTAAATTAATTTCAATTTGTCATGTTTTTACTTAAAAACCTATTAAGAATGTTTTTGACATCCTTATAGGCAACTGTGATTCTTTTAAGTGTTGACAATAAGGCACAGCCAACGGAACATGCTTATGCAGCTACCATAATGTACACAAAAAGCAAAGATATGAAAACTGAAATAATAATCAGCTTTCTTAAGAAAAACTAATAAAAATTCTGTCACTTCAGATGCCTCACTGATCTGAATTTCAAAAACTGCTACCTCTGTAGCTGACAGCAGATTTCATGGCATCACTTTACAATGTCTTAGGTCTTCCCTTCATATTAAAACACAGTACTTTTAAAAGGATTCGCATATTCAACACCAATAAGCAATTACATTATGACTACCTACCTAATAAGCTGTAGTACCCCCTTTAGCCTGCAAAACAGCAGCCACTTGGCAAGGCATTCATTTGATGAGGTGGTGATATGTATCCTGGGGTATCTGGTACCATAATGTCAACGGCAGGTTCTCCGGTTCCCGTAGATTTCGAGGTGGTGGTGATTTAGCGCAAATCTGCTTTTCCAAGTCGAACCACAAATGTTCAATTGGGTTCATGTCAGGTGAATTTGGAGGACAGGGCATTAACAGAAAGTCACCAGCATGTTCCTCGAACTACTCCTTGATGATTCAGGCAGTGTGGAATGGTGCATTATCCTGTTGGTAACGGTCATCACCAGCAGGGTCCAATACAGTTGCCATGAGTAGGTAAACTTGGTCTGCATCGATGTTCAGATACTAGACAGCTGTCAGGGATTGTGCTATTGGGATAATGGGGGCTAATGTGTCCCAAGAAAACATCACCCACAGCATAACACCACCGCCGCCAGCCCGTTTCTGCCCAACAGTGAATCCAGGTGCCATAGCTTCCATTGGCAGTCGGCATATCAATCGATATATCCATGCTCGGCCATCTAAGTGATGCATCAAGAATCTTGATTTGTCAGACCAGACCACTTTCTTCCAATCATCCACAGTCCAACCTCAATGATCTTGGGCCCATTTCATGCACTGCTGGCAATGATGTGAAGTGGGCATGGGGACCCGGCTGGGTCTTCGGCTACGCAGGCCCATGTGCAGAAGGCTGTGATGAACTGTGTGCTGTGACACATTGCCCTGATCACCACTGTTGTAGCTGCAGGTGATTTGTCACACTGTGATGCTGTGGTCCCTGTGAACAATGCACGGCAGTCTCCGCTCCACTCTGACATCAATGAGCTGTGGACGACACGTGGCTGGACGAGGGTTCGTCGTTTGGCCATCTGCGCACTTTTGATATGTACTCACTAGTGGCACATGAACAACCCACAAGCCCTGCCATTTCTGAGATCGAAGTTCCAAGGCGTCCTGCCATCACAATTTGTCCTTTATCAAAGTCTGTTAAATCAGCAGCTTTTCCCATTCTGACTCCGAACACTCTACTAACTGAAAGCCAGTGCTTGGGTGTATTTGTACTGCTCTGTGAATTTCACCTGCGACACCGTTCAATCTCCAGGCATGCTTATTTCTCTAGGCTGGGGGTGGTCATAATGTAGTGGCTCATCGGTGTATAACATCACCAAAGCACCTCAGCATGTTTTCATTTCTTTTGTCTTCTACAGACAAAGTACACAGTTCAGATCTAATTATCTTACCATTAGATCTCCTTTACTCAACCTTGATAATCTAATTCATACTCTGATGTTATCTATTTCTAATTGCTTAACATAATCTTCATAATGTGAGTTTTACAAAATCACCCTCATTAATAAAAAACAAAATAAATCTGAACACTGCATAGCACATGTAATTCTTTATTCTGCATCCTGTTACTTCCTTGATGTAAACAGCCTGGTACAAATGATAAAGGAATTATTTTACCATTGATAAAATTTTGTTGTGTAATCAGTCACTCACAAAGATTTGTTGCTCATTAATAATTACATCTAAGTAACAAAAATCTGGCACTTGGTTCATAAGCTTTTCCTGAAAAGTCCAATTAATGTGCTTTTAGGCATGAAACATGAAAACAGAAATCCAAACTGACTACATGAAATTCAAACTATTATATAAAAAACAACAACAACTAAAGATATAGCCAGGAACTGTTAGTAATGAATGCAACATCAGCCTAAATGGTAAAGAGTTAGACCAGGTGAATGAGCTTATGTATCTGGGCAGAACATTTGGTGGAAAAAACATAATAGTGAAATTAGTATGCAAGTGAATTTCCTTTGAAAACCACAGCTACTTTAGGAAGATTTCACAGGATTGATGTGTTCTCAAAAAGTGTCCCAAATCGGTGTGTGAAAGGTTCCTACTCTGACATAAGGCAGTGAAACTTGGGTACTGCAGAACAGAAGTCATTTGTGTGCTGGAGAGAGGTGTTATTTACAGAGGGTTTGAGGCAATACTTGTAATTATGTGAGGAACAACGGTGTGGTACAGATGTGTAATGTGAAGGATTGTTATTAGGGCAGAGAAAAATACTTAACGAGGTGGTTTGGCCATGTTGAAAGAATGAGTGGTTAGGTGCTCACTCACAAATTATTTAACCCAAGTGGCAAGAAAGAAAGGTAGAGGAAGGTCATAGAGAACATACGAGGATCAGATTCAGGAATGCCTGCAGGAGAAAAAAGATAACTAAAGTACTAAAAGTAATGTGTGTGTGTGGAATGGGTGATGGATGTCAGTGAAGCTCAAGTTGCATGCCAAGATAGCTGGAAATAGAAACATTTGATATATCAACAGCAAGTAAAATCTAACACAATCAGTAACTTTGATTTGGCCCATGACCTCACTTTCAGGAGCTAACCTCTGAATCTCAGCGAACAGCTTAGTGGTGGTGGTGGTTGGTGTGTGTGTGTGTGTGTGTGTGTGTGTGTGTGTGTGTGTGTGTGTGTGTGTGTGTGTGTGTGTGTGTGTGTGCGTGCGTGCGTGCGTGTGATCAAGAAGACAGATTTTAACTTTAGTGTGATCAAGAAGACAGATTTTAACTTTTCAGTACTCATGCATGTTCTGAAATCTTAACAACCAATGCTTAACAGATTTACATATTTAAACTGCAAACTTCCAAATATTAAATGGGAAAAACAAAAGTGATTGGACTATTCTTGGGAAATGTATGCATAATTACCGAAATAATTTTTACATATCAAATACCTGTAAGTTTATTTTGATGGCAGAGGTGGGAAAAAGAAATAATATGTGTAACAAAGACAAACAAAATTAAAAAATTAATTTCATACATACACTGGAGTTTCTAAAGGTTTTGGCAGAATTTGTTCTTCTCTTTTCATGGCATCTGCTAGTATTGTCATTTGATAGGCACTGAAGGGCTGTTGCTGGCACTTGGGCACTGTTCAGTGTAAAACTGTTTAGTCCTATGATAACAATATTTTTTCGATTTTGAGGAAACAGCCAACCATCAGTTTTTAAACCTACCACCATCAACAACTCTTTATGTCCAGGAAACCACATTCAAAACAATGTGCAAACTATGTTTGATTATAATAGATAATTTCATTCAAAATCAATAGGATTTTAAAACTTTGGTAAGTAAACCCACTAGTTTAAACAAAAACCTTACTGTTACCATCCATGCATACAAAACACACCAAGAGGCAGCATGCCAGAAATGACATTCTTGGCCATGCCACGGCTTAAATTTACACTTCATAGTAAAAAAAAATCAAATTTAAAATTAATGAATAGAAATCTTTTATATTAGATTAAACCAATTATATCCTAAGGCTAAAACACAACAATTCAAATGTAATCTTTACAAATTATGCTCAGCAAAGCAGCATGTAACTCACCATTCACAGCATCCTCTATGGCCCAGTGCACATAATTTTTTTCTGGTTCTGGAACAATCAAACTAAAAGTAATGTCAAAAGCCACAGTTGCACTAAGAGACCTCATCCGATCTTTATCTGGCTACGGAAAGACAAAACAACATACTGATAAATCAGGGGAATAACATACAGGCTGTGTCTAAAAGTGTACAAAATGCAAAAACAATATCCTTTATGATCATAATAACTCAAAAAAGGAATTTAGTTTTATAATAATTACTTAAAATACGGATTTTGAAATTACAGCAGACACCTGTTTAAAATATCTATTTGATGAATTAATATGTGAAATCCTGTTCCTTCTTCAAAACAGTTGTGTTCATAAAGTGACCATCCTGATGTGTTCTTTGATGGTAGTACCATACCTATTTTCTATTTCTAATCCTACCTCAATTTCATTTTCCTTACTGGATCTCAAAACATAATTTTAACTGACAACATTTTTATTTCATTCACAGTTTCTCTTACATGAATGTCTTATTGGGCATATTTCACATTGTTGTCTTATACTCTGCTACTTGGGTATTATGTTGGATCCCAATTTCTCTTGTGCTGGCAGGCCTATTGTTATCTTCAGTCTTGTATGACACTCTTTTCTGTGACAATGTGTCTTTGTTGCTAAATGTTCATAATACTTTTACTTTATTCTGGAGCTAACATCAAATGGAATTTCTTACTAATATATGATTTTCTAACAATCATCTGGGGCAGATAATTTTTCTGGCAGGCCTTATTTCTTCATTAAAAAGTTATTTTACCAACAAGTATAAAAACTTTAAAAACACAATCCTCTGAGGCAAGTAATTTTTTCTGACAGGCCTTATTTCTTCATTACAAAGTTATTTTACCAGCAAGCATGAAAATCTTAAAAACATCGCATAAAAAAAAAAAAAACACATTCAAAGGGGAAAGCTTTCAGCTCTTAACTTCAGCCGGTTTCAACCTCAAGAAAGATGGATGGTGGTAAGTGATTGTCAGATCTGAAATGTTTTCTTCATTATTTTTCTTTTAAAATTGATTCCATATTAATGGAATACGAAATGGAGAATCAGAATTATAGTTTCTGGTGGAGAGAACAATCCATAAACTTTTCCAATAACATATCTCTTGGTCACAAGAGCAAGGTATGAACCATTTTATATGAACTCCTATTTTTCTTAAATAGGAGTTGTAAAATGGTTGATACCTTGTTCTTTGTGAAAACACACTCTACTTTTACTTCAACTTGTAATTTTAATCAAATTTTCCATTTTGGTTGGGAATTGACACTTATTAAGAACATTCCACAGACACTCTCTTCTGTACCATCATAAACTTAATTTAAAGTAAATAAGCAGATGAGATCTGATCACATGTAGATGATTTTAGGGAGGGAGTGTTAGACCCCAGGTCATAAACAACCCTTAGAAATAGGAAGCTAGGAGATTTGGGCTCAGTGCCCGATAGGAAAGTGACATGGAAGCGAGGTAGAAAGGGGGAGAAATATTTATACCCCTTATTTATTACCAAGGGGTCAGTACCCAGGGTCCAACGGCTTAACATGCCCATCCGATGCACAGCAGATATTTAGCAGTTCGAGCATTCGCACTTGCTGGGATCAAACCTGAGATTCCTCCATGGTAGTCACGAATGTTGACCGCTAAGGCATCTGCGGCCCGTCAATAAACAGGTATGTACACTATGGTTATAATTCTGATTTTTTTCAATATCTGAATGTGAATATTTGGTTAATTCTACATCTAAAATATTTTTTTGAAAATCCTGTTTAATATTCTTCCAGAATTTTCTTTGTGTGTATAGTGTATTTCTCCTTAGAAGGTTGTTGGAGATGATTTCTTAGCATGTAGACTAAAGAGATATTCCTCTGTAGTTTTCATATTCTCTTGTTCCTTTCTTTTCCTTTATTTTGCATGAACTGGAATTAGTGATTCTTTGCAAACTTCAGGGATTGCCTCATTTTCCTAAATTATTTAATCAGATTCTATTTTAACTTGAAGAACTTTCAATTATTCTCATATCTTCTGAATTCTTTTGCATTTTCAGATGTTTCTGGCTTCTAGATCTTTATGAAGGCCTGTTCTCAATCATTAAAAACTGTACAGTTTGTAATAATCAGAAATACAGTTTCTCATCATTGAGAACAGGCTTTGATAAAGATTTACAGGCCAGAAATGTCTGAAAATACAAAATAACTCAGAAGATATGAAGAATAATTGAAGGTTCTTCTAGTTAAAATAGAATTTAATTATTTTAATCTGAATATTATTTTAAATGAATAAGTCTGTAAGATGTTTTTAACTTAATCAGTTAATAAATTTTTATAGTTACTTCTTTATCTCTACATTGGACCTTCTGACTAGTTCAAAAAGTGCTGACTGTTTGAATAGTACAGAAAATGGTGCAGAATCTCTAAGGACTTTTAACTATACATTTGTGAATACTGATTGGTTCCATAGTTTTATTTACCATTTTTTTTCATAACAAATTCATTCAATTTTCTGTGATCCACATTTGCAGTTTTCTCTGCAAATTACAGACAGATATAATACAACAACATGCTGAACTTCAACAGCTAACATCCAGTAACTGCCCTCAATTTTGTACAATACTGAGAAGTACAGTCACATCCATGTATTATTGTAGAATACTCAGGTTTAGAAGTTACTAAGAGCAACATAACGTAATTAAAATTGAAAGTCTAAATGAAGAAATGCATTTAAGTGATTTTATAATTAGCTATCTCATGGAAGACTGATGGTATTACTCTCAATCCTTCCATACTACAATTTAAAAAATGCAAAAAAAAAAAAAAAAAAAAAAAAAACAGCACAGCTCCTTTTTCATTTTTCAGAACTAGTTAAATGATAACACACATAGAAAGTAATATAGCTAACTATCCAACATGAGATCACTCGCAAAACAAAAATATGATGACCCATCTGCATGCTTATGATGAAATTGTATGATGCTTGCTCAATGTAGCTTATGCATGTAGAACAAGTTCAATGGTATAATAACTTGAAATTTAAATGACACAGTCTTAGACTTTTATTTCTTGGGCTCAAACAGTTAAGTAAGAAGATATTTAAAGTCACACAAATCCATGAGATGGTGAATATCAGAAAAGCATTTTAATCATGCCTAGCTTTTGCCACACTACTTATAGGGGAACTATGATCAGGCTGTCTATTGAGATTATCACAAGAAATGATATATGCAATGATGGGGTATCCATTGAATTGCCATCACTGTGGACCTCCATCTTCAGCAGGCTCTGAGCTTGAGAATAACATAAACTATGACTTGATATCTTATATGTTATGCCACATGAACATTAGATCCATGCAACACCTAACGCAAGTTTACGTATTTTTAGTGTTATATTTGTGTTTTTAATACTTGTGCTATTATCCCGGTTTTAATTTTGAACTACAAACATATCATTGTTCACCTAGCGTAAGCTTGCCTTGACAAAACCTTCTGTTAGCAGGCTGAAGCTTGGCATGATTAAAATACTTTTTCGATATACACCATCTCACAGATTTAGTGACTTTATTGTTTCCTTAGTTATTAGAAGTATACTTAATATCTTTTGGACACTTCCTTAAGATACCTTTCATACAACAGTTAACTCACCACAAAATATTTTTCTAAACAAACAAACAAAAATTTTGAGACAACACACATTACTTCTTTGAAAGTGAGTATTTTTACATACAACAGTAACAAAAAGAAAACAAAAGGAGGATGCATCATCCAAAAAGTCTAGAAGACAAGAGAAAATACAAATTTCAGGTGAAATATGTAAGCATTAAGTTTTTATACTTTTGATATTTATTTCATTTGGTAAATATTTTATCAATTCTAAAACAGTATTTTCACTTAAAAAGAGATAAACAATGATAAATACTTCATCATGAACTATACAAACAGCAGTATTACTTACCTGCTTTTTTTCATATGAAGATGGGTGAGTGAATAACTTTTGCAAAACATCTGACTGAGCCATAATTTTTGCAAGGGAAAGGATGTCCCAAGCTAAATCTTTCACTTCTGCATTGTAGTAAAAAAAAAAAAAAAAAAAAAAAAGTTAGAGCACTGTCAATATGAGAACAAAGATTTATTTGTGGAAAAAATATAAATATTGGAAGTTATGACTTCACACCAACAACAGAAGCCACACTGCATCGATAACAAAATCTTGGCCACTGAAGAAAGTAAATTATAACATTTCATTATGCAGTACCTATGAGTGACCACACAGAACCAAACACAGGACAAGAGCAGTTAGTAGTCACTCAGTGACAAAGGAACAGAACCACCCAATCAAATGAAATGCCAGTTAAAGACATGCAGAATCAACATAAGTCATATTATCCTGTTATGTCAACAAAGTAACACTCTGGGTAATAAACGATTGCTATTTTTAGAATTACATGCGCTGAATTAAAAATATATTGATTTCTATACAAATATTGAGTATTTTGGCACAATAATTTTATTTATGGTTACATTATGGGGAAATGTATGTGCACACACAAACACACACAATCTGAAGTACACCTGAGACACCTACAGGTGAGTTATTATCCCATTACTTAAACTGACTCACGACTGTCACTTATTCTTGTTCACATGTCCTGCATGTCTGAACAGATATTAATGAAGACATTACCCAAAATTAATAAGATTACCTGAACTATTTATATTGAGAATACAAAATATTTATCTGTTACAGCTGAGTACAGCGGAGTCACATCTTACATGAAGGTAAGGTACAACAACAAAAATACAGTATAGTCAAAATTACATCTGCAAATCTCTAAAACCACTTGTAAGTAAGTATAGCACAATTTTATGCATATAACCCTGTACAGTAATTTAGAAATGCACATATATATTATGTATACAGTAGTATGCAATGTATAATAAAGAGTAAATAAGCAAAAATATTACAGTACATACAAGTAGTTTTAATTATATGAAAGGGAGACACAGAATATCAGTTAGCTATGGTTCACCTCAAGGAGATGACTGTGTAAGTGCATCTGCTGCTGATTGCTTTTCCTTGTAAATCATGGTGATTAGCCTCTATCGCTGTTGTTTCTTGAGCTGCTCAAGTACAACCTCAAATATCTGTAATGCTATATGTTATTTAAATGGTTTTATTCCACGAAGATATTCTATACAGAAATTAAATCATTCAAGTGTTTCCCTGGTTGGAATGGCTTGATAATTTTTTGAAGATTCTAACTTGCTGACTCTTTCTTTTTATCATCATCTTTGTCTTATGTAGACAATCTTTTAAATCTTCATTAATCAACATTTCCCTATGTTCCTAAAGTTTCAAATTTCTTTCTTGAAGATTTTTACAAAGTCATCATCATTCACTTTTCTGACCACTGCATTTCACTTCTTAGTCAATGGTCAGGAAACTTAAGCCATTAGTGCTCTTGCATTGGTCTGTTTATCACCACTTTCTATGTAACTCCAATGCTAGTGGCTAGAGGAATCCTCACCACAAGACACTTTTCCATCCACATTCTTGCATTCAGCAGACTATAGAAATAGGCCCAGTTAAGGTCAAAAGATGCAGGGCTTGAAAAATACCATGCCTGAGATGCCCAGGGCATGTAAATTATTGGCCTGGGCACATAAATAAGAAATCGAGTTGCCCAGTCCAGGCAACTAAATTTAAAAATGAAAAATCGTGAAATAGAATTTCCTGCTACAAGAAAAAAGACAGTTGTCACATGTCATGTTTCATTTCACTGCTAATCCTTGGAATTTATTGTTATGGAGTGCCAACCACAGAAGAATATCACTTCTTTAATTATATTATGCTCTAGGTCTAGAAATTGGAACCATGTGTAGTTTTGCTCCAAATGCGGTTTATAGTCAGCGACGGGATGCACGCCTCTGATGGAACTAGCCTTCAGTGTTTAGTGACAAAGGGCGAAAACTTTAACAAAAAGAACATGGCATAATCCCTAAAGTTCTGAAATACATATTTCATTATCATACCATTTAATACTGATTTCAGCATCTCATATTAAAACATGAAATACATGCTTTTGTGCACAGAACATTTTGAATACAGACCCCCCCCCCTTTTTTTTTGGTTTTAGTTCCAGTTGAAGAAACTTTCATTTAATCTTCCTTCCCTCTGAGTTCTTTTGGATTTTACATACATTTCTGGCTTCTTGTTTTTAGTCAAAGCCTGTTCTCGATGTATAGAAGGATTAACAAAAGTTTTGTTTACTTAGAAGTAAACAAAATTTTTTTCTACAATAACTATGCTTTGAGATATCATTTCAAACTGGTGGTAATAAAGATCGGTGCTCCAATGTCGGACTCCCTATGTCGGCCTACTGAGAAGTTGGTACTTGGGGGACAAATAATGCATTATCTGAAAAAAGGGAGGTGATAAACATAGCAAGAGATAGACAAGCCCAAAGCTGGGACAGTTTAGTTTATGCATGGCACAAACTTTAGAGTTTGAAGTGACGCCAAAATGATAACCTAAAACATGTGGGTTTTAAACTACAGACGAAGTTTTTCCACATAAGTACATGCAGCTGAAAAGTTTATTCCTAACACACATCCACGATGTATTTTAAATGGAATAAGTTAAATAAAAAAGTTCAAATGGTGGGGGTGCAATATCATCAGGAGAAAAAAAATCTGGGTGAAATGCTAAACCTGTAAAATTAGCATCTTGCCTGTAAAGCTGTAAAACAAGTCACATTTCAATAAATTTTATGGGTAAATCATAAAACTTGGCAGGTCTGCACCTTTTGTGCTGGGCCAGTTGTTTGAAGTCTAGTCTGATCGGTGTATCATATTTAGAGTGTCTGACGAGCTTTCTTTGGTCTTGATGAGCTGGGGGTCTTCCACTGTGAGAACTGAGCCTTTGTTTCTGGGTCATATCCATAAACCCATGTTCCATCACCAGCAACACTATTTTTCATAAAGTTGTCATTTCTGGCCAATTCCAAGTCAGTGGCTGCAGACAGTTGAGTTTCATTTTGCTCACCTGAGAAGACTTTCAGAACAAATTTTGCAGACACATCTCATCCCGAACCTTCAATAAGCATTGCCTGTACTAATCCAAAACTAAAGTCTAAGTCATTATCAAGTTCTCTGATAGTGATTATGTGATTTTCTTTAACAGCTGAATGAACATCTTGGATGCTTCTTTCATTCCTGTTGTTGAGGGCCTTCCACAATGATCATTACTTTGGACACTTTCACAACCATGTTCGAAATATTTGTACCAGTTATACACTTGTGGATGACTCATTCAATCCTCGCCATACACTCTCAGTAACTTGTCACAAATTTCTTCACAAGAATCCCCAAGCTTTTTGATAGAATTTGATGCAAATGGTTTGCTCAACTTTCTCAGACATCGTTAATGCAACATGCCAAACAGACTAGACTCCAAACAACTGACGACAGCAGAAGGCGCTGCGCCGACAGTGTTCTTTCTGCAGGAGCATGTGCAGTAGGTTCAAAGGTCACAGCCTGCGAAATGGCATTCTGCTCTGCCACTTCGTTTAAAAGTTATGCACACAGTCTCGCTACTTTTTGATGAACCCTCGCATAACAAATTGATTTTTGCTGAAGTTAATGAGCACAGGTGGTTCATGCTGTATTTTGATTTTTTCCATTTTGCTCTGTGATCTTCATCCCTTTAACACCTTCTCAAAGGAAAAAAAAAACAAAAGAAAAGATCACAGAGTGAAAACAAAATTTTATTTTAATACTTTAGTGGTAAGAGTTCCAAACTTATGGAGTAGGGAAAAAAACATTTAATAAAATCAGAGTTCCCACTCAAAATAAAATAAAAATTCCCTGGTTTTGAAAGTTTTTCCAGAACAATGACCCAAATCACACTGCAATAAATTGTTACATTTTCTTCTGTTTTGCATGTTCTCACCAAAGCACATATTTGTAAGCTCTTACATTAATTGATTTTTATACAGTTACCTTCTTTTCATTATTAATAACTAAATGCGCCAGCACATTAATTTTTGGTACTGCTCACAGATTTCGTTAATATATTCTGATAGAAACACAGTTCATATGTTAGAAAAAAATCAGTCCGTTTATTAGTTTCAGTGTTTTTTTTTACTTTTTCTATAACACAATGCAACTAAGCTTAATGACTAAATGGGCTCCTATTTAGAGAAACATGTTGCAAGAGAACTAACCAATAAAGGGCTGTGATCCATTGGTTCTCTCGTGATGTGTTTCTCCAAGAGGGAGTACATCAGGCTACTGTGCCTAATTGCTCCATATTACAAGACATGAAGCAAACTGTCTATAGAAACTGAATAAAAACTTAATAACAGGCAATTTTTAAAATTCTTTTTTTTTTTAGGGAATTAAGGAATAATGTAATGTTTTGAAAGTAATATGTATTACATTCTAGCCAAGCAGTAATTGCAAACAAAATAAAAATGGTTTGTGGCAAAATAAAAATCCCCCAATTTTACAAAAAAATAAAATAAAAAAATAAATAAAAAATAAAAAAATAAAATGTAATTTTTCCTGAGTTTTTCCATATTTTTGGAACCTTTTTCAAATTCTATGTTTTCCTTATTTTCCAGGTTGTCTGGAAACCCTGAAAAGGCAAATAACAGCACGGAATTACATTTTGAATGCAAATGAAATTTTATTTTTTATAAAATCTGATTAGATTTCACCTTTTTTGTTAATTTAAAAGGAACAGCAATGGAACACAACAACTAATAATGTCACAAGTCATTCTTCATTTTGTGAGCTGAAGTTTTTTTTTTTTTCTTTAATGCAGCACTAAAATGCTAAATCTTTTACACATGGCTTGACACAGACATTTTTAGGTCTTCAGAATAGAAGTGGCATCAAGGGCAGAGAAAGAGAGCTCAAATATCATACATATGTACAAATCAGAGAGCCCAGGGTGGCCAGGAGCACTGTCTACAATTTATCTTCAAGATACCACTTCAAATCTACAATGAAACACCAGTGGAATCATTTCGTGCTGCAAAAACCCAAGACTTTTTCTTTGATAGTCAAAACATTTTTGTTTTTGCCTTTTAAAGCATCAGGACTTTGAAGACCTGTAGAGAAAGCAAAGCCACACTGTCACATAACAAAATAGCTACATGGTCTTGAGCTGTTTTGAAGCCACAGGCTTCACTTTCTATTTTTAAAATCTTCCATACAGCAGTTAGGCACATTTTTCCAGAATACTCAAGGCCAATCAACATTTAAAACATTAAAAAAGTAGACTAAGCTATATAGGTGAAATGGGAAAAACGAATAAAAATCCATATGGAAGAACGTAAAGCAAATACCAGAAATACAGCAAACAAGACCAGGTGAGACAGCCAACTGGACACTCCATGAATTGAGACTTAGTAAAAATAATCACCCGCTGATCAATAGATGAAGATCTAAGAAGGCATGGAAATAGCAAGAAGAAGTACCATGTTAAATTATAATTGCAGTTGGGTACTGCCGACTGACTGTCAGCAACTATTCCAGTGATGTAGTAATGATGATGATGAACTAGGTTCTACTTCAAAAAGTTGGCTATTAAATTTTCGAGCTGTTACTTTCCTATATATAAATTCAGGTTAAAACATCTATAGCAGAACCATAGTTGTTCTTAAATTTGCGTGCACACAATTATAAGAATTACAAGGTTGCTTACCTATTTTCACATTTCACTGCACGTTTCATTCTTTCTACCGTCATGCGTGGTTCAAGCCTCTGGTGCGGTGTTCTATTTTGGTCTTCAGGTTCTTTCAAATGTTCTACGAACACTCAAGTCCATGAAGTGCCTTGTTGTCCAGGTTGCAAAATTGTATCCTCCTCTCCCACCCTTCCCACCAGCGTGTAAAACCTACCTTCGCTGCTAAAAACCTAATTCTTGAACACAAAAATACTTTTGATAATATCAGCGAACATAAGCAGCCTATTTACAAACATACAAAATACTGAACGACGAACATAAGCAGCCTATTTACAAATAGGCTGCTTATGTTCGTCGTTCAGTATTTTGTATGTTTGTAAATAGGCAGTTTATGTTCGTTGATAATATCAAAAGGTTTTGAGTTCAAGAGTTGGGGTTTTTACCAACAAAGGTTGGGTTTCACATGCTGGTGGGAAGGATGGAGAGGGGGAGGATACAATTTTGCGGCCTGGAAAGCAAGGCACTTCATGGACTTGAGTGTTCGTAGAACATTTGAAAGAACCTGAAGACCAAAAATAGAACACCGCACCAGAGGCTTGAACCACGCATGACGGTAGAAAGAATGAAACGTGCAGTGAAATGTGAAAATACGTAAGCAACCTTGTAATTCTGTTACTTTATTATTCATCCATAAAACCTGTCAACTCAACTCTTTCAATTTTAGACAGGTTAATCAGAGGTGCCATGATGACATTTTTTTTTTTTTTTTTTGATTGGAGGTTTAATGACCACCGTGAGCAACTCAATGGGCTATAAGCAGTCGCCCGTCCCTAATTTAGGGTCACTGGTTCCAGGGAAGGGAGAGAGCCAGTGCCGTAAGACAAACACAACATCCATGCCTCACCGGGATTCGAACCCGGACCCCAGACGGACGAATGATCAGAGGCCAGCGCCTTAGACCACTGCGCCACCGGGGCGGCCATGATGACATTGATTACTAGAAGTAAAATCTTGTTCTAGAAAATAGCTTTTTCCTCCTGTGATCCCTAAACAAAAAAAAAAAAAATAACAATTACTATCATCAATCTTCTTAATAGTTTTATAAACACCCGCTTTGGATGCAGGAATTTTCCTTATTTTTATCAAATTCACAGTGATAGTCAGCTTTATTAGAATAATATGGTGGTGGTCTAATATTATTATAACACTAATTAGCCTATTAATTCTTTAATTTTCAGTAGTAGGCTTTTGCTACCTAGCATCAGATGCAGCCTCAATAGTAGGATTCACATTTTCTAGGGTGAAACAGTTTCTAAAACTGCTTAGCCAAACATGAATGGCTTTAAATTCTGACTCATTCAGAAGGCACTCCATCCACAGTGGAAGGTATAACATACATAAAGGCTAAGAGCTATTTCTCATGTGCTGTCTTTGATAGCTATATGTTTATGATTCATGTCTTCCAACTGTTAAATTAATGCCTTTTCATTCTCCACTAAATCATGCATTTGGCTTATCCCTTTACAAGATACTGAAGCACTTGATGCCATGGTTTGATAAATTTTTCTTTCTGGAATTTTGATGGCATGGATGCTAAGTTCGTTGTGATCATACTTATGTATTACACTGAGACTGACATAACATCCCTCAATATGTCCCAAATCGCCTGTTTTTTCTGCACTGCTGAAAGACATTGCTGTTTCTTTCAGCTGAACACCATAAAAATTAGATGGTTTGTATTTAGGGTCTATAATACGATAAGAATACAAATATTTAAACAATAGAATCACACTCAGCATGCAGACTAACCCACATAACGAGGGTAAGAAAACCAAATACAGCAACAACAGAAGTTGGTCTCCATGTTTCCCACCTCATCCTGTGGCCCTTCACTGAGTGGAATGGCAAGTGTCATCTCCACTGCAGTGCTATTATTATTCTTTCTGTAATCCCGATGTTACACCACTTATTTCTCCTTTCCTTCTCTTGTATTCATTTTTGCTGAGCCTGTATAGTCTTATTCACATTAGCTAAACACATGTATTATGTGACTTAGCTGTAAAAGTAACAATTATTCTTCATGTAAATTAAGAAGAATGTACCAAGATGTACTTACCACGTTCAGCTTGATTTACCAGAAAGCCACGCCTATGACTACCAATGATGTAAGGCACATGTTGGACAAATAAATCCTTTCCCAACACTATTATTTGAATCTCACCAACTTCATCAATTCGACTAATGTTCTTCAACCTTTCATCTACATCTACATAGTAGGTGTGAAACATGCAATTTAAAATAATTAAAAGAAAAATTTTTTTACACGATAGACAGCATTTTCAAATTCAAAACACAATGGATACAGTTAATACTAACAGTTTCTCAACAATTACATAACATGTTTTACATACTTTCACATGTAACTGCTACGAAACTCACAACAAAAACAGTTACGAAAAGTGTTTACGGCAAAGCAATTTTGTATCATATTATCATCTATAAGCTTAATAAATAAACCAACCTTTAATGATGGTGAAAAATTTAAGATAAACTGCTCAAAAGAGTTATTAGGAATATTATGGAAAAAGGGAGATGAACAGCACATAAAGGAATGGAACCCATTTAATTATGGGCAAAATATACCACATAACTCAGAACAGACTTGGTCAGATAAAGGGTTAGCATGACACTTTTGGCATTCAAATAAGTTAACATCTCACCGATTCAGAAGGAATGAGAAGCATACAAAGCTTACCTTGATCAGTCAGTACTCAGAACAACTGACACCTCCTTGGTTGGTTGTTCACAACCACTTGACACCTCTTTAGCATAATGCAGATGAGACCACAATGAGGGAAAAAAGTACAAAATTCTGAAAGTTGAAGGGACTGGGTGATGAATTTCTAAGCAGAGCATCCAAACATGCTCAATGGAATTAAACTGGGGAAGGGACCTGGATTTATATATGAAATACTTACTACTTTTCGCTTGAGTACCATGATGTGAGCTTGCTGAACACGAAAGTACATCAGCGTGGGGATCAGCCCAATCTGCTTAGAAGTGCAAACCCTATGTATGCTTGCAGTAAAGCATGTGTACAAGTGAATGGTGTTTTACTGAAATGAGTATGTGTGCAAGTGAATGGTGTTTACTTAAATGAACATGCGTACAGGTGAATGGTGTTTTACTGAAATGAGCATGTGTACAAGTGAATGGTGTTTACTTAAATGAGCATGTGTACAGGTGAATGGTGTTTTACTGAAATGAGCATGTGTACAAATGAATGATGTTTTGCTTAAGCTGTTGATGCAGGAGTTGGACAAAGTTGCACAATGTCACTGTGGCTGTTTAATATATTTATGGATGCATTCAAGCACAATGCCAAAACAGACAATAATGTTTTCGATCTTGGTAATATGTGCTCAGATTGCTGTACGCCATGGTGCTGTTGGGGGAGAGCACAAGTGAGTTACACAGTATGTTGTCCTGGATGTGCAAAGTTTGTACGAAACTCAAACTGAGTATGAATCAGCAGAAAACTAAAGTTACAGTTTTTGAGCCAGGAACTGTTAGCACTGAATGCAAGATCAGTGTAAATGGTACAAAGATAGATCAGGTGAATTAATTTGCATATTTAGGAAGCATGTTTGATCAAGAAAACAGATTAGATGATGAAATTTGTAGGCAAGAGAATTCATCTTTGACAATTTTTTGCTGACTTAGTTATGAGAATTTCATAGGAGTGATGGGTTTTTGAAAAGGTGCCAAATGTCTGTGTATGAAAGTGTAATTGTTCCTACTCTGATGTACAGAACTGAATCCTGGGTACTGCAGAGGAGATATGAGTTGTTCGTGTGCTGGAGAGATACATTACTTACGAGAGGTTTGTGGTAAGACACAGTCTGATCAGGTGAAGAATGAAGATGTGTTTCAGATGTGTAAAATGAAGCATGAGGCAAGATGTTAGTAGTTAGGCAGAGACAAATATTTTTATGTGATTTGATTATGTTGAAAGAATCTGGGGTGAGATGCTTACTAAGAGAATTTATTTAGCTCAAGTGGCAGGAAAGAAAGTTCGAGGAAGGCCAAGGAAATAATGCAAGGACCAGATTCAGGAATGTCCATATGGAAAAAAAGATAATGAGTGTGAAGCATAAAAGGTCTTGTATGATGGATGTCAGTGAAACTTGAGCAGTGGGCTGAGATTGCTATAAATGGAGATGTTTGATACATCAAGAGTAAGTAAAATCCAGTTCCATCAACTTTGAACTGTAATCTTGCAGATGAGCTTTTCTTGAGGAGCTAACCACTGAATCTTAGAGAACATCTTAGTAATTGATTGATTGATTGATTGACAGACAGACAGATTGATTGATATATATACACTGAGTGGCCACTTTATTATGACCACCTGACAGTTTTAAGCAAATGAGCTATGGCTGCACGCTGTTGCCGCCAGAGAGCAAGGCTAGTATAAAAAGAGAAAGCTTAGTGCTTGCAACAGTAGTAAAAATGATTTTTGGGTGACGAGATGGGTAAAAAATGCGATTTGACGGACTTTCAACTTGGAATGATTGTAGGAGCTCAGAGCCATGGAGCTAGTATCACCGAAACTGCCGCATTTGTGAAATGTTCCAGAGCAGCTGTTGTTAAAGTGTTTAAAGACTGGACTGTCAGCCAAAAAACTGGGTCTCGACGTGCAACATGTGGTTGTCATCGACTAGTGATTGCTCGGGCAGAACGGAGTGTGTCCAGACTGGTAACAGACAACAGAAGGGTGACAGTGCAGCAAATTACAGACCATCTTAATCAGGGATCCCCTCAAATGATCTCTGCATGCACTGTTCGCCGTACACTGCATCGGATGGGATATGGCAGCCGAAGGCCTGTTCGAACACCTTTGTTGTCTGCAGTTAACAAGAGAAAACGTCTTCAGTTTGCACAAGGATTGGACAGTCGATAATTGGAAACAAATTATGTGGTCCGATGAATCACGTTTTCAATTTCACCATGCCGATGGCCGAGTGAGAATTTGGCGGAAACAGCACAAAAGCATGGTCCCAAAATGCATTGCTACAACCCTTCAAGCTGGTGGAGGCAACGTTATGGTTTGGGGAATGTTTTCCTGGCAGGCTTTGGGCCCTTTAATTCGCGTTGATCAACGTCTGACTGGCACATCATATCTAAACATTGTTGCGGACCAAGTGCGTCCTGTCATGTGGATGGTTTATCCCAATGGCGATGGCTACTTTCAACAAGATAATGCGTCCTGCCAGAGTGCTCGTATTGTACAGGATTGGTTTCAGGAACATGCCGGTGTGTTTACTTTGCTTAGGTGGCCCCCACAATCTCCAGATCTCAACCCCATTGAGAATTTGTGGGATGAAGTTGAACGAGCCATCAGTCAGCTGGATCCACAACCCTGCAATCTCACACTCCTGGAAAGTGCTATTCATCAAGCATGGTCTCAGATTCCACAAACCACCTATCAACATCTCGTGGAGTCCATGCCATGAAGAATCGACACAGTATTAAAGGCAAAAGGTGGCCCAACGAAGTACTGAGGGGGTGTTCATAATAAAGTGGCCACTCAGTGTGTGTGTGTGTGTGTGTGTGTGTGTGTGTGTAATTTAACATATTTGCTACCTGTATTTGTAATGAACTGTGTTAAATATACATGGTCATAGCAGAATATACCCACCCCCGGAATCACAGTGTACCAGCTAAGAGTGCATGTGATAAGGTTGACCACATGGAGATATAGCAGCCAGCCAGGACAGATGAGCCATAGTGCATCATGTGAGTACAATGGGCAGAGGTAGAGGTAGTGAATTAACAAATGATCATCGGCTACCACACCACGGGTGAAAGCATCTCAGAAACAGCAGACCGTGGGCTGTTCGCAAGGTGCTATAGTAAGGTGTACCAATAATGCACTGTTGGCACATCAAGTGCCCCTGACGTCATAACTATGGAGCCCCAAAGACCATCGACCCCAGAGGAGAACGCTGCCTCTGTTGACTGGTAAAGGGCAGTCAATGCGCAACAGGGCAGCAATTGACCATGCAAATGAACACTGGGGCACCCAGGTACGCGACTCCAATAACAGTAGAGTGAACCCTGTTAAGCATGGGTCTTCGGAGTCGATGCTGCTGCAAGGTGCCCATGTTAACTCAGGTCCATCGGCAATGACATCTGCAGTTCGCATGGGACTACCGTCATTGGACAGTGGAAGAGTGAAAAAGGTTGCCTTCAAGGTTTCTACTCCACAGAAGTGACGGACGGTGGCAGATACGGTGTCAGATACACAAGCACCAACACCTGGACATGCTTGTCAGTCAAGTAAAGGCCAGAGGTGGCAGTGTGCATGTCTGGGAGATGTTTTTCTGGTATGACCTGGGACCACTGGATGGGTCCTTGAATGCCAATGGCTACCTGTCGAATCCTTGCTGACCACATGCATCCCTTCATGATGAATGTTTACCCTGCTGGTGATGGTATCTACCAACAGGACAATGCACCATGCATGTTGCTAAGGGAGTGTGTGACTGGTTCCACGAGCACTACAGCGATGCCTTCGTTCTGCCTTGGCCAACGAAATCGCCCAACCTCAATCGTATAGATCACTTGTGGGACTATTTGGATTGACAGATTCGACATGCCGACCCACAACCACATCATCTCTGGGACCTCCATGCTATGCTGCAGTCCGAATGGGCAAGTGTGCCTCGGGCAACCAAATATTTTATTGTTGAACAGCTATGTGTATGAGTGCTATGATTCCTTTAATAACCTGTACCTTTCGGTGTTTATTGCTATTTACATGATCTGCATTATTTGTCTTTATAGGCAAGCTGGCAATGTTGTGTGATTTTAATATATTGTGTTTCCCTTGCAGTTCTAATAAAGGTTTTATGCCAGTCAGTGATTTTTCATACATCTGTATTGTGGCTGTGTGTGATACAAATGTGGAATCTGAAAATTGTATACCATTGTATTTCATACTCACCTAGATACTATTCTGATGTGACATTTATATAAATACTGTACTTACCTTGTTTTCTAAATCAGAATATTTCTAACTTTTTTAAGCAGTTTATAAAGTACATAAAATTTTGTAAAAAACCTGTTTTCTTTTAATTTCTGAAATCCTATCTTTAGATAGGCCTGCTTCACTTGTTGGCTACATTGAGCAGTAGGCATGCAAATCTTCACCGTTAATAATTACGGTAAACAAAAATCGAAATGGTCACCGATGTTATAGCAGCATTATTTAACACTTGCTGACTTTTTTTTTTGTTAGTACCATGGTTCATTACTTATTCAAGCACAAAATTCCAGGAATCATCTAAAATATTTCCAGGATTTCTTAATTTTTTTCCACAATATATGATCTAAATGCACCTACTTAAAATCTAGTTAAACCACAGGCTTGTTTAACCTGTAACTTACAACAAACAACCTTTACAGGCCAGAGCAAACTTAATGCAGAATGTTAAAAATGATGTTTGTGTTACAGCTAACAGGAACTTCCAATCACAGATAAAAACTGATATACCAAAACTGTCACTGAAAATATAACCAGATTTAAATTCTACAAAACTTTTGTGAGCACTATACTATAATGAATACAAAACAATTTTATTTCCACTCGGGCTTTAATTGAAGCAAATTATAGAATAAAAATAACATAAAACTTAAAAATATATACTGTATTTATAAACTTCATAGTAAGACAATAAATGTGCCATCATGCTTGCTTTCATATATCACGATCGATCAATAATATATAAACCAAATACTGTTTATATTTAAATATTTTGAAACAATGTTTACATTGGAAATTTGATAATACAGAGCAAGCATTTTTTTCACTAAAGCAAAATTGAAATTGGAAATGGTTACTTCATTTGTCCTTGACCCATACACAGTTGTTTTCACAGGAGAGAGAGAGAGAGAGAGAGAGAGAGAGAGAGAGAGAGAGAGAGAGAGAGAGAGAGAGAGAGAGAGAGAGAGAGAGCATTATTGCTATTTAAAGTTTAATTTCTCCAACAATGTATGGTTACCTATCGCTTGGTAATTTCTTGCTATATCATATAAAAAAAATTCTAGAAAAAGTAAGACAGATCATGGAAGAAAAAAGGAGATGCATCTTCTAAGTACAGTTAGAAAATCACACACATGCATTAGGATTGCAGATTGGTGACTAAATATTCTTCTTCATATACCTATCCACACCCCTATATACAAGGTGTCCAAATAATGACTGTGCATTAAATGTATGAATTGCTGTAAAACAATAAAGAAAGTTTGAATGGAATTACAGCAGAAGTAACCCACCACGTGGAAGAGCTCTGTGTCTGGTAACCTTCATGTTTCCCAACACCGAGGCGTGCGCAGCTGTCATTTCCGAAAGATTGGTCAAAGGAGGCAGATGTGTTGACCGATCACTCGCCTTGGCACATGGACGATGGTGTTGATGGTTGAACAAAGAGTGTTTTTGATGGAATATGTCTTTTGCCATGACGACAAGTACATAGATGAAGTGCAAAAACAGTTCGCTAGGAAATTTTGTGATGCAGACGTCCCCCACTGTAATGTGGTATGTCAGCTCGAAGCAAAGTTTTGGGAAACTGGTAGTGTTCTGGATGCCCACGCCCCAGTAGGCCATCCATGCCAGACGAGACTGTATAGGATATCTAGGACAGTCTAGATTGAGACTGTATAGGATAGACTGAGACTGTATGGTATATCTAGGATATTTGGTTAGACTGAGACTGTATAGGATATCTAGGATATTTGGTTAGACTGAGACTGTATAGGATATCTAGGATATTTGGTTAGACTGAGACTGTATAGACTGAGTGAATAGTGAATACTGTATATCTGATTCGACTGAGACTGTATAGACTGAGTGAATAGTGAATACTGTATATCTGGTTCGACTGAGACTGTATAGAATATCTAGGATATCCTATACAGTCTCAGTCTCATCCCAGTAGGCCATCCATGCCAGATGAGACTGCATAGAATATCTAGGACAGGATACAGAGTAGTCCACACAAGTCTGTGAGGTAGATGTCAGAACAAGCTAATGGGCCAAAGAGTACAGCCCATGATATTCTGAAAAGGAAGTTGCGTTTCCACCTGCACAGTGTCTGCCATGCATCAGCTGAAAGAAACAGACCATTAGGCCTGTGCTCAGTACTGAAGGCTGTTCTAAGACTTCCTGTCTGAAGAAGGTGAGGACATTCTGGATGTGACTTTTTACAGATGAGGCATGATTCCACCTGTCTGGGTTACATCAACAGCCAAAACACTCATCTGTGGGGTACTGAAAATTCCCACGAATTTAAGGAAGTGACTATCCACAACCAGAAGGTCGGTGTTTGGTGAGCCATGATTCATACGCACATTGGGCCCATTTTCTCCAGTGAAACTATTAACTCAGGACGGTACCGTGCCCTTATCCAACCATTCATATTCGAACTCACAGAATGGGAAATCAACAAAGGGGATGGTTCCAGCAAGACAGTGCAACTGCTCACACACCACTGGTGCATCAATACAGCTTCTGGAGGAATTATTTGGAAATGGCATCATCTCCCAGGGACTGTGGCCTGCCCGGTCCCTAGATCTGATGCTGCCTGACTTTTTTCTGTGGGGAGCACTACAAGGGAAGGTGTATGCAGGTAATCTGCATACAATTCAAGAGCTACAGGCCGGAGCTGAGACGGGCTGAGCCCAAAAGCCCGAAGCAGAACCCAGAACATGCTCAGGCTGTAGAATATTTACTGCAGTTTGGGCTCGGGCTCTTAGAGAGATGGAGATCAAGAGAATTTTTTTAATATATAAATGTGATTTTATATGGTTTAGCAAATGAGACACTTTATAGTTGGTAAAAGGAATTCTTTGGCAACTGGTACTGTTTGGGGAGCGGGCATTCAAGATGGCTATTTATTCCGGGCTTGGGTAGAAAATGCCATCGGTTAAGCATTAGTGTGTTTCTGCAGAGAAGAAAAAGCATTTACAAGAACTATAGATATTGGATAGTTGATAGCATACCGACAATAATTTACCACCTATCTCCACGCAGTAGCTCCCTGCTAATTCTATTTAGCATCGTACATATTGCAGCGCATTATGATGCGATAATATTAGCATTATTTGAGCAACACACAATTGCAGCACCGCCTGATCATTTTGGATGCCCGCCCGCCCGAAGCACGTCAGGTAGAAATGAACGGTAAAAGAAAATCATACAGTTACACTGTAAAAATAGATACAGGTCCCTTTACCACTCCCATTTGAGAAATACATTGGCTAATTGCAGGAGGAGGAGAGAGTGGAACTGTGGAAAAGGAGATGTTTTTTATTAATGGTTGAACAGCTTTGCCTGTTTTCGGGCTCGTTCGGGCCCGGCTCTATCTTGCAATATAAAATTCGGGCTCGGGCTGATATACCACGGGCTAGGCCGGGCTTGGGCTCCGAAAATTGAGCCTGAACTCAGCTCTACTACCGGCTGCAACAATGACCCACATCCAACAAATCACATCACATACAGTGAGAAAGGTCTTCTCCAACATGCAGAAGGGTGTACAGACATATCTGGACATACCCATTTCCAACACCTCCTGTAGGAACCAGTTTGACATGGTGCTACTTTCAATGCACAGTTATTTTTCAGACACCCTGTATGTACAACACACAGAAAAGTAAATTTATTATACAGACTTTCATTTCACATTTGTGGAAAGAAACACCACTTAAGTGTTGCATAATTATTTAAATAAATAGTAGCATGTATGCATTCAGCACAGCTGTAAACATGGGCAGACACGCTTCTTACATAAACTTCAACGATAATCAAAGGTGTACTATTTTCTTGAAAAAGCTGATCTCAAAAGTGTGAGTACCCACATTCTTGCAGATTAATAAATAACTGATACCACATTTACGTGCTTTAGATATATCACACCAAGTTCAACTTTTGTGCATTCTATTTTGAGAAACTGTTGCTTACATTGCTGCTGTCTATATCATTCCTTCAAATGTAAATATGATGGTGTATCTTAAAAATTCTTTTGTGAGAAATGAAGATTTAGTGAACTTGTTGAAGAAATTCGTGCCAATAACATTAACTGTTAGAGAATGCCGTCGTTGCACGATATAACATATTACTGAAAGTCAAAATGGTTGATGAAAATTACTTTATTTAACTAAAGCAAAAGTTGAAAGTCAAAATCACATCACTAGATCTTTTTTGCTGGCTTCCAGCACATCTTCAGGTGAATTTTAAAATGAGAAATTGTAAAAATGGGGAAAAGAGTCCACCGTGGAACGTCACTCTTGTGTAAACACATGGCTTTCAGCTCTCGAATGACTTCAAAAAGCGTCGCCACGACCTGACTGATAATTGTTGTGTCTTAATTATTATTGGGTGAGTTTGAGTTCTGAAATAAAGTTCGAGTTAGTAGTTTATTTGGTCCTTGTTCGGAATTAAAAGGTATCCAACGATGATATTCTCTAACAGTTTAGTTAGAAGATTTAGTGCTAAATGAAAAAAATCTAGGGGTAACAGAAAACTACATTTACTTTGTGTAACAGACATCAAGAGAGGGCCACATTGATGAAGAAATTAACTGGAGTATAAAACTTGATTGGAGAACCTTTGGAAGAAACAGTACAATTTCAAGAGCAATTTGCCATTATGTCTTAAAAGAGAAGTAAGTGTTTAATAAATGCATCCTTTTCCAGTTGTTACTTGTGGATCAGAGACGTGGATATTAACTAAAAATTACATTCAGAGGGAGCAAACTACTGAAAGAAGTATGGAGAGGTGTATGCTCAGTAATACCAGGAAGGATAGGAAAAACTCATGGATAAGGAAAATGATGGGAGTTGTTGACATCATGATCAAGGTAATATCTATGAAATTGCAATGGTCTGGACACATTGCTAGAAGAACTGATCACCATTGGACAACTAAAATACTAGACTGGATTCCAAAGGACAGGAAAAGATCCAGAAGAGAAATGTTGGTGAAACTTAGAAGCATGTCAGAGTGACATTCTAGATCAAGACAGAAGTTGTGGAAGAAACGTGGGGAGACCTTCATCTAGCAGTGGATTGATAACGGTGGACAATGATGATCTAAAAAAAATTACTCACTTAGTGTTGTGATGTCTGTCATTGATATATTATACCAACTTGGCATTTCGCAATACACCTACTCCAAATATACAAGCAATAACTGGATAGTGATTATTTTGCAGAGACAAGTCATGAATAACTGTCTCTAAGGGGTGTGGAAAAACCATTCTTGAGTCTCAGCAGGAATCTTCACAACTGAGTCCAAGAAGAAAAGTAAGGAGCAGAGGAGTAAATGAAAGAGAGCAGGAAAAACAAAACAGAAAAAAAAAGCTAATGGGACATTAATATATTTAAGGGGTGAAATGCAACTAATCATGTCAAGCAAAGGGAAGGAGTGCTGTAAGTAATAGCAAAGGTTGTCATGGTCCATGATGAGCAGCAGACCCAATATCTCTATCAGAGTGTAACAGCATCTGGAAGACTTCTCATTTCCATTTTCTGTGGAAAAAATGAATTGGTATGAGGAGGATATCTATGCATTTTACATAGGCTGTCAGAAAAAGAAAGAGACTGTAGCTATAATGTACCAATGGAGCTAGTCAGTGGCAAGGTGACTGTGGTCCTTTCCGAAATATGCACGGTTAGCAGAAATGCCTCTTGTCCCCATCTTCTCTGCCACTCTTGAAACACGTGAGAGAAACCATCTTTTGACAGCTCCTTCAAAATTGCCACCATTTTTTTGGTGAAAGCCTTTTTTGATGGAAAATGCCGACTCCATAATGATTTTTCCAATGATGGAGAAAGAAAATAGTCACAAGGGACCAAGTCTGGGCTGTAGGACAGATGTTGTTTTTGGCTAAGTATTCCATTATAACCCAGGGGTCAAAAATGCGGTCACCTGGTCGCCCAGGGCGACCAAAACCATTGCCTGGACCACCATGGAAAACATCACTGAAAAACATGTAGCGTAATTTTCGTCGTGTAATCTGCAGATTATCTGCTTTAAAAAAGTAAAAAATTTAGGTTCTGCGGATTACATGCTGATGCAGATAAAAGTTGATTTAAAAAACAAAACAAAACGTTTTTGTTTTTGCAGATTATTCCATGTTTTGGATCTCGTGTACGCTGTGCTGCTTGTGTTTAGTTAATCCTTCACTGTTTTGACATCATAACGTCTTTGCTGCTGATATTTTCCTTCATTGCTATTTATGATGTCTTGGAAAGGCAACATTTCAGTTACACTGCCAAATTTAAACTTCAAGTGAGGGGCACAACTGAGGATATGATCGTGTCATTATGCGATAGTTTTCCAAAGATCAGAAAACTAGCACGCAGTGATAAGCGAAAAACTGTGTTCTAAAACATATACTAACCCGTCGGTAAATTCTGCAGGATAATTCGAGGCAGTCCAGCCCTCTTTTTTTACTGACCTGTGTAAGCCGACTCCCTACTTTGAAAGCAGGATTTCTTCCAAAAACTTTTGACTTACACTTGAGTGTATAGGTATTTCTATCAATTGTTCTGTATCAGTAATGCAATAACTCTAGAACTGCATCGGCGTGATTAGATTTTTGGTGCACTATGGATGCCATAGAGCAGAAAATTTAATTACTGCTAAGCTTTATTTATGTCCGGAGATAAAAATATATTAAAAAAAGTTACCTTTAAAAATAATTTTTTTTTATTAATAAGATCGTTTTTTTTTTACTTCTTCAGAATCAGGGGTCTTTATGTCAGAAATTCCACTTCCAGATCAACATTTGTGATGTGCAGATTATACGGCGATTTTTCTTTTTCTGATTGTCACTCACTGCGAATTATATGCGAGTGCAGATTATATGAAGATAAAAAAAAAAATGTGCCAATTCGAGGGGCTGCAGATAATACGATGAAAATTACGGTAATTCAAGAAATTGCGAGCCCCAGAAAAAAAAGAGTGAGTACAGTTTTTTTTCTCCATGGAAAGATAAGCTAAAGGCTGAGGAGGGTAAAGTATTTTTTTTTTTGACAGAAGTGTACATGACTTTGATATTATATATACCCCCCCCCCCTGGTCTAATGTCTGGCCACTAAAAAATTTAACAGGCCATCAGCTGATTTCGGAATATCTTCCTACCCCTGATTATAAGACTGGCCACATGGGGTCTGGCATTATCATGGTGAAGTGTCCACCCTCCTATGTGCAGAGCAGGCATTTTTTTTCTGATATGCACTCACGAAAATTGCAGAAC
Source organism: Macrothele yani (assembly GCA_039090855.1). Taxonomy (NCBI): domain Eukaryota; kingdom Metazoa; phylum Arthropoda; class Arachnida; order Araneae; family Macrothelidae; genus Macrothele; species Macrothele yani. The sequence goes on along the minus strand of CM076998.1, from coordinate 8,393,396 downwards.
AATGACATAATAAGCACCTGTGATGATCGTATGAAGTGGTATGGTATGTTGATAAATAATCTCAACACTATCAAAGAATGTGACAACCACTGTGTTGCCAGTAGAAGGCACAAAACAACATGTGCTTTTTTGGGTGTGGGAGAAGGTGACTTCCATACAAAACTTTGTTGCTTTGATTCTGGATCAAAATGTTGAATCCATGAATCATCTCCGGTCATTACGGTATACAGGAAAGCATTGCCAAGCTCCTTAACTTCATTTTTCACATTTGGCAGACATTAATGCGCATTTGCATCTGTTTGGGTGTTAGCAAACGTGGAACCTACCTTGCACACATGCGTGTCATATGCAAATGACCATGCAATATCACATGAGCATTGTCATGATATTTCCCCAGTAGCCTTACTGTCACTCGATGATCTTCTTGCACTACAACAGTAGCAGTGTTGATCACTTCACCCATAACAACTGTCGCCAGATGGCTTCAGCCATCTTCCTTGCTTGCAGATTGACGGCTTTCTTGAAATTCTTTAAACCACCTAAATGGTGTTGCACATGGTAGAACATTTTCCTCAGCTCCAAAATTTTGTATGCTTCAGTGGCTGTTTTGTTAGGGCGATAACACAATTTCTATACATCATGTTGCTCTTTCTTTATCGCAGCCATTAAGCACACAGTTGAAATCGGATACGACTTCACTTCCCTCCCTCTGTCTGCCAAATGGCCAATCAATGATCGACACCTTTTGCCACATCAACTCAGAAAACAACGGCCATTTTAAGTACCACTAACATTTAAACTTACGTTGTGTAATTGCCTTGCTACAGCTGCAGTCTCATTCTTTTTCTGACAGCCGTGACACATATAATATTTATATTTTTATAACAAAGTTAATAGTGTTAAGTCAGAAATTAATTTACCATGAACATCATGACTCAACTGCAAAGCTTTCTCTTCTGCTTCATCAGCTGCTCTCATTTTCCACAAATACTGAACAATCAGCTCATGGGCCTTGATCCTCTCTGATTCCATGTCAGATGTCCATGTCAGATGCTCCCATAAATCACTCTCATGTACTGTGCGGTCTGCTAGTACAACAGTTACAGGTATCACATGGCCCATCTGTAAGAGAGAAATTTATTTAATATTATAATACGCACACAGTATGACACATTTGATCTCCACTAAATAATCGAAATTATTCGGACACAACAATGTTTTAAGACAAATGGCTTTAATAGCATAATTAGTAGTCAGTCGGTCCATCTTTTGCCTGCATGAAGTGGCAACACGCCGAGGCATGGTATCAACCAATTTCCAATAGGTCTTGACAGGAATGGTTTGCCATTTCTCTCACAAGGCTGCTGCCAGAGTAGAGAGCATAGATATACTATATATAAGGCATAATAAAATTTAAGCACAATGCTTTTACACGAACTAAAGATTTAGAGATTCACAGAGCAAATCTAGAAGTAATTAATTACCTAGGACAACAAATATCAAGTGAGAGCCACATAGGAGGAGAAAGAAGTAGGTGAATAAAGCTTTGTTGGAGAACTTTTGGAAGAAACAATGCAATTTACCATTATGTTGTAAACAAAAAGTTTTTAAACAATGCATCCTTCTAGTTCTTATTTATGGTTAGAGAGATGGACCTAAATTAAAAAAAACATGCAGAAGTTGCAAATTACTGAAAGAAACATGGAGAGGTGCGTGCTTGGTATGACCAGAAAGGATAGGAAGAGGAACTCATGGATCAGGAAAATCATGGGAGTTGATGACATCATGATCAAAGTAAAATCACTGAAATGGCAATGGGCTGGACATATTGTGAGAAGAACTGAACACTGCTGCACAACTGAAATACTAGACTTAATACCAAGTGACAGGAAAAGTCCAAGAAGAAGACCACGTGAGAGATGGATGGATGAAATTTGAAAGCATGCTGGAGTGACTTGGAAGAGAATGGCTCAAGATTCCTCCCCTTTTTTTGTTGGGAGTTTAATGACCATTGTGAACAACTCAATGGGCCATAAGCAGTTCCCCATCCCTAATTTAGGGTCACTGCTTCCAGGAAAGGGAGACAGCCAGTGTTGTAAGACAAACACAACATCCATGCCTTCACTGGAATTTGAATCCAGACCCATTTGGATGAAGAGTCATAAACCAGCAGTCAGACCACTGTGCCACCAGGGTGGCTTGGCTCAAGATAGAAAGTTGTGGAAGAGACTTGGGGGACATCCTGCAGTGGACTGGTAAAGGTTGATGATGGCATATAAGCCTTTTATTTTAACTAGAGTATTATTATCTATGTTAAAATTTCTGAAAATTACTTGCCTTCTTTGCCAGCCAGTTACTCTACATACCAGCTGAACTGAGTAGTGAACTTTTGCAATAATATGCAAATTTTGCATTTAGGTTTTTCACCTGCTATGCAGTAATTACATGGTTTTATTATATTTGAGTTTTGAAGTATTTGCATACTTTCTTTGTTCTGTTCTTCGCGTATATTTGCTTTTAAGGGAATATACGCCCAGATAAATGATTAATAATTCTGTAGTATTATTGTTCCTTAATTTTATTTATTAAATATGGACATAATATTAGATTTATCAGATTTGTCTTTGGCTTATGAATTCTTATGTTCTTCTTATCCCGTTTGTAGTTACAATGTTGTTAGATTCAATTCTATGCTGTCTTTGTATTCTGAGCACAGATCGGATTTCAGCTATAGAAGTCTTATATACCAGATTACCTATAAAGGTTACAAGAAGGATATAACAAACAAAGGACATGTTCGGAATATAAAGACAGCATAAGATCGGATCTAACCAAGTTGTAACTGCAAAAGGGACAAGAAGAACATAAGAATTCATAAGTCAAGGACAAATCTGAGGTAAATCTAATGCTATGTTCATATTTAATAAATAAAATTAAGGAACAACAATACTACAAAATTATTAATAATTTATCTGGTCATATATTCCTTTTAAAAAGCAAATATACATGAAGAACAGAACAAAGAAAGTATGCAAATACTTCAAAACTCAAAGAATTTATGACTTAACAATCAGAAAAACCAAACACTTATCTAAAAGTTTCTGGCTTCATTCCTGTTATACATTTTGTGCATGTTAACGAGAACATTTTGTTATGCAACTGGCCTTTTAAGGTTGAAACTTTCATCATATCTGCTCACAGGTTGTTGTTGTTACTATAATTCCTCAGGTCATGAAACATTCATATTTTCATTCACAGGACAGCAAAAAAACGCTGAATTCTGACTGCTGTTTGACATTCGTGATAGCTCATCAACACTAAACGCATACTCACTATTTTGTGAGTGTTGCCAACTTTCATTACGCCCTTTTTTTTCCCTTTTTTTTTGTATTTTTCTCCTTCCTTCACTTCTCACTCAGCAACTTACCCTTAAAATTCACAATTCCAAAAAACGGTACTCAATTCTAAAACACATACCCATACACCTAATAAATACTCACATACATCAGACCCATATTCAATTCAATACCTATTTCACATCATACAATTAAAATACCTCAGAGGCTTTTGGAAGAAATAGCCTAATTTTCAAGAGCAATATGCCATTATGTCTTAAAAGAAAAGTGTTTGATCAATGCACCCTTTCAGTGCTTACGTATAGTGCAGAGATGTGGACCTTAACTAAAAGAGACATACAAAGGCTGCAGACAACTCAAAGCAGCATGGAGAGATGCATGATTGGTGTAACCAGGAGAGATAAGAAGAGGAACTCGTGGATTTGAAAAATGACAAGAGTGGAAGACATCATGATCAGAGTTAAATCCCGGAAATGGCAATGGGCTGGACATACTGCCAGAAGGACAGACCATCAATGGACAGCCGAAATTTTAGATTGGATTCCAAGGGACAGGAAAAGACCCAGAAGAAGACCACATGGGAGATGGGTGGATGAAATTCGAAAGTATGCGGGAGTAACGTGGAGGAGACTGGCACAAGACAGACCGTTGTGGAAGAAACAGTGGATTGATAATGGATGATGATATACAACACATTCATTTACTCATTAAAAGCCACTATCTACATAATTACGCTATTTACATTTAACGGAAGTCAAACCACTGTCAACTGTGATTTACGTAGCGCTCCATTTGCCTCATACATCGTAAATACCCTACAACAAACCTCATTCGGCTAGTCACACACAATTCCCAAGCGCTTTCAACAGCTACGCTGTCATCCTCAGGAGATCGATGTATCCTTCTGCTCTGCTAACCACAGATCAAGTGAGCAAACTCATCAAGGTTCCGGCTTCAGTCGCGAACTTCGCATCATTGTATCACTGGCGCCATCTATTGTCAGTGCAGTTTTTTTCCCCTTAATTGTTGCTCCATTTGCCTCATACATCGTAAATACCCTACAACAAACCTCATTCGGCTAGTCACACACAATCCCCAAGCGCTTTCAACAGCTACGCTGTCATCCTCAGGAGATAGATGTATCCTTCTGCTCTGCTAACCACAGATCAAGTGAGCAAACTCATCAAGGTTCCGGCTTCAGTCGCGAACTTCGCATCGTTGTATCACTGGCGCCATCTATTGTCAGTGCAGTTTTTTTCCCCTTAATTGTTGCTCCATTTGCCTCATACATCGTAAATACCCTACAACAAACCTCATTCGGCTAGTTACACACAATCCCCAAGCGCTTTCGACAGCTACGCTGTCATCCTCAGGAGATCGATGTATCCTTCTGCTTTGCTAACCACAGATCAAGTGAGCAAACTCATCAAGGTTCCGGCTTCAGTCGCGAACTTCGCATCGTTGTATCACTGGCGCCATCTATTGTCAATGCAGTTTTTTTCCCCTTAATTGTTGTTCTACTTTAATTAAACCTTTCCAATGGTCATTTACGTTGTTTGGGTCATTAATATTACATACTCTTGATCTGTTTTTTTTTATTAACACCGATTCAGCAACTCTCAACTGCCTTTCGTTTTTACAGCCCTTAATAATTTTAATATCTTCGAATTTCGGACATTGATGATTTTCTAGACAATACTGGGTTAATGCTGTTTTAGCTTCTTTTTTATTCCAATTATTCATATGTTGGTGTAATCTATATTTTAACTTGTTCTTAGTGCTGCCTTTATATGACAAAGGTGGTTTCTGATTTATAGGAATCTCATATACACCAGCTCTATCAAGTTGGCTGATCTTTTCATTTTTTATTACTATATTTTTTATAGTATGTACTTGATTTCCTACTTGTATGTCTTATTTGCCACAAAGCTTATTAATTTCAGCAGAAATACCTTCAACATATGGAATCGCTCCTACATATCTTAATGGTTTTTTACTATTTGTACCTTTATTATTTGCTTTAGTTACTTCATTAATCCATTTCTTTAATACCTGTTTAGGGTAACCAAAAGCATGTGCAATTTTTTCAATATATTTTATTTCTTCTTTTTGATATTGTTTTTTTGATGAGTGTGTTATACTTCTTTTAATTAGTGTTTTAATACTATTTCTTTTATGTGTTATTGGGTGCGACGACCAAAACGGTATTAATACCTTTGTCATATATAGGCAGCACTAAGAACAAGTTAAAATATAGATTACACCAACATATGAATAATTGGAATAAAAAAGAAGCTAAAACAGTATTAACCCAGTATTGTCTAGAAAATCATCAATGTCCGAAATTCGAAGATATTAAAATTATTAAGGGCTGTAAAAATGAAAGGTAGTTGAGAGTTGCTGAATCGGTGTTAATCAAAAAAAAAAAAAACAGATCAAGAGTATGTAATATTAACGACCCAAACAACTTAAATGACCATTGGAAAGCCTTAATTAAAGTAGAACAACAATTAAGGGGGAAAAAACAGCACTGACAATAGATGGCGCCAGAGATACAACAATGCAGAGGCAGGACTGAGAAGCCAGAACCTTGATGAGTTTGCTCACTTGATCTGTGGTTAGCAGACCAGAAGGATACATCAACCTCCTGAGGATAACAGCATAGCTGTTGAAAGCACTTGGGAATTGTGTGTGACTGGCCAAATGAGGTTAGGGTTTGCTGCAGGGTATTTACGATATATGAGGATGAGGCAAATGGAGCGCTACGTAAATCACAGTTGACAGTGGTTTGACTGCTGTTAAATGTAAATAGTGTAATTATGTAGATAGTGATTTTTAATGAGTGTATTAATGTGTTGTATATATATTACGTAAATGTGTTAGTATGAGGTATGTTAATTGTATGATGTGAAATAAGTATTGAATTGAATATGGGTGTGATGTATGTGAGTATTTATAAGGTGTGTGGGTATGTGTTTTAGAATTGAGTACCGTTTTTTGGAATTGTGAATTTTAAGGGCAAGTTGCTGAGGGAGGAGTGAAGGAAGGAGAAAAATACAAAAAAAAAAAAAAAGAAAAGAAAAAAAGGGCGTACTGAAAGTTGACAACACTTACATTATAGTGAGTATGCGTCTAGTGTTGACGAGCTATCACACATGTCAAACAGCAGTCAGAATTCAGCGTTTTTTGCTGTCCTGTGAATGAAAATATGAATCTTTCATGACCTGAGGAATTATAGTAACAACAACAACCTGTGAGCAGATATGATGAAAGTTTCAACCTTAAAAGGCCAGTTGCATAAGAAAATGTTCTCTTTAACGTGCACAAAGAGTATAACAGGAATGAAGCCAGAACTTTTAGGTAAGTGTTTGGCCTTTCTGATTGTTAAGTCATTAATGACTTGCATGTAAATAGTGCCCTTTTTGGTGCTTATTGCCTATGAAGATGCAAATAATATGATCAAAGAATTTATTTGCAAATTTTCTATTATCACAAAGCTGAATTTTATTTGCTGGAGATTTAATTAACTTAGAGTAATGTGAACCTGCTAACAGAATTTCTTTCTGATTCTTCATAAAGTGACTTAGCTCATTTTTCTTGTATTTTAAAAATTCTCAGATACTGCACATATTTTTTCATTAGACCTAAATTCTTTTGCTGCAAATAAACTGCATCTTTTAAAAACAATCATGCCTTCATCTTTCTTTTTTACGCTTTCCAATCGTAGGTTGAAGAAGCGTATATGCTCCAGCTTTGTCTGTCTGTCCGCCGCACGGTAACTCGCGTGAAAATGGTTCGATTTCAATGAAATTTTATCATGTGGTAAGGGACCACTTGGGGACAAACCCTATTGAAAATGGGGCAAATGGGGTCAAGGGTCACGACATAGGAGCGGGATCTATTCCACTGTCCTTATGCGTCATAACTTGTGTAAATATGGTTCGATTTTAATGAAATTTTAGTATGTTGTAGAGGACCACATGGGGACAAACCCTATTGAAAATGGGTGAAGTGGGGTAAAAGGTCAGGACATAGGAGCGGGATGCATTCACACATCTTATTAAAGAGCAATTCTTGTATATATGTAAATTTTATTTTGAAAGCGGCTCTAGGGATTTTGATGACAGTGGTTAACCTACCATTTTCTGGTACTAGAAATCGATTTAGCTTGATCTCAACTTTGGAAAAATTCATTTAGTGGGTTAAATAACTACCCGGAGTTACCACGTTTTTAGTGTCATGGCGTCGTCCTATTAATGTTTCCCATTCTTAGAAATCTTATGACGTCACACTGTCGCGATCGACTTGCGATTGAGATGCTAGCGCATGGTCACGCCATCTGCCTCATTACGTCACGCATTGTTTGTGGATCCTATAAAAGTTTTATGATGTCACACTCTCGCAACCATCTGCCTCATTATGTCATGCGCTGTGTGTGTATTACACATTACTTCTATTTTGTTCTAGAACAAAAAGTGAGTTGTGCCAGTTGCTTGGAGTTGATGCGTAGTACAGTATAAGCAGCGGAACGCTGATTTCGCATGTTTTTCCCTTCAAAATTTAAACTTAATACAACATTTTTTTGTTACATTTTTGAATAGTCATTTGGTGACGAGCATATTCGCTGTACTAAACTATGATTAGTTCATTTTTATTAATTACTATTAACAGAGTGTCGCGTGGATGGTAAAACAATATAAAAACTGTGGCTGGTCGACCCCTTATGAAACGTGCACATTTCAACTTTAATAAGAAGAATACGGCACTGTTGTTGGAACAAGAACAAGCGGAAGAAGTAAATATGGAACAGCTTGGACTTTCGAGAGCCGACGGTTTCCGATCACATTCCAGTCTTGAAACACATGACCTTTCATTGGAAGAAGATCAGCCTACAAAAAGACCATTTCGAGCAGCTAAGGCGAGGAGCATGGAAATAATGTCCGAAATTATTATAACCCTCAATGAATCTATATCGGAAGAAAGCCTCGATCAAATGCGGCGAATAAATAGACAGCGATGAAGAACCAATGTTACTATGCGGTTCGATGAAGAACCCCATGTTAACATTTATTGTTTGGTGTTTCATGTTCGGAAATAATAAAAACAATTTAAAAAAATTCTTACTCTAACGCAAATAAAAAATTATCATTCATCTTTGTTTTGATGTTTATTCTAAATTAATTTGTCTCTAATTCGTCTATCATTATTAATCTTGATGGTTTAGACTTAGCATTACAATACTTGGAAATAACATATCAAAATATAATTTTTTGTGTGCCCTTATTCCCCCTTTACCCTAACGATGCTCTGTGTTCCTGATATTTGCCCTTATGCATCATAACTTGCATAAAAATGGTTTGATTTCGATGAAATTTTAGTATGTGGTAGGGGAGCATCTGGGGACGAATCCTATTGAAAATGGGTGAAATGGAGTCAAAGGTCAGGACATAGGATCAGGATCCATTCCATTGCCCTTATACGTTATAACTTACATAAAAATGCTTCGATTGAGACAAACTTTTCATGTTGTTCCGGAAGTATACTTTACCGGTTCTGTTGAATATAATCGAAATGGAGTCAAAGGTCGGGTCAGAGGAGCGAGATTTATTCTACAGCCATTATACTCATAACTTGAGTAACGATTTCTGGTATGTTGGAAAGTGTATCATAATCAATGCATTGCATGATTTTACTAACTTGTTTAATAAAAAATCTGTTTATGGTAGTAAAATTTGTTGCACAACTAAATACTGATACACTTCTTTTTAAAATAGTAACAAAGGATGGCATGGCTATTCTCAGCATTATGTACTGTGCATAAATTTTAAGTAAATACATAGTTTTTCCTAGGAATATATGACATTTTACTTGTAAAATTTTGGGGCTGTAAGCCTATCCATCATCAGGACTCAGAAGCTGCTGCCGCTCCTGAAATAAAATCCAACCCTTCTGATCACTTAATTTAGTTTGTCCTCCTTTATCTATTACTAGATCTTCTGCTATTTTTCCTTTCAAAAAGTGCTATTAGTGTACTAGAACATTCATAGAGTCCAAAATCACTATAATTCCTGTATTTTGCACGTCTATCCGAAGCTGCTTTTTTTTTCTTTTGAAATATCGTTTATTGCAGCTGTATTTGCTCTGCCATTATTGTTCTTAATTGCCTGCTCATCTCTCCTACATAACTGAGACCACAATCATATTATTTTTTTTAGATGACACCTTGCAATATTTTCCTGTTTTTACTTTATGTTAGGAAGATAATTAATAACTTCATTATTTAATCTTGGAGCCAGTCTTACATGAAATTTTATACCTATCTTCTTCTAAAGTTTTTCAAATTGCCCTTTATATTATGCAATCTTTCTAACTGACTTTATTTTTGACTTGTATTTTTCTTTCCTTTTTCTTTTATTAAAAATTCTTGTGATTTGTAGAGAAAGGCAATTTATTTTTCTTTAGGATCATCTTTAATTCTTCTCTTTGTGCATTCTTTAAATCTTCTAAAGAACTCAGTGTATTTATTTTTTCCAAACAATTGAGAGGCCACATTTGTTTTCATATAATTCAGATGATTTGACTGATAGTCTAACATTTTATTATTGTTGGTATTATAACTGAGTTTCAATTTTTCCTAATTTTATCATTAATGGCAAGTCCAAATAGTTTATCTGTTTTACTTTTTGCATCTGCAAGGTGAATTTCAGATCTTTTGTTGAAAAAGTTTACTGGCATACGAAAGAGTTATTTCGGTTATTTAAAATTTTTCTCCTTTTAAAATACAGAAAGATAAAAAAACGTCTGACACATACTTATTTATTATACCTACCATCAATTTTAGACACACCTGCATTTTAAACAAGCCTGTTAAAAGTATAAGTTCTTTTATATTGAAGAGTACCATTGTGGGCATTGTTCCTCAGGGGTTTCACCAATTTATATATCACTAATGGCAGAGCACAAGAAATGCAGTCACCAAAATACATATTTTAACATGCTACGCAAATGCATCACAGATCACTTTTTAACCAATCCATTTCTGTAATGCTGAAGTTCCAGATTCTATACCAATAAAGTATTTTACTTTCCTTTTCAACATTAAGTCATCATCTACAGTGCTGAAGAAGAGGACAAACAAATTATGTTTAATATGATGCAAATGTCTATAGTTTTACTCAAACTTTGTACACATGTATCTTTGACAAAAAAGTGGTGGATACATCTTTGAGAAAGAATCAGATAAACTAACAGATATTTAAAGAACAGTCTACCAGATTTATTTTTGAAAATGAAGTTCCTACTGTCAAACAAACAACAAGAAATCAGTTCCCACAAAAGCACAATAAAAAGTTTAACTGTTTACTTTGTTTTGCTTTTCTATAGTGTTTTCAATAAAAATTTTACATTTTTAATAATCATGCACACCTCAAAGAGGAATATCAATATTTTTGGCTCTCATTATCTAAAACACAACGAAACTTGAGTGTCACCTGAGATCGTTGGTCATCCCAGACTTAGATCACCATGACAGAGAGCAAAAATTTATGGGGAATGGAAGCATGAATTGGAATATAATAAGGTTGCCCTTTTTACAGAGAAAAAATAAATCTTTTTTTTCTTGGGAGTTTTTTTGGGGGCATTGCTTTCTTGAAACTTTTCTTTGGGAGAGGTCACAAAGTTCCAAACAGCCCCCAGCTCTAGCATCCCATTCGATGTCCAAAATTCACAAGGTGTCACAAAACACAAGATAGTTAGGATACATACACTGATAGCTTCAGCAAAGGCATCATCTGTACATATAAAACTGAAAGCCTTCACTGGCTCATCATTGAATCTCATAAACTACTGAACTTAGAACTTTCATATTTGGCAGGAATATTCCTTTTACAACATAGAAGTGCACTAAGAAAGGATTTTTTTTTCCTATGATAACTTTAAGTGGGTCGAAATGGGTGTTTTAATAACCCAGTTCTGATAATGCTAGGACGTTTTGCAATGATCGAGCTATTGTTGCCCAGCAAGTGAAGCCTGCCCCCCCTCCTAAGTTCTGAATGACTTGAGTTGACCTGCTCAGTATATATTTTGTTCTATATTTATTTGTTCTGCATTTATTTGTTCAGAATTTATTTAACAAAAAACCTTAAAACTCATATCAAAAGCACTATATCATAATATGCTTTGCATTAAAATATTTATATTATCGTTTGACATAACGAATGGCAAGGTTTTTTGAGTCAAAATCAAATTACCAAAATTCGTTTTCACCGAAGCAACATTGACGTCATATAAGTGGCAAGGTGACTGTAATAAATATAAATATGTCGGTAGATTTTCATAGTAAAATTGAAATTTGAAAAAAAAAAAAAAAAAAGTTTCCCCCTTTGAGATATTACCGATGGCAACACAATTTTGCTCACACTTCTAAAAACATCTTACTTGCTGGCTTTTAAATGTACAGTTTTGAACGAAATTGTTTACGAAATTGTTTGTAAGCAAGGTTGTTTTTACATTTATGCTGAAAGTAACAACATATTTTGTTCTGTTTTCTATTATTATTTTGTTCAGTTGTCTATTAATATTTTAAGGATGAAAGTGAAGAGTAATGATGCATTTTGATTTGTTTCGTGTAGGCTTGAAGTTTTAAATTTACAGTGATGAATGAAATTGCTTATGTGTCGTCTGGAAGAATAAGTCACGCAGACGTGTTTCCCAAAAGAGCAAAGAAATATGCAGTGTATGGCCATTTCAACTCTATATCATGTATCATTTGTACTTCAACTGTATTTTAATATTATCACGTTCAAAGAACGGGTATTCAACTGGTTTATTATACAAGTACATCAACACTTTCCATACTTAATAAAAATACCAAAACTTCGTACAGTTCAGGTTATATAAAACAAAGTTTTGCATAATGAAACATTGCTTGCTAAATATATTAAAACTTAAAGAATGTTTTCACAAGAACTGGCCTCATACTTCTATACCTCACAACACCACACAACTGTGTTTGTCAATATTTTGTAATTTAGATAATATATCATCTAATACCAATATAACAGCATGGAACATAATAAAAAAAATTAAAAAAATAATGTTCTTACCTGAACAGACATAAACTCTGTTATCTCATTGTAAGGAAGTGAAACTCTATAAACTTCTGTTGTTTTCCACCACAGAGGAAGGCCCACAACAACAAAAGATAGGGCAAATGTTGCAGCCGTAATAAAAGATGACCTGTCTGAGATGAATGACAAAATATATTTAAAACATCAATAACAAGCCTTCACTGCAAAAAAATATACATTTAAGCATATAACAAGTAAGAAATCAAGAAATTCTAAATAACAAATAACACAGAAATAGAGAAAAAAAATCAAGGATTTGTAATAATATTACATTTCTTCAATTCGGACAAGTGTAATTATGTTTTATTTGTTTATTTGTTACTAGCATGTGGCACAATGTTGCTTGGGTTTAAATAAAAATACATAATTCTACTTATAAAACCATCATTGTCTTGGTTTTCCTAAAAATATCAATACACTACATTTCACTTGAACATTTAAATGTAATGTCCTCTACGTGAAAAAAAAAATTGAACTGTAAGCTTTTTCTAGCACATTTGCCTGACACCAAAAAACAGCAGACCCTAGTGGCATAGTGGTCTAAGTGCTGGCTTATAACCGTTCATCCGAGAAGGATACGGGTTCAAATGCCGGTGAGGCACGGATGTTGTGTTTGACTTACGGCAATGGCTCTCTCCCTTCCCTGGAACCAGTAGCCCTAAATTAGGGATGGGCGACTGCTTATAGCCCACTGGGTTGCTCATGGTGGTCATTAAACCTTAAATAAAAACACAAAACAAACAAACTGTGCAGCTTCACTACAAAGTTTTTTTCTTAAGCTTAATATCAGTTTTTTTTTCTTAAGCTTGGTATCAGCCTCTTCTCTGATATCTGTTGCATACAAAAAATTACAGATTTGATTTATCCTAAAATTTGAGCTGATAAGATGCAAAGATAAAGATTAACAGGTTGTTGAAAAACTGAAAGGACATTATCAAACTTTTAAACCTTTTTGCGTGTTCTTGCCTTTGAAACCAATATCATGGCATTGAGATATATTGATTCCAAAACACAGAGCATGCAAAAAGTTTTAAAAGTTTGATAATATTCTTAGAGATAACTGACAACCTTTCAGTAATTAAAAAATATTATGTCATTCACACAGAATGGACACACCACAGCTACATCCCTCCATCCTCCCAATGAAATTATATAATAATAGGTTATATTTTTTAAATTAATGTACATGTCTTAAAAGCAGCAAATAAAAAAAAAAGCTGCTTTTTAAGAGAAAGAATGTGCTGCCATCTATTAGGAGTGTCTGATATTGATGTTCTAGACCTTCAGTGTTTCTTTGGAGTTAAAAATTAATAACAATTTTAGAAATTTGAATTCAGAACAGCTTTACTGTGCACAAACACAGGTGCTTCTGCAAGTTTAAACCAAACTTCAAACCTTTACATTAAAAATTCTTTTATGTAGACAACTGATTGGCATACAGGCAGCCATTTTATTATTATTATAGATTTATTCATTTTTTGTTTTGTTTTGAGATTATCATAATGCACTGCATGAGCATCTAAACTTGTAGTCACTCGAGATCCCTAATTCAGAACAACAGGCCCCAATGAAGGCAGAAAAGCAACAACAGAAGAACAAACACAACATCCATTTCTTGTACAGACCTAGGAAGAGAAGAAGTCAGAAGCTTGTGTTCTTTATTGCTCGACCACCGGGCTACCAGGTGTAACAATAATATGAGGCTAAATGGTGGAACAAGGATATGGAGGATGTATTTAATGGAGTGAACCCTCTAATATTTGAAAACCAACTTATTACCCTTTTCAGTGGTACTACCTCCATCCTTGGCAGTCTCTCACAGATAAGTTCAACTGAAATGGGCCATTTTGGCTATTCCATCATGCAAAATGAATTGCTAAAAAGAAAATGGCTTTTCTTAACTTTTTATCTATTGGTTTCATATATGCTATATGCCATAAGACAACTAACTTCACATTTGAATGTTTACATTGTAAAGTGCTTTGGTCAAGAATTCATTTTTTTTTAATTTTTATTTTAGAAATTTCATCAGTGGTAACTAAAAAACAGTTATTTACTTCATTAAAACAAATAATAAAAACAATATTTTCTTTTATATATCAATTCTAGTACAAAAACTGCCAAAATCTTTAGATAAAAGTTATCACTTGAATAAAAGTTAAAATTCTGGTTGACAAGTGTTGGCAAATGGCATTATTGCATTGAATTTTCCTGTTATATTCTTCCCTATTATTGGGTGAACTACAGTTATTTTTAACCAATCACTCTTAATTCTTGAACCTTCTTCTAATTATCTTTCACGGCATTTGGCTGCAAACTTAAGATCCTTACTGGGAAAAGGTAGTGGCTCTCAAAGATGAACAAAAATCTAGTAAGATTCTATGTATTAATGAAGTCATGGCAAGTTCAAGCAATGAAACATTATTAAATTTAACTTCAATTTTATAGAGATTACGAGGATGAACATTTTTTTGTTTGTCAAAATTTTGGGAGGCACACCAATCTGTTTTTGGGACTGACTAAAGAGAGTAGACATTATTACTCATGTGATAATACCCTGTATTTCTGTTTGTTAATTGTGGCTCCTCTTCTTTTCGATTTCCATACCCTCTCCCAACTTCCTTTTCATACAGTGCTGTTGATGTGATATAATTTTTATGGTCACAATTAATTGAATGCCCAGTGTTTTGCCAAGTACTGTTTTGTTGGTATATTTTTTTACAGCAATTCTTATTTGTTATTATGAATTTTTTTCTAATAAGATTATTCTTAATAAGTTTTAATTCACTGCTTTTCTTTTTTGTTTATCCCTGAGTCAATTTTTTCATCTTCATAACTATTTGTTTTGAAAATAGTCCCCTATCAAAACAGAAAAATATCCATTATAAATACTCTTTCCAAATAATGTAGAGAGTAACACAAATTTTCCTATGAGCTGTAAATCATATACTATTATTGTTTCAATTATTATTTTTTTTTTTTGGTGGTGAATTAGAAAAGATTGAAAAATTTTCATTTGCAATTCTCATAAAGTTTCCCAATGAAAATTTTTCAAAAACACACTTAGCCAGAAACTGCACAGCAGAAAGTGTTCTGATGCAAATCTGATTGAACTGAAAGTATTTTTAGGCATTAATTCTAACGTAAGAATCATTGAAATACCCACAAACATTATAATCTCTCTCTCTCTCTCCATCTTAGGTATGATGCCTTAATCAATAAAAATTTTTGTTTATGGAAGTTGTTGATTGCAAAGACAAACATTTTCCAAATTCTTATCATTTTAATGGGTGCAAATTTTTTTATGCACTTTGATATATGTATAATTATTACTAAAGGTACTTAAAAGCATAGCCGAAAACATAAGAAAAAATTAAGAATTTAAAACGAAAGTTGCAAAATAACCTGAAGATCAAAACGCGCAACGCAGCAGTTATGAAAATTCAGAATTCACATTCTATTAAGAAGAGACTGAAGCAAAAAAAATTTTTGACCCATACCAAGTACAACATAGAAAAGGTTATGTATTGACCAGTGTGGAAAGCATTGATGACATCTCCTGAATGGACATGAACAAAAGATAACTATGGTTTAAGGAAGCCAGGATAGGAAATTTTAAAAACATCTGCATTTGCAGAACACTTCATGAATGGATGTTTGAAAATAAGAGTGACACCTTTTGATGAACATTAGCCAAAATTTTAATGTTTGAAAGGAGGTCAAAATAAAGAATTTCGAAAACATTGGCAAATGAAGGAACAATATTAACATGTTATGAAGGAGCATGTGTACATCGGATTGACACTTCTGAAAGGACATTAGTCGGAGAATATAATCTTTTAAGGAAGCTAAAATTAAAAGCACTGACAAATTTTGCAAATACAATTGATATTTCCTTAAAAGAGATTGGTCACAGACTTTGGCTTATGTAATCTTAAAATGAGACCTGAAAACAAAATATTGATGCTGTTTTTACCACATTTTTATCATTTCACTTGCAAGATTTAATGGTACTTCATTGGCTGCTTACTTCCACACAATGAGCTTACAATGTAGGGGAATTCATAAATTATAAGTATAAAATGGGGTTTTCATAATGAATAAATTATTTTTCACTTGTCAAATTTTTGGGCATAAATTTACCCATCTTTCAGAACATAGTAGATGCTGTCATTTCGGTGATTAAATCCAACCCTTCTGATAATTTTTTTACATCGAAAGAGTAAAATTTATGGGTTTTCTACAGGTAATTTGTTTTATGCTTTTATTGTTTCAGAATTTAATGACAACCTTGAGCAACTCTAAGGGCTATAAGGCAATAAGCAGATACCTGTCCCTAATTTAGGACACTGGTTTCAGGGAAGACAGTAGCCTAAGACAAACATACTACATAAGCTTAATCTGGTACTCAAATGCAGGCCTACTCAGATGAACAATCAGAAGCCAGTGCTTAGACCACTGTGTCAGCAATCATTTAATGTAATACCTCTTCTCTCTGTCTTTAGACCTTCTACTACTTTTCTTTTAAAAAAGTGCTGTTGGTGTACAAGTGCTTTCACAGTCCCTAATCACTTTATGTCCTATATTTTGTAAATGTCTGTCCAAACCTGTTTTTTTTTTTTTTAATTGCAGCTTTATGTTCTGCCACTCTTGTTCTAAGTTGCCTGCCCGTCTCTCCCACATAACTAAGACCATACTCACATTTTATATTGCAGATGGCACTTTCTTGCAGGATTTTCTTCTTTTTTGCTTTATGTGTTAGAGAGATTAATTTTTACTTTATTGTGCGATTCCTGGAGACAGCCCTACATGAAATTTTTTACCTTCTGAAGTTTTTTGAACAACCATTTATTGGTATTTGAATTTTCCAGTTAAGATACTTTTTTCCCCTTATACACCAATACCACTTTTTAAAAAGAAAAATAACAGAAAGTCTAAAAATAGAGAGAAAAAGAGGAACTACAAGTCTTCCCTTGTCGGTAAGAATAATCACCCACTAATCACATGCAGTAAAGAGGAAGCTAGAAGAAGGGATGGAAATAGCGAGAAGAAGAAGTACCACAATTAACGACAATTGGGGTTGGATGCTTCCGACTGAGTGGCAGCAACTACTCCAGTGACATAGTCATGATGATGAACTAAGTTCTAGTTTGAAAATTTGACCAACTCTTTTAAATAATAATCACCTCTATAGACCCGTAAAATAGTTATTTCCACAGTAATTTTCAAGTTTTCTGAGGCATGTCTACTTGCTTGATGAATGGCTGTGAAATGGTAACTAAATTAAAACTTTAGTAAAGGAAAGCAACCAGAACTCTCAAAGGAACATGATCTGTTTCATCTAGCCATAATGGTCTCTCATGGGTATAGGCCAGCATCTAAATAATCTACATTTCTCAGCCGTGGTACTGAATTTGTAGGATATGAACATTGTAACAGTTCTTTTCTTTTGAGGTTTAATGACCACTGTAAGCAGTCGCCCATCCTTAAATTGCAGTCACTGGCTTCTGGGGAGGAAAAATGCTTAGTGCAGTAGGGCAAGCACACCACAAATGCCTTGTCTGGGACTCAAACCCGAGCCCAGCTCGTTTTTTTTTTCTTTTTTATTGGGGGTTGAACAACTACCATGAGCACCTCAATGGCTATAAGCAGCTACCCATCCCTAATGCAGGATAACTGGTTCCAAGGAAGAGGGAGAGCCAGTGCTGTAAGACAAACACAACATCCATGCCTCACCGGGATTCAAACCAGGACCCATCTCGGACGAATGGTCACAAGCTAATGCTTAAAACCTGCGCCTCTGACAACCGGCCGATGATTCTTCCCCATTTTAAAGGATGCATGTAAGCGAACACGAGTACTCTAAGGGATGTAAACAGTTGCGTCCATCCCTATTTTGAGCAACTTGTTCCAGGAATGAGAGAGAGCCAACACAATAAGAAAAACATTTAAATGAGGACGATATGTTTGCCAGACCCAAAATTCTTCTACTAAGGGGTATACACCAGCTGTTTTTTCTCAGGAAGAAAACCGTTTGGTACAGAGATTCTGAGCCGCAACTAGGCGGTGCTCCCGCACCGGACGAAAGGCCACAGGAGGCGCAAAAGCCGTACGGCCCAAATACGCAAATAAATTATACGTTAGCTTCTACGCCTGCGAAACCTGACAGGGAACGACCACACTAAGACTGCCTGCGATCTGAGGAGTGTTTTTTCATATTTATATATAATACATATGTACGTTGTTTATACGTATTTGTTCATTATGCACGTTGTTTATACGTAATTGGTATCTGTAAGTAGTAAAAAATGAAATCGTCCATTTACATTATCTCCACGTATTTGATATATTTTAACCATTTCTATCGCCATTTGAACTTATCAGCTACAATTAAATAGCTGTTGCTTTAAATGCCACCAGATGACGACATCTCAGTTGCTGAGACCATCAATACGTATTCGTGTAGTCAGATGCTGACTGATAAACCACGCATGGCGCTGAGAATTGTTGGCGCCGTAGCGTAAATTCGAACACACTCGACTAGACTAGTTATCGAGAGTTCTGGGGTTCGATCCCAGCGGTGCCGGAATACAATTTTTCAGTCGCTATGCGTTGTTTAAAAAATAACGTGGAAAGAGCGATGACATCGTCCATTTACATTATCTCCACGTATTTGATATATTTTAACCATACTATGTTTTTTTTTTTTTTTGACTATGTCTGGCAGAGGCGTAAAATGGTTAACTCGCACCTGGAGCAACACGGGCTATTTACGGCACTGTAGAGATTGGATAATAAATGGGTAAATATTACATTTCAGTTTCAAAGCTTGAAAGACATTTTTTTCTGTTTTTTTTCCTTACGTTTTACAAGATTCTTTTCCCACGTGTAACTGAAAAAAAAAATAATACCGAAAAATACAGGTGTACGTTTAAATATAATACGTAAGTACTGAAATTCAATACACAATTAAAATATTATATATACAGTAGTATGTAAATAAAAACACCTTTAAAACCGTATGTAACGCCGGAAGTATCCATGTTTATTTATCACACGGTTGCAGTTTTGAAGGCATCATAGGCAAAGCTTATGAGCTTTGATCGCAAGTACGTTCGTGAATTTTAGTAGAACACAAATATTGCCCATGTCACGTGATTTTCCGCAAGGATTACAACGATTTCATTCAAAAAAACATATTATGTCATACCTTCAACTTCTGTAATGTGGGTGTGGGTATTACATTATGGATGAGTACAATTATTTATTTCTGACTAACAAGTTCAAGAACGGAGATATCCGAAGTGCATCTGTTATCAATTACGATTACAAATCTGGCTGTCATCCATTTTGTTAAAGAAATCCAAGCTGTTGCCTGTTGGCCCAGCCATTATTTTTTAGCGGAAGTGGCAACGGTTTCTTAAATGAGTAGTAATTACCTGTTTCGAAGAATTTATCGGGGTGTATACCTTAATTTCGATAATAAGTAAATAAACGAAGCGACGGAAGTGTCATATTAAGTTCTGAGATAGTTGCTTGCCGCTGGGTCCTTTTACATGTGTCGGAAGTTAAGAGTTTCAGACATGCTGTCAAAATGTCACATCATACAAGGAATTCGGCGACTGCTGATGTTTATAGGAATTAAGTTATTATATGTGAGCTGATATGTAATTCCTCGAGGCCGGGAATACTGGAAAGACGAAAGTCCTGAGAGGTTCAAAACTTGTACTCGGAAGATGCCGAAATGTAAATTAATTATCCCTGCGACATGTTCTTGGACGTTGCTGTTGACCACCACGACATTATTCTTTGTTTTCCCGTAAGTTGAACAGATTTTTATTCAATTACTGAGAGCATAATATCATTTCCGGTGAGGGTACACTCCCACAAATTTGGCTGCATCATAATATGAGGAATCCATGTTATTTTAGTAACTGTGTTGATGTTTAGTTTCAATTAGGTCATGTTACAGCATCACTGATATATTTGAAATTATGTAACAATTTAAAAAATTGTGTTCGACCACATTACAGTTAATTGTTACCCGAAGAAATCGTTGATTCGACCCATGTTTAGCATTTTTTTCTCGCAGATTAGACTCGACCTAGTTTGGGGTACCGTTGATATCATGACTTTAAAGAACAGTTTTCCGTGAACACGTAATTTCTATGCGGATCCGAAAATTAACAGAGCAGCGTTATAAAATATGTGGAACGATATGTACAGGTTGTTGCAGTGCTAGGCAAGAGAAGTGAACGAGTGCAACAGCATCCAGGGCATGAAACAGAAGCTTCCAGGAAAATCTCACCTATTTTGATGTAAGTTTTTAATGTAATGGCACTATTCTCCTAGTGCCATATGTCATTTTGATGTGTGTAGGTGGGCAGCAGTACTTGAGTGTGCATAGGTATGAGACTACAATTGATATTATTTCATTACAGCATTTTAAAATGACCTAACTTGACTTAGTTCCTTTCAGTGTCTTTATCCCTGCATTGTGTTCATTCTTATTATTGCTACATCTGAACATAATGTACAGCTAATGATTAAGAACAGTGTATTTTTTGTGGTAAAATCACTGTCCAAAAGGAGTAATATCTAATTTAGGCATAAAAGTTCAATGAACAAGTAAAAGCTTTAATTGTTAAAAATACATTAAAACCAAAGTTAAAAAGCATAAGATCTTTTGATCCTGCGTCAGGATCGTCATCAGATGGAGTGTCAGCACACACTATCAGAAGGAACATTACATATGTTGGATTTTTCAATCCCATCACCAACGCAATAGACACACATGCAAATGCTCAGTTTGAAGAATTCGCCAGTCTTGAGAATTGTCAATTATTCAATGCTAAAGAGTTAATATGTGCTTTGGATGAACTATTTTTTGTGATAAGTTGTTGCCATTGGTTTGGTATGGGGTACAGAAGTTCGCCAATACGACATTTTTCTTCAAAACTTAAAATAAATAAACTCTTGGAAAGTAAACATGTGAACTAAGTATGTAGGGTGGACAGTAAGGTGACATCATTCCAAATTGGGAGGTGCGTACTACTTCTTACTAGTCGAGAGCAGTTGATCTGGAACCATTTTTGACATATTTGTGTTCCTTAATTTGGGTTTTCAATGTTCTTGAGATTAAGCCAATATTTTGAGTTAACATTCTTCATGGGCACGCAATAGATACTATGCTATTGTCCATAGCAATAGGGTCTGACCTTTTTAACTTGCCACAGGATATTTTGGGTTTTTACTCTTAAGTCCAGTTTTTTTTTTTTTTTTAAGATTGAAACAATGTTTGGTATGTTGGCCATACTTCCAATATATTTAAACGTCTGAGGATCACACTGTAATGTAGTGCACATTGATCTTTTAATTTTTGAAAGAGTGCAGTTTATGTCGTGCTTTGAAAAACCATGAAGTAGTGGCTGATCTGCTATACAATAAGTGGTGTGATGTACGTAATTTAATATTGCCGAATGGTTGCAACCAAAGATCAATAGACACTTCAGGAGTTCACAGTGTATACATATTTTTAATTATATGTGGATACCTGTGTATTTAGTGAATATTGAGTTTGTGTGAATGAAATGTCCAGCGCGAACGAGCAGGGGAGACAAGCCCCCACCACAGCGGAATGGAATCACCCACAAGTGTTGCGGGTATTACGTCACAAAGTTACTATAAATAACTAGCCCGTGTGTGAAGAACAAGGTTCAGGCGTGGTTTGTTTGGACGTAATGTAGCTTGCAAAGGAAATGTGCAGACGCCGGATTTGAGAGTAATCTTCCTGTATGAATTTAAACTGGGCCATTCTGGAGGAATTGCCGCTCGAAACATTAACAATGTTTGGGGAGAATACAGCCAATGAACAAACCATTCGGCGATGGTTTGTGAAGTTTGAAAGTGGAGTACAGACCTGCAAAACAAAGCATGTGGTCACCAACCTTTTGCTGTTTCTGACGATGTTCTGTTACACGTGGTTTAAGTGGACCCCCAAAAAACATGTCGTGAGATAGTGGCAGAGGTAGGTGTCAACCACACGACAATTGTTCACCATCGAGCTGAGCTGGGTAAGGTCCAAAAGGTGGACATGTGGCTGCTGCACGAGTTGACAACTGCCAACACGACTAGGCGTTTGGAAGTCTGCACGGCGCTGCTTGCCAGGAATAAATAGGAACCTCTATTACGTCGAATCGTCACCTGCGATGAGAAGTGGATCCTTTATGATAATCGGAAACGATCTGCACAATGGTTAAGCAAGGAGCAGCCTGCTGGTCGGCATCCTAAGCCACCCCTACACGCCAAGAAGATGATGCTCCTTCTCTGCTGGTGGACCGGGATAATTCAATGCAGTTTCTTGGTAAGAGGCCAAACCATCACAGCCGAACGTTATTGTGCTGAATTGCACCAGATGAACCGGAAATTGCTGCAGAAACAGCCAGCTTTGGTCAACAGATATGGTGTTCTTCTACTCCAGGACAACGGCCACCCTCATGTCGCACAATGAGCGATGCTGACACTAAGTGCTTTGGGCTATGAAGCACTGCCTTATCCTGCCTATTCTTTGGACTTGTCTCTGGTCGACCATCATCGGCTTCGTCGCCTGGATCACTTCTTGTTCGAGAAACAGTTCCTTACATACAACATGGTTCAACATGCAGTTGATAACTTCTTCGGGTCCCAGCCACAAGACTTTTTTCATTCCGGAATCGTGGCCTTGCCGGACAGATGGCAACTATGTGTCAATGCTGAGAGGAAGTGCGTTGCCTAGGTAAGTTGTCCTACTTCTCCGTTCTCGCCGTCCATGTGTGCTGGTCCTTTGCCGGGCATTTCATTTGCACCAACCCAATACAGGTATGACAATGCAAATTTAGCAAACATATTCAATAAGGGCTTGAAAAATACCATGCCTGAGATGCCCGGGGCATGTACATTATTGTCCTGGGCAGATAAATAAAAAGGTAAGTGTGTACTTTAGCGTCCTAAATTATTTCATCGGAAAAATTTAACTGTGTTCCAAAAGTGCGGCATACAATTTTTTAAGCATGCAAAATAATGGGGAAAGGTGCAAAATATAGTATTTTTAGATAAAAGGAAGTAAATGTTCCAAAGTATTTACCTGGGAGCACGGTGGTTTGGAAGAGTACATGCGGTAGGCCTAGGACGACGGGGCGAAGGGGGAGTCTGGTGAATGGAAGCTTCATTCAGAAGGGCAAGTAACGAGTGGAAGAATACAGAAGGAAGCGGTTGAGCAGTACGTAGTCATAGAAGCGTCTTGTACGAATACGCTGAAGGAAAGAGGTCTGCTTTACGCAGCATTGTAAGTGCTGTTAGTAGCTTTTTCAACAGCACTAGTGGCTCTTTCCAAAGTCGTGAGCCTCCATACTTCATTTCGAATTTCGTCAGGGCTTAAAATTTCATTATCCGGCACAATATGACAAGAAGCTCTTAGTCTCCTCCCTGCCATACTACGATTTCTGAATTGAAGAAACTCCTTTGTTTTAAAAAAATATCCGTTTCAGGCTGAAAAAATATTAGCTACGATGTACGGAATAATAGCACAACTACAAATGAAGTGCTTGAAGAAATCAACTTCCCCTGTACATCTTCGAAACCATAACTAAAACTTGGGGTTCAACCAGAACCAAAAGTTCTTACTTAACACTTCTGTCGTACATGAAAACATTTACATTCCTTCATTTCTTTCCATTCGGAGACATTGTAAAACTAATAATAACAACATTCCGTGTATTTTTTTCTCAAAAATGAAGAAAACAGTTTTGAACTACTTCCACTTGCGCACGCTTACAGCACGCATCACACTCTTCCGAAGAATACACCCCACTCCTATTATATTCTTCCGTGCATTCCCTACGAATTCCTGCTGCCTTCCAAAGCACGGAAGCTTACTTGTCGCCATTAACATCGCTTACGCCTGCCGCACCAACTGCCTCACACCATTGTACTCGCAGGTAAATACTTCGGTAAAATTCTTTCACATTCTTTTAAATTACTGTATTTCTGCACCTTTCCCCATTATTTTGCATACTTAAAAAAATGTATGTCGCACTTTCCCCACACGGTGAACTTTTTCCGACTAAATAATTTAGGATGTTAAAGTACACATTTACCAATAAAAAACGTAGTTGCCCAGACTGGCAATTAAATTTAAAAAGTTTGGAATCAAATTTCCTGCTACAAGAAAAAAAGACAGTCATTGCAAGTCTTGTTCCATTTGACTGCTAATCATTATTATTTCTACGGAGTGCCAAGGACAGAAGAATATCACTTCTTTAATTATATTATGCTCTAGGTCCAGAAATTGGAACCTTACGCAGTGTTTTGCTCCACATGTTTATAGTCAGTGATGGGATGCATGCATCTGATGGACCTAGCCTCTTGTGTTTAATGACAAAGGCTGAAAACTTCAATGAAAGGAATGTGGCAGAAACACCAGATTTCTCAAATACCAATTTCATCATAATCATTTTAAAACTTGAGATACATGCATTCCAGGCTTTGATTTTATTTTTTTTTTTTTAGCAGAAGCAACACCTGCTAGTGGCCTTATTTTTTACTAGCAAAAGTTTATTAACATTATACACTGCCGGACAATTGCTAAGGACTGATGACAATAGCAACGATAGCAACCATAAAATGGAAGGCAGGAAAATGTAGAAATTAGCATAAGCGCGGGATACAGTAAGACGTGTTGTGCGTATGCAAATTTTGGACTGCCGAACTTGTTCGTGACGTCATATCGCTGATAAGAGATATAAAGGATTTGACGCGTATTGAACGTTGTTGTTCAAACGCAAAATTGAAAGGGAAAGAATCAATTCACGAACTTGCAATTTTCAATATGTCTTCCCGACATCACCTAGATGATTTTACGCGTGGCCGTATTATTGGCAAGATTGAAGAAGGGCGAAAAATAACAGATGTTGCCAGGGAGTTCGACGTCAGCCACAGTGTTGTTTCAAGGCTTTAGAAATCATTTCAAACAAATGGAGAGTGTAGCAAACGTCACGGGGGAGGTCGTGTTCCCAGTACGACACCTGCAGAAGATCGTTACATAGTGCTATCAACAAAAAGACACCGGCGCAGCACAGCTAGTGAGGTAGCAAATCAGTTTATGGCTGCTACTGGCAAGCGGATCTCCCGAAAAACTGTCGCCAGATATTTGCATGAAGGAGTACTACACGCCCGCCGTCCTGTAGTGTGCATCCCATTGTCCAGACGTCACCGTACCGCCCGTTTGCATTGGTGCCATCAACATTGCAATAGGACTGATAACGACTGGTCTGCTGTCCTCTTCTCAGATGAGAGTAGATACAGTCTATCATCTGATTGTCGACGACAACTGATGTGGCGTGATAGTGGTACTGCATATTGTCCATCAAACATACAGGAAAGGGACCGATATCCGACATGTAGTGTCATGGTATGGGCTGGCATCATGATCAATGGCCGTACGTCCCTCTATGTGCTTCCAACTGGGATTATGACTGGCCAACGATACATTAATGATGTTCTGCTACCTCATGTTCGCATGTTCCGTGGTGCTGTCGGTGATAGATTCATTTTCATGGATGACAACGCAGCATGTCATTGAACAGTCGCTGTCCAGGAGTGTCTTGAGAGCGAGGATATTCAACGCCTCGTGTGGCCAGCACGTTCTCCACATCTGAATCCCGTTGAAAATGTGTGGGATGCTTTGGGGAGGAGTCTTGCTGGTCGTCAATGCCCTCCAATAAACAAGGACACCCTCATCCGTGCACTGACAGAGGAATGGGATAAATTAGCCCAACAGCTGCTTGATAATGTTGTGCAAAGCATGACAAGACGTGTGGAATCTTGCATCGCCCTCCATGGTGGCCATATCCCGTATTGACATCTTACGCCGGAACGCCTGCGGACGGTAATTGCATTTTTTTCACGTTTACGTATTCTGCACAAAATGGCCTGTTTGTCCCTTGAACACGTTCCAAAGCCTTCTGGATTTCAGAGCACAATAAATTGTCTTTCTTGTAATGTCCTGGCATTCTGACATTATTTTATTTCACTTGGCATCCAACCACACTTACTTTTTTATGCGCTATATAGCCGTTTATGATCCATCCTTAGCAATTGTCCAGCAGTGTACAACAGAAACTTGAACATGTCCCCTCCATTAGTCAATTGAATCATGACAAATTTTGATTTCACTCGGCTGTAACTGTCACATTGTAATGCTGAAAAGGAGTCTTTTGAAAAATGCAAATAAATTCTTTAGTAATGAAAAATTAATTTGACCACCAGACCATGCGGAAGAGACAAATTTTCAAGCGTGGCGAGTAAAGCAACTTTTCCTACCGGACACACTGTTTTATCCAGTCACCATGCAGGTAGTGGTGACCACTAATTTTTATCTTTACTTGTAACCAGTTGTTCTAAATTAGGGATGGGTGACTGTTTATAAGGGACTCATAGAAATGCTTATGCCAGACATGGCAATTGTTCTTATGGACTTCAGTGAGAACTATTCATTTGTCATACAAGATGAGGCACAAGGCTATCATTGGACTTCAGAGGCATGCACAGTTCACCCAGTTATTATGTACACAAGAAGTGGGACACAGTTGCTTGAAATCTCCAATCACTGCTTCTTTTCTGACGATCTGGACCACGATGCTTGTATGGTGTACAAAGAATTCAACAAACAACAATGCAGTACATCAAGAATAAATATCCAGAAGTTGTGAAGGTTCACTAATTTACAGATGGGTGTGCATCATTTTTTTAATTTGTGCAAGCATGAAATTGATTTTGCAATATCTGCATCATGGTCGTTTTTTGCCACTAGTCATGGGAAACCAGCTTGTGATGGTATTGGTGGTACAGTGAAGCGAATTGTAAGCAGAGCAAGCCTGCAATGACCTATCAAAAATCAAATCGCAAAACCGATGGATGCCTTTAATTTTTGTGTTGCAAACATAAAAAACATTGAGTTCCACTTTATATCAAAGCCTGAAATTGAAATTGTAAGAAACAACCTACGGGGACGTTTTTTAGAAACATCAGTTATCCCAAAAACCAAGAGTTCTCACTATTTTTGTTCACTTTCATCAAATACCGTAGGAATGAAGAGGATAAGTAGAGATGACAAATATTGTTTGATATTTAACTTCCAAAGTAGCACTGAACTTATAAATTGTCCACAGTTGCATACTCAATGCTATGTAGCTGCATATATGATAACTGGTTTTTTGGTATGATCAGTGATATTGAAAAGGATAAAGACGTGAAAATTAAGTTTATGCATCCACATGGTCCTGCAAAGTCATTTTACTGGCCACTTCATGATGATATATGCTATGTGCCTATGCAGCATATATTGTGTACAGTGCAACCCCCAGTGACGACAGGCACGGCCTGAGCATATTATTTTCGTAAAGAAGACATGAAAGCTGTTCAGATTAAGTGGTGTGCAGCACAGAAAAGTTCCCTACAGTTAGAAAAACTGCTACTGAGGCATGCATCGAAATAAACTGTAGAACAATATCTGTTATACGTGTAACTGGATATTATAACATTCAAGCAAAGAATGAATAGCAGCTTAATATTAATATGCAGGTAATTATATAACTTATTCCACCATTGATTCAGGATGATGCAAATTGTAGTTAATTTTTAATAACTGATTTTTTCCGGCGATTTTTCTTTTGTAGCTACTTGAAAAATGGCACTTATTTTAAACATATGATTTTATTTCTTAATCATCACTTCAGTTTAATTAACTGTTAATAGCAGCATTTATTCATACTGAGCACTGTGGTTACAGGACCGAGCTGCTTATGGATCTTACACTTAAATAAAAAGTATTTAAATGTTTGGATTTATGAGCCAGCACTACACTCAGTAACTGTACATGTACACATGTTTTCAACTTAAAAGGTACCATATAATAGACTCCACAAGTTGAAACAGGATCAGTTTGCTGTTGAATGAGTTGTTAGGCCAAACTTTCGAGTGCTGTATCTCAGAAACTATGGAATGTGGAAGATAAAAAATGTGCAGTGTTTTGCAGCTTTGTTAGGTAAACCTACATGCTAATTTTCAGTAAAATCCAAAATGGTGGGTCAGGTTTGTAGAACAAAATGGCTGAACTGTAGGAGAGCCCTCTATGAAATTCAGATAATCATAACCATCTGAGAAAATATGCTGATAACCAAAATTTATGAAGCTAATGGGGAAGGTGTCTCTCAGAAAGAAAAACCAACAACATGCACCCATTTAATCTCGTAGAAATGTAGGTAGAGAAGTTACTGAATTATTTTTTTAATTTCGTATGGCCAGTAGATTTTGTCATTTGGCTAGTAAAATTTTTATTCCACTAGCCATATTGGCTAGTATAAATTTCAGCAGTTTTGCAAGGGCTGATCACTATACCAAAACTAACAAATGAGATTTGCAAAATGGTTATGTGCCATGGAGTAGCTCTGCGGACTTGTCAGAGAATGAAGGCTTCCATGAGTGCAAATAGTACGTACCACATTCGTTGCATCATATTTTCTGTCGGACTGCTTGTAAATAAAAAAAAAAACGTACAGATATTCTTTCAATCTCTTTGTGGTGTTCTCTTTCTGTGCTGCATTGCATTTTTCTGTTACCACATTTTCGGTACTTTTGCAGTAACACCGCATATCACAATTATCATGCAGATTTTTTTTTAAACGCCAAAGATATTAATGTCCGAAGATGGATGAAGAGGTTTCGAAAGGGTGAAAGTTCATTGCCGGACAAACAACGCAGTAGAAGACCCCCAACTGCAGTGACAGATGTCAACATGCAACGAGTGAAATGCCTCATCACAGCTGTCGTCGTGTCACCATTCAGGAGTTGTGTGATGCAATAGTCATAGTGCTATGGAAACATTAATTAGGGATCTGGACTACAGAATTTTTTTTTCAAAGTGGATCCCAAGAAACCTAACCTGTGATGTGAGCAAAGGGTGAGTGGACATGTGCCAGAACCTCTTGGACTGTTATGAGAGGGAGGGTGAGGTGTTTTTCTCTAATGTTGTGACGGGGGATGAAACCTGGGTGTTCTTTCATGATCCAGAACCAAAACGTGCATCAATGGAATGGCATTGCACATCTTTACCTCAACAGAAAAAGGTGAAAAGAACTCGATCCACAGGGAAAGTGATGGCACTGACAACTTTGTGGGACAAACGTGGTGTCATTTTGACTGATTTCCTTGAAGGGGTGCAGCAAGATATAGTGCTCACTATGTGCAGACATTGAAGAAGCTAAAGAAAGCTATCAGAATTGGAGATGACGTGACATTCCACTTCATAGTGTTTTTTTTTTTTATCACCATGATAAGGCACTTCCCCACACCTCAATAGAGAATTCACAGACTATTGCCAAAATGGGGTGGATGGTGATTCCCCAACCCCCCTACAGTCCTGATTTGGCTTTCTCAGACTTTTCCGTTTGCCCCTTTGAAAAATCACCCTTTGCAGGGAACGGTTCGACGATGTGACAGATGTTAAACTGCCTGTGAACTAACTACTCATGGGTGAAATGACAGCCTCAGGAATTTTTCCAAAAGGATTTTACCAATGGGTTCAAAGATGGTGGAAATTTATAGAAAGTGATGGACAATAATTTGGATAGGCTAGCATAATTAACAATATGTACAAGTATTTTGCCACCAAGTTTCCCATTTTTGCTGCTACAAATGAACATCTTATGAGGGACCCTTTGTATTTATTATACATCTGATGGAGGAAATAAGGAACATTTTACTGGCAAAATAAGAGTTTTAAATTGCAGTTTACAGTGAGTTTTGATAAAATGTGGTTTAAAATCTACAATGCACACATTTTTTTTTATTCACATAGGTCAAATTTCAAACATATATAAGTGAATTCCTCAAATGCCTCATATTTAATTATTTAATTCACAGTTTCTTCTAAATGCATGTGAGCATACTTGTACGCTTTTCACTTGAAAAACTGATACTGAGTATGGTTCTGTAAGATTGCGCCTAGAATTTTAGCTACAGGCGTGATTTTTGCACATGCCAATGTTTTCTAACTTCCCATCGTGGTCTGTAAACAATTTATTTCTTCGTTCTGATGATTTTAGTTTAAATTTTCACTATCATCAAGGCTTGTAATATATTTATAATATGCTTTTTCAGGTGCCCCTATCTAACAACAGAATATCATTATGCTGTTCCAATTTGTCAAGGAATACTTACCTTCTTTGTTGTTGTCAATTTCTCTCTGGCAACTTTCATGGATCCTGGAGTTATACCAAAAGGTAATTATTTCTTTTTGATGGATGAATTTCATTAGAAAATGTTATTGAAATCTCACACATGTATTACTGTTGATATCAAACCTTCCATGTCTTGCAGAAATCTAAAGTAAAATATATCAGTCACTATTTCAAATAATTTTTGATTGCCATATTTGAAAGCAGTTAAAGCATTTGGCTGTACTGTTGACTACAGCTATGCTGTTCATAGTGGGAATATTTACATACGCTGCATTTCATAATGTGACCACCTGCCATTTTGAAGAAAACACTGCAGAAACGTTAATTAAAAACAGCAAACTCCCCGTAATAGTCTGTATGTGACAGTGAATAAATGATGTAAAAATGTTTTGCAGGGCGCAAAATTTGTGGTCGCCGATGGCGACCAGTAAAAATATATCAAATTGTTTTCCTGTTCGGCATTTGATGCTGTTGGGCAGTATCTTCATAAAAATGTTTTTAGCTCAAACAGTATCATCACAAAAATAATTTGAACTGTGATGGTGTCTTCACTTTCAGTAAAATGCTATCTTAAAAATATTTTAGAGGCATCTTGAGTATTATATTTAGCTGTGCTTTCCTTTTTTTTTTTGTCATGAAATGTTTTCAGTAAAACGGTGTCTGATGGAGATGTATTGATCACTGCGTCATCACCAGCAGCCCAGCGAGCCAATGAGAGCCCCTTCCGTGGGCTGCGTAGTGACAGCTGATGCGAAGCTTGCCGAAAGGAACCCCAAAGCATTGTGGGAGAAAGCGTTTCTTCCCCGTGTGCATTTGATTGGGGATGGGCATATCGATGGATATTCATTCCCGAAACATTCATGCATCCGTAATATGGGTGGAAATTTTTGATGTATCGGCGGTTTTGCTAAAGAACCAAAGAATTTGTATCATTCCCATCTGCAGCAGTTATTGGTGCATCAACGAATAAATCGCCTTTCAATATATCGATGATAGCTCACTAATTCAACATTGAGTAACCATAATATTTGTTAAAGTGCTTGATGTATCGTAAACCTCGATGCATTGGCTCCAGTAACATCGAGGATAAAAACTCTTATTTTCGTCGACGAAACATAGCAGAAAAACTGCAATAAAATCGCTAATTCGTGACATAGGTGATATTCCCTTTCTCAGTGTTGTAAGAATATGAAAATGAAAGGGGATATGTCCTTTCTCTGTGTAAGAATACGAAAAAAAACCAAATTCATTTACTTATCGCAGAAAAATTTCAAATTGATTACGCTATTACAGTTTCAAACATCAGTCATGAAACCTCGATTTTTTGGGGAAGGCGGGGGAGGACTTATCGGTTCCTGTAACATCAAGGAAAAGAACTCGATTTTTGGTGATGAAACATCGAGCAAAGTGGCGAAAAAGTCCCTAATTCATGACCTAAGATTATATTTAAAAGAATGCAGCAAAAAAAAAAAAAAATAATTTACTTTACGTAGAAAATATTATTTTTCAGTTTCTAATGTCGATTCTTAAAAATACTGATTTTTGTTCCCCATCCGCACTCAGCTTAATCTTTGCTGTACCTTCCGTGAAACATATTTATGTACATATGAGGAAAAGGAGCATGGTGGTGGAGGTGCTGACAATTCGTTTTATGGGGGAATTGGGTTGTGGTGTATGACCAACATTTTTTTAAATGCTATTTTAGTAATTTCTTTTTCTCCAGCATAAAAAATATTAGCTTTTGATGACTTTCCTGGGTTTAATATACAACCTGGAGGGCTATTATTATTACTATTATTTTGAGATCTCAGCTGTAGGACAATTGCAGAGTTGGATATATATATATATATATATGAAGGTGGGTTAGATAATAAAGATATGTTAGATACGAAGGTGGGTTAGATAATCTCCAAAGGGATAAAGATTAATGGAGATTATCTAACCCACCTTCGTTTTGCTGATGACATAGTCATTTTTGCAACTACCCCATCAGAGCTACAGAGTATGATCCAGGAACTTGCTGACAAGAGTAAAGAAGTGGGATTAAAAATGAACTTTCAGAAGACAAAAGTGATGTACAATGCTTTTACAAGAAATGAAGATTTATCGATTGATGGAGAAAAGCTGGAGATAACAGACACGTACGTTTATCTTGGACAGCAGATATCAAGTGAGGGTCACATTGGTGAAAAAATTAATCGGCGTACAAAACTTGCCTATAGAGCATTTGGAAGAAACAGCATAATTTTCAAGAGCAATATGCCATTATGTCTTAAAAGAAAAGTGTTTGATCAATGCATCCTTCCAGTGCTTACGTATGGTGCAGAGACGTGGACCTTAGCTAAAAGAGACATACAAAGGCTGCAGACAACTCAAAGAAGCATGGAGAGGTGCATGCTTGGTGTAACCAGGAGAGATAAGAAGAGGAACACGTGGATCCGAAAAATGACAAGAGTGGAAGACATCATGATCAGAGTTAAATCCCTGAAATGGCAATGGGCTGGACATACTGCCAGAAGAACAGACCATCGATGGACAGCCGAAATTTTAGATTGGATTCCAAGGGACAGGAAAAGACCCAGAAGAAGACCACATGGAAGATGGGTGGATGAAATTCGAAAGTATGCGGGAGTGACATGGAGGAGACTGGTACAAGACAGACCGTTGTGGAGGAAACTTGGGGAGACCTTCGTCCAGCAGTGGATTGATAATGGTTGACAATGATGATGATGATGATGATATATATATATAAATGTTTGCATACACAATCACTAAAACAGAAAACTTGCTGCAAATTCACTGTCTCACTCTTTCACTGTCTCTTGCATGTCACAGTGGTGTGATGGCAAGTGAAAATTTTTTGCCTAATAGAGTTAGACTTGAAATTTTGAAATATCCTGACTGTAGCTATAATGCATTTTTATTAGAAATACTGTGTTGTAAAATCATATGACCACCTTTATCCAAAATGTGAGAAGCTTGATTTATGTTCTGCATGATGACACTGCATCTTATTGTTAGTGCACAAAACTGTGAAATATGCAAATCATGTCACTTATATGTATAAAGACTTCGTTTCTAGTGGATTTCATTACATTAGCAGCCCACATGCCGAACGTTGCCATCATGGGTCGAGGAAAGGTGTTGAGTGAGTTTGAGAAATGCCGCCCCGGTGGCGCAGTGGTTTAAGCGATGGCCTCTGATCATTCATCCGAACGGGGTCCGGGTTCGAATCCCGGTGAGGCATGGATGTTGTGTTTGTCTTACGGCACTGGCTCTCTCCCTTCCCTGGAACCAGTGACCCTAAATTAGGGACGGGCGACTGCTTATAGCCCATTGAGTTGCTCACGGTGGTCGTTAAACCTCCAATCAAAAAAAAAAAAAAAAGTTTGAGAAAGGGCAAATTATGGCTTAGAATAAGTGTGGTGAATCCTCCAGATCAATAATGAAAAAAATAAAGTAGGTCGCATGCAACAGTACTAAAATTTTCTGAAGTTGCGCAAAGTTTATGGTCAGAAGTAGTTTCCGGGACCAGAAGAACTCAAAACAGAAAAAAAAAAAAAAAAAAAAATGCTTATGAGAAAACTACACAAGTGAAAATGTATCTCTGGTTGGGTCAGTTGTTAAAGGGCCCAATGTTATCAGTTTTCAAATCAACTTTGTCCATGATTGCCCGGAACCACGAGAACTAAACCTATGTGAAAAAAAAAAATCACAACTTTAAATGACTGATCTGCACCATGAAAATTGACTGAAGTGGGCAAGATATCACATGATCTGCAAAACAAAAATTTGAAAGAGTCATCTTTATTGATGAGAAAAAAGTGATTTGGATGGCCTAGATGGATGAAGCAAATATTAGCACAATCTTCATAAAGAGCCTGAGATTTTTTCCAGTTTAAGACAACAAGGTGGGGGTCCATTATAGTTCGGACTAATTTCAGATGTAAACATAAAACTGCCGTAGCTTTTGTACGAATGAAAGCTATGAATTACCAAGAGCTTCTTGAGGACAATCAGCTTTCATGTGCTGATGAAATTGCTGGATCTACATGGATTGTACAAGAAGATAACACACCAATTCATACAGTAAACAAAACAGCGCATGGGAGTGGTTTTTTAACAATGACGTGCATGTGATGAAATGGCCACGTGTGGCGCTTAATCTTAATCCCATGTAAAATGTGTGAAGTATTCTAGCAGTGACAGTGCACAAAAATGCAAGGCAGTGTATGAATATTACTGAACAAAAGGGCAGCAATAGTTTCTAAATGGGCAGAAATAGACCAGAAAGTATTACAAAGATTACCACATTCCATGCCTGATAAAAATTTGCATTAACAACTCTGGTGGATATACTGGCTACTAAACCATGTGGTCATACCAGTTTCAAACACTTTTATTATGGCAAATGTTGTTAAAAAGAGGTTCTTTTTTGTCTTCTCACTCAATATCAGACAGAATTTGTGGACTAGAAATAATTCCCTACTGAGATTAATAACATACGTACATATCACTAAGATGCTCTTTGATATTCAGAGATTAGCTCCACAAAGAAATACAAATTGCCAGATAATTTTTACTTACTGTTGCTGTATCAAACTTCTCCATTTACAGCGATCTTGACATACAACTCGGACTTCACTGATATCCGTTACACACCCCGTACGCAAGATATTCTATACTTCATACTCATAATTTTTTTCTCATGCAAACACTCCTGCATCTGATCCTCCCATGAATTCCTTGGCCCTCCTCTGCTTTTCCTTCCTGCCACTTGGGCTAAAAAGGTTTTTTTAGTAAGCATCTCATCACTCACTCTTTCAAGATGGCCAAATCACCGAAGTATATTAATCTCCACCTTGCTAACAAGACTTTGCTTCACATCACCCAACTGCAACACACCTTCATTCCTCACACACTCAGAATGTGTCTTGCCACAAACCCCCTATAAGTAATGCATATTTGTCCAGCACACAAACAACTCCTATGTTTCTTCTGTAGTACCTAGGTTTCACTGCCATACATCAGAGTAGGAACAATTACACTTTCATACACAGCCATGTGGGACTCTCTTGAGAACCCATCAATCATTCCTGTGAAAACCTCCCAAAGCAGCCATGACTTTCAATGAAGAATTCACTCGCCTACTAATTTCACCATCCAATTTGTTCTCTCTGTCAAACATGCTTCCTAAATACTCAAACTCATTCACCTGGTCAATCACTGTGCCATTTAGACATATATTACATTCAGTACTACCAGTTCCTCTCTCAAAAACCATAACTTTGGTTTCTCCTTTATTTATACTCAGTCAGTTTGAATTTCTTGCAAACTTTGTACATCCGTGACAACATACTCTGCAACTCACTTTTGCTCTCTGCCAACAGGACAGTGTCATCAGCATACAGCAATATGCACACACGGATGTCAACAAGACTTACGTAAACCAGTATTATCTATTTTGGCCTCACGCATGCACACATCCGTAAATATATTAAACAGCCATGGTGACATTACACAACCCTGGCTAATACCACGTAGTTCTTGCAGTCAGTCTGATCATCTTTTCCCTTATACAAGGGAACAATGATAGCATTCTTCCAATCCCAATGGACCATTCCTAACTCCCAGTACAACTGGCAAATTTGAATTAACCAGTCAATTACAGAGTCACCACCATATTTCAATATCTCGGCAGTTATGCCATCAACTCCCGGAGCCTTACCATTCTGAAGAGATTTTAGAGCAGTACACACCTCTTCTCTTGCGATCCTTCCTGTGCTTCCATCCTTTTCTGTTGACATCATCTGCTT
Organism: Macrothele yani; assembly: GCA_039090855.1. Taxonomy (NCBI): domain Eukaryota; kingdom Metazoa; phylum Arthropoda; class Arachnida; order Araneae; family Macrothelidae; genus Macrothele; species Macrothele yani. The sequence goes on along the minus strand of CM076998.1, from coordinate 8,356,821 downwards.
CTGCCTCTGAATCACCTTTGCTTTCCTTTCCTGATCTAATAACTCACAGAAGTATTCACACCATCTTTCACTTAACTCATTGAGCTCACTTAACTCATTGAGCTCCCATATCATTTCCCTGATCCTATTCTTCACACAACTTACAACTTTGTTTCCCTTATTTTTCCTGATTCTCACATACTTCCAGAAATTCTTCCTATCTTTCCAAAACACTAATTCATGCCTTTCCACCCTCTCCTTCCTATCTTTTGTCTTACTCTGGCAAACCAGCCTAGTGGCTTCATGCTTCTTACAGCTATATTCATCCACAGAAACTCTACCTTGCAACATCCCCAAATATTATTCCTTCTTTCTCGTTACTGCCTTTTCAATCTCACTATTCCATCAAGCACCACCTCTTTTGTTACCCACTATTGTGGTGCCACAGACCTCTTCAGCAGCAGTGACAACACAGTTCTTAAAACATTCCCATTCCTTTTCTACACCCCTCTCAAAAGACTTCAGCTCCTTCAGTCATTCTCTGAGTAAGTCAGAATAATGCTGATGATCTTCAGGAGCCTTTCAACCTTTATTCTTTCCATCCTTGGCCTCTTCCTATTCCTTTTCCTCCAACCAACATTCAGTTTCACTCGTGACACTACCAAGTAATGATCAGAACCAACATCAGCACCTCTCATCAAACGAGTGTCAACAATTAAGTGTTTCAGACATTGATCGTAGACAACAAAATCTATCGCACTCGGTGATGTCCTATTACAGACACCTTTGAAATCCACCGGCAGATTGAGCTGAGCTTCGTGGTCAGAAGTGCTGGAGAGGACGGCGTCTCATGCAAGGAACGACCGTCAACTCTCGTAGACTTAAGGGAACGGTAAACAAATTGCAAATGTAAAAATCACCTAGGAAACAAAGACGGGTTCTCTTAAGGGACCATCAACAAATTGAAATGTCACTTATTACGGCCACACGGAAAACCATGTATCTTAACAAGTAAGTAACCGATTTGCAAGCAAATGGTCTTTTTCTACTCGGGAACGAATTACTCATGAGATCCGATGCAGAATTATGTTCCATCTGTCCGCCGTCTGTCCGTCCGTCTAGAAGAATAAAAAATATCTCCGCCGATAAACAACCGATTTGCGCGGAAATTATTTCTTTCGACTCAGGGAACGCCTCACACCTATCAGATACAATACAAAATTACGTTCCATCCGTCCCAAGTCTGTATTTCCGTCCGTCCATCCGGAAGCATAAAAACACATAACTTGACCGAGAAACAACCGATTTGCATGCAAATGGTATCTTTCTACTCAGGAACGAATTACCCATGAGATATAATGCAGAATTACGTTCCATCCGCCCGCCGTCTGTCCGTCCGTCCGTCCAGAAGAAAAAAATAAATATCTCTGCCGATAAACAACCGATTTGCACGGAAATTATTTCTTTCGACTCAGGGAACGCCTCACACCTATCAGATACAATACAAAATTACGTTATATCCGTCCCAAATCTGTCTGTCTGTCCGGAAGTATAAAAACACAACTCGACCCAGAAACAACCGATTTGCACGGAAATGGATTTGTCCTACTCGGGTACGCATCACACCAATCAGATATGATAGAAAATAACGTTCCATCCGTCCGCTGTCTGTCTGTCCATTTGTCCCGAAGTATAAAACATAACCTCACCGAGAAACAGCCGATTTGTACGGAAATGATTTCTTTCCACTGAGGAGGGGGGGGCACATCACACCTATCAGGTATGATACAAAATTACGTTCCATCTGTCCGTCCGTCTGGAAGAATAAAAACACGTAACCCAACCAAGAAACAACCGATTTGCACGGAAATTGTTATTTTTCTGCTCAGGGACGCCTCACACATCAGATACGATAGAAAATTATGTTCCATCCATCGGCACTATGTCTGTCCGTCCGTCCGTTCCGAGGAATAAAAAGAATATCTCCGAGAAACAACTGATTTGCATGGAAATGACTTCTTTCTACTGTGGGACGCATCACACCTGTTGGGTGTAATACAAAATTACGTTCCGTCCTTCGGCCATCTGTCTGTCCGTCCCAAAGAATAATAGGTTCAACCCCAAGGAGAAAAACTGATTTTCATGGAAAGTATTTTTTCTATTCAGGGTCGCCTCACACCTATCAGATACGTTAGAAAATTTCGTTCCATCCATCCGTCGTCTGTCCGTCCGTTTGGAAGTATAAAAACACGTATCCACAACGAAAAACAACTGATTTGCACGGAAATGATTCCTTTCTACTCAAGGACGCCTCACACCTATCTGGGTTCCTTCCCTGCAACCATTCATCACCGGAGGCCCATGTCATCACAGTGATTTCCTGGGCTGCATGCATGTTTCAGAAAATTTGAAAAATCTGCCAGTCCGCTAAACTCATTAGGAACTTGACTCTGATTTTGAGTTATAGAAACTAACAGCACTCATGCAATCAAAATGACTCTGTACCATGCCCTTATGCTGGGTGTTGACTGGTCACGAAAATCGTGAATTCAGAAAAGGGTCATGGAAAAGTCATGAATTATGTTTTGGGGTCACAAATTTTTCACTTTTTAGTACCGTAATTTTCGGACTAAGAGCCGCAGGTGAGAAACTTTGTGATCTTGGAAGCAAAAGTTGCTGTAAGGGCCGCACGTGGGAAGTCGTGGTGCTGCTCAAAAAACTAAATTATCTTCCTTATTTTCATGAATTAACTCGCACCAAATGTGCTTATATGTATACTTGAAAGGCTAATTCTGCAACTCAGTGTCGATCTGCTTTATGCACTTATTTTTTCATACTGTCAAAAGCTTTTATTTATACATTTTTTATTAATCATGCTAATGATGTTATTTGTTTGCCTTTATTAATGCTCAGAACCATTTATGTAATCAATATAAATCACAGTTAATCTTAAGACTCCCGTTAGAATATCGCATTGCTCGTAAAACAGCACAATTGTCTAAATTCCATTCAATGTGGATGTCTGCTACAGGATGGTTCTCTGTTCACCACAATAGAATCCGTCTTAGAAGTTATTAACTTATAAATTATTGCTTGTAATGCTTTTGATTAATGTGTTCTTTAATATGTTCCTTCTATGTTTGTTATGCTTTTTTTTTCTCATCTACAGATGTTTCTGTTAGAATGAAGTTGCTTTACGCTTCCTTTTACCAGCTGTCTCGCACATGTTCGCGCATCTCCCCGCCAACACTTCGGAACAACAGTGTCTCCGCTTTCTCGCTTTTTTCTTTCAAGTGGTTTGACCTACTTTCATTTACTGCGCACTGAGCCTTCGTGTTGAGCTCCGCTTTTATATGAATGGAAAAGCTCTCCCTTCTTTTTTCTTTTGCATTTGTGAAGATTTTATCTTCAGCCAAGTATTAAATTAATTACCCATTGTTAACATCAGATGATAATGCTACAGCACTTATTAGTGTGAAAGCATTTCCATCCAAAGCCTTCAACTTCCACTTTCGTCAGTCAATAAAAAATAAAATAAAAAATAAAATTGAAGCAAAACTCAGGAGCACAGAGCCAAGAAACACCTGTATCGCATGCCAGATTAACCAAGAAGAGTGAACAGAATTTGTCTTTCTGTCCTGCCAGTATTGTTTGGAATAAGTCACTGCTAATGGAATCATCTTGGGGCAGGCTTTTGCATTGTTCATGTTCTTAAGCTTTTGTTCAGGGAAGTGCCCATCAAACCGGTCTCCCAACCCCAGAGAATTCAACGTTCCTTCCCTTGGTTGCATCGCACCTTCCTACATGATGTATGCTGCAGTCAACGAAAGAGATACCCTGGGTGCGCTCTCCACAGAAGCCTCGGACATCTGTGTGCTTATGTCCCCATTCGATCCCCCATGCAAAGGGCATTTGAGTCATGCATTCCTTTCACAAACAAACCTCCTAACCTTAAGACCTACGCAAGCATTTCCCATTCCTCCCCCACTTTCATTCCTAAACCAACATCAGGACAGTGGAGTTATCGTTTAAACAGATGTGTCTAACGTAGGAGTAGAAGGGGGGGGATGATCACAGTCTAGTTTGTGAAATAAAAGAAGACATTGTTTGAAAAAATTTACTAAACATCTGCATGAAAAAAAAAAAAAAAAGGGAGGGAAGAAACAGTATTATTGAAAACAAATTCGGCATAAGGGCCGCACACCCGGGAAATTTCACTTTTAGTAACATAAGAGCTGTGGCTGTTAGCCCAAAAATTACGGTATTTGTTCATTTTCTGGTCACGATCTAAGTAATTCTCCATGCACTTATCACATAAGATGTAAATATGGGTTAAAGCAGAAAACATTTTTGTATAGAAATATACATACAAAATGTTGCTTACAAAATTTTTAGATCAATTTAACAATTTAAATTAAGCTGCTTATGAAGTTGTGACATTTTTCGTGTGTAAATGTTAAAGGTGTGTAATGAAATCATGTAGCACAGTGGTGAGTATTTCAACTTACTTTTGGTGCAGTCAAAGTATGAGTCAGATTTTGTTACTAGCAGAAGGGATAAGAAATATATATATATATAGTAGAGTGTGTGTGTACTGCTACCTTAGACAGGGATATATTTATACACAGGGGTTGTGCTGGCTTTTTTGAAGTTTTCGCCTAATTCAATTTTTTTTTCGCCAAAGTATTATAACAGTACAAAAAGGTAATCATAAAAAAAAAAAAAAATTCATCGCCAATACGATTTCTTATTTTCAAATTGTGAAGAATGCAATTGGCAGCTTGAACCCTGTATATAGATAGATAGATAGATAGATATATAAATACACAGAGGTCTTGAAAATCGTTGATTTGTGTGTTTTGTCATGAATTTGCATTTCCCAAATTTGGTGGACATCCTGTTTTGAGTTAAATGCATAGTAAATTGAAATTTTCAACAGTGCTTCTATATTCATGTAACCTTTTTTTGTTATGTTTAAAGATTTTTCTTGTGCATATGGTTATTTTTCTGCTGCTAAGTGGAACAAATATTTAGGAGCCATTTTGAGTTGAATCAAATACCTAAAGGATGAATATGTAGTGTAATCTGTTTTGAATACTGTGCTAGTTTACATGTGTGAGCTAATGAGGTAAATGTTGAGAGAAAAATTTATCCAGAATCTTGAGATTTTGGTATGCTTTAGAGTGAGAACTATTTTATTCTATGAGAATGATGTGGAAGCTAGCCTCTGAATTGATGTCATATAGTCCACGACATGTCAGCTTGCATTAAATTACATGCTTGAAGCTCGATGTTAATCATTTTTACTTGTTTAAAGTCATCTAGAGTTCTGGTTAATTTTCCACAAACCTAGTTATTCCTTTGAACTATCCCAAAACAGATCTGATTTTGAAAGTGGATCCCAGTGGTCCGAAGTAACAAAATGAGTTGTAGGTAGGCCCAAACATAATGTAGCATGCCAGCATGGATTCATTGAAGCCATGTCCCTCCTCATTTCATATCAGATACTTTTGCTATTTCTTGATTGATACCTTGCTGTTCAGCCTTGAATTTTATTTTGAAAGTGAATTTTGTTTGCCTTTAAAGTTTTTTTTTTATTTTCTTGCTTGAATTCCTGTAAAATTTTAGTGTTTTGTACCTGTTGTTTATCATACGTAGCATTGACTCTTCAAAAACTTAATTCAGTATATTAATCTTTAGCAAATCCTGACGAAGATAAGGATGATGATTTTCGTGCACCCTTGTATAAAAATATAGAAATTAATGGAATAACAGTTCGTATGAAATGGTGTGTAACGTGCCAGTTTTATCGCCCACCTCGATGTTCCCACTGCAGTGTTTGCAACAGATGCATTGAAGTAAGTAGTCTGCCAAATAAAAGTGTAATTAATCATAAGTAGCAATAGTTCATTGTAATGTGAACACTGAATTCAATCACTGTTGTCATGTTTGCCTTTTGCACACATTTAATGGTGTGCATATATGTGTATATATATATGCCCACCATTAAATGTATATATATAGTATATTATTAAATATATATTAGGTGGGCCTTATGTGGCCTTAAATTATTATTTTTTTTTTAATTTGTTTCCTCCCAACCCATAAATGTGTTCAGTATATATAAAAAAAAAATAATTTGCTGAATTTTTTATGAATAAAGATGTTTTTAGGGGTTGCTACCACCTTTACAGTTCGAAATGGAGTTAGTACGATGAAATAGTATGAAATGGAGTTTCATAAAATTTTAAGGGTTAAAAACACAGATATAAAACATAGTATGTATTTTGGTTAATAATATACAATTGGCTTATGATACAAAACTACTGCATTAACTAATAACACAAACCCCAAAAAACAGTAGTACTTCATTACTTAAATTCAACACCAAGTCTCAGACTTCATTCCTGTGTTTGTTGCTGTTGTATCAAAGCTGATACACTTCACTTTATCACAAATTCCCCACTTTCCTGATGTATCATACACAGCCGATGCAATTATTTCTCTTTTTGCTGACAATAATTTTGGTACCCCTAGTAACTGATCCACACCATCTCCAGATACCAAAATGGTAAGACTGTCAACAGTTTCAGATCCAACTACACTGAAAAGCAATTGAATTAAAGATACCTGTCTAGTAACGTGTAGCACCACCTTTCGCCCAAATAACGGCGGCGATTCGTCTTGGCATGGACTCGACAAGACACCGGAAGCGTTGGGAAGCCATACGGATCCACGACCCCTGAACAAGCTCCCACAGTTCACAAAGATTTGATGGAGGGGGGTCAGAGCCTTGAACATCTCTCTCGATGGCATCCCAGATGTGCTCGATAGGATTGAGGCCACGTGACCTAGCTGGCCAAGGAAGCGAGGTCACGCGGTGGAGTCTTCATCCAACCATTCGGATACAATTCGGGAGCGATGGCACGGTGCATTGTCTTTGTTGCAGGATGAGGTCCCCAGTGGGATGTTAAAGACGCATAAACAGGAGCAAATAGTTGTCCAGGATATCCTGGTAACGTTGACCTGTGAGGGACAATGTCACACATACCAGGGGTCCCATTTCAGTCCATGTAAACAGTCCCCAGACGAGAATGCCACCCCCACCAGCTTGAAGAATACCCTGCTGTCAAGAAGGATCCATCACTTCATGTGGTTTGCGCCGTACTCGTATCCTGTTATCTGCATGTACCAACATGAATCTCGACTCATCAGTCCAGGCAACATGTTCCTACATGTCTAGGGTCCAGTGGCGATGTTCCTGCACCCATGCTAATCTTTGCTCCCTGTGATGTGCAGTCATTAGCGGTACCCTCGTGGGACGATGGCTTCTGTACCCCATAGTGAGGAGATGGTTCTGAATGGTGTGGCTGCTTACACGTTTTTGTGCACCAGCGTTAAAGCTCTGAGTGATTTCTCGCACTGTGGCCCGTCTGACCCCACTCATCCACACGCTGTTGTCCACGGCAGTTGGCCCTTGCAGGGATGGTTTTACCGGATTTGATGTACTCACGGTGCACCCGACACAGTGGCTCGTGAAAATTCCTGTTCCTGCACAACTTCCAAGATGGAGTGACCCATTCGTCGGTCCCCAACAATTTTCCCACTTTCAAATGCACTTAGATCCTTCGTCTTACCCATACTGCGTCTGACTCTTACTGATTCCTGTCGCATCACTCCTTATATTGTTGGATCGCTGCATACGTCATGTCGTTTCCGTTTACAGGGCCGCCCACAGCGCCACATTTGCATAACGCCAGCTGTCTCTAATTCAGTTGCTCTTCAGTGTATATCTTCAAGCAATACTTTGATGATGTTTTGTTCTTTCACGGATAGTTGAATTTACATTGCAAAGAGATGGATCTAGTCCAAGATTTCATATTGTAGGGGTCAGGATTAAAGCTGCCTGTTGATTGCTTACCTTTGCAGCATCAAGACTAGCAGATAAATTACCATCCAGTACTTATTTTCTCCCTCTTTTAGTGGGTTTCTCTCCTGAAGTTGGAAGGCTCTTCAGAAACAGTAAAAGGACATTCTTTTTCTTCAGAATCCGAATCAGGTGAAGAAAAAAGAACCTTTTCATACCTGAATCTTATCTCTTCATATTCAATTTGTTTTCTCTTTCTGAAATGCTCTCTTTTTTGAAAATTATCTTCTTTTTTTGTTTGCACCAAGTCAACAGTTCTTAATTTTCGTCATCGTCCTTTCTCTTGTTGAGCCATAAGAAACAATTTTTCTTCAATCGTGATCATTTCTAAAGCTTTACCATGTGCTATATCAAAAAGGTCTTCCAACTTTTCTTTCCAAAGATTTTCCTTATTAATCTAAACATCTGAATGCTTGGCTTTTGCTTTCTCTATACTTTTTCAGCACTTGCCATTCTTTAAAAAAATTAAACTTTCTCATCAATATGATCTTTTCGTTTAGTAGGAATTTGAGCCTTTTCCCACATCTCTAAAATATCACATGCAGTTGATTCCAGAGATTTCCTAACAGTTAGTTTCAAATCAAGTTTATGATGAAAAAATAATGCCATTACCTTACTAATGGATAGAAGCTTCGAAGGATGACGAAATTGGCCAATTAACCATATTTCTTTACTTCTTCCAGTAGAAATAGAACTTTTATAAGTTTTACCTGTGTTTGATGGCATTTAATATTATGTTGTAAATTGCTAGAATTGCAAATATGTTTCTACTAGAGCTCTGAAAAATACATCCACTCTGTGCAACAGTCAGCCACTAACTGACTCAATTACAGCGCCACCTGGTGGTTTGACTGTCGCGCTACCTTGTGTTCGCCTAGCGCAACATGTTTTTGACTGTAGTGCCAGCTGGTCGGAGACTACATCGTCATCTGGGGTGCAATACAATTACCACAAAGATTCATGTAATGAGTAATATAGTAATACTTTCGACCCTGGTAGCAACCTCTAAATCTAATCCAATTTGAAAAAATAAATAAAAAAATAACTGATTTATTTTCTCACGTGATGAAACATTTTGAACAGTTGGGAGAAATAAAATTCCAAGTTTCAAAAAATAAGGCCCACCCTAATATATATGTTCACCAGCACAGGGTTATGGCTGTATATGTGGATTGGTTTTTGATACTTATGCACTGCTCAACATATAAATTGCCCCATCAAGAAGGTGTGCTACACACATGCAAATTGCAGGGCAGGTGTTCCCACTCTAGATATGCAGATGATGTTAAACCGAAGCCGGCCGCCCCGGTGGCGCAGTGGTCTAAGGCGTTGGCCTCTGATCATTCGTCCGTAAGGGGTCCGGGTTCGAATCCCGGTCAGGCATGGATGTTGTGTTTGTCTAAAGGCACTGGCTCTCTCCCTTCCCTGGAACCAGTGACCCTAAATTAGGGACGGGCGACTGCTTATAGCCCATTGAGTTGCTCACGGCAGTCGTTAAACCTCCAATCAAAAAAAAAAAAAAAAATAAACCGAAGCCGATTACATCACATGTTCGTGAGATAAAGGTGTCGGCAGCAACATGAACGGTAATGTGTGGTCACTGGGGAAGTGTCGTGGATGTTTCAGATTTGTTTTCTGTGCTGAGAAACTATTCAGCGAAGGCCAAAAATGGCAGGTACACACGGTCTGCAGGTTTATCGCCATAAGGATGCATTTAAGAAAGAAAGAATTGTAGGCCTGTGTGAAGTGATTTGGCCTACACGTAACATTTCTGTGCATGTGCAACAGGATGCGCGGACTGTAGGACGTTGTTGGCATCAGTGGCTACAGGAAGATTTGTGTGTGCATCGGAGTGGTAGTGGTGCAGTCCGACAGACGTCAGCATGCCTGGTCCGGCGGATTGTTTGACATGCTCGTTTGTCACCAGAAAGTACTGCAGCTGATATTCGACATGTTGTGTCATCGGCCATGAACGGTGCCATAACCGACCCATACTGCAAACTTACGTAGTAGGCAACCATTTCCTTGACTGCCATTGACCGCCAGTCATCACAGCTCTTGTCTAGCTTGGTGGCAAAGTCATGCGAACTGGGGTCACAAATGGCCACTTTGGTCTTCAGTGATGAATTCTGTTTCTGTCTGGGTGCTCATGATCGACGGATCCGTGTCTTGGTGACACCTTGGTGAGCGGACGGATCTTGGTTTTGTTCATGACTACCACACCGCCCATTACGCAGGCAGGTATGGGGTGCTATTGCACATGACAGCAGGTCACCTCTTGTCCGCATCACAGGCACACTGACAGCTGCATGATACATGAGGGAGGTTCTGCAGCCCATTTTAATACCATTCCTGAATAGCCTACAGCCCCCATTTTCCAGCAAGATAGCGCCCATGTACACACCGCTCAGGTCTCCAGACAATGTTTGCAACATTTCAAACACTGCCATGGCCAGCTAGATCTCCTGATCTATCCCCAATCAAAAACCTGTGAGACCACATGGTATGTCGTCTGCAATCGAACTGGCCTGTGCATGATCTCAAATTATTGGAGCAAGTCAACCATGCTTGTTGTTCCTGTCCTCAGAACAATATCTGCCGACTCTGACTCATTGCCATGCCGTATTGCTGTCTGTATTATTGTTCGTAGTGGTGCAACCACTTGCTGAGGTGTACCCATTGTGCTGCATTATCTTATCTGATAAACACTGTACATAGCTGAAAATGATATCAAGGTAAACCCTTACATATTCCTATTTGCATGTGCTCAATTTTACCCCTCTATTCTCATGCCATCTGGGTGGGGCAATTTCTATGTCGAGCAGTGTATCGTAAAGACTATTGAAAGTGGAAAAGTTAAGAAGCCATCATTTGAGAGCTCAATTTATTATCTTCCTAGGTAAATCATTGATAATATCATCACGAACATCATTGTCACAGAATTTGAAAAGAGCCCATGCTGTCAGCTCTCAGCACCATTACAACTCCAAAGGAGATTGCAGAGTTTCACAAATTCTTTTTATTCGTAGTCTACAAGATCAACAGCAAGGTCAACAATGTAAAGGATCTGACATCATCCCTACCAAGCTTAAGAATCACGACCGCCACTCTGACATCGTCAGGATGCTAGAGTTTGTCACCAAGGTGCGAGGGATGGTGAAGAATGACCCCAGGAAATCAATGAACAACTTATCCAAGGGTTGGGAGTTGCTTGTAGTACCACCCATCATATAATCTATGAGCACCTATGCTACAGCTCTTATGTTCTTAAGAAGGGTCAGTTCATGAAGCAGGCCATGCAAGAAAGGCATCTGATGAAGGCAAATAATAAGATTCTTCTCAGATAACCAAGACCAGGTCAACAGAAAGAATGACAGATTATTATGCAAGAATCCTGACAATGTGCCCTGGGTCATGCTCATAAAATTTCCTCTCACCGTCTGGTACTCGAAGTCAGCTCCAGCGAGGGAGATGTCATGCCTCCTTACTTCTTTGAAAAGGGTTTAAGGTTCTACGCGTACCTGTACATAAAGGTGCTGAGAGATGTAGTGAAGCCTTAAATAGATACCATTGCTGACAGGAGGCCTTAACATCTTCTAACATGACTCTGCCCTAGCTCACAAAGCCAAAGTGACTCAGAAATGGCTTGAAGAGACTGTGCCGTACCACTCCTCTCCAGATATTTGGTTCCCCAGCTCTCCTGACTTGAATCCCTTGGATTACTATATGTTGGGTGTAGTTGAGAGAGATACCAACAAGAGCATCCCCATAACACTCTTGACTCCATCAGACATGCCATTGATAATGTCATGACCCACATGAACAAAGATCAAGGTTGTCATTACCACCAACGGAGTGTTCATTGAATAATTATGAAGTTTATTTGTGTGTCAACTGCTATACAAGATTTTGCTTCAACAAAATGTTTATTCATGTTTCAATTTTTTATTACGGGGTTATCATGGTAAATGTAGAAAATTTGTGCATATGATAAAACAATTAATTGAAACATGAATAAGTGTTTTATTGAAACAAAATCTTGTGCAATAAATAATTGATGCATAAGCACACTTCATAATTAATCAATGAACCCGCTATAGGTGGTGATGATGGCCTCAAAACTTGAGCAGAATCGGTCGCAGGCCTTCGTGACCTGGGCCTTGTTCATGTGGGTCATGACATCAGCATGCCTGATGTAGTCAGGGGTGTTATGGGGATACTTGTTGGTCTCTCTCTCTCAACTATGCCAAACATATAGTAATCCAAGAGATCCAAGTCATGGGAGCCAGGGAAACCAAATGTCTGGAGACCAGTGTTAGGGCACGTTCTCTTCAAACCATTTCTGAGTCATTTTGGCTTTGTAGGCTAGGGCAGAGTCCTGTTGGAAGATGTAAGGCCTCCTGTCCAGCAATGTCATCCATTTAGGGCTTCACTACACCTCTTAGTACTTTGATGTACATGTCTGCATTGACCCTTAAACCCTTCTCAAAGAAGGGAAGAAGCACGTCATCACCCTCGCTGGAGATGACTTTGAGGACCATGATGGTGACAGGAAATTTTGTGTGCATGACCCTGGGCACATTGTCAGAGCTCTTGCATAACCACCTGTCAATCTTCCTATTGACCTTCTGGTCCTGGTCAAAATTCTTCTTATATGAGAAGAATCTCAGTAAGTTGTTATCGGAGTGCTTGACTTCGTTGAGCAGTTTCTTTTGCCTCTGTCAGGTGCCGTGCCTGCATGGCCTGCTCCATGAACTGACACCTCTTAAGAATGTAGGAGCTGTAGCATAGGTCCTTGTGGATGATATAGTGGGTGGTACTATAAGCAGAACCCAACTGCTTGGATAAGGTGTTCTTTGATTTCCCGGGGTTGCTGTCCACCATCACTTGCACCTTGGTGAGACTCTTGGATGTCCTGATGGTGTCGGGGTGACAGTCCTGCTTCTTATGCTTGGTAGGGATGTCGTTGGGGTCCTCTGCATTGTGGACCTTGCTGTTGATTTTGTAGAGTAAGGACAAAGAGAATTTGTGAAACTCGGCAATCTCCTTTGAGGTTCTCCCACCGCTGAGAGCTTACAACATGGATACCCTTCTCATTTTTTCATGATTATGTTTTCAACGATTTACGTTGGAAGATAATAAACTGAGCTTTCAAATGATGGCTTCTTAACTTTTTAACTTTTCCAGAATAAATAGTCTTTAAGATATATATGCATACATACATACATATCACTAAGCTGTTCTCTGAGATTCAGAGGTTAGCTCCAAAAAGAAATACAAACTACCAGATATTTTTACTTACTGTTGTCGTATCAAACTTCTCCATTTACAGTGATCTTGACATACGACTCGGGCTACACTGATATCCATTACACGCCGTACACAAGATCTTTTACACTTCATACTCATAATTTTTTTCTCATGAAGACACTCCTGAATCTGATCCACCCATGTCTTCCTTGGTCCTCCTCTGCTTTTCCTTCCTGCCACTTGGGCTAAAAAAGATTTTCTTAGTAATTAGTAAGCATCTCATCATTTATTCTTTCAATGTGGCCAAAAGCATATTAGTCTCCGCCTTGCTAACAACATTTTGCTTCACATCACACAACTGCAACACATCTTCATTCCTCACACAATCAGACCGGGTCTTGCCACAAATTCCCCCATAAGTAACTAATTTCTCCAGCACACAAACAACTCCTATGTTTTTTCTGCTGTACGCAAGTTTCACTGCCATACATCAGAGTAGGAACAATTACACTTTCATACACAGCCATGCGGGACTCTCTAGAGAACCCATCATTCCTGTGAAAAAAAACCCAGAGCAGCTATGACTTTCAATGAAGAATTTACTCGCCTACTAATTTCACCATCCAATTTGTTCTCTCTGTCAAACATGCTTCCTAAATACACAAACTCACTCACCTGGTCAATCACAGTGCCGTTTAGACTTACATTACATTCAGTGCTATCAGTTCCTCTCTCAAACACCATAACTTTGGTTTTTTCCTTATTTATACCCAGTTTGAATTTCATGCAAACTTTGTACATCCGAGACAACATATTTTGCAAATCACTTTTGCTCTCTGCCAACAGGACAGTGTCATCAGCATACAGCAATCTGCACACACGGATATCACCAAGACATAAACCACTATCATCTCTTTTGGCATCACGCATGCACGCATCGTTAAATATATTAAACAGCCATGGTGACATTGCACAACCTTGTCTAACTCCTGCACCTATAGAAAACCATTTTGATAAAACACCATTCACTTGTACATAAGCTCTACTACCAGCATACATGGCATTTACACTATTAAGTAAATTCCTAGTAACACCATATTCATTCAATACCTTCCACAAAAGTGTCCTATTTACTCGGTCGTAAGCTTTCTCTAAATCTATGAAGGCAGCAAAAACTTTCTTAATAACAGCCAGATACTTTTCAATCATTGTGCGTAATGCTAAAATCTGGTTAGTGTAGCCTTTACCAGGCATAAAACCACACGGAACATCCCACACTTTCTCTGATGTAAGACCCCGTATTTTTTCAATAGCAACCTTACCAAACACTTTCCCTGGTACGCTTAGTAGGCTAATACCATGATAGTTCTTGCATTCAGTCTGATCACCTTTTCCCTTATACAAGGGGAAAATAATAGCATCCTTCCAATCCCGAGGGACCATTCTTAACTCCCAGCACAACTAGCAAATTTCAGTTATCCAGTCAATTAGTCGCCACCATATTTCAACATATCAGCAGTTATGCCCTCAACTCCCAGAGCCTTACCATTCTTAAGAGATTTTAGAGCTTTACACACTTCTTCTCTTGAGATCCCTCCTGTGTTTCCATCCCTCGATGTGACATCAACTGCGTCTGTCTCAAAATCATCTTTGCTTTCCTGATCTAATAACTCACAGAAATATTCACCCCATCTTTCACTTAACTCATTGGGCTCCCATATCATTTCCCCGATCTCATTCTTCACACAACTTACAACTTTGGTTTTCCTGAGTCTCACGTACTACCAAAAGACTTCCTATCTTTCCAAAAAGCCAGTTCATGCCTTTCCACCTTCTCCTTCGTATCTTTTGCCTTACTCTGGCAAACCAGCTTAGCAGCTTCACGCTTCTTACAGCAATATTCTTCCACAGAGACTCTACCTTGCAACATCCTCAAATAAGCTTCCTTCTTTCTCTTTACTGCCTCTTCAATCTCACTATTCCACCAAGCATCACCTCTATTGTTACCCACTATTGTGGTGCCACTGAACTTTTTAGCAGCAGTGACAACACAGTTCTTAAAACATTCCCACTTCTTTTCTACATCCCTCTCACCAGACTTCAACTCCTTCAGTTGTTCTCTGAGTAAGTCAGAATAATGCTGATGGTCTTCAAGGAGCCTATCAACCTTTATTCTTTCTATCCTGGGTCTGTTCCTATTGCTTTTCCTCCAACCAACATTAAGTTTCACTCGTGACACTACCAAGTAATGATCATAAGCAACATCCGCACCTCTCATCACATGGGTGTCAACAACTAAGCGTTTCAGATGCTGATTGTAGACAATAAAATCTATCACACTCTTTTGACCAAGAGTACGATTTTCCCAAGTATGTGTGTGGATATACTTGTGATTGAAAAATGTATTAGATACACACAAACCATTTTCAATGCAGAGTTCAATTAATCTTTCACCATTATCATTCACACAAGGATCATTAAACTTACCCAGAACATTTTCAGAAATTGCATTCTGCACACCTACTCTAGCATTGAAATCCCCTGCTATTATAACTTTCTCTTTAGCACCAAACTGGCTCAAAACAGCTTTTAGCTCATTCCGGAAATCTTCTTTCTTCTCAGAAGGTTCAAAGTCACAAGGAGCATACACTTCTCTGAAGTTTTTAGTATTCTCTGAAGTTTCACTTTCAAACGAATCCAGAGAATTCCCTCACTTACGCAACTATAGTGAATCAAGTTGTTCTTCATCTTTTCACTTAAAATCACACCTACACCAGCCTGTCCTCTCACATTATCCAATACTCCAGACCACACACTTACTATGCCATTCACTTCTTCTACCCCAATTTCCTTCTTTTTGGTTTCACTTACTCACAGCACATCCAGTCTTATACTTATTCATCTCCTCATTCATCTTGCCATTTATACCTCTAGTATTCCATACACCAATCTTACATTCACTCAGCGAGATCTCTCTATCATACGCCGTTTAGATAGTCCAGGTCGATTCTGTGGTGGACCGTCCTTCTCAAGTGTGGTAGGTCCATGATATATAGTCCGGATATTGATTTCTTTTTTGTCTTTTTACTCAGGTAAGTACATCAGTGTGGGGGATTAGCCCACAGCTGATGGTTCCAGTTGGTCATTCAACCTAAGGATTCTGGAACAAAACCCAGTGAGCTGGGGTCTTTTTGCCAATGTCACACAGAAATAGCTGGCACCTCTCCAAGATTCACAGAAGCACTAGTTGCTGTCGTGTGTGCCATTGTTACCATGGAGCGCCCCGAGGAGGCAAACCCATTGCTCACTACGACCGCCCGCATCTTTAAGATATAAGTATCTAAAATCATTCCACATTTACTATGATAACACTGTACAACCAGACCAGAGCAAGAGCAAGTTTTTCTGATTAGGGGACTTGAAACTGCACTTTCTGGTTCGAAAGTTTCCTATTTCCATTCAAATACTATGCAGTTTTTACTATTTCATACCTCCGTTATGGGAAAGTATTACGATAATTCAAAAATTGCACATCCAGTTTCTGACACAATTTACTAAAAATGTGAAAATTGGATAAATACTGACATGCTAATGGCCATAAATATCAAGTAAAAAACAAAAATTATGTGAATGCTTGCAACACAGTGCTCCAGAAATGCAGATGGAAAAATGAACCATCACTGAACTCCTTCATCTTACCCATATGGCGTCCGACTCTTACTGATTCCCGTCGCATTACCCCTTATATTGTCGGATCGCTGCAGACGTCATGTCGTTTCCGTTTACAGGGCTGCCCACAGCGCCACATTTGCATAATGCCAGTTGTCTCTAATTCAATTGCTCTTCAGTGTATTTTGAAAAAGGTTCGTATCACTTACAAACTGAAGCTTAGCTTTCGTAATTCTGCAGCAGAGTTGGTATAGTTGGAAAAGTATGTACCTTCAAATGTTTGAACAGGGAAAATATTATGAAGTAAGAAGATTCTTCAAAGAGGGGGAAAGATTAATTTTTTTCATAGTACTTACGAGTATTTTGACAAAAAATACCATGCAATGAAGCCGGTACTATTGCATACCTATCAAATTTCCCAGATTTCACGGTCATTTTCTAGATTCGTTGTTTTCCGGTTTTGCAGCCGGAAAGAGATTTTTCTTGATTTTGTCATATTTCTATTTCATAATGCATGAAGAAATTTATTTATAGCTATTTTAAGACGATATTCCGATTACTGCAAGAGCTGGCTGGTTACGAAAAATAGGGCAGTCCGGCGCCCGGGACCATATATTTTCACATCTGGGTAATTCCACGCGAAATCGGCAGATATTGAAATAATTTTCCACCAACACATCTCCGATTCTTAACGATTTTTTTTTTTTTTACGGGTAGCTGCCTCCAAGTTATATATATATATATTAAAAAAACCCCTGAAACTTTCAACTTTTTTTATTTCTGATAGATTAGAAGATACTATTTTTTTAATTTTTGTGCATAGTGGAACCGTTTCCCGTAAAAACGCAAATATCTCTGTTATTTAGAATAAGAAGAAATATAAAATTCATCATTCTCGCGTAATTTTTCCCAAGGTTTCAGCTTATACATAAGAAACAAAATTTTCCGAAAACAAAAGTTAGACGGGGTAGAAATGTTCTTGTAATCGTAAATTCTTTTTCTTGCGTTGCTGCACCTCACAAGATTTGCATAAATTATTCATTTCGCACTTTTACCCTCACATTGCCGAAAAAAAAAAAAATCTACCTAGTTACTACTGATGATAATCGTTGCGGTGCGTGCCCTGTTGGTTTCAGGTTTGTCAGTGCAGGCGCTAAAGCCTCTGTCTCCATTTTGGATGATGTTATTTGTGGGGAGTTACTGCAAATGACCTGAGTGGGCTCCAGACCTTTCTCTCACTTTGCCTTATCAACATTGCACAAATGTATTGCCCTTCGTAAAGACATTGTTAAGTATAAATGTGCCACTCGCCGCAGGATGAAAAATTATGTTGACAAAAAAGTGTTAAGAGGATTTTATGAGCACACATGCACACAAAACTTCCTGTAATTGTTTCCTGTACAAGTAATTTGACGTAGCGTGGAAATGAACTGTGACCTGCGAGAAAAGTTCAGTACTAATGTCTGTGTCACAAACGTAGCCAATCAATTTTAAGACTTCTGGATTTAGAAGTACTTATGATGTAGTCATTTTTGCAACTACCCCATCAGAGCTGCAGAGTATGATCCAGGAACTTGCGGACAAGAGTAAAGAAGTGGGATTAAAAATGAACTTTCAGAAGACAAAAGTGATGTTCAATGCTTTTACAAGAAATGAAGATTTATCGATTGATGAAGAAAAGCTGGAGATAACAGACACGTACGTTTATCTTGGACAGCAGATATCAAGTGAGGGTCACATTGATGAAGAAATTAATCGGCGTGCAAAACTTGCCTGGAGAGCTTTTGGAAGAAACAGCATAATTTTCAAGAGCAATATGCCATTATGTCTTAAAAGAAAAGTGTTTGATCAATGCATCCTTCCAGTGCTTACGTATGGTGCAGAGACGTGGACCTTAACTAAAAGAGACATACAAAGGCTGCAGACAACTCAAAGAAGCATGGAGAGGTGCATGCTTGGTGTAACCAGGAGAGATAAGAAGAGGAACTCGTGGATCCGAAAAATGACAAGAGTGGAAGACATCATGATCAGAGTTAAATCCCTGAAATGGCAATGGGCTGGACATACTGCCAGAAGGACAGATCATCGATGGACAGCCGAAATTTTAGATTGGATTCCAAGGGACAGGAAAAGACCCAGAAGAAGACCACATGGGAGATGGGTGGATGAAATTCGAAAGTATGCAGGGGTGACATGGAGGAGACTGGCACAAGACAGACCGTTGTGGAGGAAACTTGGGGAGACCTTCGTCCAGCAGTGGATTGATAATGGTTGACAATGATGATGATGATGATATGAATTGTAGCCTCTCAGGCAAAATGGTATTCCGTATTAACTGTTAGTTTTCTCCACTTGTTGCTTCCATTATTTTTTCTTTATACGTGGGTTTAATTTTTTTTGCTGTTATGGCATTAGGATCTCTGTTGACGACACTTTCAGAACCTTCTGCTTTTCATAGAGATGATTCAGTCTTTCATCCCTGCTGCTCTTATCTCCGACATGCTTTCTTTTAGTGCTTTTTTTTTTTTCAGACAGAATACTCAACAATCCATTAAAGTAAGAGAGAGCAATTAAATGACTGCAGTAGAGAATTTGCTCCAATCTCTTTCACCAATGGTAGTTGGGGGTTTAGGGTTTAACATCCCAGTGGGGGGGAGGGGGAACCCAATAACAACAGCGAATATATTCGGTGACGCCTGTCTGTGATCTATAACCTTCCATAACTTCAGACAACTAACTACGGCCTCAGAGGTTTACAATCTCTGTCAAACTACGACTAGCTAGCTCACCGTTGTGGAAAACACTGCAATGCATTTTCTTAGCTCCTTTTTAATTCTCTTGAGAATTTGAAAGTTGTTTCTTAGTTTTTCAGCATCTTTGTGCATTAATGCATTAAAAAACCCACAAGAGATCTAGTTTAAGAGAGAACTACTGACAACTGAAAGATTA
This sequence comes from Macrothele yani, assembly GCA_039090855.1. Lineage (NCBI taxonomy): Eukaryota > Metazoa > Arthropoda > Arachnida > Araneae > Macrothelidae > Macrothele > Macrothele yani. Next base: position 8,337,047 of record CM076998.1, on the reverse strand, counting down.
ACTCTAAGTAACTTGTCGATATGAGGATGAAAACAGCGGTGATATGGATAAGGACAGAGAAACACATGAAACAGAGGTAACAAATTACGATCCCTAAATATGTAGTAACATTCTACACTTGCTTTTCATAGATTGGTTGACAGTAATTGCGATACATTGTGTACTATATTAACGGAAACGCATTCACAGGTCCGAGGTCTGCTAATGTTCCCCCATTATTTTTAAATTTACCAAAATAATGAGGGGAAAAAAAACAAAACGAAATAAATTTTGTTACTGCCACGCTAACGTCGGGATGTGATTAGGGCCATCAAAATTTTTATCCAGTGTTACTGTGGAACTGTTTTATTTGAGGGCGACACAGTTCGCTGTGGTGCGTTGTGTTTCATATGATCTCATGAGTGTTTCCTGCATTTTCCTATGCAACACAATCTTTAAATAAACAGTTAAAATAAATAAAAAATAAAATAAAAAAAAGACAAGATGACAACTGAAAGATTAACTCGTTTATTTAAACACTAGCTCTACCCGAAAATAATCAATGAAATTTTTTCTAACTCCTTAGCCTTGCTGTCGTTATCTCCCGTTATCTTCAGGTATTTCACGTTATTTTCACGTAGTATCTCTTCTCCCTCGCAAGAATTGGCACCAGGACATATATTCCAGACTTTTTTTGTTTCTAAAATTGTCATTCCTTGATCATTTCCTCTTGTGGCAGTTGTAGAAAATTTTACTTTAAATCTGTGCAGTAGAACTATTTAATGTCCAAAAATCCTATCTGATATTTCGTAAGATGTAGATATCTTTGATTAATATTCCAAAAACAGTATTCAACATCTTTGCAAAATTTATATGCGTTTGATATATTGGTAAGCTTACGGTGAAGAAAGTTTATATTAGTTTTCCTTGCCGTCGAATGGCAGAGCATGCCAATATTCGGCCCTTTCTTTTGAGAAAATGCTAATTAAGTTTAATGATATTTAACAGTTGTATTATTTGAATTGCCTTTAAACATAACATTAATGCCCTTTCCTTCCTTCCTTCAAACATCATATCAAATGATCGTGGGCTGATAAATTTAATCTGACCAAACCACCCATCCAGTGGTGTCATCCGCCACCCGTCCAGAGGCCTACATCGACTCCCGCTGCCATTTGGCTGCAAGCCGCGATTCGCTGCCATTTGGCTGCAAGCCGCGATTCGCCGCCATTTGGCTACAAGCTGCGATTCGCCGCCATTTGGCTACAAGCTGCGATTCGCCGCCCGCGCTTTCACATTGGCAAAGTACAAGTCATGCACTGTATTTAAAAATTCTTTTCTCAGCATGTACACAAAAATCCAATTTTTTTCTTCGTTTATTAAATTAAACTTTTGTTTAAATACGAAAACAGGTGCGACTTTCTAAGTGCTGTACTACACATTTTTTTTACGTTTTGAAAAAAGGCTCTCTCTTTGCACGTAACTCAAAAACTAAAGAAGATAGAATTCGTGCATTGCACCAATGGATTCCTTGGGAGAAATTATTAATGAAACGAAGATTGTGGAAAAATGTAAACATCTCGCCTCCAGGCATCTTTTGTCAATTTCCTCCACTAAAGAGTTCATTAGAAAACTCCCTGCTAGCATTGAACCCTCTGACAAAATGTTCACTCTGGATGTAGTCTCTCCCTTCCTTTCAGTCCCTCTTTTCCACTCTCATATGCTGCTAGTACAATTGGTAAAAGAAAACCAATCACTCTCTGGCCCACTAAAAAAAGGCATGTATGACTGCTTTCAAACTCTGAGAGATCTTAATTTTTTCAAGTTCAACAAAAAATACTACCGTCAGCAAAAAGGACTTCTGATGGGTTCACCTCTCTCTCCACTTCTGGCTTAAGTTTTCATGCAACATATCGGAAAAAAAACATAGTCATGGTACACAATCTACAACCTTCAATTTGGCTTTGATATGTTGATGGTATTTTTGTAATTTGGCCACACAATAATACTGACCTTGAATCTCTTCTTGAAAAGATTTCTCTAAAGTTCCCATCAATAAAATTCACCATCAATGAAGAATCACAGCAAGACATTGACTTTTTGGATGTCCACCTGGTAAGGCAAGGGAATCATCTCAACAGATCTGTCTACAGAAAACCCTCTGCAATAGCAAACATAATCCCATTTTCATCCCACTCCCCAACTGCTCACAAATTTGCAGCCTTTAAAACTTATGTCAATCGTGCCAGGATTGTCTGCAACACTGAATCTTCCTTCAATGAAGAAATTGACACCATAAAGAAAATTGCCGAAGCCCATCAGTTCCCAACTGCTACAATTCAAAAATTCCTCCAAAATTCTCACTTGAAAAATCTGTCTGCTCTCTCGACCAATAATAATGGAGAAACCACCATTCATTGGTTCCATCCCTTTCCATGGATCCTTCTCTTATAAGATATGTAAACTTTTCAAAACTATGGACTACACTCTCACAGTGAAACCAAACCCTTCTGCAATAATGTGCCTGCTTAAAGACAGGGATCGTGTCTCACCCTTGGACACCCCTGGAGTTTGTGCTATTCCCATTTCAAATCCCATTTATTTGGATCTCTCTTCTAATATCTGGCAACCAGCTCATCTAGTCGATCGCAGGTAATCAAGGTCGTAGGAAGACTGAAAGCTACCGCTAAACGAACCTTTTACCGTACGCGACTCTGTGTTTTACTCGTTTTATATGTTTATGTGTTGTTGTTGCGTGAAGCATAATACATTACATTATTCCTTAATTCTCTAAAAATTATCAAAACTGAATTTAAAAAATTGCCTGTTGACATTACAGTTTTATTCGGTTTCTGCAGATAGTTTGCTTCATGTTTTGTAACATGGAACAGTTAGGCACAGTGGCCTGGTACACTTTTGTTTGGAGAAACACATCACAAGAGAACCACTTAAACAATGGATCAGTGCCCTTTGTTGGTTGATTCTCTTTCAACATTTCTCTGAGCAAGAGCACCTTTGGTCATTAAGCTTATCTGCCCTGTGCTATAGAAGAAATGAAAACAAACTATTCAACATACAGATTTTTTCTTACATATGAACTGTTTCTATGGGAATGTATTAACAAATTCTACATGGGCAGTATACCACTTAGGTTCAGAAAATATCATGGAATTATGGTACCAAAATAATATGCCTCATGCATTTAATTGTTATTAATAAAAAGCATGTAATTGTATAAAGAACAGTTATTTAAAGAATTAACAAATGTATGCTTTCGTAAGGAATGTAAGGAAATGCAACAATTTGTCGCAATGTGATTTGGTTTGCCGCTCTGGAAAAACTCTCAGGACCACCTGGAAAAGTCAGGGAATTTTTTTCTACTTTTGAGTTGGAACCCTGTCCTGGGGTATCTGGTAGTACCATAATGTCAATAGCTGGTCCTCCAGTTCCCGTACATTTTGGGGTGCTGGTGATTTAGCGCAAACACTCTTTTCCAAGTCGAACCAGAAATGTTTGATTAGGTTCATGTCAGGTAAATTTGGAGTCCAGGGCATTAACAGAAAGTCACCAGCATGTTCCCCGAACCACTCCTTGACGATTCTGGCAGTGTGGCATGGCGCATTATCCTGTTGGTAATGGCCATCACCAACAGGGAACACAGTTACCATGAATGTGTGAACTTGGTCTGCAACGATGTTCATATACCTGACAGCTGTCAGGGATTGTGTTATTGGGATAATGGTGCCTAAAGCATACCAAGAAAACATCGTCCACAGTATAACACTGCAGCTGTTTGCCTGTTTCTGCCCAACAGTGCATCCAGGTGCCGTAGCCACCATTGGTAATCGGTGTATCTGTGCTCGGCCGTCTATGTGATGCACCAGGAATCTTCATTCGTTAGACCAGGCCACTTTCTTCCAATCCTTCACAGTTTAATCTCGATGATCTTGGGCCCATTTCATGCGTTGTTGGCGATGACATGCAGTGAGCATGGGGACCGGCTGGGTCTTCAGCTACTCTGGCCCATATGCATAAGGCTGTGATGAACTGTGTGCTGTGACACATTGCCCTGATCGCCACTGTTGTAGCTGCGGGTGATTTGTTGCACTTTGGCCCTGCTGTCGCTGTGAACAATATGCGACATTCTCCGCTCCCCTCTGGCATTAATGAGCTGCAGAGGATACATGGCAGGACGACAGTTCGTCGTTTGGCCATCTGTGTACCACTTTTGATACTTACTCGCTACAGCTACACATGGACAACCCACAGGCCACGCCATTTCCAAGATCGTAGTTCCGAGGCTCCGTGCCATCACAATTTGTCCTTTATCAAACTCCGATAAATCATCAGCTTTTTCCATTCTGACTCCAAACACACTACTAACTGAAAGCCGGTCCTCAGGCTGTATATATATTGTTCTGTGAACTTCACCTGCGCCACCGTTTGGTCTCCAGGCAGGCTCATTTCTCTAGGCTGGGGGTGGTCATAATGTAATGGCACATCGGCGAATTTATGTTACGTGTGGAGACTGGAAATCGCGATTCTTGAAAATCTTTAAACAATTTACTTTTGGTACTTAAAAAGTGCTGAATTTTTGTTCTTAAAAATGAATATGAAGGAAAGTACTTATTAGAGCTGACATTCCTCACTGCCCAGTGAAAGCTATTTTCTAGGTACAAAATGGACAATATTAGGTTAAAGACATTTCATGGATTTGAACATAATCAGTTTGGACACTTGTAAAATTTGTGTGCAATAAGAAATGTTGTGGAAGTTAATTACTTTAATTTCAACTGATATGTGTGTTAATTCATAGAGTATTATTTTGGCTGTGGCATTTCTTATAGTAATGGTCAAACATGGATAAATCAGGAAACTTGATAATTGAATTAAGCTCATATGTGGGTTTGGTTGCTGCTCCAGGGTAGCATGTTTTTAAAGTTTTCCATAGGTGTCCACATGGATTCACAGTGGTTAAGACAGGCTCAAAATAGTGTTCTAAAAATGGAAAGTTCTATGAGTAAATATTGCAGCTGAGATGTTGAAATATGTTGTGGTTGGTTCTTATTATCTGCAGAATTTTGTGAAAGGTGTGTGGAGGTAGGGCATTCCCCCACATCACTAGTAATTTAATTTTGTGTTGTGAGAACAAAGATGAGAAAAAGCAATGCCAGAATTACCCTCAGTTGGCAGAAACACCCACGAAAAACATCAAAATTCAGATGTGGCTTGTTTTGAGGGAGGTTGAAATGTACAGAATGGTTTTATGAGTTATCATAATTTTAAGAGTTTTATGGTTTGAAGGGTTATCATAGCTACAGTTCTGCATAATGCAAGTTTATCAAAAAAGGTACTGTGTAAAATAGGAAATTTCTACTGCTGTTTTTGAAGGCATATAGCAAATTAAATAGCATACTAAACAAGATGCTTCTCTGAAAAAGAGTGGGTCATGAGTTATTTTCTTGTTTTGAGTGAAAGTGGCATTTCCAAAATAAATTTAAGTCCGTGATCATTTAGACAGACAATTGTGCATTGTATTTTCCTATTTGGTATCTGTTTTGGATGTCATGTGATTCAAACAAACTCTTTTTCATCTCTCAGATTATTCTGTAAACCAGTAATTATATGCTGATGAGCAGACTTTGTAATTATCCAAGCAGGCTGGCCCAACTTACATGGTGAAACATCTAAAATGAAAGTACTTAAACTGAAGATAAAATGTTGAAGCAAGTTTTTTTTTTTTTTTACATAATGAATGTTATTAAAGAAATAGAATGTTAAGTTATGCAATGCTGTTAATTGATTTCTGCTAAATATCAGTTACATTAAAATCTAACTTCAAAAATATATCATTTTCATATGCTAATTCAGGATGCTTGCTTAATAGTTGCGTGGTTTAAAACTCTCATCACGCGACAATAACACATAAACATATAAAACGAGCGAAAACACACAGTCACGTACGGTAAAAGGTTCGTTTAGTGGTAGCTTTCGGTCATCCTACGACCTTGATCACCTGTGCGATCGACTGGATGGGCTGGTTGCTAGAACTACAATTTGAAGTTAGGGTGTTGGAACTGTTGCCAGATTTTAGAAGAGAGATCCAAATAAATGGGATTTGGTGAGGGGTCTCTGAATTGTAGTTTTTGGTGAACAAAATTTGAATGCTCTCTTGGAAACAGAGATGCCTTTGTTGATGAAAGGGGCAACTTTTTTGGTTTCTTTTAAAATGGGAACTGCAGAGGTGTCTTCAAGGTTTAGTGCAGGTAAAGCTGTTTTTGGAGGACCATTTGAAACATCTTTTTTGTGTTCACCAAGTCTTGTTTTGATGCTTCGGTATGTGCTTCCAATATACACTGAGAGACCAGTGGAAGTTGAAATGGGAATAGAATAAACTCCAGAGGTGGTGTCCAAGGGTGAGACAGGATCCCTTGTCTTTAAGCAGGCACATTATTGCAGAAGGGTTGGTTTCACTGTGAGAGTGTAGCCCATAGTTTTGAAAAGTTTACACATCTTATAAGAGAAGGATCCATGGAAAGGGATGGAACCAATGAATGGTGGTTTTTCCATTATTATTGGTGAGAGAGCAGACAGATGATTTTTCAAGTGGGAATTTTGGAGGCATTTTTGAATTGTAGAAGGTTGGAACTGATGGGCTTCGGCAATTTTCTTTATGGTGTCAATTTCTTCATTGAAGGAAGATTCAATGTTGCAGACAATCCTGGCACGATTGACATAAGTTTTAAAGGCTGCAAATTTGTGAACAGTTGGGGAGTGGGATGAAAATGGGATTATGTTTGCTATTGCAGAGGGTTTTCTGTAGACAGATCTGTTGAGATGATTCCCTTGCCTTACCAGGTGGACATCCAAAAAGTCAATGCCTTGCTGTGATTCTTCATTGATGGTGAATTTTATTGATGAGAACTTTAGGGAAATCTTTTCAAGGAGAGATTCAAGGCCAGTTCTATTGTGTGGCCAAATTACAAAAATATCATCAACATATCGAAGCCAAATGGAAGGTTGTAGATTGTGTTCCATGACTATGTTTTTTTCGATGTGTTGCATGAAAACTTCAGCTAGAAGTGGAGAGCGAGGTGAACCCATCGGAAGTCCTTTCTTGCTGACAGTAGTATTTGTTGTTGAACTTGAAAGAATTAAGATATCTCAGAGTTCGAAGGCAGTCATACAGGTTTTTTGTTAGTGGGCCAGAGAGTGATTGGTTTTCTTTTAGCAATTTTACTAGCAGCATATGAGAGTGGAAAAGAGGGACTGAAGGGAAGAGAGAGAGACTACATCCAGACTGACCATTTTGTCAGAGGATTCAATGCTAGGAGAGAGTTTTCTAATGAACTCTTTAGTGGAGGAAATTGACCAAAGATGGCTGGAGGTGAGATGTTTACATTTTTCCCACAATCCTCCTTTCAAGGTTACGGGTGGGAGAGAAAGTATGTTCCACGAGTGGTCAAAGAGGGAAACCAGTTTTATGAAGTTTTAATCTGGGAGAATAAGCATGGAGTTTGGAAATATGGTGGTGGTGTAAAATCTCCAAGAAAGGTCTTTAGAGTGGGTTTCTTGTTAAATCTTTCAACTGCAGTTTTAAGTTTGGGGGTGGTATCAGATTTTAGTACCTTACAATTTGAAGTTGAGAGGAATGATTCAGCTTTTTCATTTAGAACAGTTTTGGAGATAATGACAGGGCAGATAGGTTTTGTTAGCTTTACAGATTGCAAGATTCTTTTCATTCATTAGATTGCTGATTTCTTTGAGGAATGAGGAAGATTACAGCAGGGGTTTCTTTTCCACTTTTGCAAGATAGAGTGCTGCCTTGGCATGGAGGATTGGTTGAGCTTCGGGTTTAGTGCGGTGAACTGCTGCTTCTAGCATGAAGAACGGGGCTTTTAGAGATTTAGATTAGTTTCAGGAGTGAATTTAGGTCCAAGTGAAAGGAAGGCTTTCAGTTTTAGAGGAAGTGAAGTATCCGAGAGATTCACAAAGCGGGGGCGACGGACTTGCAGCTGTGATAGGAGAAAGTTTGGCGGAACACTGTTTGTCGAGTAGAAACTGAAATTTCTTGCAGTGTTTTGAGGTTTCATTTTCAGTCACTGTAGCAACGATTTCGGATGATTTATGAATGGGTTTGGAAACTTAGAGCTTAAGTATTCGGAATAGCAAAAGAGTTTGTTTTTAGCGATGTTTCTGCGGAGGTCGCGGACTGCGACTCCGAGCAATTTTCCCTTGGTTTCTTGGAGGATTTCAGAACAGTGTCCAGAAAAAATAGGTTTACATACTTGAAAAACTTGAGGGAAGACCATTGAAGACTTGCAGCTCAACAGAAACGATGGTTGACAAAGGAGTTTTGCCACGTGTACACAGCAATTATGGAAGCATGCCCAGTCCTGATTCCAGTTGATAACTGATTGCCTGAAAGTTGTGTTGACTTGTAACATGGTTTAAAACTCAGGCATCACACGACAGTAACACATAAACATATAAAATGAGCGAAACGCACAGTCACGTACGGTAAAAGTTTCGTTTAGCGGTAGCTTTCAGTCATCCTACGACCTTGATCACCCGCGATTGACTGGATGGGTTGGTTGCCAGAACTACAATTTGAAGTTGGGGTGTTACATACTTGAAAAACTTGAGGGAAGACCATTGAAGACTTGCAGCTCAACAGAAATGATAGTTGACAAAGGAGTTTTGCCATGAAGAATCACAGCAAGGCGTTGACTTTTTGGATGTCCACCTGGCAAGGCAAGGGAATCATCTCAACAGATCTGTCTACAGAAAACCCTCTGCAATAGCAAACATAATCCCATTTTCATCCCACTCCCCAACTGCTCACAAATTTGCAGCCTTTAAAACTTATGTCAATCATGCCAGGATTGTCTGCAACACTGAATCTTCCTTCAATGAAGAAATTGACACCATAAAGAAAATTGCCGAAGCCCATCAGTTCCCAACTGCTACAATTCAAAAATTCCTCCAAAATTCTCACTTGAAAAATCTGTCTGCTCTCTCGCTAATAATAATGGAGAAACCACCATTCATTGGTTCCATCCCTTTCCATGGATCCTTCTCTTATAAGATATGTTAACTTTTCAAAACTATGGGCTGCACTCTCACAGTGAAACCAACCCTTCTGCAATAATGTGCCTGCTTAAAGACAGGGATCGTGTCTCACCCTTGGACACACCTGGAATTTATGCTATTCCCATTTCAACTTCCTGTGGACTCTCAGTGTATATTGGAAGCACATACTGAAGCATCAAAACAAGACTTGGTGAACATAAAAAAGATGTTTCAAATGGTCTTCCAAAGACGCTGTATCTGCACTAACCCTTGAAGACACCTCTGCAGTTCCCATTTAGAAAGAAACCAAAAAAGTTGCCCCTTTCATCAACAAGGCATCTCTGCGTTTCCAAGAGAGCATTGAAATTTTGTTCAGCAAAAACTGCAATTCAGAGACCCCTCACCAAATCCCATTTATTTGGATCTCTCTTCTAAAATCTGGCAACAGTTCCAACACCCCAACTTCAAATATTAGTTCTGGCAACCAGCCCATCCAGTCGATCGCAGGTGATCAAGGTCGTAGGATGACCGAAAGCCACTGCTAAACGAACCTTTTACCGCACGTGACTCTGTGTTTCGCTTGTTTTATATGTTTAATAGTTGCGTGACGTATATGCTACTTTAACTTTCATTTTTAGTTCCTTTTCCTATGTAAATTTCAGTTTTTTCTCTTTTACGCTTTCCAAACTTAACGTGATATCTTCTCTCTCACATGAATGAGGTTGGCAACACTTTTGAGGTCAGAGAGAGAGAGTGACATACAATATGAATGTGATAAGAAAGATAGCTAAAAAAGACGATACAGCAGGTGCTTAGTGCATGTGTGGGTGTGATGTTTGCTCTGTGTGAAAACTTGATCATATGTGGCTCTATTGTGGATCTTCTAAAATATTACTGGACCAATAAAAGGTTATCGTAAGTTGACTTTGTTTCGTCTGCCTGTAAACTATTGCATCATATTCTTATTTATTTCAACATTCCTTAGTCATGGTTTTAGACATGGCATAACACCAATGTTGCTCACGAAAAAGACTTAACATTATAGTTGATAAAATTGTTTACTTGCTCAGAACATTTAATGTACTTATGGGCACAGTTTATTATACAAAATGTAGTTTATTGGAATGAAATCAGAGTACATATACATAATTTTTTGTGTAAGCGATGTTATTAATAAATACATATCTTTTATTTCAGACCTTTGACCACCATTGTCCATGGGTAAATAATTGTATAGGACGAAGAAATTATCGATATTTTTTCCTTTTTCTGATTTGCCTCAGTGCCCACATGATCTCAATTTTTTCTCTGAGTGTTTTATATATCCTCAATCATCGTGATCAGATTCAAGAAAGAAATACCATTGTCACGTATCCTTTAAAATTTGCATCTAAGTGATTATTCATTTTATATGTGTAAAGTTTTTGTTGTCATGTGCTTTTCTTTTTCTTTTTCAGTTGATCAGTAATGGTATGAAAGGGTGTTAAGTTTTTGACTTTGTGAAGAAAACAAGCTATGGGATTGAAAAAAAAAAAAAAATAAGTATTCTCGTCTGTGCTAAACACACAACTTCATTGTTCTAACTTTTTTAACTCCATAAAAAAATCTTTCAGTTGTACTGCAGATTTCAATGTAGTAGTTTGTCATGATGGTTGCACCCTTTTCCACTCTTTGTTTTTTTTTTTCTTACAAGCAAAATTCTATCTTTGTCCCAGAAAACAGATTCCAGCATCTTGCTTGATGACTTCTTTGTCTTGAACTTCTTTGGACACTGGGAACCACTTCCATTCTTTGGATTGTTTTTTTAGTCTCTGGATCATATACACTTCTGGCCACCCAAAATGCAACACCAAGAAGGAAGCATCCGATTGGCCTGAAATTCGCAGCATGCATCGCCCGCGAGAGCACATGCAAACGATTAGCATTGCAGGGCATATGCAAATCATGTGCGCCTGGCAAGCCATCGAGAAGCACTATAAGAAAGGTGCACAGAAGGCGGGGTGTAAGTAGTGGAAGTGTGTTATGCTGCCGAACCTGTGCGTGGGAAGCTTCCTGATGCCTCGTCGCGGAATATGGCAGTCATTCCAGCACGTTTCGGAGTTCAACAGAGGCCGAATAGTTTCTTATCGCGACAGCGGTTTATCGTACCGAAGACATCGGAGCCCATGTGGGACGACATCCAGCCACAGTGAGGCGAGTATGGATTCGGTAGGTGCATGAGGGACGGACGGACCGACATGAGTGATTGCCGCAGCCCCGGCACACCACCGAACGAGAGGACCGAGATGTTGTGCGGCGGGCATTGACGGCTCGCACCGCCACATCACGAACGTTAGCGCAGGAATTTGGGTGTGTTGTGCAACAATCTGTGTCAGCACGTACCGTTCGACGTCGTCTGCAGGAGCGAGGACTTGTCGCACGGCGGCCATTGCTCCGATTACCATTGACGTTTCACCACCGGCGAGTGCGGCGACAGTGAGCCGCTGAACGTCGAACCTGGATTACAGAATGGCACGACTTTGTCTGCTCCAACGAAACCCGCTTCTGCCTGCAACGCCACGATGGTCGGATCCGCGTGTGGCGTCACCACGGCGAGGGACTGTATGACACCTGCATTATGCATCGCCATACCGGTCCATTGCTTGGCGTTATGGTTTGGGGCGCAATTGGATATGACACCCGCACCCCTCTGGTACGCATCGCCGGTACACTCAACCGCCACTGCTACATCTCAGACGTTTTGGAGCCTGTAGTCCTCCCTTACCTGCAGGACCTGCCAGCGGCCGCGTTTCAACAGGACAAAGCGCGCCCGCACGTGGCACGCATCATGCAACAATTCTTCACGGCCCACCAGGTGTCACTGCTGCCGTGGCCCGCCTTTTCTCCCAATATGTCTCCCATCGAACACGTCTGGTCACTGATCAGCAATTGAGTGGCCCGACAAACACCACCCATGGCTACGTCTGATGAACTGTGGCAACGTGTGGAAGCAGCCTAGACCGACATACCCCAAGCCCACATCCAGAGCCTCTTTCGTTTGATGACGCGGCGTGTAGTGGCCGTTATTGCCAGCCATGGGGGCCACACGAACTATTGATGTCTGCGTGTTCCGCAAGTCGCACGGGCCTGTAAGCTCAATTGTTTCATCTTTGTATCTGTTGATATGTGTACAGTAAATCTGGCTTTGCCATCTCGTGCCTTTCTTGGTGTTGCATTTTGGGTGGCCAGCAGTGTATAATATAGGATCTATGTTTCATCCATAGTTATGAGATGGTTCAAAAATTTCACAGGATCCCATAAAAATCGGTTCAAAATGGCTGGTGAGGTAATCACTCGATCACGCTTCTGGCCAGCATTGAGACATTTTGGAACCCATTTGGCTGAAAGCTTTCTCATGTCTAAAATCTTATGAATAATATAGCCTAGTCATTCTTGGGATATCGCCAGTTTCTATCTTGAGTGGATATTCTTCGATCATCCAGGATCATGGAATTGAATGGCATCTGTGTTTTCTGGAATTGTCTCTTGACTTGATCTCGCAGAATGTTCTTCGTCTTCGATGCTCAAAGGTCCTGTTCTAAACCTAGCCACTCGGTTCCTGACTGTGGAGTAGGAAGGGCACTTACCATCTAATGTCACCGACATTTCATTATAAATTCGTTTGGCCGAGTTAACTCTTAGGAAAAGAGATTTCATCACTGCTCTGCACTCTTGTGGTGAAATCTGCGCTGTTTTGTATCATTGTCACTTCAGACTTGCAAAAACAAATAAAATAATCGGGCTACAATTATGATATTTGGTCAGAAACGTGCATAAAAATCAATTTTGATATGACCAAAGTGTTTTCTGTGTAAGAATATATGAAATGAGAAAAGCCAAAGACTTAACAGCACCCCCTACGTAATAGATTTAATTCAGCACATTTTATTTCTGCAGTGGCTGTTATACTTCTTTGTGGTCACTTTATTCTGTCATGTATCTAACATGTTATGTAAGTGTAAACTGCTGCTATTTTAAGAATAACATGTTAGATCATTAGTGGTGTTTAGAATGGCAGTAGTTTAACTTGGTTATGATGCAAAAGTTTTGATAACATTTCATTGTAATACACAGTAAAACCTCAAAAATCCGGCATCGGCGGGACCAGACGGTGCTGGGTTTATGAAAATTCTGGATTTCTGAAGCTATCCGAAAATTGCGTTATGGACATTATTTAAGGCGCGTACTTGCACGTAACAGGTCATTGTGCGTCTATGCCTTATAAATATGCAAGGGTCTCACTGCCGATCGCATTCTTTTCAATTTGCGAAAAAAAATAGTTTTGGCGATGGATAAAAAGTTTTGAGGAAAATTTTGGCAATTACCTTTTTGTACTATTTATTTTAAAACTGTCAAAACAAAAAAATTGAATTTGGCAAATGGTTAGGCAAAAACTTGAAAAAAGCCAGAGCAACCACTAGGGCTAGGCAATGTATCGTGAAAACCTAATGTGAATTTTACGTCGATGTTACGGTTTTTCGACTGATGAAGCTACTATACATTGCGAAAGCAATTACCGCCAATGCATCATGAAGGCCGAAGTAGATGTCATTCCACAAACTGCCACCATCAATCACAGATAATCAACACACATTCAACATGCATTTCAAATGACACACCGATTCGTCGCCTCATTGGTCTGTGCCACTTCAGTGCGACCCAGTGAGATGACGAATTTCAGGGCTGCCAGACCTGCGCCAATTGCTCCAGTCAACGCCAAAATGTTGTTCTTGCGCCATTCTGCTAAAAAAATTGCGATTTTGAAGAATTTTGCGCCAAAAGTTAAAGTTTACCGGTCATTGATATTTTAGCGTAATCTTACGACATTCGAAATCGCTTCAGCGGTTAATTCGTACGGGAGATTCATTCGCAGAGTTCCCTCCCTAATTTTTTTTTTTTTTTTGTCATTTTCAAGAGCGATGCAAAAGTGAAGAAATTTTTCGGGGTATTAGTGGGGGGGGGGGGAGTCGTATTCCATCTGGGGATGTTGTTTTGTTTTTTTAAGCGTTCGGAAATGGAAGTTAAATGGAGTGCAGATTTCCCCCCGTAATCGTATTTTTTTCTTTCTTTCTTGCGCGATGTTGCTTCTGTTCAGTATTGTTGTTAAATATAATTTCATTGCATAATTTCAGCTTGAAATTGTAGGCAACGATTTACGAAAACAGAAGTTAGGCCCCTCGAAAATTTCCCCGTAATATTTGGCCACGAGATTCTTATGCTGATTCGAAGAATTCCGTCTTTTTTTTATCATTTGGACCATTCACGAGTTCGATGCACAACTGAACTGAAATTTTGGGAGGATTGGTGGTGGTGGTGGTGGTGGGGGGGGGTCATTTTCTTCGTCGGGGGACAAAATTTCATCCTTCGAAAACGGAAAGTAGACTGAGGTAAGATTTCTCTCGTAATCGTAATTTTTTTCTCTCGCAATGTTTCCTCCACCCAGTATTGTTAGATATCATTTTATTCCATAAATATTTGTATTTCAGCTTGAAAATGTTGGATAAATTTTCGAAAACGGAAGTCGGACGGAGCGAGGATTTCTCCGTAATTGTATCCCCCCCCCCCCCGCGCGATGTTTCCACTCCTATGTAATTGTTAATTGTCATCACCCTCATAAATGTGTGTACATTTTAGCTTGATAAGGGTGGGGGAAATTTCGACAAATGAAAGTGATGAAGTTTTAAAATTTGTAAGAATTGATGCATGGTGTTTAAAAAAAAGTATTCATTCTCTGAAAATTGCACTATTTTTTTTTAAATAGGGAAAGCTCTGATATCAGAATTCATGGTTCTCAGGCTGAAAGTTCTTTAAGCATGATGGATGAAATTGTCATCTGAGGGAATAAAAAAAAAAAAAAAAACGAAAAAAGAAAGAAAAGTAACAAAAAAATGGTAAGCGAAAACTATCAGCAGAAAAAAAAGTAAACAATGGATGCCGTGCAGAGGCAGAGTCAACAAAAGACAAATATGGTTGTGGAACTTATTGAGAAGAAAGTAGGGTTTGCTCGCAAGAGGAAACCAGAGCTAATTTTCTAGCAAGTACAAGAACAAAACAAGGAAAAAAAAAAAAAACTGTTCGAAGCTATGTCTTTTAAAACCACCCTATTTTGTTTGGAATTCAGTAATTTTATAATTGTGAATACAGTGGTGTGATCTAGTTAAATATTTTCATAAATAAATTACAGTGAAAGATTCAGTTTTGTTCATGCTGTGTAATATTCACACGTTCTCACCGTGCAGTCTGATTTTTCACCAAATTAAAAAGTACAGCTTTTTTTCTTCGTCAGTCTCTTGTATGTTAATTAAAATCGCTCATGAGCGCTATGGATAAATGAAAGGATTGTTTATACCTTATAACTTGTAATCAATTAATTATCAGGAATACTGATCTTTTGGTTCTTACTTAAAGTCTGAATTTTGCCTCATACATTCAGGGAGCAGAATTTTTAGGTTTTCTTTTTCTCATTTTGACCTACCTTGGGGAACATCTTCACCCTCACACTTTTCTTTTTCCAGATGGAAGGTGCGTTGAACCACTTACTAATTTGCAATCGTCTGCTTAATGTCCATACATACAGGATCCCACGTATGCAAGAGCAGTGGCTCTTTCAGACAGTAACAACAAAATAGTCATAAACCGATTCTACTACTACTGAAGAAGGAGGGGGAGGGGCAATCCCGCGCCAAAATATGACTGCTGAAGCGTTAAGCAATGGAAGCAGCTTTTATCTAACCAACTTTACTAAATCTCACTGTTACCTTATAGTTTTGGTTCTAGTTGAAATTTTTCACAGCAATAACAGAAGTTTAACATTGATAATTACTGGATGAAAAACATTGTATGAAGAGTATCATGGCGCAACTGCTGAAAGGCGATTTTACAATTTGATTATTAAATGTTACATTAGTTTTCCTTTTATATCGAAGGTACGCTTTCCTTCAGAAAACCTTAGGAGTTTGTGATGCACACACAAACCACGTACATGTGGCTTGCCAGTTGGTTGGTTTCAGAAATAATGTATATTCATCTGAATGCCATGAATCTCAAAAAATATGCTGCTAAAAAAACCAACCAAACAACAAACAGTAAGGACATGTTATTTATTCTTCCTAAGTGTATATTCGCAAGTGTTCAGTAACGATAGCAACAGTTCTTGGACGCGGCAGCATCCTATTCATGTTACAGCGAAGCAAATTCATTCAGAAGAAAATCCCTGATATTAATGTGTTACTCTTAAAATATTGTAGGTCATGTAGTTTTCAATAAATCGTGGGTAGTATAATTGTTTTCTCATTTATCTCGCTGTAGGAGCGACAGAAATGCTAATTAACAGTCGTAAGAGAAGCAGTAAAATGTTAACAAACCTGAAATATAACATTTTTTCATAGTTCATAAAATAATGCTAATTCAGTATATATACATAACTTAAAGCACAGCATGGACTTTAAACAATTAAAAATGCTATCATTAGCTGCTCCGAAACCTGAGTTCTGCTCCAAAATGCAAATTTTCTCGCTCCAAAACCTGAGTTCTGCTCCAAAATGCAAATTTTCTTGCTCTAAAACCCAACGGTTCTGCTGCAAACTGCATATTTTCCTGCTCCAAGAATTGCTCCGAAACATGGTAGGGGCACTAAACACCCCTGGAATTTGAAAAACCTCGCGTTGTTACACGTAATCGGCTATCCACAATTCGCACACTGAGATCGGATTATCTCGTGATGTGTTGTTGAGACTGTTCACCGGAAGATTTCCATGGTTATTGGGAAAACATCTGATGTTCTCACGAAAATGAAATCAGGAAAATTAGGCCATTTAGAAATCAGAAAAATGCCAGATTTCTTAAGTTGCCGGTTTTCTGGATGCTGGATTTTCAAGGTTTTAGTGTATATCATTTTAATTCATGCAGATTGGATGGCAGTGGATCTAAAACTCAAGTGTGTAGTTTGAATTAATCCTGGAAATGTGCTGTGGGTTTGAGGTCTGGAAACAGGTGTGCCATTGATTCGGTGAAAAGTTTTCATGTTTGCGCATCCACTCAGAGAAAGTGTAGGCATTGCAGCATCATACATTGTCCTTCAGAAAGCATCCTTTACCATGCAGATATAGAGCGACTATGCTTAGATGAACTTGATCACCAGTGGTAAATTCACTTGGGTATTCAGGTTTTATCCATTTGAATCACAGGGACCTAAAGTATACCGGGAAAACATGGCCCCTTGAAAAATATCTGAAAAGTTACATGCCCAGCTGGGCATGTGCAGAAATTGTTTACCTGGCTAGGTAGTAAAAGTTGGATGCCCAGGAAAATTTATCTTTTAAGATAACAAATCAGAACCCTCTTTTTTTAAAGTTGAAAAATAAAATTTTTTTTTACATGTTTTGCATTTCCGTTTTAAGGGTCTGTATTCGAAATGTTCAATGCACGAAAGCTTGTATCTAAAGTTTTAAGATGATGATGCTGAAATTGGCACAGAATGATAATGATAAAATTGGTATTAGAGAAATTTGGTAATTCTGCCATGTTACTTTTGTTGAAGTTTTTGCCCTTTGCCAGGCTAGTTCCATCAGAGGAATGCACCCAGTTTCTGACTATAAACAATATTTAGAGCAACACTACATATGTTTCCAATTTCTGGACCTAAAGCATTGTAAATATAATTTAAAAAGTGATATTATTCTGTCCTTGGCACTCTGACAATAATTCAACTTATGATTTCATTTCATTTTAGTTGTCACATACAGGTTACATAGACTAACTGAAAGTAATTATATGGCAGATATGCAACAACAGGAATAAAAAGAGGGAAAAGGCCAAACGGGCCCAACTAGCCCTCTTCTCCCAAAACAATGATTCTTGAAACAAACATCAAGTCAAGCAGACATACTAGTGATTGGCGGCCCTGAGAGAGTGTTATTATGGTTTCAAATTGATTGCCGAAGCAGCTCCACCCTATATCATTCAATTTAAAAATGTAACTTAAAACCATACCACTTAAAGTAATAACAGGTTAGTAAAAAACCCAAATAATTGTAGTCAGTATTAAGATTGCTAATATCAAACAGTTTGTTTAGTGATTTAAAGGTTGCAATAATTATGTTATAAAATATTAAATTTAAGAATTTTAAAACATGGAGACCATTCCAGTTGATTTATAAATCAGCTGCTACCTATATTATAATGAGGCTGATCATATAAGATATTGTTTTTTTTTTTTTTTAAATAAATAAATATTATGTAGGGTTATTAACTCATCAAAGTATTCCAAAAAGTTGGTCCGGCATAGTTAATGTGTGCTTTAGATCGTTCTGTTTGTGCAAACATAGGTGCTAATTTAGTTTTGTTTCTAGTAGAAAGTTGATGGGTGTGAAAATTTAGTGAAATTAAATCCTGATAAAGATTATTTTTTATTCTCTGAAACATTAATATTCCTAGATTGTCATTATATAGTTGACGAATAGTTCAGAGATGAAAATCGTTGGGATGTAGGCCTAATCAAATTGTCAAGCTTCATGAATAATTGTTTTTAAGTTTCAACTCAAGAAGTCTGAATTTATTTTGTATTCGTTGTAATTTAGTAATATTATATTTGGAGGTTTTTCCCTAGGTCAGGATACAGTAATTGAAGTTAGTTTGAATTAAAATAAAATATAATTGTAACATCAATTTTGGAGATAAATAGGTCACAACATTGCCAGTTACTTCAATGTTTTGAGAGATTTTACTAGTTGAAACTTCAATATGTTTGTTTGATTTAAGATCCCATTGAATTATAGTACCAAGATAAGTATGAGATAAGTGGTGAAATGAAGCATGACATGTGACTACTGTCTTTTTTCTTGTGGTAGGAAATTCCATTCCAAATGTTTTTATTTTTAAATTTAGTTGTCTTACTGGGCAACTAGATTTTTTTATTTATTTAAAAAAAAATCTAGTTGCCCAGTAAGGCAACTAAGTTTTTGGTGAGGTGTCATGTTATGGAGGTATGACAAGATTGTAAATGTTTAGTGAGAAACAGAAAAAAACAAAACACATTTCCATATGCGAAGAAGCTTTTGATAAATTGTGTTAAAAACACAGAAAAAAAAACATTTCCCTGTATTGTTGAGAGTGTGTAACTTAGTAACTTAGTTATAGAGTAACCTTATTCAGTCATGTAAAAATCAATCTCGTGTATAAATTGACCCCTGTTTTTTTAGAAGGAAATATGAATTTTTACATTTCCTTCTGAATGACACATGAAAAAAAAAAAAAAAAAAAAAAACGTGTGTATGTGTGTTTGCTCTGATTACTGGATAATCTTTTCTCTTTTGTGATAATTTTTTTTTCCATTGTGGAATATGTTTAAACCATTGAATCCTTAACAGAGTGCAAGTATCGTCATTTTGATCATAATAACTCTTCTCTTCATACCCATTTTGGGTTTAACAGGATTTCATATCGTCCTTTTATCAAGGGGCAGGACAACCAATGAACAGGTAAAGTTCATTGGCTTCCTCACTTTTGAGCAGTCAGTTCTCATTATACTTTCTTTGTCATTACATTGTTTATTAAGTATTTTTTTCTCATTTTTATGAAATTAAAGTAAACATGTTTAATATTTATTTTCTTTTGCAGCAAACTGTCAGTATAGCAAAATTGTGTGGGTGATGTAATTATATTCAATTTAACAAAATTTCAGTACACTAAAACATGTTGCAAATGCCAGAATAATAATTTGGTGAATGAGAAACAATAATACATATACATACATATCACTAATCTGTTTTCTGGGATTCAGAGCTTAGCTCCACAAAGAAAAAATAGATAATTTTTAACCGATTATTTACTTACTGTTGCCATATCAAACTTCTCCTTTTACAGCGATCTTGACATACAACTCGGGCGTCACTGACATCCATCACACGACGCACACAAGATCTTCTATACTTCATACTCATGATCTTTTTCTCATGCAGACACTCCTGAATCTGTTCCTCCCATGACTTCCTTGGCCTTCCTTTGCCTTTCCTTTCTGCCACTTGGGCTGAAATTTTTTTCTTAGTAAGCATCTCATCACTCATTCTTTTAACATGGTCGAACCACTGAAGCATATTAGTCTCCACCATGCTTACAATATTTTGTTTCACATTACACAACTGCAACACATCTTCATTCCTCACACGGTCAGAACGGGCCTTGCCACAAACCGCCCGTAAGTAACGCATTTCTCCAGCACACAAACGATCTCTATGTTTCTTCTGTAGTACCCAGGTTTCACTGCCATACGTCAGAGTAGGAACAATTACACTTTCATACACAGCCATGTGGGACTCTCTTGATAACCCATCATTCCTGTAAAAACCTCCCAGAGCAGCTATGACTTTCAATGAAGAATTCACTCTCCTACTAATTTCACCATCCAGTTTGTTCTTTCTGTCAAACATGTTTCCTAAATACACAAACTCATTCACCTAGTCAATCGCAGTGGTATTTAGACTAATATTACATTCAATACTACCAGTTCCTCGCTCAAAAACCATAACTTCAGTTTTTCCCTTATTAATACTCAGTTTGAATTTCATGCAAACTTCGTACATCCAGGACAACATTCCCTGCAACTCACTTTTGCTCTCTGCCAACAGAACAGTGTCATCAACATACAGCAATCCGCACACACAGATATCACCAAGACTTAAACCAGTATTATCTAATTTGGCATCACACATGCATACATCCATAAATATATTAAACAACCAGGGTGACATTACACAACCTTGTCTAACTCCTGCACCAAATAGGAAATCATTTTGATAAAACACCATTCACTCGTACACAAGCTCTACTGCTAGCATACATGGCTTTTACACTATTAAGTAGATTCCCTGTAACACTATACTCATCCAATACCTTCCACAAAAGTGTCCTATTTATTTGGTCATAAGCTTTCTGTAAATCTATGAAGGCAGCAAAAACTTTCTTACCAACAGCCAGATACTTTTCAGTCACCATGCATAATGCAAAAATATGGTTATTGCAGCTTTTATCAGGCATTAAACATCTCTGAACATCCCACAATTTCACTGTTGTAAGACCCCATACTTTTTCAATGACCTTACCAAACATTTTCCCTGGCACACTCAGTATGCTAATACCACAGTAGTTCTTGCAGTCAGTCTGATCACCTTTTCCTTTGTGCAAAGGAACAATGATAGCATCCTTCCAACCCTGAGGGACCATTTCTAGCTTTCAGCACAACTGGCAAATTTCAGTTAACCAGTCAATTACAGAGTCACCACCATATTTCAACATCTCAGCAGTTATGCCATCAACTCCCGGAGCCTTATTATTCTGAAAAGGTTTTAGAGCTTTACACACTTCTTCTCTTGAGATCCCTCCTGTGCTTCCCACGTTCACTGTGACATCATCTGCTTCTGCCTCAGAATCACCTTTGCTTTCCTGATCTAATAACTCACAGAAGTGTTCACCCCATCTTTCACTTAACTCATTGGGCTCCCGTATCATTTCCCCAATCCTATTCTTCACACAACTTACAACTTTGTTTCACCAATTTTTCCCGAGTCTCATGTACTTCCAGAAAGTCTTTATATCTTTCCAAAAAGCCGATTCATGCCTTTCCACCTTCTCCTTCGTATCTTTTGCCTTACTCTGGCTAACCAGCTTAGGAGCATCATGCTTCTTACAGCAATATTCATCCACAGAAACTCTGCCTTGCAACATCTCCGAATAGGCTTCCTTCTCTCTCTTTACTGCCTCTTCAATCTCACTATTCCACCAAGCATCACCTCTGTACATTTTATTGTTATACAACTGTTTTCCATCTGAGAATGGTATTTCATCTTCCAAAACTTTCGAAAATAGCAGTTTTACAGGAGGAAAGATTTTTCCCATAATCATTGTTTCTTTTTTCTCACTATGTTGACTCTGACCAGTATTTGTTGTTAAGGTGGTTCCACCTGAAATCTCTGCCTTATATTTCCAATGGTAAAACTTCTTTACATATTTTCTCTGCAATTAATGTATTCCTGAGGATGAAAATTTGCACATTGATAAAACTTACTTTAAGTTATAGCATGGGATACTTAATACTTGCTAAAACATAACCATAATTATGCAATCCAACATTTGTTTGTCTACTGACGTCATCAGTGTACAGGTCGCGCCATCTACAAGTCTGAACATGACTCAAAGAAAAACGATTGAATTTTAATATAATTATGGTTATTTTAATAAGAGCAATGAGAGTGAACTTATTCCTACCAATAGGTCCGTTCTCTCAGAAAAGCATACATTTCTTTGCACGTTAACTTCCATTTCAATATCCACAGTTGGTTTTGGACGTTGGTGCGGTGGTTTTTTATGGTTTCTTCAACATGTTCTTTTATTTGACTCAGTGAGCAATTTATTAACTTATACTGCAGAACTGATACTTTGGTCCAAGAAACCTCTTTTATACTTTAAAAACCCTATATTTACATTGACTTTGAATAACCCTAACCGGTAATCTAATTGGCTTTAAAAAAAAAAAAAAAAAAAAAAAACCCTAATTACATGAACATTCAGAAACCATAAACAAACTTCCTATTTACATACACCAAAACATCAAAACAAAACATTTAAAAGCCTAAAATTCAATTATTCACAACAAACTTATCTACAAAACAGTGAGATGAGTTTGTAAATAGAGGGCAATGAGATAAGTTTGTTGTGAATAATTGAATTTTAGGCTTTTAAATGTTTTGTTTTGATGTTTTGGTGTATGTAAATAGGAAGTTTGTTTATGGTTTCTGAATGTTCATGTAATCAGGGTTTTTTTTTTTTTTTTAAGCCAATTAGATTACCGGTTAGGGTTATTCAAAGTCAATGTAAATATAGGGTTTTTAAAGTATGAAAGAGGTTTCTTGGACCAAAGTATCAGTTCTGCAGTATAAGTTAATAATGCTCACTCAGTCAAATAAAAGAACATGTTGAAGACAACATAAAAAACCAACGGCCAAAACCAACCGTGGATATTGAAATGGAAGTTAACGTGCAAAGAAATGTATGCTTTTCTGAGAGAACGGACCTACTGGTAGGGGTAAGTTCACTCTCATTGCTCTTATTAAAGTAATTGTAGGCACGTAAATTTTTGTATAGTTATAGTGATACTGTGACTTGTCAAACAAGGAATTAAATTATGGTTATGTTTTAGCAAGTGTTAAGTATCCCACGCTATAACTTAAAGTCAGTTTTATCGATGTGCAAATTTTCATCCTTGGGAACACATTAATTGCGAAGAAAATATGTAAAGAAGTTTTACCATTGTTAACATAAGGCAGACATTTTAGGTGGAACCACCTTAAATATCCTTTTATTTCGCAAATGTTTGCATTTCAGCTAAAATTGTGGGCTACGATTTCCAAAAACTGAAGTTAAGGCGTCACGCAGATTTCCTTGGTCTTCTGCCATGAGATTCTTCCATGGATTTCAGGAATTCCGCCATCTTCGTTATCATTTGGGGTAGTCTCGAGATCAGGGAACAACTGAACAGAAATTTTTGGGTGAATATTGTGGTGATGGGGGGTTTGTTTTCCATTTGAGGATCTTTCAAAACTTACAAAAACAGCAGTTAGACAGAATAAAGATTTCTCCCGTAATCGTAATTTCTTTTTCTCACGATGTTCCTTCTGCCCAGTATTGTTCTTAAGTATCCTGTCATTCTATAGATGCTTGCATTTCAACTTAAAAATGGTGGGGAAACTTTCTGAAAACGGAAGTCGCAAAGTTGGAAAATTTGTAAGAATTGATGCAAAGTGTGTTCAAAGTATTCATGTTCTAAAATAGTGAAAGCTTTGATATCCTACATTCACAGTACTTTGAATGAAAGTTCTATCAGCAAGATGGATGAAATCGTCATCTGGGAGAATAAAAAAAGAAAAAAAAATGGCGAAGAAAGGGGAAGGGAATGAAACAACAGAAAGAAAAATTAAGCAATGTGTGAATGCTGTGCAGCTGCATAGTCAACAAAAGACAAATATGGCCATGGAACTTGATGAGAAGAAAGCAACACAGAATGAAAATTAAGCTGATGCTGAGCAAGTACAACAAAACAAAACCAGATAAAACATTTTTTTTAAGTATGTTTTAAAATAATTTTTTTGTTTTGTTTTGAATTCATTTATTTTATATTGTGAATAGTGATGTGCTCCAGTTTAATATTTACATAAATTACAGTGAAAAATCTAATCTTGCTTGTGCTGCATCGTATTCACACTTTCTCATCATGTGGTCTGATATTTCACTCAGTTTAAAAGTTCAGCTGTTTTGTTCCCTGGTCATTATATGATTAAAATTTAGTTTTGATGCCAAGTTTTGAAATTTGCTATTTGGAGATTTTTTTTAATATCTTTTAAAAGAAGGTATCTCTTTGCCAAAAAAAGAAAAAAAAAAAAAAAAAACCCTGAGAAAGGTGTTCGATCCTGATGGAACTCTGCATTGTCCTACAGCAAAGCCTGCCCGCAGGGACAATGGCGACAGCAGATTGTGATTTCATTAACCTCCACGGACTGAGAATGCCTTGACACCAGGTCCGTTCACTCTATGAGCAGTCGAACAAGTTTGAGAGAGGCCGGTTGGTCAAATACCTTATCACCAGGCATTTGGGTCAGAGCGACGCTGCAATCAGATGATGTTGGCACCCCAATAGGTCAAAGAGAGCACAACCCAGTGGCACGCGGACAGTGGACAATTGAGGGCAATGACAGAACACAAGGATTGAGCGATTCTGAGGGCCACATGAACAAAAACCAAATTCGTCACTCTCAAACATCCATAGCCTTGTTGTGTCATCTACAGGTACAGAAGTGGCTGTCGGGACCGTTGCCAGATGACTTACGTTACAGGGATTACATTCGAGGAAGCTAATTTGCTGCTTACCACTGACGACACGAGTGAGCATCACCAATAGCGGTTGCAGTGGCGTCGTGTTGTCTTCAGTGATGAGCCACTGTTTGCATTTGGCACCAACGACCAGTGCTTATGTGTCTGGAGACGAGCTAGCCAGTGCACGGATCTTGCTTTTACTGTGGAACGGCAAACGACTTGCACACCAGGAGTGACTGTCTGGGGAGCCATTTCCTACGATAGCCAGACACCCTTCGTAGTCCTCCGTACCACCTTCACAGCTCAACAGTACATCAATGACATTCTACGACCTGTTGTATTGCCATTTTGGCGTAGCATCACCAAGCGCCTTTTCAACAAAATAATGCCCAACCACGCACGGCATGGCTCTCCTGTGCCTGTCTGTCTGTCGGTAATGTCGACACCCTTCCGTGGTCAGTCCGATCTCATGACTTCTTACCGATTGAACATGTTTGGGACATGATGGGATGCCACCTATGCCCATCCTGGAATGTTGGCAAACTGGCCCACAAATTGGAACCATCTGACATGCTTATACCTCAGGACAGTGTCCATGAACTGTATGCACCTATGCTATGTCATGTAACTGCTTGTATCCAAGCCAGAGGTGGCACTACAATGTACTGACTTGTTCCACTGGTGTAGCTGTTTTATCCGAATAAATGACCCAGCTGCTCTGGAATTGCAATCATTTCCTTTTGTATACATGTACATTGTATATACCATTGTTAATCTTAATTAGATGATTCCTTCTGGGTGCTTTTTTTTTTTTTTTTTTTTTTTTTTGCAAATAGTATTAATGTACAAATTCTAGCATTATCCAGAAAGATATTAATGATATTGTAAAATTTTAATGTTGTGACAAAAACTGTCAAATTATTCTGTTCATCACATTTTATTAAGCCTTTGTTAGAGGAGCCTTACTTATTTGTTAGTTCTTATTGCTTTTATGTTGTTATTTGGTTCAAATAAAGAAGTTTTTTTTTTTTTACCTTGAGTCTTGCATTTTAGTGTTCTTAATTTCCCATACACGTCACTAATTCGATGGATGACTTACATTTTTTCCGAGGGACGTACTTTTCTCACTTATATTACCAGTTCTATGAAAGACTAAAGAGGTTAATAAAAAAATATATTTTATCTTATTCTTACTGTGGATAATACACAAATTTAAGAATTAAAAACTTCTATTGTAGTTAAAAGACTGCAATGTTATATCATCTTCACGTCAAGGTCAACTGAAAACTTAGTCTGTGTCTTCAAAAAATTCTTCATAAGGTTCAGGTCCAGCTGTGATTAAAAGTCTTGAGGTTAAAAGAAGTTTTAAAATTTTAGTTAATAATATTGATACACACTATGAGGAAACATGAATAACTTATAAAAAACACATTTACATACTGTAGTTGCAATTCCCAGTCATATGAGCTCCCATGTCATCTCTGAGTCAGCGTTTCTTATACTTCCATTAGGTCGAGTTCCAGTAGTCGTTAAATTTGCCTTAATATCCATTGTAAACTGTTTAGTATATAGGAATGTTGTTTCGTCAGATGACATAAAGATTCACGCATTTTTATCTTCTACAAGACTTACATTTTTCCTGAGTATGTACCTCAGAAAAAATATAAGTCATCCATCGAATTAGTGACGTGTATGGGAAATTAAGAACACTAAAAATTAGCAAGATTCAAGGTAAAAAAAAACAACAACTTTATTTGAACCAAATAACAACATAAAAGCAATAAGAACTAACAAATGTGTAAAGCTACTCTAACGAAGGCTTAAAAAAATGTTATGAACAGAATAATTTAACAGTTTTTGTCCCAACATTAAAACCAATATACCACGTAATAGAAACACCTGATGAGAGAAACGAATAGGTACCTCTCGCAGAAGTGTGTATACAGATATTGTAAAAGCTGCAATTCTGTATGTTAGATTACATGTAATGGAGAGTATAATGTATCCCCCAATCATACTGGTGATGATTTGCAGATGTTTACAATTTAAGTAAGGTTAGCCGCCCCGGTGGCGCAGTGGTCTAAGCGATGGCCTCTGATCATTCGTCTGAACGAGGTCCGGGTTCGAATCCCGGTGAGGCATGGATGTTGTGTTTGTCTTACGGCACTGGCTCTCTCCCTTCCCTGGAACCAGTGACCCTAAATTAAGGACGGGCGACTGCTTATAGCTCATTAAGTTGCTCACGGTAGTCGTTAAACCTCCAATCAAAAAAAAAAAAAGTAAGGTTATTTGTTTTTTAACATTGTTAGGTAGAATAGCAGAGATCAGTTGATATTAGTTTGTTTCCCATTATTTTCAACAGCACTGAAGATGAAGTGATTCATATGGCAAGATATCTACCATTCTATTCACCCCCTTACAGTAATGAATTTAAATGTGAGGAATGCAATGAAACAAAAATGGTAGATACAAGATTTACTAATAGATGTCAGTGCAGGTGTACCATTTTAAAGAGCAATATTTGTATTTTGTTGAATCCCATCAGTGGCTTAAGATAAAATCATAGTGTCATCAAGCTCAATCAAATCAGCATGCATCAGAATTGTGATGTCCACAATGTTTTTTTAAGGTGCAGGCTAGAAACTCAGTATTGTTTCAGGATTAATTATTTATTGATGCCTCTATCTGAAAAAAATATTGTCTGTGAAATCTGATTTTCGGAGCTGCTGTTTTTCCCAGCAGACCCAGAAAGTTCAAAAAGTTTTATGTAAAATCATTGATGGGAAGGTAAACTCAGTGGTTGATTTGACATGAAATTACCCATTTTCAGTTTGCCTTTGCCAGTCACTTGTCTTTTCAGTTGTTGATATTTATAACTTTGCAGTGGTTGACACAAATATATTGAAGTATATTTGTTATATTATATGCTGATTTATTTGATATACAGGGTGTCCGAGAATTATTGGACACATTACAAAATTATGTACAAACAAAACTATGAGCATTGCCTGTTTTTCTACGTCACATATTCAGGGTTCCCACTCAACCTGGAAAACAGGGAAAACCTGGAATTCTCAGGGAATTTGAAAATGGTTCCAAAAATCAGGGAAAACTCAGGGGAAATTACCCTTTTGTGTAAAAGTCAGGGAAAACTCAGGGAAAAATTACCCTTTTTTTGTGTGTGTGTGAAAATCAATGGATACTTTATTTTTCCAAACAAACTTCTTTTTTCAAGATTTCAAACTTTTGCTTGCAATTACTGCCTGCCTAGAATTTGGTACATCTTACTTTCAGTTATTTAAGTATTTCCTTTATTTTCTAAAAAAGATGCAAAATTGAATTTTTAAATTTGCCAGTTATTAGGCTTTTGTTCAATTTCTGCAGGCAGTTGTTACAACATGGAACAATTAGGCACAATAGCTCCTGCATGAAGAAACATTTCACAAGAGAACCAACCAAATGATGGATCGAAGTCCTTTTGTCTGTTGGTTCTCGTGAAACATGTTTCTTTGAACAGAGCCTTTCCATCATTAAGCTTAGCTGCATTGTGTTATAGAAAAACTGAAACTATTCAACTGACAGATTTTGGTTCTTACATATGACCTGTTTCTATGGGAATGTATTTACAAATTCCGTGTGGGTAGTATTGACAAAAGTTCACGGAACTTTGGTACAGAAAATAATATGCACAGCTATTTGTTATTAATGAAAAGCAGGTAATTTTATAAAGACAAATTGCGTAAAGAATGTACAAGTGTGTGCTTTGGTGAGAAAAATGAATGGAATGGAATGAAATGTAAAAATTCTTTGCAACATGCCACTCTGGAAAACTTTAAAAACCACCTGGAGAACCTGGAAAAGTCAGGGAATTTTTTTATTACTTTTGAGTGGGAACCCTGATATTACTAACACGGTTTCTATATTTTTGTTTTGCAGAATTGTTATTCCTAGAATCCGATAGATGGCGCTAGGTGTGGCCTGATAAGAAAAAGTATGAGAAATGCACAATCAGTAGTCATGTCATCTGTACAGCAGAAGGCGATGTGTTTGTTATGGCTGGCGGAATTAAAGTCTGTCATTAAAATTAAAAGACAGTACCATTTAGAGTATGGTTGTAATCTTCTGTTAACGAATTCAGTTAAGCGGTAGATGAAAAAGTTTAAAGAAACTGGCAACGTGGAACATCCTGGAGGAGCCGGTAGGCCTAGCATCAGAAGTGAGACGGTTGACCAAGTTAATGAAAGTTTCCGACGAAGCCCCAGGAAATCCGTTCATAAAGCAAGCAGAGAACTGTGCATTCCGAAATCAACAGTTCACGATATGTTGTACAAGAAATTAAAGTTTCATGCTTTTAAAATTCAAATAGTGCAAAAGATGCATGTAAATGATCACACTCTGCAATACGATTTCGCTGTGGATATGCTGAATCGAGTGGAAAACGACGAAAACTTTCTCAGTACTGTAATTTTTAGTGATGAATCCATGTTTCATGTATCTGGTATTGTGAATTGTCACAACTGTAGGATATGGGGCAGTGAACCAGCTCATGTGGCTATCGAACTGGAACGTGATTCTCCAAAAGTTTGTGTGGTGCGCTCTATCAAAAAGAGAAGTGATTGGCCCTTTCTTTTTCTGCGAAAAACCATAAATGGTGACATTTACTTGGATATGCTAGAAAATTTCGCTATACCCCAGATCAAAAGATATGACATCGTTTTCCAACAAGACGGCACGCCTCCGCATTGGTTAACTTGTGTACGTATGTGCCTAAATGAGCATTTCCCCAACAGATGGATTGGGCGTGGTGGTCCCATTCCGTGGCCTCCTCGCTCTCCAGATCTAACTCCATTGGATTATTTCATGTTGGGTTATGTGAAGGATCATGTTTATCAGATGCCTTGTACTGATTTGCAGGAACTGAAACAGCGTATCACAGCTGCTATTAATCCCATAACTCCTCGGATGCTTTCGAGTACATGGCATGAAATTGAGTATCACTTGGACGTACTACGAGCAACCAAGGGATCTCACATCGAAATTTATTAACTTGTGTAGTTACATTGTAAGTTAGTACAGTCAGTTTCTTTCTATCTGTTTAATGTTTTGTTTTATATAATTTTGTAATGTGTCCAATAATTCTCGGACACCCTGTATAATTATGAATTTTATTTTAGGTTACTGGAAAGTTTCGTGGTGGATATAATCCTTTTTCTAAAGGATGTGTGAAAAATGTGTGCAGTGCTCTTTGTGGGCCTCAATATCCTAGGTAAGTATTATTTTCTATGTATTAATGAACAATGTATTTTTGTCATTTTGACATGGATCATACACATTTCATAAATAAATTTCATTTTTACAAATATTCTTCATATCTTAGATTTCTGGCCTCTGGGTCTTTATTAAGGCCTGTTCTCAATGATAAATTGTACCCAAGGCTTTGTTTACACAGGAAAAGATTTAATTGTTGCCAGGTTCTTTAATTATGTTATTGGCCAGTTCCTAAGTTAAAATCTTATTTATTTTGCAAGTCTTGTGAATTAACTTGTTAAAGATGTTGCTAATAAGTTTTGTAGATTCAATTTTGGGATCTGTTTTTTCTGGATGTAGAAACTTTCCTTAATAAGTGTCATATTTTTATATGGTTTGTACTTCAGTATTTTAACTTTGTGCCTTCACATTTTCATTGATAATTTCAGCTGCTTACTCAAGGTTCATGGCACCTTAAAAAAAGTTTCTGGGCCTCAGGAACAAAGAAATCAAAGAGAGAGAAAAAAGTTTGCAAGTTCTGATGAATCATAACCTTGTGAATTCCTGCAATTGAAAGCCACTTGTCTGTTATTTTGCTCTCGAAGTGTGTCTGCATCAGTTGTTTAGAATGTCTGCTAAATAAGTGTTATGCCCTATAAGAAGCAATGCATTTCTGCAGGGGAATAAAAAATTGTCTGTTATAAAGAGCTGCCCATTATTAAGAAGCATCCCCTTAATGGAAGTTTTGCT
Organism: Macrothele yani; assembly: GCA_039090855.1. NCBI lineage: Eukaryota > Metazoa > Arthropoda > Arachnida > Araneae > Macrothelidae > Macrothele > Macrothele yani. The sequence continues at coordinate 8,306,099 of CM076998.1, read as the reverse complement.
GTACTGCTAGAGGTCTGTGTCTAAAAGTGCCTTTTTTAAAAAGAAATAAAAAATGATGGGGTGGCTCAAATTTGTAGTTTTTCCAGATAACAGAGCATATTGCTAGAATTAGATGGCAGTGAATGTGTGTGACAGCACAGAAATTTTGATATACATACATATCATTAAGCTGTTCTCTGATATCCAGAGGTTAGCTCCACAAAGAAATACAAACTACCAGATAATTTTTACTTACTGTTGCCGTATCAAACTTCTCCATTTACAGCGATCTTGACATACAACTCGAGCTTCACTGACATCCATCACACACCGTACACAAGATCTTCTATACTTCATACTCATAATTTTCTCATGCAGACACTTCTGAATCTGATCCTCCCATGACTTCCTTGACCTTCCTCTACCTTTCCTTCCTGCCACTAGGGCTAAAAAGATTTTTTTAGTAAGCATCTCATCACTCATTCTTTCAACATGGCCGAACCACCGAAGCATATTAGTCTCCACCTTGCTAACAACATTTTGCTTCACATTACACAACTGCAACACATCTTCATTCCTCACACAATCAGAACGTGTTTTGCCACAAACCCCCTGTAAGTAACGCATTTCTCCAGCACACAAACGACTTATGTTTCTTCTGTAGTACCCAGGTTTCACTGCTATACATTAAAGTAGGAACAATTACACTTTCATATACAGCCATGCGGGACTCTCTTGAGAACCCATCATTCCTGTTGAAACCCTCCCAAAGCAGCTACAGAAATTTTGAGCTAGGTGATAAGACTAATATGGTCTACGTAATAAGGTATTCACTTCTAGGAAAGGCCTGGAAATCTTAATTTAGGGTTGTAACCTCTGTGTGCCTCGAAAGGAATTTTTCAAGTCCATTTTCTAGAAACAGTTGAACAATTCTATGTGTATGTATTTCCCTTAGTGTTCACTTTCTTTGTTGCAAAGAAAGAAAGGCCGCCCCGGTGGCGCGGTGGTCTAAACTATAGCCTCTGATCATTCGTCCGAAAGGGGTCCGGGTGTGAATCCCGGTGAGGCATGGATGTTGTGTTTGTCTTACGGCACTGGCTCTCTTACTTCCCTGAACTAGTGACCCAAAATTCATACCTCTGGAATACACAGCACATCCAGTCTATACTTATTCATCTCCTCAATCACCTCATTTATCTTGCAAATTCATACCTCTGGAATACTAAAGGTATGAATTGCAAGATGAATGAGGTGATTGGGGAGATGAATAAGTATAGACTGGATGTGCTGTGTGTAAGTGAAACCAAAAAGAAAGAAATTGGGGTAGAAAAAGTGAATGGCACAGTGAGTGTGTGGTCTGGAGTATTGGATAATGTGAGAGGACAGGCTGGTGTAGGTGTGATTTTAAGTGAAAAGATGAAGAACAACTTAATTCACTATAATTGTGTGAGAGAATTCTCTGGATTCGTTTGAAAGTGAAACTTCAGAGAATCGTAATTGTTGTAGTGTATGCTCCTTGTGACTCTGAACCTTCTGAAAAGGAGGAAGATTTCTGTAATGAGCTAAAAGCTGTTTTGAGCCAGTTTGGTGCTAAAGAAAAATTTAAAATAGCAGGGGATTTCAATACTAGAGTAGGTGTGCAGAATGCAATTTCTGACAATGTTCTGGGTAAGTTTAATGATCCTTGTGTGAATGATAATGGTGAAAGATTAATTAAACTCTGCATTGAGAATGGTTTGTGTGTATCTAATACATTTTTCAACCACAAGTATATTCACACATATACTTGGTGAAAATCATACTTTTGGTCAAAAGAGTGATATATTTTGTTGTCTACGTTCAGTGTCTGAAACACTTACAGTAGCGAACAAAAGTATTTGGCGAAACACTTTTTCGACCATAATATTTTTTCTGCTGGCCCAAATCTGGTCCTTTTGAGATATGATTTGTGTTATTCAGTTGTAAACATGACCCATATGCAGATGGATCGGAAACCTTAACACAGATCAGGTATCGAGCTTAATCGCAAAGATCATACAAATTGACCAAAGTAGGTGTGTATCACATTCATTTAATGCAACGATAACAGAAAACAGGTACGAGAAAACGACAAAACAGTAATTAATACTTAGTGGGATAAGCACAAGACTTAATAACAGCTGCACAACAGGCCGGCATAGAGTCCACTAGCTTCTCGACGGTGACCTGCGGAATTCGCGCCCATTCTGCAGACAGCTGGTCGAACTTCTGGGCCCTATTCCGGCAGGTTTTCTTTGCACACCGTCTCTCCAGCTCCTCCCACATGTGCTCGATGGGGTTGAAGTCTGGAGATTGGCTTGGCCAGTCTAGAAGTGTGACCTGTTGCTGCTGGAAGGCTGCCTTCGCTACTCTGGAGGAGTGCTTCGGGTCGTTGTCTTGCTGCATGATCCGGGTGGTATGTTCTGGTTTGCCCATGGGAAGACATCATTGATGAGCATGTTCGTGTAGCTCTGGTCGGTCATTATTCCGTCAATATTGATGATGGGGCCCCATTTCATTGCGAGAGAAGGCGCCGTGAACCATGAGCGATCCTCCTCCCTGCTTGACAGTCGGCTGAATGAACTGGTGGTTTAATCTCTGGCCACATGGACATCTGACGTATCGGATGCCATCACTTCCGAACAAGTTGAACTTGCTCTCGTCGGTAAAAAGCACCTTACTCCAGTCCGCCGCGGTCCAGTGTTGATGACGGCGTGCAAACTCAACTCTGGCTCATCAATTCTTAACTCCGATGAGTGGTTTCTTGACGGGCATCTTCCATTTAATCCACCAGCAATGAGACGGCAGGAGATGGTCATTCGGTTGACGTTCAGGTCTTCGGTGGCGATGTCCACAGCACTCAAGGTGGGATCAGCACAAGATCGACGGAGGATGCGTCTATCCTGACGCAACGTTGTGGAACAAGGCCTACCACATCGCAGACTGTTCTTGACGGTCGCAGTCTTCTTATAATGTTGCAGGAAAGCTGAAATGGACTGGTGTCAGATCTTCAGGGCCCTTGCAATGTCGGTGACGTGCATTCCGGATTCCATCATGTTCACTGCCGCCTGGTGAGCTCCAACAGGGGTCTCCACCTTTTTACCCATTTCTGAAAACCTAAGATTGACTTATTATCACACTAGACATCACAAAACCCACAAAAATCACAAGAAAAACATTAATACAGGCAGCAAACAAATGGGTAATAATTGGCGACTCTTGAATATGGCCTATTTCGAACGACAATTTCGCTCTGAGCGAAATACAAACTACGTGGCATTGTAACCCACAAATCAACACATCATATCCCAAAATGCCTTGATTTGGTCCAGCAGAAAAAAATTATATTCGAAAAAGTGTTTCCGCAAATACTTTTGTTCGCTACTGTAGTTATTGACACCCGTGTGATGAGAGGTGCGGATGTTGGTTCTGATCATTACTTGGTAGTGTCACGAGTGAAACTTAATGTTGGTTGGAGGAAAAGGAATAGGAATAGACCCAGGATAGAAAGAATAAAGGTTGATGGGCTCCTTGAAGATCATCAGCGTTATTCTGACTTACTCAAAGAACGACTGAAGGAGCTGAAGTCTGGTGAGAGGGATGTAGAAAAGAAGTGGGAATGTTTTAAGAACTGTGTTGTCACTGCTGCTAAAGAGATTTGTGGCACCACAATAGTAGGTAACAATAGAGGTGATGCTTGGTGGAATAGCAGGGATGCCAACCCCTACGCATTTGGCGTAGAAACTAGGCATTTCTTTAGCTTTACTACGCACTACGCATCATATGCATAATACTACGCGTTTGTTGTTATGACGCCGCATTTCCCCCTCCTCCCACTAACTGTATTTAGCATAATTTTTGTGTTATTTGTGGATCCCCTTAACGTTTGTCATGGACCCAAGTGCTTTAGTGTATTCAGACAACTCAATAACATGTTGCATATAAGAATAGTCAAAGAGCGCAATGCAGAATCTCCAATGTTTTGCCAGCTGTACTTCGGTATCTGGCCTGCGTCGTCTGCTACAACAAAGCAACTGCCGATAGGTGGCGCTTCTTCTGCTGCTTCGCCGCCGAGGCTAGAGGTTCCACGCTGATCCTCGGTGATGTCACAACCCCACTCCCTACCTCGGACAAAATGACCAATCTTGGTGTAGATATGATGGAACAGTGAGATTGATGAGGCAGTAAAGGAAAAGAAGGAAGCCTATTTGGGGATGTTGCAAGGTAGAGTCTCTGTGGATGAATATTGCTGTAAGAAGCGTGAAGCTGCTAAGCTGGTTCGCCAGAGTAATGCAAAAGATACAAAGGAGAAGGTGGAAAGGCATGAACTGGCTTTTTGGAAAGATAGGAAGTCTTTCTGGAAGTACAGGAGACTCAGGAAAATAGGTAAACAAAGTTGTAAGTTGTGTGAAGAATGAGATCGGGGAAATGATATGGGAGTCCAATGGGTTAAGTGAAAGATGGGGTGAATATTTCTGTGAGTTATTAGATCAGGAAAGCGAAGATGATTCTGAGACAGATGCAGATAATGGCACATCGAGGCATTGAAGCACAGGAGGGATCTCAAGAGAAGAAGTGTGTAAAGCTCTAAAACTCTTCAGAATAGTAAGGCTCTGGGAGTTGATGGCATAACTGCCGAGATGTTGAGATATGGTAGTGACTGTAATTGACTGGTTAACTGAAATTTGCCAGTTGTGCTGGGAGTTAGGAATAGTCCCTCGGGATTGGAAGGATGCTATTATGGCTCCCTTGTATAAGGGAAAAGGTGATCAGACTGAATGCAAGAACTATCGTGGTATTAGCCTACTAAGTGTGCCAGGGAAAGTGTTTGGTAAGGTTATTGAAAAAGTACAGGGTCTTACATCAGAGAAAGTGTGGGATGTTAGATTGGTTTTATGCATGGTAAAGGCTACACTAACCAGATTTTTGCATTACGCACGATGATTGAAAAGTATCTGACTGTTGATAAGAAAGTTTTTGCTGCCTTCATAGATTTAGAGAAAGCTTACGACCTAGTAAATAGGACACTTTTGTGGAAGGTATTGAATGAATATGGTGTTACTGGGAATCTATTTAATAGTGTAAAAGCCATGTATGCTGGTAGTAGAGCTTGTGTATGAGTGAATGGTGTTTTATCAAAATGGCTTTCTATTGGTGCAGGAGTTAGACAAGGTTGTGTAATGTCACCATGGCTGTTTATTATATTTATGGACATGTGCATGCGTGATGCCAAAATACATGATAGTGGTTCATGTCTTGGTGATATCCGTATGTGCAAATTCCAGTATGCTGATGACACTGTCCTGTTGGCAGAGAGCAAAAGTGATTTGCAGAGTATGTTGTCTCGGATGTACAAAGTTTGCATGAAATTCAAACTGGGTATAGATAAGGGAAAAAACAAAGTTATGGTGTTTGAGAGGGGAGCTGGAAGCACTGAATGTAATGTAAGTATAAACGACGCTGTTATTGACGAGATGAATGAGTTTGTGTATTTAGGAAGCATGTTTGACAGAGAGAACAAATTGGATGGTGAAATTAGGCGAGTGAATTCTTCACTGAAAGTCATAACTGCCTTTGGAGGTTTTCACAGGAATAATGGGTTCTCTAGAGAGTACCGCATGGCTGTGTATGAAAGTGTAATTGTTCCTACTCTGATGTATGGCAGTGAAACCTGGGTACTGCAGAAGAAATATAGGAGTTGTTTGTGTGCTGGAGAAATGAGTTACTTATGGGGGAGTTTGTTGCAAGACCCATTCTGATTGTGTGAGGAATGGAGATGTGTTGCAGTTGTGTGATGTGAAGCAAAATGTTGTTGGCAAGGCGGAGACTAATATGCTTTTGGTGGTTTGGCCACATTGAAAGAATGAATGATGAGATGCTTACTAATTACTAAGAAAATCTTTTTAGCCCAAGTGGCAGGAAGGAAAGGTAGAGGAAGGCCAAGGAAGACATGGGTGGATCAGATTCAGGAGTGTCTGCATGAGAAAAAGGTTATGAGTATGAAGTATAAAAGATCTTGTGTACGACGTGTAATGGATATCAGTGTAGCCCGAGTTGTATGTCAAGATCACTGTAAATGGAGAAGTTTGATACAACAGCAGTAAGTAAAAATATCTGGTAGTTTGTATTTTTTTTGGAGCTAACCTCTGAATCTCAGAGAACAGCTTAGTGATATCTATGTATGCATGACTCCCGTAAGCAAAGTAAAATGTCCAGATAACATTCCTTGTTAACTGTTGTGCCCTCGGGAATAAATTCGGAATGGACAATGCTGTGAGAATCAAGAAACACGACTTTCCGTTTTCTGTGATCCTGCGTGAATTTCTTTGATCGCAGTGAAGACAGTGATTTCTGTGTTGAAGAAGCACGCTTTGGCTGAATATCAAACTAGTAGCACCACGCTTCATCACCTGTGATGATGTTATCCAAAAATATAGGATCACTATCGGCTTTGTTGATTATTTTGCCCGATATCCGCATCCATTCATCCTTTTGTTCGGATGTCAAAAAGCGAGGGACAATGTGCTGACACACGTGGTGCATGTTAAGATCCTCCATCAAAATGCGCTGGTATGTGGTCTCCAGTAAGTAAGTTGCGTTAGCGATTTCCTCAGTGGTTCGGTGACAATCCTGACAAAAACGCTGCATCGCCGTCGTAATGTTTTCCTCGCTCCGTGCAGTCACAGGTCGACCACAGCGCTCATTATTTGCAATGGATTCTTGGCCCTCTTTGAAATGCGAATACCACTCGTACACTTCTGTCTCGCCATCGTAGAGTTACCGTACACCTACGATCTCGCCGTCGTAGAGTGGTGTACACCTTCGAAAGCATTTCTAAGGTCTCTGCAACTGTTTTACCCAAACGCTGACAAAATTTAATTCTACGATGTTGCTCTTCAAAAGCCATGTTTCTCGCATCGCAGAAGACAGACTACTAACCACAGCAGCAGACGTCTGCACATGCATTCCAGTCGCTTTCCTTGGGCCAAACCTTTCTGACTACGGAGGGGAGGGATGGGGAGATGTGTTTCAGATGCCGTAACTTTAACTACATGCTTGCGTTGTCACTGGTAAGGGCTGTCCCCGAACTTTTGAATCTTACTCCTTATATTTAACAAAATTTTTACATTAAGTAATTACATGGGGTGTGCATAAGTGAAGTAGAAATTTGTTTTTGTTGTGTTAACAGTTTTTTATGCCCATGTTAGTTTATGCCATGTCACAAAAGTAACTTTTTTTTCTTTAAAGGTATAGAACTCGTGTACGGACAGGCTTGAATCTGGCATCTGCTCCATCAGTTTCAGCAAGGATGTCAGAAAATCAAGTGAAAATTTATATGGACAACAGCAACTCATCTCGTGTTGTTGGTACAAATGCATATAATAAGGTGAGAACTTGATGTTTTTATTGATTAAATTTCTATTGACATCAATAATTGTGTAACCATTAAATGGTAAGAGTGAAAAACTTAGTTGAATTGTGTGATACTTTTGAGCAGAACAGTATGGTAGTTTTCAAGTGTTCATTCAGCCCCCCTTCCCACTTATTTGTGTGTGTGTTTGAAGAGACCGAAGAAACTATATATTGAAGGTTTCTGTGCTTGTTAAAATTTATGCAGTTTGGGTATGTTTTTCATTACTTTTCCCTTTAAATCCAGGGCTTCCCATTTTTTAGTACCATGAACCTATGCTCAACTGGCAATTTTTAACCACCCTGTAAAACCTTTGTCATTTTAAAAACTTGACAAAAAAAAAAAAAAAAAACTTATAAGGCGAGTTCCCAAAATGTTTTAGCTTGTGATTTTGATCTGTAGTACAAATTGACAAATTTTACGTATTCATTATGTTGCTTATAGCATATCATCATTGATAGTACAGTTCAGTGATGCATTACCGCTTAAACTTTCTCCATTCACTCCTGTGCATGTGCAGTGCATCCATTTTTGCTTTCACTGGGTCCCACTTTATTACTTTGTATCAGTGGGATTAGTTTGTTAGATTCATTAGGCCCTGCTTCATTAGTTTGACTTTGATATATTGCTTCGTGCTCGGTGCATTTTTGAGGGTGTCATTCCTTCATCCTAGAGCAGTTCACAATCCTGAAGATGGTATCATTGGAGGTTGGCCACAATGATGTGTCAAAAATTAGTCTGCTCTTTATACATTGAAGTAACAAATCATTAGGAACATCCAATAGCCAAGGGTGAATCCAGGTTTTTAAAGTTCATACCCATTTTTGTGAATGATAGTAATCAGACATCGTCAAATTGACTGTAATGACTGTTTCACGCATGAATTATATCGCATCAGAAAACTAGAAAATTTCATCGCCGTGGAGCGGTAACGAAAATTTTGTTCCCGCTCCATGGCAATGAAATTTTCAAGTTTTCTGATGTAATTTAATTCACGTGTGCAACAGTAATTACAGTCAATTCGACGATGTCTGATTTCTGTGTTAATTATCATGACATATTTACCACGTATTATGAGAAGAATATATCTTCAACTCTGAACACATTTTTGTGAAATTTGCCTATTTTGTGTGAAGAGTAATTTTAATCCTCTATAGTTATTACTCTGACAGTAATTACTGTTTTATTTTTCAGTTATTTTTTTTTATTTATTTTAATTTATGCTTATTCAATTGTTAACCGTGCTTCACGCTTTCTGAATTTACAGAAAGCTTTCTGTTTTGATGCAGTATCTTCGTTTTCTTCGTGCTGAATTAGTAGACTTAAATACAGGGTGTTTCATGAAGAATGTTCCGATTTGAAAGTGGATATCTGTGCAACCATGAACCACCAATGAATGCGACTTATATCATGTCTACGCACGTGGCCCAGAGTTTCTGACTACTGTTAGATGGCAGCACGTGTGTCCAAACAGCTGCTACGCTTAGTGAGTGAGAAGATGGCGTAACAGAAGGCATTTTGTGTGCTGGAATTTAGCAAGACCAAGTCTGTGATTACAGTGCAGCGTGCGTTTAAATGGCGTTACGGCAGTGCTCCACCAGTGGGCAAAAACATTCGTCGTTGGTATCGACAATTTGAAGAAACAGGATGTTTAAGTAAGGGAAAGAGTCCTGGATGACCAACCACCTCAGCGACAAATTGGCAACGAATTCACAAGGCATTTCAGCGAAGCCCACGGAATTCTATTCATTGTGCTAGCCGCGAACTTGCCATTCCTCATGTGACTGTTTGGCGTGTTTTACGACGACGTTTGCTGCTGAAGTCGTACAGATTGCAACTGGTGCAAGCTCTTCGTGGAGGTGACAAAACACAACGATAATATTTTTGTGCAACTCTGTTAGAGGACATGGAGGACGACACTGTCGTACAAAGATTGATTTTTAGCGATGAAGCAACCTTTCATGTAAGCGGGAAAGTTTCGCGCCACAATGTTCGCATATGAGGACTGGAGAATCCACAAGAAATTCTCCAACATGAACGTGATTCACCAAAACTGAATGTTTTTTTGCGTGGTTTCTGTTAGAAAGGTTTATGGCCCTTTCTTTTTGCGGACAACACGGTTATGGGCAACTCCTATTTTGCAATGCTTCAGACTGGCTACTTCCACAGCTGCAGGACGACTGAAGATTGCGTTTTGCAGCAGGACGGTGCACCGCCACATTGGAACCTCCAAGTTCGTCGGTTTCTAAACGACACATTGCCTCAACATCGGATTGGACGCAGAGGACCCCATTACTTAGCACTACACGCTCGCCTCCGAGATCTCTAGACATCACACCATGTGACTTTTTTTTGTGAAGATACGTAAAAGACCGTGTTTATGTTTCCCCTTTACCCGCTGACTTGGATGAACTCTGAACGAGAATCATGGCCGCGGTAAATTCTGTTGACTGAAGTGAAGACACTCTCCGACGCGTTTGGAATGAATTCAGCTATTGGCTTGATGTTGTCCGTGCAGCAGGTGGAGAGCACATTGGACATTTGTAATTGTGGTGAGTGAAACTTTAGACCTTCCTTCATACTTGGCTCTTTGTTTTGTAACTATCCCACATTTGCCTTATTAAACATACTACTTTTAAATCGGGTCATTCTTTTTGAAACACCCTGTACACTGCTGTTGTTGCACGATAATTGAAAAGAGATGATATATTGGGTGTACAAATAAGTTTACATCGTTTGGGAATAGATGGCATAACTAGCACAGATTTCATGTAATTGCGAAGAACAACATGTGTATAAAAATGTCCTTGCAACAAGCTTTGATAATTAGTGGAGGACAGTTCGTTGCAGTGTGAACATCATTGTTTGTCAGTGCATTGAAAATGTTGAATTTCGTGCCAAAAAACCCCAGCATTTTGCAGAAGTTTTGCTCCATTGCTTCTTTTTAAAGAAAACCGCTGCCCAAAGTCACCGTTTGCTTGTGGAAGCTTATGGTGAACATGCTCTAGCTGAAAGCACGTGTAGACAGTGGTTCGGACGATTCAAAGGAAATGATTTCGATGTGGAAGACAAAGAACGTGAGGGTGCACCAAAAATATTTGAAGATGCTGCTTTGGAAGCATTACTGGATGAAGATCCATGGCAAACAGAAACAGAGTTAGCAATGACATTACATGTTACCCAACAATGCATTTCTCAGCGTCTACATGCAATGCAAATCGTTCAAAAGTGAGTAAATTGGGTCCCACATGAATTGAGAGAAAGAGACATTGCAAAGCACATAACCATATGTAAATTGCTCCTGCAAAGGCACACAGGAAAATCACTTTTGCATCGAATTGTTACGGGAGACGAAAAATGGATTCACTATAATACTCTGAAACGACCAAAAGCATGGGTGCGTCGAGGTACACCAGATCCATAAACGCCAAAGCAAAATATTCATGGCAGTAAGGTTATGCTGTGTATCTGGTGGGATCAGAAAGGTGTGGTGTACTATGAGCTGCTGCAACCGCGCCAGAGCATCAACGCTGAACGTTATCGGCAACAACTAATCAATTTGAGCCGTGCATTGAGAGCGAAACATCCGGAATATGCGAAAAGACACGACAAGGTTGTTCTCCAGCATGACAACGCCAGACCTCCTGTTGCGATACTGATCAAGGAAACTGTAGAAGCGCTTGGCTGGAATGTGCTACCCCACCCGCCATATTCACCAGACATCGTGCCATCAGATTACCATTTGTTTCGATCCCTGTAGAGCGCCCTTTCTGGAGAGCGGTTCGCTTGATAACTGGATTGGACTTCTATCGCAGAATCCACTCATTGCCTGAAAAGTGGGGGAAGGCTGTATGTTGCGAAGGTAAATATTTTGAATAAAATAATCGTTATCTGTCTATAACAAACTATTACCTTTTTCGATTGAAAAGCGGTGTAAACTTATTTGTACACCCAATATTAAAATCCATAACTCATCCATAAAATTTACTTTACTAGAGTCACAATTAAAAACATCACATTTGAATAAAAAGACATAAGGCCTTTCAAGCCTCCATGAGGCCCATCGTCAGATGTAAAATTATGTGATACTAGTGGAATATGAGACTATATACAAAGATAAGTGTCCATATGTGACGTGTCTGGTGCACAGACATCGTATGTATATCCGGTTGTTCTGATCATTGATACTGTGAATGATAATTTTGGAAGTTGTTAGTCATTCGAGTTCATACAATTGTTTATGTTAAGTACATGTTTCCAAGGTTCTGGAGTGTGGTAAGGTGTATCGTCATTGCAGCACACAGCAGAATATTTAGAAATAAAAAGCTTTCTGCAAACAATGTATTAAACCTTGAATGGGGGATAACAAGTATAGTGGTATCATTCCAAAGTAGGTAGTGGGTTACTTGGTTGGTTAATCTTGAGAGGACTATAGATTGTGAGCCTGTTTTTACATTATATGTAGTGCGATCAAAAAGTTTCGAGACTAGGTACATAACCCTCCAACAGATGGCAGTACGCAGGTGCACGAGCAGCGGTCTAAGGCAGTGACCTTCATGAGTCATTGTGCCGAGTGGCGTCGTTCTGTGAACATTGGGAGCTGTGCTACACGATATTTGGTGACCACATGCAGAACACAGCTGTGATTTCGGTATGGGTTGCAAACTAGAGCAGCGAGCGAATATCAAATTCTGTGTCAAACTCAGCAAATCGGGAACGGAGATGCATGAAATGATGAGGCAGGCTTATGGCAACGAAGCCATGAGTCGTGCAAGGTGTTTTGAGTGGCACTCGCGCTTCACGAGTGGCAAAACTGCACTGAAAGAAGACGAGGTCAGGGCGACCATCTACGAGCAAAACCCCCGAAAATGTGGACGGAAATAGGGAACCGGTGCATGAGGATCGTCGGAGAACCATTCAAGACATTGCTACCATCGTCAGTGTGTCATACGAAACAGTGCAAGAAAATCTTACGTCAGAACATGCACCGCATTGCTGCAAAGTTTGAAGTTTGTGCCAAAAATTTTAAACCCCGACAGAAGGCGCTCAGTGTCAAACTCTGTCAAGATCTTCATCAGCAGGTGGTGAATGAACCAACGTTCCTGTCGCAGATCATAACTGGGGACGAGATTTGGGTCTACGGTTATGACCCGGAGACCAAACAAAAAGTCTTCGCAGTGGAAGAGCCGGCATCTCCATGACCGAAAAAGGCCCCACAGGTCCGGAGCGCAACCAAAAGCACGCTCATCGTGTTCTTCGGCATTCATGGGGTTGGCACCGTGAATTCGTCCCCCAGGGCCAGATCATCACCGCCCTTTTTTATTGCGGTGTTCTGCGTCGTCTTAGGGAGAACATTCACTGCAAATGGCCTGAAATGTGCCGCAGAGGCGATTTTCTGCTCCATCACGAGAATGCAGCAGCTCACAGAGCGTTAGCAATATGCCAGTTTTGCAGCCACAACAGCATGACTACCCTTCCTCACCCACCTTACTTGCCGGATTTGGCCCCATGGCCCTTTCCATCTCAATTCAGGCAGGGGGTGTCAGTTGACCACCTCCAATTTTTTTGAAAAAATTATGGTAGCTACTCCTAATAAAGATATAAAGTACTGCAAAAGGATTTTTCACAAAAAATTTTTTGGTCGAGCTACAGCATTTTGAAAATAGGCAAAAAATACACTCTTGACGAAAATAATGTGAAACACCAAAATTGTAAATGTACACTGCTCCTGTACCATAACAGGTAGAGACTTGATTTTTTTTTATTTTGAAGCTATTGAATTGGCCTTTCTTTATGTTCACAGAGATTGATCAAAGGAATATTGCTAGATGGCAAAAAAAGTATTTATTACAAAAAATTTATTTTCCACAAATCTAGGATTTTTTTTTTTAAGGAAAAAGACTTTATCAGGTGGGTAAACGTGCCAACCTGCACTCCTACTAGGGTTGTCTTAGCAGTAATTTTATTTTTATCCTGTGATGCATGCAACTCATAAAATTATTTTTTAAATAAACAAAATTAAAAAAAATCAACATTTTTGAATTGCAGTATCTCAAAAACCCCATTTTTTTAAATTCTGAAAATTTGTCCAAATAATGTCCTAATGGTAGGTAGTTAACTGGGGGAATCAGATCACTGGATTTTTGCCTTGAAATTTTCCTACAAATTTTTGAAAATGCACTTCTCTCCTATTCAAACCTCACGGTTGGGTTATTATTAAAAAAAAAAAAAAAAAAAAAACTTTGAAAGATATTTCTAAAAAGTTTACCTGAGTATATATTCCAAATTGGAGTGTCAATCTATATTTTAAAGTAATTTTTATGTTTTTTAATAATTGTCACCTATGTACATGTTTCATTTTTTTTTAAATCCATAGTCTGTACACATACAATACCTTATCTCAGTTGCAGTTAGGATTCAATTTCTATTTACATACGATAAAAGGTCTAAAAAGAACAAAATTATGAGCTTACCATCATAACTACAAATTATTCAAACTGAGAAAAGCTGCTGGATTTTATTGATTTCCTTCTTATCAGAGGTATGAAGTCGTGCAGAACGTCCAACAGGAGTTGGCATATTCACCTTCAGAAGTAAATTTTTTAAGGGCACTGGACACTTGACCTGTTTTTTTGCCACAATTTTCTGGCCACCAAAACCTCTGCCTGGTCCATGAGGGTGCATGGAAAATACTGTTATGTCCTCAAATTTTTTTTTATTTTATGTTTCTAATTTGTCGCATCCATACACCAGTTATCGTCATAAATGCATCCTATAAATTCTTCTATTTGAAAATCATTCACAGAAAATGGGTTCTTTTTTTGTTGGCTTGAAAATTGCACTGCTTTATGTGGGTGCCGGACTGTTCTGGCCGTTCATGGTTTATTTCCTTGTACTAACCAGGAATGCTGTGACTATTTCAACAACAGATTTTACTGTATCCCACTCTTCTACTTTGCTGGTTCGATAGGATTGAACTTCACAAGTTGTGAGGAGTAGAAGTTTAGTCTTTGGGATCAAGGGGGAGACAGTTTTAACAAATGAAGGTGCATCTCTTATAGCTTGTGAAGCTTCTTTCTGTAAATTGAATTTAGTAGCAAAATGTTTGCACAGGCCACCCACACCACATGCACTCTTGCATTGGCCTGTGGCTGAGAAGATCCACTTTCTTGTTACATTTGGGTCCCCTTCGTAAGTTCATAGAACTGATATTTGTTTTTGAAGGGCCCGGCTGCTCTATCTGAGATGTAAACAATTGTTTTAAAATCTTCCAAAGGACAAATCTTAGCAATTTCACTTTTTATGAGCAGATTGGCACCCAGAGCATGTGCTGTGTCATGGCTTATATCATTGCATGCTACCACAAAAGACTTAGTCTCATTTGGAAAGTATGCAATGCATGTAAAGCGTGAGATCTGGACATTGTTTGTCAGTAGTAACTTTGCACTTCATCAATTAGAATTACAGATCAGTTTTGAGCAAAGTCAAAGTGCAACACCAACACTGGACTATGGTGCTGCAGACTGTTTAACCTCTGCTATCCCATTCCTCTGGATCTGCTCATTATAAATTACAGAAGAGTTTCTTCCCTCTCGATATCCCCCACCTTCAGTAGCTCTTATTTTCATTGACTCCCCAATGACTCTCAAGCAGCCTTAATGGGTGTTTCACAGTATTTTATAAAAATGCACCGGGCAGTACCATTTTCAGTGCCACAGCTTTGGAAAATCAAACTTTGAAATCATATCAGCTGCAGTTTAGCCTGAAAATTATCGCAAATTGCAGTTTACCCATGAGTCAAAAATTGCCCAAGTTTCATAAAATCATTTACCACCATTTTCACTGTTACTAATTTTTTCTTGCCATTTTTGGATTTATTCACATTTGGTGACTTGGTGAATGCTTAGTGCGAGCCCTGCCGGGAATTGTGTTTCTCCTGCTATTAAAAATTTACTAAATAGTGTTTACAGTTCTCATTTTTTCACTGAATTCAAAAATTTGAAAAAATATTTTTCAAAAATTGGAAAAAAAAAAAAAAAAAAAAATTGAACAAAAAATGTCATTTTCAAAAATATGTAAGAAAAATTTAAGGCAAAAATCCAGTAACCTGACTCTCTCAGTAAACTACCTACCATTAGGACATTATTTAGACAAAATTTCAGAATTTTTAAAAATGGGGGTTTTGAGATATTGCAATTCAAAAATGTTGATTTTTTGAAATTTTGTATATTTTAAAAATTAATTTTATGAGTTACAAGCATCACAGGATAAAAATAAAATTACTGCTAAGACAACCCTAGTAGGAGTGCAGGTTGGCATACTTACCCACCTGATAAGTCTTTTTCTCAAAAAAAAAAAAAAAAAATCCTAAATTTGTGAAAAATAAGAATTTTTTGTAATAAATATAGTTTTTTTTGCCATCTGGCAACATTTGTTTGACCAATTTCTGTGAATTTTAAGAAAAGCCAATTCAATAGCTTTATATATATATAAAAAAAAATAAGGTCTCTACGTGTTATAGTTCAGGAGCAGTGTGCACTTAAAAATTTGGCGTTTCACATGATTTTCTTCACGAGTGTATTTTTTTGCCTATTTTCAAAATGCTGTAGCTCGACCAAAACTTTTTTTTATGAAAAATCCTTTTGCAGTACTTTATACCTCTATTAAGAGTAGCTACCATATTTTTTTCAAAAAAATTGGAGGTGGTCAACTGACACATGTTGGTCATGTCTGCCTGAATTGAGATAGAAATGGTCCCATGCAACTTCTTTCTGTTCCTGAAGATGAAGCTGAAACATCGGCGTTTTGAAACCGTGGACGAGATCCAGCGCGAATCACAAACGGTGCTTGACACATTTCGCGAACAGGACTTCCAGGGAGTGTTCCAACAATGGCAAAAACACTGGCAGTGGTGCATTGCTGCCCAAGGAGACTACTTTGAGGGAGATCATAGCCAGACTTAAGTAACATAAGTACTTTGTTGTATATCGGCCTAGTCTTGGAACTTTTTTATTGGACCTTGTATCTATGTTCTTTAATTCTTGTTTTTATGGACCACATAGTAGATCCTATGTAAACACAGTCATCAACAGCTGTATCCATGGATTTTAAAGGAATGCAATATATCCCATATTTATTGTCAATTTTGGTGAATCCCTATCGTTTTTGACTAAGTCTGTTCTTTGTTCTGATTCCAAATTCAAGGTTATTTCAGCAACTACAGTTTTTTAGGACTTTCACAATGTCTGGTACCAGACATTGTAAGAACAGGCTCACAATCTACAGCCATCTCAAGATTAGCCAACCAAGGAACACACTACCCTCTTTGGAATGATACCACTATACTTGTTACCCCCTGTTCAAGGTTTAATACATTGTTTGCAGAAAGCTTTTTATTTCTAAATTTTCTGCCGTGTGCTGCAATGACGATACACCTTATCACACTCCAGAACCTTGGAAACATGTACTTAACATAAACAATTGTATGAACTCGAATGACTAACAACTTCCAAAATTATCATTCACAGTATCAATGATCAGAACAACTGGATACACATACGATGTCTGCGCACCACACACATCACGTATGGACACTTACTTTTGTATATATTCTCATGTTCCACATAGTGTTACGTAATTTTATATCTGATGATGGGCCTCATGGAGGCTTGAAAGGTCTTGTCTTTTTTCAAGTGTGATATTTTTAATTGTGACTCTAGTAAAGTAAATTTTATGAATGTGTCATGAATTTTAATATATCATCTCTTTTTAATTATCCTGCAACAACGGCAGTGTATTTAAGTCTACTTCTGTTTTGATGATTGGGTATGCTGATGTTTTTTTTTTTATTATTATTATGCAACTCTGTGATTATGCTCCAGCTGAGATCTCAGAAAAAAATAGCAATAATAATAATAGTAATAACACTATAGGTTGTGATAAATCAGGAAAGTCATCAAAGGTCAAAATTTTTAATTTCTGGAGGACAATAAATAACTAAAATAACATTAAAAAAAAGTGGCTCATAAGCCACAACCCGATCCCCCATAAGGCGAATGATCAGCACCTCCCCCATTATGCTCCTTTTCCTCATAAATAAATACACTGCTCAAAACAATTAGGGGATTTCGTGGTTTTGATATGAACTACTGACATCCACTGTTTGTATGATAAGAGAAATTGAAAGAAAGTGATTAGAATGAAACTTTTGCACACTTACAAACACCTGAGTATGCAAATTTTTTTGTGTGACGTTACAAAGGGCGTGTTTCGTCAGCAAATGGAAAGTGACAGTATTGTACGATCGTTTAGTCCAGGATGAAAACGACTCGCATGTTTTGAATGTGTGTTATTGATGAATGTGATGTCCAAACAATGTGATTTACCCAAATTTGTAGCCTGGAGGGCTATCAGTGTCTTAGAAGCAGGTCAAATCCAATCGCAAGTAGCAAAAGCCATCGGAGTGTCTCAAAGCGTGATTTCCAAACTTTGGAATCAGTTTTCAGATACCAGAAATGTAAGTCGAAGACCAGGACAAGGTCCTAGGAGAGCGACATCAAGAAATGAGGGTCGGTTTTTAACACTGACTGCCAGGAGAAATTGGAGTATGAACGCCACTTTTCTGCAACGCGAACTCTGTGCGGCTACTGGCATAAATATTTCAACTCAAATTGCTCGGAACCGACTCCACAGTGTTAGTCTGTATTCTCGATGACCTGTGGTATGTTTCTTTAACCACATGCCACCGTGCTGCCTGCTGATGTCTCTAATATCCCAGCAGCCTCTACTATTTGCTTGATCATCTGTTGGAGTGTACAATGGCCACAACCTTTAAAATGTTTTCACCCGTGCGAGCTGTCATTGGCCACCCGCCTTGTTCGCTATCTTTGACCTCCTGTCTGCTTTCTCTGAAGTGCCGCTGCCATTTGAATGTTTGTTACCATGACAGGGTGTTTTCACCATAAACTTACTTCAATGTCTCGTAATCGTAAGTTTCTGCTCGGAAAACCATTTTTCATCAAACCATATTATTTATTTCCCAAGATGGGAAACAAATTTAAATTAACAACGTGTGCTTATAAATATATTGAGTATCTTCAATTATTTGAAAAATTCTTAGCAGTTCGCTTTTGCCACGTTATATTCTGGACGTCAGAAAGTTGAAAAATTTTTTTCTTGTATTTGAGACATATTACTATATAAGAAGAAATTTTTTTTTTCAACTTTCCGACGTCCAGAATATAACGTGGCAAAAGCGAACTGCTAAGAATTTTTCAAATAATTGAAGATATTCAATACATTTTTCGTCAATCGCCAAACACTGCGTAAGTTGCTCACAGTACCTAGATGTACCACAGCGAGTGCATGATGTAAATGGACGAAACCAATTTCCTTGTGAAGGGGAATACTGTAACATAATCCAGTAATCCCCGTGGGTATACTATAAATGTACTTCACTGTACAGGTTTAGTCTGGGAGCTTCGGATTCTACTCTGTATGCCTTTTCTGTTTTTAATTATTTGTCTATTTTAGTAAAGTCAGTCTGTCCTTTAGTTGTGCAGTTCATTTATAACTTTCAAATGAATATTTCCATTTAAAGTTTTCCTTTCATTTTACAGATGTCTCAAGGTGTGGCTGATTACTCTGATCTAGAAGTCACAATGGATTCGTTCGACACCAACCAGAGTCAATCGCAAGATTGTGAACCTTCTCCGCCCATTCCACGTCATGGCTCAAAAACAAATTTTTTCAACCCTAATGCCCAGGACTCCAGTCCTGGCAGGTTGAGTCACATACTACAGCAAGGAAAGCCGTGGTCTCCATATGGAAGTGCAGGTCCACCCACGCCTCGAGCACCAAGAGCACCATCTAGCATGGAAGATCGTGGAATACAATCTGGAATTCCACGCTCGCCGGAGGGGGCCCAGTCTGTGTGGCCTAGTGTTAACAGTCCGAGGACTACACGTACCCCTCCTCGCAGCCTTACTAGTCCAGTCGTTAGTGGGAATGACACGGGCAAGAATGGTGGCTCTGCATCTCAGTGCTCACCGTCACGCAAATCTAGCCCAGGTTCTCCCACGTCTCTTACTCCTGGCCAGTCTCCAGCAGTGGGTAAAAGGCATGTGGGCACCAGTGCTGGCATTCCCTCCATTCCTGGAAGGCATGGAGGTCATTCCCTTTACTACGGGTACCACGTGGGAGGAAGAGGTTCCAGATCAAGTGCCAGGAGCATCAGCCCAAATCGGAAGTTTGCGTCGGAGAGCGAGCTGGTTCGTGCAGCTGCCGACAAGGCCAACGGCAATTATGACTCCCGCGCCCTCGCCAACCAGACTGCCGACAACATACAAGAATTAGCAAATAGGACGGTGTTAGCCGGACACTGGGGTGTAAATGCACGTAGTCGCTTTAGTTTTCGTGACCAGCATGGGTCCAGCCCAAACACTCCAACCACGCATGCTGGTGGTTATCATCCAGTGCACGGGTTGCCTCCAGCTGGCATTCATAGTGGACCTCACGGCCGACGCCACAGTGGAAGTGCATCGCCTCAGTCCAAGCGTGCCGTGGGCCACGCTACTCCGCCTTCGGACATGTCTCCAGCTGGATCTCATCCTCATGCCAAAAGACCTGTCTCATTTGTAAAAGCTTTAGAAATCACAGACTCATTGGACAAAAGTAAAGGGGTTGTGATGGGAACCCCAAAAGCAGATCACCGGTCCAGACAGTGTGTTCAAGCAAAAGCTGCTTCAGCTGCTCCTGAACAAGAAGCTGGTGATAGAAAAAGTTTATATGAAATGAATTATGAAATATCTGTATAGTACCAGTATAAATAGGGCTTTGTTACTTAAGTGTTTGCTTGTGTAAGTCTTTGTAGTAACGGGATCCTGAGCAGAGCACATTGTTTTTCTTGAAAAGTCAATCCTCAATCAGTTTTAACATCGCTTCAGTCACTTGTTACAGTACAATACACAGAATGTCATAAATTACTATCGCATTTTGTGTAGTATGCCATCTGTAGAAATGTAAAACATTTCTTTTTTTTTTAATTTGATATTTCCGGTGTGAATTGAATTTGAGTATTATTAAAACTGTTGAAACACACTCTCGTGAATTTAAATGTGATATATTTAAATATTTAACAAGATTATCATTATACAACTTTTATAAATTATAAGTTCTTTCTTTCACTTTTAAAAGGATCATAATCATACCAATATTCAGTATAATGTGAGTGAATCAAATTTTGTTGAAACAGGTATTGCCAAAATACCACATAAAAATTAAGTTGCTTGAGAAAAAAAATGAAAAATGTTAGCTCTCTTTTTTTTTTTACATGATTATTTTCCATCCATGTGTGTTTAATGTGATATATTTATTTAAAATTTCTGAAATTACTGTGTTCATCTTTTATAAATTATGACTTTTTTACTTTTTAAATTATACATGTAATGATATATGTTTGTCATACTACATGGTATAGAAGAATCAAGTGTTTTTTAGTTTTTTTTTGTGTAATTATGGTATTTCCTTAGTACAAAATAAAAATTAAGTTTCATGTAAAAAAAAAAATAAGAAGTCCAAAAACTGTTTGCCCAAAAATAATTTTCTATCTATGTAAAACAATTCATATTATGTAGCTACGAAAATAGAGTAGCTGGCTTGAATACAGAGCTGGTATCTCAAACTTTAGGCCATCCTCAAAAGTGAATGTTACTCTGAAATTTTAGACTTTTATTTTTATGGAATAATAATTGTTTGTACAGGAGACTTGGATTCCAGTTTTGCCACAAAGAAAAAAAGAAAAGCAATTGTAATAGTTAACTGTCATACCTTTAAATAAAATTTGCCAGAAATCATTGGCTTGTATGATCTTTCAATCAGTGACTGTTCAATTTTTTTAACGGTGCTCATTGAAATTTTTTAGGTGCAAGAGAACGTTTTCAAGGTACATAGGTCATTGCAAAAATTGTGCACACTGTGCAGGCGCTGCCCATAGGATGATGCAATCGCTCCACTCATTGCACTAGTTGTGAGTCAGATTTCAGTATACAAAGTTGTGTCTACATTTACTGGCTAATAGTTCCTGTTTCAAAAAATTCTGCTTAGAAATGGAGAAAGAAAGTGAGTCAGACCAGATCTCGTGGTTGCGACCAGCGATCCTACATTAAAATTGAAACTTTGCGAGGAAAGTCTTCCTACCAAAATTCGTAAAGCTTTGTGTGAAGTTTGTGGGGTTAGTGTAGTGGATTGTAGCACAATGTCACAGTGGGCTTCTCGTTTCTGCCAAGATCGGAAAAGCATTGAAGACAACCCAAGAATCGGCCAGCCATCAGATGCAATGGGCGATATGTGGTTAGTGTCAATAGCACTTTGGAAGAAGATCGATTGAAAACGTGAAAAGAAAGCAAATATGAAGCAAACATGTCTACTACACTGCCGGACAATTGCTAAGGACGGATGACAATAGCAACGATAGCAACCATAAAATGGAAGGCAGGAAAATGTGGAAATTAGCATAAGTGCGGGATACAGTAAGACGTGTTGTGCGTATGCAAATTTTGGATTGCCGA
Source organism: Macrothele yani (assembly GCA_039090855.1). Lineage (NCBI taxonomy): Eukaryota > Metazoa > Arthropoda > Arachnida > Araneae > Macrothelidae > Macrothele > Macrothele yani. Next base: position 8,284,124 of record CM076998.1, on the reverse strand, counting down.
ACTTGTTCGTGACGTCATAGCACTGATAAGAGATATTAGGATTTGACGCATATCGACCGTTGTTGTTCAAACGCAAAGTTGAAAGGGAAAGAATCAATTGACGAACTTGCAATTTTCAGTATGTCTTCCCGACATCACCTAGATGATTTTACGCGTGGCCGCATTATTGGCAAGATTGAAGAAGGACGAAAAATAACAGATGTTGCCAGGGAGTTCAACGTGAGCCGCAGTGTTGTTTCAAGGCTTTGGAAATCATTTCATACAAATGGAGAGTGTAGCAAACGTCAAGGGGGAGGTCGTGTTCGCAGTACGACACCTGCAGAAGATCGGTACATAGTGCTATCAACAAAAAGACACCGGCGCAGCACAGCCAGTGAGGTAGCAAATCAGTTTATGGCTGCTACTGGCAAGCGGATCTCCCGAAAAACTGTCGCCAGACATTTGCATGAAGGAGGACTATACGCCCGCCGTCCTGTTGTGTGCATCCCATTGTCCAGACGTCACCGTACCACCCGTTTGCAATGGTGCCATCAACATCGCAATTGGACTGATAACGACTGGTCTGCTGTCCTCTTCTCAGATGAGAGTAGATACAGTCTATCATCTGATTGTCGACGACAACTGATCTGGCGTGATAGTGGTACTGCATATTGTCCAGCAAACATACAGGAAAGGGACCGATATCCGACATGTAGTGTCATGGTATGGGCTGGCATCATGATCAATGGCCGTACGTCCCTCTATGTGCTTCCAACTGGGACTATGACTGGCCAACGATACATTAATGATGTTCTGCTACCTCATGTTCGCACGTTCCGTGGTGCTGTCGGTGATAGATTCATTTTCATGGACGACAACGCAACATGTCATTGAACAGTCGCTGTCCAGGAGTGTCTTGAGAGCGAGGATATTCAACGCCTCGTATGGCCAGCACGTTCTCCAGATCTGAATCCCATTGAAAGTGTGTGGGATGCTTTGGGGAGGATTCTTACTGGTCGCCAATGCCCTCCAATAAACAAGGACACCCTCATCCGTGCACTGATAGAGGAATGGGATAAATTACCCCAACAGCTGCTTGATAATGTTGTGCAAAGCATGACACGACGTGTGGAATCTTGCATCACCCTCCATGGTGGCCATATCCCGTATTGACATCTTACGCCGGAACGCCTGCGGACGGTAATTGCATTTTTCACGTTTACGTATTCTGCACAAAATGGCCTGTTTGTCCCTTGAACACGTTCCAAAGCCTTCTGGATTTCAGAGCACAATAAATTGTCTTTCTTGTAATGTCCTGGCATTCTGACATTATTTTATTTCACTTGGCATCCAACCACACTTACTTTTTTATGCGCTATATAGCCGTTTATGATCCGTCCTTAGCAATTGTCCAGCAGTGTACTAATTGCTTACAAAAGATTTATATGTCTACCCAAAGAAGGCCTGACATGCTTGAAGCTGGTGTCACCATTTTGTACGACAACGCGAGGCTGCATGCTGTCCGTACAGTAAGAGACATTCTGGAAAAGTATGGATGGGAATTGCTTCCCCACATGCCATACATTCCTGACATGAGCCCACCAGACTATGACTTGTACCCAAAACTGATGAAGCTATGAGAAATGATTCAGGATGTTTCTAATGAGGTGACCCATGTAATCCAACACCTCAATAATGGAGGTGGCCTGACTTGGGATACAAGACTTGCCTGAATGTTGGGTCGCTGTCATAAAGAAACAGAAATTACTTCAAAGGCCTGTAAAGATATGTTGTGAAATAAATTCATTTTTAAAGAGATAACTCACAGTGTTCAAAACTTTTGAAATTACCTTTGTATATAAGGTGTGTTCAAAAAGCATCGAAAGTGGTTGCATAGGTTCAGAATCGCGTGCCACAGCAGGATGCTGTTTGGCACAGGTTGACCTTGGAGTCTGTTACACATGTGCCGTGAAACACGTGCAGTAGGTCATGTGTCTCCTACTTGTCCAGTTTATTTAACACTAGTGCTGTGTCCTTACGTGTGTAAAGCTTGTTCTTCACATTTGTTATGTGGAAAAAAATTGATCAATGAATTTGCATCTGATTTTGTCGAAAACCTGGTGAAACTTGCTAGGACACGTATTTCAAGTTACAGAACATCTATGGGGGAGGATTATATGTGTTGTGCAAATGTTTGAATGGTATAAATGTTTTAAAGATAGTCGTGAATATGTTGAGAGTGATGATCGGTCTGGGAGGTCTGCAACTCACAAAAGTGAAAACAATTCTTTGAATAAAGCTCATGTTGAAAATTGGCTTCCTAGTTTCTTATTTCAATTACTAATCAAAACTTCTATTATCGGAATTTTTACTAGAATTTTTTTTATTTTAATTGCAAAATTTTTGGAGAAAACTCTTCTTCTTCAGGCTGTCTTTTGTTGTCCCCCCCATCACTATCGCGGTTATGATTATTTTTAACCCAATCCTGCCAGATGCTAGGCAGGGATAATCCTCTGCAGTCATTGATGATGGAATTCTGATTTTTCTCAATCTCTATTCCTTCTTTTAGCTTTCTTTTTTGAAAATTGCTTTGGAAACTGATTACTTTAAGGGAATTCCAGTCCATGTTGTGACCAGTTTTTCCAGCATGCCTATCTAAACCTGTCTTGTTGGAGCAATTTTTTATAGCAGCTTTAGTTCTGCTGTTCGAGTTTGTAGTCCGCAACCTGTCTCTCCTATGTAAAGATAGTCCACAACTACATTTAACTTCATAGGCAACTCCGTGCATTTTTAAAGTATCTTCTTCTCTGTGAACTATTTTAGGGAACAATTTTTTAATTTTGTTCTCTAAACTTGGAGCTAGCCTTATATTATACTTCTTACTAATTCTCTTTAAGGAACTAAATAAACCTTTGTGATAAGTAATTTTTCTAGTGAATTTTACTTGTTGCTGTTGCGGGTTCTTCTCGCCAGTAAAATTTAGAAGCTTCTCAATTTCTCCTTTAGGATAGTTATTTTCTACAAGGATGACTTTAAGTTCTTTATGAGCTTTTTTTCTCATCTGCTGTAGATTCTATTTTATTAATTTTTCGTAAAAACTCACTTGCCTCATTCTTCTTAATAGAAACTGAATGATAGGAATTGAAATCCGATAGTTTATTAATATTCGTTGTTTTTTTATGCCAACTAGTGAGGAATTTTCCATTTTCATAATAGTTAGTATTATCTAAGAAGTTAATTCTTTTTAAAGTTTAATAGTGAACTTAAGGGAATCGTCTAATTCATTGAATGAGTCTAGAATTCTTTCTGGAACAATTTCTGAGCTATCCTTATATATAAAAGGCTAAGTTGCCGATGACCTGGACCACTTTTTAAGTTGTCATAGCTACAACTGAGAAACAAATGTTTGTAATGTCACGATTAGGTTTTCGTGCAGGTGACATCATGACCTACATGTGCACAGTTCACATGTATATCGCTTTGTTTTGCTGTCATAGCAACATAGAACACAGTTGCTGGTGTGACGTCATCTGATCCAAATCATTCTCACATGAATGATGTCAGAGATGCGTTACGTCACAAGGTCAACTGACATTCCATTACAAGATAGACCAACGTCTTTACTAAGTGTTGTTAACCAATGCACAAAGCTATGGTCAAGGGTTACACAAATGCAATACTTAACTATCAACATCGTCTTTCGATCCGTGACAAATTTAATCCATTATTAAGTGAAGGAAAGCTTACGCAGCAATATAATGTTGAGGCATGTGTAAAACTGGTAGCTAATACACTGAATTACATATGACAAAATCAGTCTCAGTTAAGTGTCGAAAGTGTAAAGGTCTGATGGAGCAAATTCAGAATGCTGGAGATGATGAGTTTCTTCCTGGAAAAGCTCTTATTTAGCCATCTTCATTTCAAGGTAATTTAATTCACGAAATATGGTGCAAAATTATCAGGATGCAATGGTGATAGTCAGATCAGATCATATGTAGAGGATTTTAGGAAGGAAGTGTCTGACCCCAGCTCTTAAACAACCCTTAGAAATGGGAAGCTAGGAGATTTGGGCTATAGTGCCCGATAGGAAAGTGACATGGAAGTGAGGTAGAAAGGGGGAGGAAGATGCCCTTATTTATTAGGGGGGCAGTACCCGGGGTCCGGCGGCTCAACATGCCCATCCGACGCACAGTGGATATTTAGTGGTTCGAGCGTTCGTACCAGCTGGGATCGAACCCGAGGTCTTATCCGTGGCAGCCACGAACGTTGACCACAAGGCCACCTGCGGCCCGGTCAGAAAGTATGTCAAGCTCGATCTTTTGCTTACTATGACTTGCAAACCGAAATGGGAAGAAATTACTGAAAACTTGAACAGTCAATCTGTTGAAGACCGTCCAGATTTAGTTGCAAGAGTCTTCCAATTAAAGTTGAAAGAATTAATGGTTGATATAACCAAAAGGCATATTTTTGGAGTTCCGGTGGCCAAAGTTCATGTAATTGAATTCCAAAAAAGAGGGCTTCCCCGTTCTCATATGCTCTTGATTTTGAAAGAAGAGGACAAACCAACATTGCCTGAGAAAACTGACAAAATTATATCGGCAGAACTACCAGATAAAGATCATTTACCAGTTTTACATGCAACTGTTGTGAAACACATGGTTTATGGCCCGTGTGGTGAAATAATCACAATTCACCCTGTATGGAAGATGGCAAATGTACCAAGCAATTTCCAAAGTGAAACAGTAGCTAACAAAGGCAGGTATCCTTTATGTAGCTGTAGAAAGAATGTTGCAACCACAACTGTATGTAGTAAAATAATTTATAACAGCTGGATTGTCCCATATAATCCGTATCTTTTGTTAAAGTACAATTGCCACATTAATGTCGAGGTGTGCGCTACTGTGAAAAGCGTGAAATGCCTTTTCAAGTACATATACAAAGATCATGACTGTGAAAATGTGAATATAACAGCACAACACCAAATATGACGAAGTAAAATGTCATGTTGATTCCTGATATGTTAGCGCACATGAGGCAATGTGGCGAATATTTGGTTATGATATGCATCAGCAATCTCATACAATAGTTAGATTACCTGTACACCTTCCTGAAGAACAGAACGTTACCTTTAATCCAGAGCATTTAAACAATGATTGAAATGCAGTTGTTCTTAATGCTCAGAGAGATACAATGCTGGCAGCATGGTTCAAACTAAAGGAGGGCTATGAAGATGCGCAATCCATTCATATAGCGACATGCCAAGACATTATGTGTTCAATAAAAAAGAAAGACAGTGGGTCCAACGAAAATGTGGTGGAGATAATGTGACTGGAAGAATGTATTCAGTCAACCTTGGCTCTAAGAATCCAGAAAGATATTGTTTGAGACTACTGCTACTTTGTGTCTGGAGCAAAAAGCTTTACAGATTTAAGAACAGTGAATGGAATTCCATATGATACCTTCCAAGAAGCTGCATTGCAGCAAGGTTTAATTAAGAATGATGAAATATGGGAGAAAACAACAAGATTTATTTGCATACATTCTTATCTTTGTTTCACCACCCAATGCACAAGAATTGTTGGAAAAATTTAAATCCCATCCTTGGAAAGAATTTGCGCACATGAGAACTTGAAAATTTCTGATTTTAAAACATTTGCAAAGAAAGCCATTCTGTGTCCTAAAACTCTGATGTTGACAAATTAAATGAGAATGTTCATGATCTCTTAGAGGGGACAGCAAGCATACACTTAAGCTCTGATTCAATTGATGCTGATGGTGAAAAAAATAATGAACAGTATTATCCTATAGAGTTTTTAAATGAGCAAACTCCATCAGGAAGAATGCCACTTCACAGACTCAAGTTGAAGATTGGAGCTATTATCATGCTCCTGAGAAACTTCAATACACAACGAGGTTTATGCAATGGAACAAGACATTGGTTTATGCAATGAAATTAAAGAACTAAAACCCAATTTGATCATTGCAGAAGTACTCGCAGGCTCAGCATGTGATAAAACTGTTTTTATTCTGCAGATTGACCTCTCACCTACTGATATAGACTTCACATTAAGACTACAACGATTCTCTTTAAAACTCGCCTTTGCTATGACCATTAGCAAGTCTCAAGGTCAAACACTGGAGAAAGTAGGTATCTACCTTCCTGAACCAGTGTTTAGCCATGGGCAACTTTATGTTGCATTGTCAAGAATTTGACGGTTTGATGTCACTGTTAAAGTAGTCCATGGGCAAGAACAAGGAAAACTACTTCCAGATTTTGAAAAGATATTTACAAAAAATATTGTGTACAAAGATATTTTCTACCGTCGTTAATAAACGCTTGAATAGCAATAAGTGATATCTAGAACCCGTTGTATTCTTGTCTCAACGGGCTTTACAGCTAGTCTATTATAAATAAGATGCCATCCATGTACTTGCTATTGGGTTGTCAGAAAAGTCATGACTTATTTTAGCCATGTTTTGCAAAGGTCATTTATTGATAGAAAGAACAAAGATCAATCAATGATATAATGCCCGTTTTGTTCGATAACTTTTTGCCATCTTTCAGTGAGCTGCAGACGGCCTCGTTCATAGAAGGACCTGTCTTTCGTGGTGAAAAACTGTACAAGGTGCTGATTTACAGCCTCATCTGAATTGAACGTTAGAACACGCAAGGACTGTTGAAGAGAGCGAAACAAGTGGAAGTCTGACGGCATAAGGTCAGGCGAGTATGCTGGGTGTGGTAACGCATCCCACCCAAGCTCCAATAATTTTTGGCGGGTGATCAAACGTGTGTGGTCTCGCGTTGTCGTGATGGAACACAACACCTTTACGATAAACGAGCTCTGGACATTTCTGGATGATGGACGTTCTAACTGTCCAATTGCCGACAGTACACATTCAAATTGATTGTTTGGTTCTGTGGTAGGAGCTCGAAAAACACGACACATTTAAAATCCCACCACACTGAGACCAGAATCTTCCGCTGATGAATGTCTGCTTTGGATGTCGTTTGAGGCGAAGCAGCACGTCAAGACCAAGACAGTTTGTGCAGCACATTGTTGTACACAATCCACTTTTCATCACCAGTTATCAGTCGCTTCCAAAAAGGATCATTTTCCTCACGTTTAATGAACATTTCGCAGATGTTTATATGCGCCGTCAATTGAGCTTCTTGAGTTCATGAGGAACCCACACATAGAGCTTGCTTACGTATCCCAGCTTCTTCAGGTGGTTGTGAACACTTGAATGATGGATGTGCAATGTGTCTGTAATCTCTCGTGTCATGTAATGCGGGTTTGACTCTATCAATGCCTTGATTTGGTCGTCATCAGCCTCGGTGGGCCTCCCGGACTGAGGAGCATCGTTGAAGTCAAAATCACCAGCACGGAATTTTGCGAACCACCGCTGGCACTGACGTTCTTGTAGAGCATTATCACCGTACACTTTACGCAACTTTTCACAAGCTTGACATGCGTTCTTCCCTTTACGGAAGTAAAGAAGTAAAATATGGCGAAAATGCACAGTTTGGTCTTCCATCTTCAACTTGATGTCAAATCTCCGCAAATCAACCAAATCGCTCACTATTCCTTTTAGTCTGCAGCTAAAACTGGCACCTGTCGAATGCCATAGCGATAACAGACCTGCGCATAACTCTAGTACTTCCAAAACCGCCCAACCGCCATCGGGTGCCAAAATACGCCGTGACTTTTCCGACAACCCAATATATAGGCATAAGTGTATGTGAGTTGTACTAGGATTTTCTCGTGTAGTTTTCCCACATAATAGTTAAGAGTGGGGAGCCCATAGGGTCATTCCATGTCAAATCACTCATCATTTTCACAAGATGTCACCCACCCATCTCAGATTTTTGTGAAAATTGGTACACAAGTGTTGTACTGGTGAGATATGAAACTCTTTAAAATTTTAGATAAGTCGATCCAGTAGATTTTGAGTAATGCCCCTTTAAAAATTGGGTAGCTCTGCTTTTAAAGTTTTTGCACTATGAGTTTTCACAACTACATTGTAGGACAAAAAAATTCATTACTTCACAACTAACGGTTGCAGCTACATAATTTTTTTTTCTTAAATGATCTGCATGATCCATACATTTTGGAACAACTTGTTTTTGCACATTTTTAGAATTAAACATTTTTGTTTTTAATTTAGTGACAAAAGACATGAAAAAATGGAGCCACACTTCTATTAAACAAAACAATTTTTTTCAAAATGAGCCCCCACTTCAAATTTGCTAAAAATATTTTTATGTGTGTATTAACGTAGCCTTTCAGCAGGGAAAGAAAATACTTTGGGCAATTCGCAATTTTGGCGAGGGAAGAAAAAAAAAGGTGTGTTTTATATAAGGGACATTCTAACATGATATTACCCAATTTTTTAATTAAGTGGTTGCTTGACCATTTGTACAACCTCCCATAGTTTAACCCTATCAGTGAGTAGCTTAAAGCAATTTTTGTTTTATTTATATTGGCCACCATCTTGGATATAAGTTCATTTTTAGCACGTCTTTTGTAGAAAAAGATCGTGCTTATGTTACCGGTTTGTCCGTTCGTCCGTCTGTACCCACGCTATCTCTTCAACTATTAGTCCGATTTGAAACATTCTTTTTGCATTGGGAAGCTTGAAATATGCGAATGATGATCCTTCATTTCGTTTTTTTTATGATGTACAATTTTGCCACTAGGGGCGTAAATGCAGATGATGTCGAATTCAAAAATACGTTTTATTCCACATATTTGCTTCTAAAAATCCAATTGAAAAATTCTTTTATCTTTCGATCCCATTTATGTCGAAGAGTATTTAGATATAGTTACTTTTTCAAGTTATGCATAGATTTTCCGCTAGGGGGTGTGAAAGTAAATTACATTTTTCCCGATAACTCTTCTTCTAAAACTCCGATTTGAAAATTTTTTTGCTTCAGCGGATGCACCTTGTGATGGAAAATCTTTTGCATATAATTTCAAATTTTTGGTAAAGAATACTTTAGCTACCAGGAGGCGTTAGTGTTAATTTTTGCTTCTGATGTATTTGCCATGAAATCTGAGCTTCTAAAATATTGATTGAAAAAATTCTTTCGTGGACTGATGCCACTCGCATCGATAAACCTTTTTGGAATATTTTTTTCTTAAAATATTCCACAGTTTCTCTGCCAGAGGGAGTAGATATATATTTTATTTTTGTCAATATCTCTACTTCTAGGAGTCCGATTTGAAAAATTCCTTCTTTGTTAGATAGTGTTTTAAGTGTGACACGTTTTTCATTTAATTTCAAAATTTTCAAGTAATTCATACACTTTCCGCTAGGGGGCGTCAGAGGTAAATTGGGTTTCCCCCTATATTCTGCTTCTGAATCTCGGATTTCAAAAATTCTTTCTGCACCGGATACAGCTCCTGATGGGAAATCATTTGCACATAATTTCTAATTTTTGTAAAAAATGGTTTGGCCACCAGGTGGTGTAAGTCTTAATTTCTGCTTCTGATGTATTTGCAGCAAAATATGAGCTTCCAAAATCTGGATTGAAAACAAAAGTCATTTGTTGACAGATACTACTCATGTTGACAAACATTTTAGGAACATTTTCTTTTTGAAATAATGCATGGTTTCTACGCCAGGGGCGTAGATGTGTATCTTATTTTTGTCAATATCTCTACTTCTAGGAGACTGATTTGAAAAATTCCTTCTTTGTTGGATGGTGTTTCCAATGCAAAATGTTTTTCCTATAAATTCAAAATTTTCAAGTAAATCATAGACTTTCAGCTAGAGGGCACAAAGGTAAATTGCATTTTCTGCTTCTAAAACTCCGATTTGAAACATTCTTCCTGTATCGCATACAAGACCTGATGGAAAATATTTTTCACATAATTTCTAATATTTGGTAAAGAATGGTTTGGCCACCAGGGGCATAAGTGTTAATTTCTGCTTCTGATGTATTTGTAGCAAAATCTGGGCTCCTGAAAACTCGACTAAATTTGTTTTTCTTGGACTGATACTGCTCCTATGGAAAAACCTTTTGGAATACTTTCTTCCTAAAATAATGCATGGTTTTCCCACCAGGGGACGTAAAGTCATTTTATTTTTGTCGATATCTCTGTTTCTAAGAGTCCGATTTGAAAAATTCTTTCTATTGTTGGAGAGCGTTTCCGGTGTGAAATGTTTCTCATATAAATTGTTTTTCTTAACGCACAAGTCTGCAACCATAGGGCGTAAGCTCACAATTCCGTTTACAGCAATATCTGAGGGATTAAAAACCCGATTGTAAAACTTCTTTCTTCCGTCAGATACTATTGTTTTCCATACCAGTTCCATTGACCTTGAATAGCTTTGATAAATTTAATTTGCTTCAGAACGGATTTACAAGATGTGCTTATTACACCCGAAAATTCGGTGTCATTTTTCTTGTTTTTTCTGTGGCAGGCCAAAATAGAGCCTCACAATGGTTTTGAAAAAAAGGCAATTGTTTTCCTCTTATTGTAGATCGAAAGTTTTGGTTTTCACTACTTTAAAGAAAAGAAGACATTTTCGGCTGACAGAAAATGTATAGAAATGATAGAAAATATTTTTTTTACCGTGCTTGAAATGTCCTTGAAATCTGCAATACTCACAAGCATAATCACCATTTGTGATGGATTGTTAAGGTGACATAGAGTTGGAACCCCAAGTTGGGAATTTTTGTGTGATAACAATGGCTAGTAGTTTTCAGCTATGGAGAACTTAAGTCTGGAAGAACACACACTCACATTTCAAATCATCAGCAAATAAAATAATTTGTTTTGGATCTTCAGATTTTTTTCTTAAGTACATAGTACATACACTCAACAAGGAGAAATATTCTACTTTCATATTAAATGTGCCATCAAATAAAAGTAATCTAACCTGTTGAATGGAAAGTTGTAATAAGGTACAGGAATTTTCTTTAGTTAGTTTTTCAAAAAGCGTCAAACCTAATTTTTTTTTGTACTAATAATAAAATGCTTGCCATAGTTACTAATAACGAGCTTCCCCTCCCCTCCTCAAAATCATTCTTCTTTAAAGAACTTCAAAATAAAGTTGTATCCTCACTTGCTATCTCTATTTTTGCCTCCTGCTAAAATTTCTAGTCATTGTGGACGTTTCTACATCCTTCAGTTTAGATAAAAGGTTGTCCATTACCACAGACTGAGAAATATTGAATATTTCACTGATGGTTGTTTTGCACAATATAAAAACTGTAAGAATTTTCTGAATTTGTGCTATCATGAACAAGACTTTTTTAGATTGGTAGGGAAGTGGTCATTTTTTGCAACAAGCCATGGCAAGTCACCATGTCATGATATTGGTGCAGTTGTAAAAATGCTAACAACAAAAGCCAGTTTGCAGTGACCTATTTAGCTCAACAAATAACATCTGCTGCAACAATGTATAAAAACTTCTGCAAAGATAATGTAAAAGATATTACATTTTTCTTTGTGTGTGCAGAAGAGATGACAAAGTGTGTAATCAGCTTAGTCCGTGTTTTTAGAAAGCAAAAACTCTTCCTAGTACACGCACAGTGAACTCAACAAGGAGAAATATTTACATCAACTTCCCAATTTCAGAATTGGTGCTAAAAGATTAAGTTCTGATTAATATTACAACATTATTTCCAAAATCAGAGTAACTTATATCGTTCAATTTTCGCCAATTTGCGATGAACATACTTTTTACGTGGCTACGATATTTTAATTTGATTGACATTAAATGTCCGCAATTACTGTTTCACACGTTATGCAAGTTCAGCAGATTATAGTTCGTTTTTTAAAAAAATCAATAAGGTTTTAATTCAGTTTCATATTTCGTTGTTGTTAAGGAAGTTTTTTTACCTACATTGTAAAAATTCATCTTGCTCAATTTTATGTGGTGCAGATTTTACAATATCATGAATTTTAATCTAAAGTTCACAATTGAAAAAAGTTCACGTTCTTTGAAGACGTACATATGAAGCCCCGACAGCCACTACGAATATTGTAAATTCATATACTTATTATTTTTCTTGATTTCAATTGCCAATACTATGTTAACATCATTTAACAATCTCCCGATTGCTGAACTTGCATAACGTGTGAAACAGCAATTACGGACATTTAATGTCAATCAAATTAAAATCAGTGTAACTAATTTTCAAGATGAGTTACAGTTGCATGCTAACTGCTACATAGCATGTGTATATGATTCCTGTTGGTATGTGCGATTAGTTGAAAAGATTAACTATGATGAAGGTGATGTGACTGCGATTCATGCATCCACATGGGCCTTCTCTATCTTTTTATAAGCCTGATAATGATTCTTGTGAAGTAACTGTGACACGCATTATGTTAGGTTGAGGTAAACACTGCAACAGGAAGGACATACAGCATATCCAGACAGGCTGAAAAGACCTGTTTAAGTCAAAGATTTTTTCATATGAAAATCATTAATTGTGTTTAGTTTTAATTCAAACTGACTGAGAAAAGAATTCATTTATCTCTTATGTAACCAAGGAAAAGTTCATTTATAAATCATGCATACATGTGCCATTCAATGCCCACATAATTCATAAAATAGTTTGTTCCATCAGTTTATATTTTTATTAAAATCAGTAAAAAATTAGTCACCTAATCTCTGCAGTTGCTTGTATTAAAAAAAAAAAAAAAAAAACGGAGGAAAAAAACAATAAAAGAAACAGCTTGGGATAGCATAGGTGGCCCTGTTGGTCGCATTTTTCGCAATTGGCGATTATTTTTAAGTGTGGCAACTGTAAGAAAACTTTGGCAATTTGACTGGCGATTGTGAGCACAGATTTGCAGGCTAGCATTTTGATCAGTTACAAATTAAAATTGGACAAAATAATAAATTCAACAGTAACAAATATAATGAGTTGCAAGCACACACACAGAAATAAGGCTATACATATAGACAAGTGTTGCTGCTCAAGTTTGTGAATCGCAAACTGTCCAATATGCTCTGGTAATTTTTTTTTTAGTTTTTTTTAATTTACTTTATGTATGAATTATACATATAGTATATGGTAGTTAAAGGTATTTAAATATAATTCCATAAGGCTTAAAAAATATTTTGAAAACAGAAATAAACATAAATATTCATTAATTTCTGTGCATTTCCGAGTACTTAAATGTTATCATTTATTCACAAATACAGTATTTCAGAGCCTATAACTTCTAAGCCAATATGAACCACAGAATGAAACTTGCATGTTTTGTTGAGTACCAGTAGGGGTATTGTTGGTGAAGACAAAGGTTAAATTTTTATCTGGTCTCTCTTTTGAGATATGTAACCTCGGACTCTGCAAAAATTGAAAATCTTGCAACTTTGAGGGGGCGGGGGGGACCAAACCTAGACTGAAATTCTCCATCGTTGAAAACTCTACTAGCCATAGCTATTACACAAAAGTTCTCGACTTGGGGTTCGAACTCCCAGTCACCTTAACAGTCCATCAAATATGGTGATTATGCTTGTGTATTGCAGATTTCACGACCATTTTAAGCAAGGTTAAAAAAACATATATCTTATATCATTTCTATACATTTTCTGCAAGCTGAAAATGCCCTCTTTAAGGTAGTGAAGACCAAAACTTTTGATCTACAATAAGAGGAAACCAATTGACTTTTTCAAAAAACCAAGGTGAGGCCCTATTTTGGCCTACTGCCAAAAAGAAAAATTAACCTACATCCAAAATTGGGGCCAATAAAAATAAAATAAAAATTGTTTTGAGCTACTCACCAATAAGATTAAACTAGGGGGGGGGGGAGTGCAGAAAATGGTCAAGCAACCACTTAATTAAAAAATTGGGTAATATGTTAGAATGTCCCATATGTAAAACACACCATTTTGGTTTATTTGTTTTTCCTCTCCAAAATTGCAAACTGCCCAAAGTATTCCCCCCCCCTGCTGAAATGTTACATTACAATACACACATGAAAATATTTTTTCGCAAATTTGAAGGGGGCTCATTTTGAAAAACATTGTTTTGTTTAATAAAAATGTGGCCTTATGAAAAAAGAAATATGTGGCTATAGCAGTTAGTTGTGAAGTTAGGAATTTATTTGTCCTACAATGTAGTGAAAACTCATAGTGCGAAAACTTTAAAGCAGAGCTACCCAATTTTTAAAGTGGCATTACTCAAAATCTACTGGACTGACTTACCTAAAATTTTAACGTTTTTCATATCTCACCAGTACAACATTGTGAAAAATGTGCCAATTTTCACAAAAATCTGAGATGGGTGAGTGATATGCCCTGGGTGATCTGACATGGAATGACCCCATAGCAAGTCCAGATTTCTGAATGAAAAACTTTTTCTTAAATTGAAAGTAGTTATTCTGCAAAGAGAAGGTAAGCATTTCAAAAATTCCAACTACATGTTTCTAGTTTTTCACAACAAAGGTAGAAACATATTGGAATTTTAAAACAATGATCCAAATGCAGTTGTTTCATTGTTTTTCGTTGCAGAGGTAGCTGTTCCATACTTTCAGTAGTGGTACCCTCTTAGGTTGACTTGAAGTATAGTGGCTGCTTGACTGGAGGGCACCACAACCAAAGGAACAGTCCCACACAATCACCAATTCCTCACCAAATTTGACTGTGGGCACAATACTGGTGGCTTGACAGCATTTCCCAGGCAAATTCCTCCCCAAAATATATAGAGCCAAAGGAAAGAATGAGTAGCATGATTCATCACTTCGATCTTCGGTATTGCTTGGATGTGAGGCTTGTATGCAGCAGACCTAGCTTCGTAAACATGGCCATGCAGTTCCCGACACTGTTCTGGTGCAAATAGACTTTCCAGTGGCTTGTGAATGGTTGGTGTCTTGGTCTGTGGCAAAGAATTTCTCAGTAAACTTTGTTTGGTATGATTTCTCAGCTTGGGATACTGCATGGAGTGCACCTTCATTTTAGAAGAAACCATCTGCTTTCCATCAGTGACATTGGATTTTGGAAATCCCAGAAACACTGCAATTCTATGCACTGATTACTTAACTGAGGTGGCATCCAATCATCTTGTCACTTTAAAAGTCCCTCATTTCAGCTCTATGTGGCATCATTGCTTCTAATGCGATCTGACAGGTGTGCAAAAATTAAGGACGAAGAGGAGAAATTAGCATAACAGCGGAACGAGCAGGCAGAACGGCCCGAAAGACCACTCAGGAGATCTAGGGTCCGGTACGGTAGGGCATGCGCATATATGCAACATGGCGGGGGTGGGGGGTGGGTGTCGGAATGGTATAAAGCACACAGGCGGTATACGCTCAGCAATTCGGTGAAAGCTATTGCACGGTGTATATCGGTTTGAACGACGTTGAGTTGCTGCTACCGTGTGATATGGCCAACAGGCAATCCAGTAGACGACATCTGGATGACTTTACCCGAGGTCGCGTAATTGGGAAGTTGGAAGAAGGCCGAAGTGTGACTAGTGTAGCCGAGGAGTTCGGGATCGCTCACAGCATCGTTTCACGAGCTTGAAAGCTTTTCAAACGACAGGAACAGCTGTCCGAGAGTTTAGCAGTGGTCGTCCACGAGCAACCACGGCGGCGGACGACCGGTATATTGTCCTACAGGCGAGAAGAGGCAGACAGCGGGAGAAATCGCAAGCATATGCAACAGACAACTGGACGCCCGTTATCGCGTTTTACCGTGGCCAGGAGGCTGCACAAAGATGGTCTATTTGCACGACGACCAGTACGGTGTGTGCCGTTAACGCTTGCTCATCGGAGACTGCGGTTTCTGTGGTGCCAGGAACACAAGAACTGGACACATCAGCAATGGGGTAGAGTTCTCTTTACGGATGAGAGCCGATTTAGTCTGACAAGCGATTCTGGACGTATACAAATCTGGAGAGAGCAGGGAACACGTAATCACACCTCCAACATAATCGAAATGACCGGTTTGGGGGTGGCGGAGTTCTCGTTTGAGGCGGTATCATGCTTGGTAGCCGTACTGACCACATCTTCCAAGGAGGTTCAGTCACTAGTGTCCGCTATTGTACCGAGGTTCTCCTGCCTCACGTGCGTCTGTTTAGAGGTGCTGTGGGTCCTGAGTTCCTCTTCATGGACGACAACGCTACACCTCATCGTACAGTGGCTGTCGCAGAGCTGTTGGAGAGTGAAGATATTCAACGCATGGATTGGCCTGCAATGTCCCCGGATTTAAATCCAATCGAACACGTGTGGGACCTTCTCGGGAGAAGCTTGGCAGCACGTCACCAACCGCCAGCAACGATTCCGCAGCTGCGATTGGCGCTACAAGAGGAATGGGCCGCGATCCCGCAACAGCTCCTTGACAACCTCGTCCTCAGCATGGACACACGTTGTAAATCCTGCAACGCAGGCAGGGGTGATCATATCCCCTACTAAAGACTGTATTTTTCTTGGCAGCCGCCTGTCACATGTACGTTTCTGTCTTCTGTCCAGTTGTGCTCGAAGCTACCTTTTTAATAAACTGCCTTTGTATCCTTTGGATTTCTTGTTTGGACGGATTTGCCCACTTGTCCCATATTCTTACATCTTGGGGATCTTATGGTATGATTTGAGTTGATGTGGAGCACTTCTGCACGACGTTACATTCGAAAAACCGTCTCGTCCTTAATATTTGCACGCCAGTGTACTTCCATTACTCATTTCCGTTACTTCGAAACTTTTTACCCGGGATTTACTTTAATGCTGTCGGGAAAGATGCATAGCATCAAAAATTCGCCATTGCATGCACGTGATGATCCCAAACGTAATTTTGGAAGAAAAATTGTAATTAACAGTGTGACTCAGAAGTCCAAAGAAGTAAGAAAAGAGCTATTAAATAAAGTACTGCAGGCAAAAATTCGTAGTTTTCTTTTAAGTGAATGAAGAGTAAAAATCCGAAATTGCTTTTTATAAATAGTGAATAAATAACGAAAATTTATAGTTTTCTCAGCATTGAAATCCATAGACTCCACGGACAACTTGGGATCTTATGAAAATGTTTCAACTGAAGGGTGAACAAAAGCTTTAAATCAAAGGGATTGATGACGATTATTATGTGCTGTGGAAAACTCGTTGCCCCCCCCTAGACGTGCGGGTTGCTGACAGCATGTAATCTTCCTTGAACGCTTTCATTGCATCATATTTTGTCGCAAATGTTCATAAGCCCTTTCTAACTCTTTTCAGACTTCGTATTCCGGTGCATTTTTTTGATGTTGCCGCATACGAAGTTTGATCAAATTGAATTCCACCTTTGGGCAGGAGAAAAAACCTATAATCTGTTACACAGTCGTATCAGAATAATACAACCACCCCCGGAATCACAGTTTACCCGGCCAGTCGCTTCACAGAGTGGACGTTACAAGGTCGACCACACGGGGATATAAGCGGTCGGCCAGGACAGATGAGCCATAGTGCTTACGTGAGAACAATGGGCAGAGCTAGGGATTTGACGGACGTTCCAAAAGGAATAATCATCGGCTTTAGCGCCAAGGGTCGAAGCATCTCAGAAACAGCAGACCGTGGGTTATTTGCGAGGTACTGTAGTAAGAGTGTAACAAGAATGGACCGCTGGCACACCGAGTATCTCCTGACATCATAACTGTGGAACCCCAAAGGCCATCGACTCCAGAGAAGAACATCGACTGGTAAAAGGCAATTGATGCGCAACGGTGCAGCAATTGACCACGCACATGAACGCAGGGGCACCCTGGTATGTGTCTCCGATAACAGTCGAGCGAACCCTGTTACGCATGGGCCTCCGGAGTTCGACACGCTGCGTCAAGGCGCCCATGTTAAACCAGGTCTATCGGCAACGACGCCTGGAGTTCGCATGGTACTACTGTTATTGAACAGTGGAAGAGTGGAAAACGGTTGCCTTCGACGAATCGAGGTTTCTACTCCATTAAAGTGTCGGGCGGTGACGGATATGACGTCAGAAACACGAGAATCAACACCCGGACACGCTTGTCGGTCAAGTATAGGCCGGCGGTGCATGTCTAGAGGATGTTTCCCTGGTATGACCTAGGACTGCTAGTGCTATTGGTTGGTTCCTGAACGCCAGTGGCTACCTGTACATCCTCGCTGACCACATGCAACTCTTCATGTTGGATGTTTACCTTGGTGGTGATGGTGTCTACCAAGAGAACAATGCGCCTTCCCACTTCGCTAAGGGTGTGCGTGACTGGTTCCAGAAACACGACAGCGATGTCTCCGTTCTCCCTTGGCCGGTGAAATCGCCAGACCTCAATCCCATAGAGCACTTGTGGGACTATTTAGATCGATAGATTCGACGTGCCGAACCCCAACCACGTGATCTCGGAGACTTCTGTGCTTTGCCGCAGTTCGAACGGGCGCGTTTGCCTCGGGAAACGTTCCAGGGCTTCATTGTGTCCATGGCACACCCTCTCGCCGCTATCTTCCGGGCCAAGGGTGGTTATTCCCATTATTAGGTAGGTGGTCATATTATTCTGATACGAACTTGTACATCTCGTAGGTGACGGAGAACTGCCTGGTAGTACTTCTTGTTTGCCCTTGTGGAGCCTATTCATGATGAATCAATACGTGGAGGGTAAAAAAATAAAGTCACCATAACTTTTGCTCGGACCTTTCTCGCCTTTTTTGGCCTTAAAGACCTTGGAATCTTCCACTGGAATGCTTGGGCTTCTGTTTTGGGATCGTATTTGTACAGCCTTGTTTCATTTCTCTTGATGATGATCTTTATGAACTCTGGATCTTACTTTGTACATGGTAGCATGTCCTCTGCTTGCCTGTCAGGTGCTTTGGCACACACTTTGCAGCTATGCGGGTGCATGCCCAAGTCCTCGGTCCAAAATTCTTGGCCGCCCCGGTGGCGCAGTGGTCTAAGAACTTGTTTATGACCGATCGTCCAAGTGGGTTCGGGTTGGAATCCTGGTGGTCCATGGATGTTGTTTGCCATACGGCACTGCCTTTCTCTGGAGTCAGTGGTCCTAAATTAGGGACGGGCGTCTGCTTATAGCCCATCGAGTAGCTCACAGTGATCGTTAAACCCTCAACCAAAAAAAAAAAAAAAAAAAAGAAAAAGACTTGTGCCGAACTGTAAGTGACACGAGTTACAGTCACATGACAACAACGCGGGGGAATGTCGGATATGTAAATTAGTGGTATACGTCACCCAAAAAACGCTTGAAAACTTATTTGTACACCTAATAATTTTGAGGATTAGGATTTGAATACTTTATTCGTGCATGAACTCCATTCTTCTTTCCTTTTGTGTGAACTTGAGTGTTACCTTTTCATATAAAAAAAATTCTTTCGAGTAGTTTTTCATATTTAAAAAGAATGTTTTTCTCTATTGACAAATCAGCCAAGTTGCTCGAATGTACATGTCCTTGTGTGGCTCTAGGATATATCTTGATTCTTTTTAATGCAGAACAACTTTTTCTACAGTTGCAGTTAGTTGTTGATGGAAACTTTAATATTAGGTCTGCTAATTTGTACACCTCACTCACTATGTCCAGTTGTTTCAAATTTTTGTTACGAGTAGTGCCTCTTACTGATTTGTTTTTGTATTCATCAAGGGAATAAAACACCTTTAGTTCATTTTTCAGTCGAGCTGTATCAAAATTTGAAGCATAGAGTTCTTTAAGTTCTGACAATATACGTTCAGGGAAGCTTTCACTAACGTTGCTGAAACTAATTCGTGCTAAAATCCAATGGTAGATTAAAATGTTCGTGTTAAAATCCAATGGTAGATTATCAATGGTAGATTAAAATGGCTCTTCGAACGTGCGGCAAAGAGCTTACGTATTGAGGTTTGCGGGTCTGTTGACTGGTTTGCGGGTTTGTCGACAGATTAAAAACTCTAACCTTGCGACACTCAGTCAACAGACCCGCAAATCTCAATACGTAAGTTCTTTGCCGCACGTTCCAAGAGTCACTAATATTTTGAAAAACAAGTGTAAACCACTAAATATCAATATTGGTCTCAAAACTCGAAACATTTTTAGTTTGATTAGGAAGGATCGGGACCCTACTGCATTGGAACATAGGTCAGGCATATACTCAGTTCCTCTACAGGCCGTCGACCTGGAGGCACAGGATACGGTTTACATCGGCTCCACTAAAAGGTGTTTAAGCACCAGAATAAAAGAGCACAGGTATAGCCTCAAAACTGGAAGCCTCTCAACTGCTCTGTCTCGTTTGGTGGCGTCCGGATCCCACTTCCCTAAGTGGGGTGAGGTTACTATCCTGAACACTCCAGGTAAACAATCACTCATGCTTTTTATGGAAAGTTTGTGTATTACCTCATTTGGACACAGTTGTTGTAATGATTATGTACCAAAAATAATAGCCAAACCATGGACAAATGTGTTAGTTGGTAGGTCTTCCTGTTGAGGTGGTATTTGAAATTCTTTATTTTCAGCATTGTTCTCTCATAGATGGCGTTGTATATGTGTTTGTGACGTCACCCAACAGTATTTAAGTTAATGTCCATCTCGTGATATTACACTATCATCTGATGGTGAAGACGATGTGTCTTCGAAAGATCTAATGTGTTTTTATTAGTAAAGTATTTTAACATGTGGTATGTTGTGCACTGCATTTGTTTTTATCGTGTTCAGTCGACATTTTAATTTACCATTGAAGCTTTCACAAAATTTATCAAAGCAGTTCGAATCTAACAAAGCCACGAATTTAAGATATAATATCACTGATTTTAATTCATCGACACTTCACACAAATTGAAACAACTCTCGCGAGTCACGTGCAGCTACAGGCTGAGGTAGTCGAAGTCTGTTTTCTGAGCGAACCGTTGCCCAAAGCATTGGCCCATTCCCCTTCATCAGCTCATTCATGTTGTCATGGAAACGCTAGCAGACGATCGTTTGGAAGGTCTTCGAATCAGAACAACGAAGACTCTGGAGGAGCTGGTTGCGTTACGCAGTTGGTCTGAGCTGCTTGCCAGACTGAGCCAAAGAAGTGAATCCGCACGTTTTTTTCGCAGCCAAAGCATCGACTTATCTTAATACCGATGATATTTGACTTTTATTTGTGCATTCTCTGGGCTTCCACTGTGCCCAAGTATCTGATTTCTCTCACTTGTTCTACTTTTATCTGTTACTGTTTTTCTCCTAACTATTTCTTTATAATCATTCTAGTTTTGTCAATTGTTATTTTCATTTTGTAAGTTTTTATTGTTTAAGATAGTAGATGCTTTCTAATGTCCTTTTCCGATTCTTCAAGGAGGATCGGATCATCTGCAGAACTAATCTGATCATTTGTAGAACTGATGTGTCAGATTTTTATATATTTAGTTTTCGTTTCTCTTATTGGTTTTTGTTGCTGTATTCAGGTGATATTTTCCAAAATTTGTTTTATTTGAATGGAAATTGCGATCTCGTTTAGATGCTGAATAAAAATAAAAAATGTATTGTGCAGATTACTCTGAATTAAAGGAAATTGTTTCTTATTATTGTTATTAATGGGGCAACAAGAAAAAAACACCCGTTAATTTTCATGTATTTTTACGGCAACGACGGGGCAATTAGACACTTGCCCGTAAAATTGTGACTCAGCCCGCTTTCACGAGAGCATCGACCGTTGATGAACGCTTCGTGAAATTTTTCCAGTACATATACCGTTAAAATAACTGTCATTCGACACATGTAAGTCTATTAATAAAGCCATTTCGCTAAAATGGTACAGCGAGCTTTGACGTAATAATCAGTGTTCGAAGTGGGCCGGTATGGCATACCGGTAGTAAGCAAAAATGGAAGTGAGCATACTGGCTGTTAGAAAAACATTATTTACCATCCCGGTATGTAATAAATTATAAACCCGTCACAAAGTACGTAAATAAATTAGGATGAAAGCACAAATTTTAACAGAAAAATCGACAAATGACATTTTTAACGGATAAAATTGATAACTGATTAGCAGCCGTGACTAAAAGAGACGACAACCCCTTCAATGAAGGAATTTCTTTAATTATTACATTAATTTTTTAATATTATATACACTACCGGACAATAGCTAAGGACGGATGACAATAGCAACGATAGCAACCATAAAATGGAAGGCAGGAAAATGTGGAAATTAGCATAAGTGCGGGATACAGTAAGACGTGTTGTGCGTATGCAAATTTTGGATTGCCGAACTTGTTTGTAACGTCGTAGCTCTGATAACAGATATAAAGGATTTGACGCGTATTGACCGTTGTTGTTCAAACGCAAAGTTGAAAGGGAAAGAATCAATTGACGAACTTGCAATTTTCAGTATGTCTTCCCGACATCACCTAGATGTTTTTACGCGTGGCCGTATTATTGGCAAGATTGAAGAAGGGCGAAAAATAACAGATGTTGTCAGGAAGTTCGACGTCAGCCACAGTGTTGTTTCAAGGCTTTGGAAATCATTTCAAACAAATGGAGAGTGTAGCAAACGTCACGGGAGAGGTCGTGTTCGCAGTACAACACCTGCAGAAGATCGGTACATAGTGCTATCAACAAAAAGACACCGGCGCAGCACAGCTAGTGTGGTGGCAAATCAGTTTATGGCTGCTACTGGCAGGCGGATCTCCCGAAAAACTGTCGCCAGACGTTTGCATGAAGGAAGACTATACGCCCGCCGTCCTGTTGTGTGCATCCCATTGTCCAGACGTCACCGTACCGCCCGTTTGCAATGGTGCCATCAACATTGCAATTGGACCGATAACGACTGGTCTGCTGTCCTCTTCTCAGATGAGAGTAGATACAGTCTATCGTCTGATTGTCGACGACAACTGATCTGGCGTGATAGTGGTACTGCATATTGTTCAGCAAACATACAGGAAAGGGACCGATATCCGACATGTAGTGTCATGGTATGGGCTAGCATCATGATCAATGGCCGTAAGTCCCTCTATATGCCTCCAACTGGGACTATGACTGGCCAACGATACATTAATGATGTTCTGCTACCTCATGTTCGCATGTTCCGTGGTGCTGTCGGTGATAGATTCATTTTCATGGACGACAACGCAACATGTCATCGAACAGTCGCTGTCCAGGAGTGTCTTGAGAGCGAGGATATTCAACGCCTCGTATGGCCAGCACGTTCTCCAGATCTGAATCCCATGGCAAATGTGTGGGATGCTTTGGGGAGGAGTCTTGATGGTCGCCAATGCCCTCCAATAAACAAGGACACCCTCATCCGTGCACTGACAGAGGAATGGGATAAATTACCCCAACAGCTGCTTGATAATGTTGTGCAAAGCATGACACGACGTGTGGAATCTTGCATCGCCCTCCATGGTGGCCATATCCTGTGTATTGTCATCTTACGCCGGAACGCCTGCGGACGGTAATTGCATTTTTTTCACGTTTACGTATTCTGCACAAAATGGCCTGTTTGTCCCTTGAACACGTTCCAAAGCCTTCTGGATTTCAGAACACAATAAATTGTCTTTCTGGTAATGTCCTGGCATTCTGACATTATTTTATTTCACTTGGCATCCAACCACACTTACTTTTTTATGCGCTATATAACCGTTTATGATCCGTCCTTAGCAATTGTCCAGCAGTGTACATTTAAATTGAAGGTATATAAATATACTTTCAATTTAGATATCTTTCAGCACATTTACTTTGCCAAATAATTTTTTGGTCTTAAAATTATATTTAATAATTTTTAATACCAAAAACAAAAACAAAAAAACAACCAATTATGTGGAATTGTATGTATTTCTTTCGAAACTTCCTATTTATGCTATGTAGATTTATGGTCGACACCATACCGGCGGTAGCTCAGTGCCACTTCGACCACTGGTACGTAATAATACACATGTAACAAGGCGTATGTCAAATATAGTCCTTATGGTGTGGGCGAAAGTGGTTGCGTAAGATAAAGCAGTGACAGTTAAGTATGATTTTATATCCTTGAACTTTCTTATCATTTGGGAATGATAGCATACTTTCATTAATCGGTTTGTGAGTTGTTTAACGTCGAACAAAAAATGTTTAATGAACCATGCTCTCTTAAATAAGATAACCTTGGCGCCAACTTGATAAGTGCAATGCGTACAAGGCTTTTATTTGTATCTGTTGGGAATATCCGCTGCGGAGGAGTCGTACGAGCTGGATGCGATAGGAAAAAGCTTCCTCTACCATGGGTGTATTGACTACTGCCGTCTTCGCAGTAGTTCATTTGCTATTTAACAAAGGTAAGCTGACAAAGGGAAAGAATATTGGTGATAAATTAAGGTAAAATAAATTTTCCGACGTTAATTAATATAGCGTTTGTATCCAGTGGCGGATTTAGAGTTATCGGGGCGCTGTACACAGCATAGGTTTTGGGGTCTACTTCTCTTTGCCAGGCGTCCTTAATAAATGACATTTTGTGTTGCTGCAGCATACTTCTCGCCCCGCCCTTCCTTCCGCACATTTTTACCCTCTCCTTAATGTAGGAGAATGTATTGTAATCGCAAAAGAGTTTGATTTCCAGATTTTAACAGCCATATAAATTTTGGGCTTCCCCGAGAATGATTTGAGTATATATATATTTTTTTAGTGGGGGTTTAAATTTTGAAATTATTTGTTGGACATGGTTGATAGATACATTGACATATACAGGTAGACATAGATATTTTGTGTTTCGACGTCAGCAATGTATTACATATGTAGTGAACATTGAATGCCGGGGGTGAACAAGGAGTACAACGAATAAACCTCCGAAAGACAAATATTAACAACCATGCCTTACCAGGAATTCAAACCCAGACCCCTCCGTTGAGCGAATGTTCAGAAGCCATCGCTTAGATCACTGCGCCACCGGGGTGGCCGTAAGACAAACACTTCCATTCCTTACCTGGGATTCGAACCCAGACCCCTCAGTTGGACGAATGATCAGAAGCCATCGCTTAGATCTATTTTCACGGTGGTGTGTGTGATTTGTTCAGCGATCGGAAATAGCACGCTACATTTACTGTAGCATGGCTACAAATGGAAAAGTGTAGTTGTAACAGTAGCACACTACAATATGAAGTAGCTTGTAGGGAAAACTTGCGCTACAAATTGTGCTACTTAAAAAAAAAATCTTCAAATCACGCGACATTTCGGGATTTCCTGGAACGTTGTCGGCTGAAACAGGATAATTAAGTGTGCCCTGCCTACAACCACATAACTGATAGACTTGCATTGTGAGAATTAATTTTCACAATGGGCAAGTCTTAGTATTATCTTCCTTGCTTAGTATTATCTTTTTTACTTTAAAGTATTATCATCCTTGCTTAGTATTACCTTTTTTACTTTAAAGTATTATCTTCCTTGCTTAGTATTATCTTTTTTACTTTAAAGTATTATCATCCTTGCTTAGTATTACCTTTTTTACTTTAAAGTATTATCTTCCTTGCTTAGTATTATCTTTTTTACTTTAAAGTATTATCATCCTTGCTTAGTATTATCTTTTTTACTTTAAAGTATTATCATCCTTGCTTAGTATTATCTTTTTTACTTTAAAGTATTATCTTCCTTGCTTAGTATTATCTTTTTTACTTTAAAGTATTATCATCCTTGCTTAGTATTATCTTTTTTACTTTAAAGTATTATCATCCTTGCTTAGTATTATCTTTTTTACTTTAAAGTATTATCATCCTTGCTTAGTATTATCTTTTTTACTTTAAAGTATTATCATCCTTGCTTAGTATTATCTTTTTTACTTTAAAGTATTATCATCCTTGCTTAGTATTATCTTTTTTACTTTAAAGTATTATCTTCCTTGCTTAGTATTATCTTTTTTACTTTAAAGTATTATCATCCTTGCTTAGTATTATCTTTTTTACTTTAAAGTATTATCATTCCTTGCTTAGTATTATCTTTTTTACTTTAAAGTATTATCTTCCTTGCTTAGTATTATCTTTTTTACTTTAAAGTATTATCATCCTTGCTTAGTATTATCTTTTTTACTTTAAAGTATTATCATCCTTGCTTAGTATTATCTTTTTTACTTTAAAGTATTATCATCCTTGCTTAGTATTATCTTTTTTACTTTAAAGTATTATCATCCTTGCTTAGTATTATCTTTTTTACTTTAAAGTATTATCATCCTTGCTTAGTATTATCTTTTTTACTTTAAAGTATTATCTTCCTTGCTTAGTATTATCCTTTTTTACTTTAAAGTATTATCATCCTTGCTTAGTATTATCTTTTTTACTTTAAAGTATTATCTTCCTTGCTTAGTATTATCTTTTTTACTTTAAAGTATTATCATCCTTGCTTAGTATTATCTTTTTTACTTTAAAGTATTATCTTCCTTGCTTAGTATTATCTTTTTTACTTTAAAGTATTATCTTCCTTGCTTAGTATTATCTTTTTTACTTTAAAGTATTATCATCCTTGCTTAGTATTATCTTTTTTACTTTAAAGTATTATCATCCTTGCTTAGTATTATCTTTTTTACTTTAAAGTATTATCTTCCTTACTTTATGCTATTTGCAGAGAAGCCTCAATCAGCCTGAGAAGACAGCACGTACGAGCGATTTTGTTGATGACATTTGACAGCCAGCTTCGATTGTCTTAGTAAAGAAAATGAATCTGTAGATAATTTGTTGATAAGTGCTTTTGTTTGAATTCCCTTGGCATATCAGCTAGCCTGGAATATAAGACACTGAATGCGATAAAATGTGTTACATATGATGAAAATCCTTCAAATACGTGGCGTCAGTAAATAAGCAAATACATCGCTCTTTCCACGTTCCAGAAACACACAGCAACCGAAAAATTGTTTTACAGCCGCAGCCATGGAATTGAACCACGGAACTCTCGATATCTAGCCGAGCGTGTTAACTTTACACCACGGTGGCCAACAATCCAAGGTGCTATGTGTATTTTTAAGTCAGCTTCTGAAATCACAAATCCGTAAGATGGGCTCAGCTACTGAGACGTCTCCATCTGGTGGGCATTAACGGCACTGGCTATATATATATAGCTGAAGAGCAAAGCCGAAAACAAAAGAAAAACTTTTGAATTTAAAATGAAAGTTGCAAAATAACCTGAAGAACAAAACGCGCTACGCAGCAGTTATGAAAATTCAGAATTCACATTCTATTAAGAAGAGACCGCAGCAAAAAAAAATTTTTTTTTGACTCATACCAAGTACAACATAGAAAAAGTTATGTATTTACCGGTGTGAGTAAAAACAGAAAAAAATAAAACAACTGAATGTAGAAAGTGTCGAGAATACTGAGCCTTGGCTTTATCAAGGACCAGCAAAAACTCTGCATTTTCTCACTTCCACAAAGACCTAGTTGGAAATGGGTTTCTGCAAAGTCATAGATGCAAGTAATGAGCCCACCAAAAATTTTTAAAAAATATATATTTTAAAATATATATATATATATGTCATGATCTCCGCAGAGTTGTATGACTTAGCTTTAGTTAACAATTTAGCTTGCATCCATAACTTTCCTGGCTCGAACCAGGCTCTTCATCTGTTACTATTAAACAGAAAGAAGAAGAATATAGAAAAATCTAGTTGTGAGAGTGACATAATAATTAGAAATAATGTTCAGCAATAACAAATTGCCAAGTTCGCCTGAGAGAGAATTTAAGCCTGAATAGCAATACAAAAGTATTCAAAATTTTTAACACTGCAATTAAAAAAGGAAATATTAATTTTTTAAAAGCCCAGATTCCTGAAAGAAAACTGGATTATAATACCCCCCACTCCACAACTTCTGACAACACAAAAACGAGAACAAAACAAAGACAATAATTAACTAAAGAAATGCTTTGTGAAGGTTATATGACATAAACAATTAGTTGCAATATGTACAAAGTATTTCAGAAGTGCTTTAAGTGCATAATAAAGTAGTTATTGGCAAGTCTATTAACTTTTTTGCGGATTTTAACTCTTTCTTTTCTTGGTAACTTTGCGCGTTTTTTAGGAAACTTAGGCCAAGCAGCTGGCCATTCATAATTCATAGTTCTTGTAATTTGCGCTATGTTTTCAAAGTAGTTAGGTTCTTAATAACTACTTTATTATGCACTTAAAGCACTTCTGAAATACTTTGTACATATTGCAACTAATTGTTTATGTCATATAACCTTCACAAAGCATTTCTTTAGTTAATTATTGTCTTTGTTTTGTTCTCGTTTTTGTGTTGTCAGAAGTTGTGGAGTGGGGGTATTATAATCCAGTTTTCTTTCAGGAATCTGAGCTTTTAAAAAATTAATATTTCCTTTTTAATTGCAATGTTAAAAATTTTGAATACTTTTGTATTGCTATTCAGGTTTAAATTCTCTCTCAGGCGAACTTGGCAATTTGTTATTGCTGAACATTATTTCTAATTATTATATCACTCTCACAACTTGATTTTTCTATATTCTTATTCTTTCTGTTTAATAGTAACAGATGAAGAGCATGGGTCGGGCCAGGAAAGTTATGGATGCAAGCTAAATTGTTAACTAAAGCTAAGTCATACAACTCTGCGGAGATCATGACATATATATATATATATTTTAAAATATATATTTTTTAAAAAATTTGGTGGGCTCATTACTTGCATCTATGACTTTGCAGAAACCCATTTCCAACTAGGTCTTTGTAAATTAATAAAGTTATATATAAACCTAATTAACTAACTAGTCTTCACATCTTTCATCATCCTCTTTTCTAACTTTTACCAAGCCTGTCTGCTCTTAATCATTTTCCACGCTTTTAAAAATCTTTAGCTGATAGTTCTGTGTCTGGCGCTCTTTGGCCAAGCCTGGCCCTTGCGCCACTAAAATCAATTAACTAACTAACTAACTAACTTGATGAACCCTATCTGTCTAGATGTTATAATGTCACGGTAACTCAGATATTTCTGTTTCCGAAAGAAATCGTGAAACAGTTTCCCAAACAGAAATGATGCACGCTGTCCTGTGAGTTAGGAATTCATACAATGGAACTTCCGTTATACATTTTTCTAGGGGTATAGCCTTAAAAACGTATAAACATTTTGATCTTCCCGTATTATTTTCTGAGATGCTCATAATTATTGAATGATCCATAAAACTGCGTGAATTTGAATTACTGATGAAAAACGAAAATAAAAAGTAAAAAAAAGCGTTTTTTTCAGGTATTCTGTATTGCATTGCATCGCTTGTGTCATACGCCTATTTGAAATTCACAAGCAAGTTTTTCGGACGCCGCTTCGACTTGTATGACTTTCACTCAGTCGATGACGCTGAGAAACAAGGCGTCTTTGTGCCGCAGAAAGAATACGAACTCGATTCTCCGCAAAATGCAGTTCATCTCAAAAAGGTAATCGTCAGGTTCTTATAGCCAACATTGGTTTTTTGATGAAATATTCAGTACACAGGATAAGTAATTTCACACTTTGTAATGTCTGCATGTTTCGATACAGAAGATCAAGTCACACCCATTCAATTTTGAAAATTGATGTTTTCTAAAGTTCATGCTTTGTACCAACAACTATCATTTATGTAAACGGGAAAACAGCTAAGGCTAAATTATTTCGAAATATTGATGTTTTAATTGTTTTTAAGGTCCAGCAATCGGTCGTTAGCTACGTCGGATAACTAAAAATGATTCTTATGAGATATTCGAGGTTTTTATTCTTGGATTGCAGTTGTTTAAGGTATATATGCCTAAAAACTCTGCCCTATATTTCCAATGGTAAACATTTCTGTAAACATTTTCTTCGCAATTA
This sequence comes from Macrothele yani, assembly GCA_039090855.1. Taxonomy (NCBI): domain Eukaryota; kingdom Metazoa; phylum Arthropoda; class Arachnida; order Araneae; family Macrothelidae; genus Macrothele; species Macrothele yani. The sequence continues at coordinate 8,254,496 of CM076998.1, read as the reverse complement.
ATTTATTTCAAAGAACGAAAATTTGCACTTCGATAAAAATAACTTTAAATTGTAGTCTAGTATATTTAATGTTTTCTAAAACTCAACCATAATTGTATTAAAAATCAATCGTTTTTCTTTGGGGAATGTTGAAATCTGCTGATAGAGGGTGCCACCTGTATAGATCACTTACTAATTGTAATCATGTTGCATATTTTTTCAAAAATTTCATTAATTTCCGGAATGGAATCAACACTTGAGTGTATCCATGAGGTAGTCTGGAAAGTTTAGAGTGATTTGAACGAATTAGATTATATTTTCTGACAATATTAGCTGCAAATGTTAACAGAACTGTAGGTACTGCTAACTTTTAATTCCGAAATAAACCAACAAGCTCACTCTGCGACATTTTCAGCTAAATTATACACTGCGTGACAGAGAAAATGCCGCACCACAAATTGCAGGGTGTGTGCACATGTACAAGTTATGCAAATGATTGCATTTGTAGGCCAATCGCACGAACAGCGCGCGGGATATAAGCGGACAACCAGCCCGTGAGGCCATCAGTCGAGACGTCGTGACTGCCGCGAGAAGTGAGTGGTTCTACTGTGTATCTGGAAAGCGAACAAGGGGTGCCAATGCCATTAATACGCCGTCGTACGCAATTTTGGCAAACGGTTGGGCCGCGGGTGGCCTAGTGGTCAACGTTCGTGACTGCCACGGAGAAGACCTCGGGTTTGATCCCAGGCAGGTGCGAACGCTCGAACCACTAAACATCCGTCGTGCGTCGGACGGGCACGTTAAGCCGTCGGACACCGGGTACTGGCGCACCGGTTATAAATAAGGGCGCCTTTCTCTTCCCTTTCTACCTCGCTCCCGTGTCACTTTCCTATCGGGCACTCTAGCCCAAATCTCATAGCTTCCTATTTCTAAGGTTTGTTTAAGACCTGGGGTCAGACACTCCCTTCCTAAAATCCTCTACATATGATCTGATCGTCAAACGGATGAGTTCACGAGAGGTTTCATCGTATAGGCCTTCGTACCGCCCGATGGTCTCTGCGTCGTATTGCAGAAGAAACGCAACTAAATGCCACAAAAATCGGTTGCATTTGGAGACAGTGGTCCTAGGAAGGATCTGTGCAATGTCGTAAGGGAACCGAAGCACGGAGACGGACGTCCAAGCGCACCGATCGTTGCATCGGACGTCATGCCGTAGCGGACCCATAGGCCACAACGGGCGACATTTTGTGGAGTGCACGGGGAGACTTGGATGCTCTGATAGCGACGCGGACAGTGTCCCGCCGATTGGCTACGTCTGGTTTGCTGTCCAGCTGTCCGTTGCGGAGGCTACCCTTAACAACAAACCACTGACGTACCCGCTTGGGGTGGTGTCGCTCCAGAGCTGCGTGGGGTGCCAAATGAAACGGTGTGGTGCTCAGCGACGAGTCGCCGTTCTATTTCTCCATGAATGATCTCCATGTGAGAGTCTGGAGGCGACCTAGCCAACGGGCTGATTTTTCCGCCATTGTGGAGCGTCACACGGACCGGCAACGTAGAATCATGGTGTGGGATGCTATCAGCTCCAACAGCCGCTCACCGCTGGTACGCATTACAGGCACATTGACGGGAAGCCGCTATATTGCCGAGGTGCTGCGTCCCGTGGAAGAACCGTATCTGTAGGGCATCCCAAACGCCGTTTTTCACCAGGATAACGCTCGGTCGCATACCGCTGGGATCATCCTGTATGCTATACACGGTATGCGGATGCTTCCGTGGCCAGCACGATCCCCCGACCTCTCGCTCATCGAGCATCTGCGAGACACGATTGTACGTTGGTTAGTACACTCCCACCCCCGCAAAATGAAGATGAACTGTGGACTCGGAACAACACCACATGGTCCACGATACCTTAGGATTCTATTCGGACTCTCATTGCCTCGATGCTACGTCGGATTCAACGTTGTATCGCCCAAAATGGGTGCCACACTCCTTATTGATCATCTTGTATATTCGGCCACTGGAGCCCAGTCTGTATGTGACAATCAAATCATTTGTTCAGGACCTACTTGGCTATCTGTGTGGGCAGTTTGGTCTGTTTTCGAGTATTTCTTTATGGTGTGAAATTTATTCTGTCAGGCATTGTATGTCAGAAAATTTAATCTGAGTGGCTCAAATCACTCTGAACATTCCAGACTATCGTATGGTTAGACTCAAGTACGTGTTGATTCCATTCCGAAGATTAATAAAATTATTGAAAAGATGTGCGGCATGATTACAATTAGTATATGGGTCTAGAAACGCGTACACGACGACTAGATTAAAAATTGATAGCACAGTGGTTTAATAGACGTCCAAGACCATATTACAGGAAATGTGAAGCCCTAGTCGCATCGGTAGGCATAACAGAATGGATTGTTACAGCAGCTTGAAATCGTAATTAGACGACCATTTAAATCGTAATGTACCTTTGGTACATACAGCGAATTGTCGTAGAAAACATTCGAGACGACGTCGATGGGCAACCATAATAGGGCTAGACTGGCAGATATGTACCGGTAGATTATAATCTGTTTCGCAAGGTACGATAGCGTTAAGCTTTAAAACTTCTGGCATAATGACCGTTACATGGCATTAATGGTAAATTAAGTCAAAAACATTTTGCGGGTAAGGTGGGTAATCATGTTCAAGCAAGCACAGGTGGTCAAATTTCGTTTAAAACCATGTTATGACGTTTAAATGCAACAGAAATACACTCGTGTTCATAAAAAACAGAACACCTGAAAGGAGTCGAACTAAGACTTTGATTTTTACAGGATATGTTCATTAGGCAATACAGAAGAAATGATTAGCATCTCGGTGTCATACGTACCAGGTGCGTCGATGTATCTAATAATCATTAGATACATTATAATTGGTGTGGCCATCTCTGGCTATATCACCTGCTGTATATGTTCATTAGGCAATAAGGAACAAATGATTAGCATCTCGGTGTCATACGTACCATGTGCCTCGATGTACCTAATAATCGGTGTGGCCACCTCTGGCTTCTATCACCTGCTACATGTGTTCATTAGACAATACAGAACAAATGATTAGCATCTCGGTGTCATACGTACCAGGTGCGTCGATGTATCTAATAATCGGTGTGGCAACCTCTGGCTTGTATCACCTGCTGTATATATTCATTTGGCAACACAGAACAAATGATTAGGCTCTCTAGGTGTCATACGCACCAAGTGCGTCGATGCAGCTAATAATAAGTCTGACCATCTTTGACTTGTATCACCTGCTGTACGCGATGAGGCATCAAATCAAATATTGTGTGAATAGTGTCCTGTGGAAGAGCCATTCAGGCTGTATTGACCCTCATTCAAAGCTCGTTAAGAGTTGCTGACGGACGGTCGCACCGTTGCAACTATCATTTCTGCATGTTTCAGGGATTTTCTATGTGTGCTAAGTCTGGGGATCTAGCCGGCCACGGCAGAAGTGGAACGTTGTTATCCCAGAAGAAAGCACATATTGTCGCTGCAACACGGGGTGTGGCATTGTTCTGCTGAAATATGGTCCCCCGGGACGTCCTGCAGGTACGGAAGGGCGACCGGACGTAGAATGTCGTTGATGTAACGGGCACTCGTTATGGTTGTACGGATTCTCACGAGAGATGATCTGATTTCGTACCCGATAGCACTCTAGGCAATAATGCCTCTTGTTGGTGCGGTATACCTGGTGCGAATACATTTCCCGACGACTCTCTCCCTGTCGTCTGCGGACAAAGATGTGGAAATCATTTTCGCCTAAACACAAGCGCGTATCGTCCGAGAACACGATGCGGTGCCATTTGTCACACCACTCCGTTCGCTCGATGCACCATTACAGTCTGGCAGCCGTTTGCGTCTGTATCAAAGGTATCCTGAGGACGGGCTGACGAATCTTCAATCCGAAATGTAATAACGTGCGACGTACTGTAATAGCTGATATGGGAGAATGTGTTACAATTCACCACTTCTACCAACAGGACAATGCGGTGGCAGTGTGCAAATCCAATAGCTAACTGTCCATCCTAGCTGAACACATGAATTCCTTCATGTTGGGTGTTTATCCTGGTTTTAATGGTGTCTACCGACAGGACAATGCGGTGGCAGTGTGCATATCTGGGGGATGTGTTTCTGCCATGACCTGGGACAGCTGGTACCACTGGATGGGTCCCTGCATGCCAATGATTACCTGTCCAACCTCGCTGACCACATGCATACCTTCATGTTTGACGTTTACCCTGGTGGTGATGGTGTCTACCAACAGGACAATGCGGTGGCAGTGTGCATGTCTGCGGGATGTTTTCCTGGCATGACCAGGGACAACTGGTACCACTGTATGGGTCTCTGAAACCCAATGGCTACCTGTCCATTCTAGCTGAACACATGAATTCCTTCATGTTGAGTGTTTATCTTGGTGGTGATGGTGTCTACCGCCAGGACAATGCGGTGGCAGTGTGCATATCTGGGGGATGTGTTTCTGCCATGACCTGGGACAGCTGGTACCACTGGATGGCTCCCTGAATGCCAATCACTACCTGTCCATCCTCGCTGACCTCATGCATTCCTTCATGTTGGACGTTTACCCTGGTGGTGATGGTGTCTACCAACAGGACAATGCGCCATGCGCCATGCCATGTCGCTAAGGGGGTGCGTATATGGTTACAGAAACAAGACAGGGATATCTCCGTTCTCCCTTGTCCAGCGAAATCGCCTGACCTCAATACCATAGAGCATTTGTGGGACTATTTGGTTTGAAAGATTCGACATGCGGACCCACAACCATGTCATCTCCGGGACCTCCGTGGTCTGCTGCAGTCCAAACGGGCAGGTGTGCCTCCGGCAACCTTTCAGGGCCTCATCGCATACATGCCACGTCATCTCTCCGCTTTCACCGGACCAAGGGTGGTTATTCCCATTATTAAGTAGGTGGTCATGTTATTCTAATAGGACCGTGTATTTTTAATGTTTTTTCTTTTTTTTTTAATTTACCCGAAGAGCATCTAAACCACTTGCTGCTAAACATAACATACTAGCAGAAAACATGTATTGCAATGTACGTTAGTCAAATCTCCAGCTGAGGACTTCGCCCCTGTAATTTGTTTATGCAATGCGGATAGAAGAGGGTCACTGGTTGACAAGTGAGCTTGTACCTCCTTGGTGACATTTTGGTCTGTCGCGATCTTTTTAGCATATCACGCTGGATTTTTGATATCATGAGTTATATTGTACTGTTGCTTACCATCGACGCCACTAACAGCTGTTATACCATTTTTCCAAACATGATTGGTTAAAACGTACCTCGCCTTAAAGTTTTGGATATCAGTGTAGTTCGAGGTTGTCATGGTCGGCGAATGTGTAACCAGGTAAAAAATTAATTTTCGATACAGCAAGAATGTCTTGGTAAATCTCAGAGTTAATAGACAGTAAGGCCTGAACAAGCCCCCAAAAACTGCCAACCATTAATAAAATACATCTCCTTTTCCACACTTCCACTATCTCCTCCTCCTGCAATTAACCAATGTATTTCTCAAATGGGGAGCGGGGAAAGGGACCTCTATCTATTTTTACAGTATAGCAGTGAGATTTTCTTTACCCTTTCGTTTCCATCTGAAGTGCTTCGGGTGAAGGGCATTCAAAATGATCGGGCGGTGGTGCAGTTGTATGTTGCTGAAATAATGCTAATATTATCTCGCCATAATGTGCTGCAATATGTATGCTGCTAAATAGAATTAACAGGGAGCTACTACGAGGAGATAGGGGGTAAATTATCGTCAGTATGCTCTCAACTATCCAATTTTTATCTATACTTCTAGAAAAAGCTTTTTCTTCTCTGCAGAATCACACTAATGCGCGGCCTGTGGTATTTTCTACCCAAGCCCGGAACAAATAGCCATCTCGAATGTCCGCTCCCAACCAGAACCAGTTCTCAAAGAATTCCCTTTACCAACTATAGAGTGTCTCATTTGCTAAATCATATAAAATTACATTTATATATGCAAAAAATCTCTCGTTCTCCCGCTCTTTAAGAGCTCGAGCTCGCCCGAGCCGGAACCACAGTAAATATTCTACAGCCTGAGCCTAAATTGGGCCCGGGCTCTGCTTCGGGCTTTCGGGCTCGGGCTCAACCAGTCTCAGCTCTGGTAGCTATGGAGGAAGATGTCTTGTCAACAATTTCTATAACTCAAACACAGAACAAAAGCTTATGCAAAAGCACTTTTACATTAAATGCAGAGGAAATTCACAGTCATGTGAATATTTTAGCAACGGAGATTTCAAAATTGCTTTCCACACATTTTTGTTATATAAAGTGCGGGAAAATGGTTATACTTTTAAATAATAATTTAGTCACAAGGGGAATTTTTTTGCTGTTTTTATATAAATTTAGAAGGGAAAACGCACAGCAGGATATACAGGGTGATTCATAAAGAAGTATACAGTTTCAAAGCACTATAAAACAAGAACAATGTAAGATATTTTGTGCTACCTGTAACAGAATTGTAGGGGAATGTTTCAAGTTTTTTAGAGACAGTCACAGATGTTCTATGTGTGCACCCTTAGTCACACGACACACATCGAGCCGGTAATCAATTTCCGCCCAAAACGCGAGGTAAGATAACTGAATCAAGTGCAGTGATCATTTTCAGTGATAATCTTGTATGGGATCATTTTCAGCTTCTTTCTCAAAATTCTCCAGACAGTGGGTTGTGAAATCTGCGCTTCACGAATCACCCTCCGCGTTGATTTTCTCGGGCTTCGTTGAATGGCGGTGCAAACATTATCGACGACTTCGTCCGATACACGCGGCCGTCCAGGACTTTTAAGTTTGCACAAACAGCCCGCAGTTTCAATTTTTTATGCCAATCGTAGATGGATTTTCTGGTTGGAGGTTTTTTCCGAATCGTGATTAAAAATGCCGTTGCACAACAGTTACAGATTCCGTTTTGCTCAATTCAACAACACAAAACGCCTTCTCCACTACAGACGCTGCAATTTTGACTGGCTAGTCACATGACACGCACGCGCTATCGCCTACGTCACTTCCCTCAGTATCGGGACACAAACTTTATGAGTACATCTACCTAACGGTTCGCAGTTGTGGTCCGTGTCCTCAACTGTTATTGTTTTAAAGCATCTGGAAACTGTATACTTCTTTATGAATCACCCTGTATTATTGTATATAATAAATAATTTCTTTATGAGGAATCGGAAAAGCATCTCGCCTACATTCCCCAAATTTTTTAAATTAAAAATTGAAAACAACATTATGCAACAAAAAATCTGGTAGAATTTATGAAAATTATTCCACCTGCTTTACGAATAATAGTTCCGACATGCTGCTATGGTGCAGATACAAATAAACGTTGCGATTAGGTAGTCTTACGATGGCGATTTGGACAGTGACGTCACAAAGCAATCACCGGAAGTGCAGGATGAGCATAACCTAGTCATCTACCAACCTTGAGTAAATCTATGGGACACTAATTAGAATTGGAAAGAAAAAAATGTTTAAAGCTAGAAAACATCTGTAATCTCCCAAAAGTCGTAGAAAACATGCCTTCTAACTATATCTTTGGGTCTGTAGCCGATCCCACGTGTTTGAACGCGATATTTGCAGGAGCATTTGCAATAGACAGATACAAAAACTCATCTGAGTATCATCTAACCACATTTCACAGAGAGTTGTATCTAACCAGGATGAGCACAACCTAGTGTGATGATGGATGAGCATAACCTAGTCATCTAGTATGATGCAGGATGAGTATAACCTAGTCATCTAGCAACCTTGAGTAAATCTATGGGTCACTAATTAGAATTGGGAAGAAAAACTTATTTAATGCTAGAAAACATCTGTAATCTCCCAAAAGTCGTAGAAAACATGCCTTCTAACTATATCTTTGGGTCTGTAGCCGATCTCACGTGTTTGAATGCGATATTTGCAGGAGCATTTGCAATAGACAGATACAAGAACTCATCTGAGTATCATCTAACCACATTTCACAGAGAGTTGTATCTAATCAGGATGAGCACAACCTAGTGTGATGATGGATGAGCATAACCTAGTCATCTAGTATGATGCAGGATGAGCATAACCTAGTCATCTAGCAACCTCGAGTAAATCTATGGGTCACTAATTAGAATTGGGAAGAAAAAACTTATTTAATGCTAGAAAACATCTGTAATCTCCCAAAAGTCGTAGAAAACATGCCTTCTAACTATATCTTTGGGTCTGTAGCCGATTCCACGTGTTTGAACGCGATATTTGCAGGAGCATTTGCAATAGACAGATACAAAAACTCATCTGAGTATCATCTAACCACATTTCACAGAGAGTTGTGCCAAAGGTCGTTATTAGAAATGCTGTTACTATAGTTTGAGACGGGTTCTTGTAAGCACACCGGGCAAAAAATTAGTCACCCCAGTCAGAAATTATCTAATACGAGTCTTACCACTGGATTCATGTTGTTATCAATTTCCTTGAAAACAGCATTAATCCGGTGTGTTAGAGACTCCACGAGGTTGTGGGTGTATTAAACTTCGATTTGCAGCCGCTCGTGCGCCAATTGGTCCCGAAGTTCCGCAAGAGTACGTGAGTGTCTATTCCGGTATTTCACCTTCTGTTCCAAATGATCCCGCATATTTTCAATAGGATTTAAATCTGGGGATAGGGCGGGCCAGTCGAGGTGAAACAGTGTTACTGATTGTTCGTCGTGCCACTCAGACACACTTTTAGCCTTGTGTACGCGGCAATTGTTGTCTTGGAAGACAGGAGTGGCAATGTAATGCTGCTCCTGGAGATGTAGGGCAAAGGGCAACACTTCGTCATTCACAATGTGGAGGTATGCATGGTGGTTCAAATTCATCGTCACTGCAACGAGAAGGCCTATTTCGGGGTACAAAGAACATCCCCAAGACATCACAGAACCCCCTCCAGCTTGAAAAACACCGTCGACACAATCAGGATTAAAGGCTTCTTTGGGCCTGAGATGCACTCGTGGCCTCCCATCATTGGAGTTCAAACCAAACATGAGACTCTTCAGACCAAATTACTCGTTTCCAATTCTCCACAGTAACGTTTTGGTGCCTCTGAGCCCATCGATAACGTGCGGCTTTGTGACTTGCTGTTAAAAGAAGCCTCTTCTGTGGTACTCTACTGCAGATGTCCATCGCATGCAGTTCTCGTCGCAATGTCCTTTCGGAAATTGGTTGGAGTGGACTTTCATTGACTGTTTGGGGCAATTGTTGCCTGATTTGAAAGCGATATACAGTTACTAGACATGAAACATGGCGGCGGCCCCTATTGGTGAGAATCTTTTTCCGGCCACAGTTACGTCACCGATTTTCAGTTGACTGCGAACTACACTACAGTTCGTAGACTCGCTGGACAGTACGCTTCGACACACTAAAAATTGTGCGACTTCATTCACTTTGTGCCCGTGGGCACGACCAAACACGATGGCTCTTTTTTGCCACTCAATCACGTCTGTGTAACGACCCATATTGCAGACTAAATTCAACACACACGTTGCTCTTCACCACTGCACGAGACAGAAATGATCCTGTGGACCACGTCAGTGCTATTTACCTTTCAATAATTCCATCATGGCGCCCTCTGCGCAACAGGTCACTTCCTACTGTCATTTCTGTTAGGGGTGACTTATTTTTCCTGTGCGCTTACTTTTCACAATGGATCCTGCACGACCTAAATGTAAACACTTCGTGCTTTGATTCTGTTTCAACAAATTAATTATTGCTAATGAACACATGCTCATCCAGAAATAAATACGGGATTACACCATATAATACAAATTTTTGAAAATGACAATCCGATTTTTGGTGTAAATGTGACTTACCATCCTTGTCACATTTACATCAAAAATCGGATTGTCATCTTCAAAAATTTGTATTATATTGTGTAATCCCGTATTTATTTCAAGATTTATCTGCTCCTCCGGGCAATCACGGGATATGATTCTTAACCTCCAGATTCGCTAAACACAAATGCCGGTTGATTCGACTAGCTAATCCTGTGATGGTTATATTCAAATTAATAGGAAACCTGAGACTTGGTCGTTCTGGGTGGTGTAGTGGTTAGCATACGCGGGCGCTATCTGGGAGACGTGGGTTTAAGTCCCTCTTCAGGACGATGGAGTTTTCAAGTTATCGGACATACTCATCCATTTCTTAAGAATGGAGGGATCTTCATGTCACAGTTAATAATGATTGGCTCTACATTGCTCTTATGAATAGTGATGATTGTTACTATTGCTGTTATTATTTCTCTAATCCATTTTTATACCTATGACTATTTCAGAATGCTGACAGTGTCTCGTTCCTGGGAGTGAATTCCAATTGTGAGAGCCTAAGCGTTCAAATTTTGAGGAAACCTGGTTCTCAGGTGCATTGCGCTCTCGTTCTCAGATTCAATGGCCGCACTTACACTTTGGCTGAGGAACACAGCATCCAACAGGAAGTCGACGAACCGAACACTTTTGGCAGTGCGAGACTCAAACTTCAATGTATACTCCCGATGAGAAGGTGGAGGGTCTTTTTCAATGGAAATCTGAAGTAAGTGCTTCTTCTGCTGCGAATGCTATCCTTTGATATGAAAATAATATTTAAAAGAGAGAATTGTTACAAACTAACAAGAAAATCTTTCAAAATAAAATACAAGGCACTATTAATAACTGAGAAGAAATATTTCACTTGCGGAACACATTGCGCAGATGAATCACTCAGTAAAAGGACAAGCTCAGGATATTCAACGCAGGAAACAACCACGCATTACAGGTACTCTACAATGTCTCTACAATTAAACAAAAACTATTAGAAACCATAAAATGATTTCTAAGAGGAAAATACCAGTTCTCAGCGAGTTTTCAGGCAAGATATTCCTGTCGCCAAGCAAGGCTGTTGAGTTGTTAGAGGCGCTGGCTTCATTCGAGCTGGGTCAAAGTTCGAATTCTGGTTGCACATGGGAGCTGTGTTCGTCCTACTGAGCAGAATCCTTTTCCTAAAACCATGGGCCCTACATTAGGGATGGCTACACCTTACAGCATTGGGTGCTAATGAGGAGTCGTTAAATTCCGTAAAGCAAAAATGAGAAGACAAGAACTAGAAAAAAAGTACTGTACAATCATGAAAGAAATACGGGATTACACCATTTACACCAAAAAACGAATAGTCATCTTCAAAATTTGTACTGTACAATGTTTAGATGTTTAAAGAAGTACTTGAAATTAATGCACAAAATCAGAGGAAAAGCTTGCGCGTTCTGAAGTTATCTCAAGATTCTATGCGCATGATCGAACGTGGTATACATTACATAAAAAGGCAATGGCTTTCCCATACTGTCCATAAAGATTTAATGATATTTGAAATGGTATCGCTCATTTGACTGGAAGATCACTTTACAGAAACTCAGTTGACCGAAGGTTTGATTCCGACGAAGTGTCCTTCTATCAAAAAATAACTTCACCGAAAGATCATTTTCTGGAAATGATTATTTCATCATAAGATCACTTTATCAAACATCATCTTAAGATCATTTTATCGAACATCATCTTAAGATCATTTTATCAAACATCATCTTAAGATCATTATATAACTCTCTCTTTTAAATATTCTACTTCGACGAAAACAAATCTTTGTACCTTTTTGGTCATCCTATCCAAGCGTCATTTGCTGAATATATTACTTCGATGTTTTGAAAGCTCACATACCAATTTCGTACTTAATTTAAATTTTAGTTCGAAAGAATGTGTGCTTCTGAAATAAAATATGTTAGTTAGGGGCAACACTCTACCCTAAATTATCAGTTAGCACATTTTATTACAGATTCAAACCGGAAAAGAGAATTAGAAAAAACAACATTGTATCAGGAATTAATATTGAACCAACTTCTGTAGCTGACGATAAACAGGACGATTTGATCATAACAATATAAAGACCTTCGGCGCTATACATTAAATAAACACTGTATCTGGAATATTTGTTAAACTTAATGATTAATTATTATTAGCTAATAACAATTGAATTTTTTTATATAGAAGACAGAGTTCTTTTGAATAATAAAGAGCCAATCCATCCTGCTTACAGTTACCGTTTTAAGCCTAGCTCTTAAGAATATGCGTTTCAGAGAAATTTCAGAATAGAAACTCTCCAACAGCATCTAGTTAAATATTTGGAGAACAGAATTAAAACTACGAGGCACCGTAAAAGCTTTCCTATAAACTGAGCCCTCGTGAATTGTCCTTCGATGAAACGAAATTTTAAGTGAAGTAACCCTTCTCGATGAAATGCATTGTTCTAGATCATGACTTGTCAAATAAATAGCACGGTAAAATGATTTTTCGGTAAAGTGAATTTGTCTAAGAAACAACCCTTCGGGAACGGGATTATTTCAAAAAATTGACCCTTCGCTGAAATGATCTACGATGAAGTTAATTTTTAGGTGAAGAAACCCTTCTCGATGAAGTGAAATGTCCGAAATCATGACCTGTCGGCAAAAGGATTTTTCGGTGAAGTGAGCTTTTCTATGAAACAACCCTTCGGTAAAGAAATAATTTCAATAACCGGACCCTTCGGTGGAATGACATTTCGTTTAAATGGACGTTTAGGCGAATTTACCCTTCAATGAAATGAACTATTCGATATCATGAGTTATCGGTGAAATGAACAATTCGGTAAAACGGATTTTCGGTTAAAGTGTTCCTTGTCTATGAAACAACCTTTCAGTAAAGTAATCATTTCAATAAACTGATTTTTTTGGGTAAATGACCTTTCGATCAACCGAACGTTTAGGTAAAGGATGAAATGAACTGTACGAAATCATGACTTGACGGTAAAATAAACAATTTGGTAAAACGATCTTCCGGTAAAGTGAACTTTTTGCTGAAACAACTCTTCGGTAAAGTGAACTTTTCGCTGAAACAACTCTTCGGTAAAGTGTTCATTTCAACAAAACAATCTTTTGGTGAAGTGGTCGTCAGGAAAATGAACTACATCCAAATCTTTAAGGGGAGATTAACGACCTGTGTGAGCAACTCTAAGGGCTATGGGCATTCGCTCGTCCGTAATTTAGGGCTACTGGCAGCCTCCATCCGATTTGAATCGTTATGAATAGAAACACGTGATAGTAAGCACATTAATAGCAACACTGCGATGTTTTTAGTGACAAATGGAAAAACCATTCCTATTTGTCTACATGCTGAGCTATCTCTGTGTGCTATCCGTGCCTAATATGGAAGATGGGTGCTTTACTGGCAGATCTCCATGACTATTTATTTTGGGTAAAAGCTGAAGCTGAAAGATATAGGTAGTTTAGAATACTCATCTTGAACTGCAATGAGATGTGAATTGTTACGAACAAGCATTTGAGTGAAATAGAAACATTGTAAGTGACAGCGCTTCTTTATGGCTATCTTGTGTGATTCTCCTCATCAAACATTCAGCGTTACATACACTGAAGAGCAATTGAATTAGAGACAGCTGGCGTTATGCAAATATGGCGCTGTGTGATGCGACGGGAATCAGTAAGAGTCGGACGCAGTATGGATATAACGAAGGATCTAAGCGCATTTGATCGTGGGCAAATTGTCGGGGCCCGACCAATGGGTCACTTCATCTCGGAAGTCGTGCAAGCACTGGGGTTTTTCACGAGCCTGTGTGTCACGGGTGCATCGTGAGTACATCGAATCCGGTAAAACCATCCATGCAAGGGCCAACTGCCGTGGAAAACAGCGTGTGGATGAGCGGGGTCATCGTAGGCTATCTCGTATTGTAACAGCGGATAGACGGACCACAGTGCAAGAAATCACTCGGCAATTTAACGCTGGGGCACAAAAACGTGTAAGCAGTCACACCATCTAGAACCATCTCCTCGCTATGGGGTACAGAAGCCATGGTCCTACGAAGGTACCGCTGCTGACCACACATCACAGGATGCAAAGATTAGTATGGGTGCGGGAACATCGCCACTGGACGCTGGACATGTGGAAAAATGTTGCCTGGACTGATGAGTCAAGATTCACATTGGTACATGCGGATGGCAGGATACGAGTACGGCGTAAACCACATGAAGCGATGGATCCTTCTTGCCAGCAAGGTACTCTTCAAACTGGTGGGGGTGGCATTCACGTCTGGGGACTGTTTACGTGGACTGAAATGGGACCCCTGGTATGTGTGACATCGTCCCTCACAGGTCAACGTTACCGGGATATCCTGGATGACCATTTGCTCCCGTTTGTGCGTCTTCAACATCCCACTGGGGACCTCGTCCTGCAACAAGACAATGCACCTTGCCATCGCTCCCGAATTGTATCTGAATGGTTGGATGAACACTCCACCGACGTGACCTCGCTTCCTTGGCCAGCTAGGTCACCTGACCTCTATCCCATCTAGCACATCTGGTATGCCATCGAGAGAGATGTTCGGGGCTCTGACCCCCTTCATCAAATTTCGTGAACTGTGGGAGCTTGTTCAGGGGTCGTGGATACGCTTCCGGTGTCTTCCAACGCTTCCGGTGTCTTGTCGAGTACATGCCGAGACGAATCGCCGCCGCCATCAGATCGAAAGGTGGTGCTACGCGTTACTAGACAGGTATCTCTAATTCAGTCGCTCTTCAGTGTATTTCCAATCCAAAACAGAAAGCAGTTAAGAGTGAGAATACTCTTGCGTGTCTCTTAAGCATAAAATATACCAATGCCATTGTTATCTTATATTTGTGAAACTTTAAGAACAATACCCTCATGTCTGAAAATAATGCTGCGTTTTCAGAGAACTTTGGTGACACATGAAAATCTCACTGATGATTGTTCTCTGGCTTGGACGACTTACTAAGAATCTCAGGGAATTGAGCATCTCTAATTTAGAACTTCTATGTGGTTATTAAGAACCACAGAACAAATACATTCCTAATATCAGAAGTCAAACTTACTCTTGAAGCTCGCTGGTTAGCATTTTCACCAAATGACAACCAGGTTAACGCTACGTCTATGACAAGGACGAGACCAATTCTTTTGTTTCAGAATGTATTTCAGCATATCTTACTTCCATTCTTTTCCCCAGGATGTTTTCTACTTTCACAAGACGCATGGTTAGACTGGTATGCTTAAGGGGACCAGTCCTGAAAAAAAATATATATAATTTTTTTTTATTTCAATTTGTTTTTCTACAGAGTTTGCTGAATCGAATGGTATACGACACTTGATAAACAGAAAATAATTTGTAGGCGAAAGAAATGTTCGAAGTTAGGCGTACAAGTTGCACAAGTAGGCGTTCCCAGCCACATCTCAGCAAGCGTGAGACGGTCGAATATCTGTCGTCATCTTGGGAAGAAGGGAAAAACAGATTCTAGAAGGTGTGGGAAAGCAAAGGAAGACTGCGAGCAGAAAGCCGAAGTTCAGCAAAGCAGAGAAAAAGGAGCATGACGCGGGAGGCTTCTAGTCACAGGTCTTCTTCGTTTTTTGCCTCCCCTGAAAAGTTGTGGTTTTGTACATCTAGGAACATTTTTCTCATAAACCACTGAAGATAATGGCTTGAAATATTTTTTTATACCTTACTGTATATATCAACAACCACCTGAACTAGAATTATGGCTAAATAATGTACTCAATTAAAATAATAAATACAATTGCTAATAAAAACTTCAGCAAAATCGACAGCAAATTTGATTAATTAATACAAAATTAATTAATTGACCGATTGCGATAATTATAGTTCAGGTGTTGTATAATATCCTTAGGAAAATGCATGCCAAGTTTGCTATTGATAGGCCATGTCTATCGGGAGAAACATGTACCTAAGTACATCGAGACCTCCAATAAGGTTAACATGCGAAGCCTAAAAAGGGACTGGTTCCCTTAATACACGAACAAATTTGGTTTTCTCCACTTAATATTTGCCAACCTTGTCTTCTGTTTTTGTTTAGTTTCCAGTAAAGCCTTGAGTGCCAACTGGCGGAGTCGCTTAGTCCAAGACATATTTGTAGGATGCAAATTCAGTAGTCCCATATTAGCTGAATTTCTACAAGCGCTATAAATTTTCTACGTAGTCCCACCTAATGCAGTTCCAACATCTTGGGTATAAATGGATTGATACCGCGTTCCGATTTCAAACTTAACCTTTGAACGCCGATTTCAAAATTCATTTAGATGACTTTGTCTATCGGATTTAAGTTTAGAACAGTTAAAATTTCTTGTGCTTTCCAACATGAATATTGTGCTCTCCAACGTGGATATCAATGTTTTAAATTGTTCAATTCCTTTCCGTCGGTCCTTATAAACAACTCCGTTTGCTGTCCTCCAGAGGTGTAAGTCTGGGGGTGAAAGGCTAGGTGATCGTGGTCGCCAAAGAGCGTTTGAAATTATCCGATCCCCAAAGACATCTTCAAGTTGCGCCACCGAAGAGTGAGCAGTGTGCACGGTGGTACCATCTTGTTGAATGTAAACATTCAATATTTCATTTTTATCGAGCAGTGCAATGAATGGGTACAAAATATCTGTACAATATCGCTCTGCGTACATCGTTTTTGTACCAAAAATGTGATCCACAATTCGTCGTTTTGAAATTTCTATCTAAACACCTATTTTCTGGTTTGAAATGCTTGAAACAATTTAAAATTGTCGTTTTGAATTGCTTTCAAACACTTATTTTCTGGTTGGCATTTCATGAATTTCGTGTGGATTTTCTGAGTTCCCTGAGCAAGTGTTTTGGGGTTGATGTATCCTGATAAGGGAAATCAAGCCTCGTTTAAGTAAAACGTGTCATCTAGCACGCACTTCGACTCGTTCATTTTGTACGAAATTCTGAACCCTCACACAGTAATGCTTCCTCTTCTCATGATCTACTGGTTTTAATTCTTGCCCAGCCGGCATTGTGTACGGAAATAACTGGAGTTTTCGTTTTATAACTGTGTGTGCAGTTCCTAAACTCAGTTCTGTTTCTTGTGCCAATCCTCTTAATAATTTTGAAAAGCTTGCTGTCATATTTTCAGAAATATGAAGAAGTTCTTCCTCAGATAAACCACTGGGTTGGCCACTTCTTGCAGCATCTGCCACCAAATCAGTACCCCAAAATTGACTGATTGAAAACTGTATAGTATCACTATGTGGAACAACAAATCCTGGAAATCTGTCTCTGAACTTTTTGTTTCACAGTACCTGTATACTTATAGCTTGCTGGAAACACGTGCTTCACTAGAAATATTCGTTCCTCGGTAGTTAAAACACACAGAGACGTAATTCACGTACGATATTAACTCTACCGATGTGCTACTAGCACTATCAGCTACGAGTGCACGAAACAACCTGCGTACGAAGGTCATAACAAAAGTTCTGCAGACGTTAATCTAAAACAGAAGCGGATGATGCAATCGGGAAAATGATTGGCATTATTTGCTGCTTGGACGTGGTTTGGAAATGGAAGCGTGTAGCTTCCTTAGGTCGCGTCTCGGCGTTAGACCAGCGCTCGTACGTGAAAATAGAAACTCTGCGGGGATAGACTCCGACACAGACCCACACTACCTTGCAAGAAGTTTGTGGGGAAGGACCTCTTGATCAAAGCACAATTTCTAGCTGGGCATCGCGCTTTCTGGTGGGCCGAAGCAGCATGGAAGATGATCACCGCTTAGGCCGACCTCAAACGGCGACAGACAAAACATCTGTCACCATTGTTGCAACGCTTCTCGAAGGGGATCCCCGTGTGACAGTCGAGGAGATTTCTCATCAGGCAAATTTGTCTACCATGTCTGTTCACCGGATTTTGAACGACTCACTGGGAAAAAGAAGAATCGCTGTCGTTTGCGTGCCCCATCAACTCAGCCCCGAGCAGAAGGCAGTCAGAGTGAGCATCGCACATGAACACCTCCACAGGTTCCAAAGGGAGGGCGACACCTTCCTCAACAGAATTGTCGCAATTGATGAGACTTGGACCTCTGATTTTGAGCCGGAACTGAAGTCACAATCAGCGGAATGGAGACACCCAAGTTCCCCACGCTCCTCAAAGTGTCGTCTGCAACAATCCAAAATGAAGCAAATTATGATTTTTGCGTACGAGGCCCAGGGTGTTGTGGTCTCTGATCGAGTGCCGGTAGGGCAAAATGTCAAAGCACGATATTATCGTGGCTTTCTGAGGACAAAGTTGAGACCCAAAATTCGTCAAAATCGCCCCAACGTTTTGGAAGCCGGAGAGATTTTGCTACATGACAACTTATCGTGTCATGGTGCAGCGTCGGTACGGGGACGTTTCTCGAAATATGGCTGGGTAACTTTATCCCACCAACCATACATCCCTGATCTCAGCCCACCCGACTTTGATCTTTTTCCAAAACTAAAAATTGTCTCCATGGGGTTCGCTACGAATAGCTGGACGAACTGTCATTGGACGTGACCCGAGTAATACGACAGCTGAACAAAGATGGCGTACTACGGGGCATCCAAGACCTACCTCATCGCTGGCAAGCTGTTATTAGCAGCGGAGGGAGTACATTGAACGGCAATAAGGTAAGATTTCTCCATTACTTCACACTTTTCTCAAAAATAGACAGTATGCAAAGCTTTTGTTAGGTCTCCCGTAGGAAGGAGCCAGCTTTGGATGTACTATCGCACGTTTGGGGAGTTGGTAGGGCGAGGTGAGGTAACCTGGTGCCGTAGGCGGGCGCAGCGCGCTCACTGCGGAGGGATTTTCTGAACTTCTTGTACACAGTAGGTCCGGTAAGTTCCGGGAATTATTTTTTTGACGTACTATGCGCGCCATCTCTTGGACAACACATGAATTATTTTCCATGAACCCTCAGTAAGCGATTGAAATTCTTTCACCGAGTTCCACTTCGGCCGTGGTGAGCACCGCACGTATTTTTCATGCTGAAAGTTTGACCTTATCACACTTTAGAGGATGGAACAAAGGGCCAACATTAAGTTCTGCTTTAAATGTAGTAAATCTGTCGTACAAATTAATAAAAACAAGCATATGATGATGAATGTCTATCTCAGTCCACGGTGTATGAATGGTATGCACGTTATCGTGATGGTCGACAGTCATTGGTGGACAATGAAAGCAACGGGCAACTTTGAACAAGCAACTCCTGATGAAAATGTGCAGTTTGTTCGCGAACTGCTGGCTATAGATGGTCGATTAACATGTCGGATGATAGCAGAAGAACTGAATATTAGGAATACAGCAGTGCATAGTATTCATTATTCGTGATGTTCTGGGCAAGCGGAAGGTGTGCGCTAAGTTTGTCTCACACTTTCTCACTATGGAACAAAGAGAGCTGCGAGTGACTGCTTCGCAAAACTTAGTGTAAATGGTGAATGACAACCCAGATTTTCTCAGCGAGGTAATAACTGGTGATAAACCATGGTGTTTTTGAGTATGGCCCATCTACTAAACTACAAACTAGTGAACGGTTAAGTCCGAGAAAGCCGAAACCAAAGAAGGTGAGGGCTGTGAAGTCGAAAATCAAACCGATGCGCATTGTGTTCTTTGATTCTTGTGGGATTGTCTACCGTGAATTTGTTCCTTAAGGATAAATAGTCATTGGCTTATTCTAAAAGGAACTCATGGATAGTCTTGTCAAGAGAATTTGGCGAGTTAGGTCGGATTTGTATCGAAGTGGAGTATGGTTTCTCCTCCATGACAATGCTCCATCGCACACCTCGACCATTGTTACCCAGTTCCTCGCTAAAAACCAAGTTACAACGATAATACTTCTCCCTACGCATCGGATCTAACCCCAGAATACTTTTTGCTGTCTCCAAAACAGGAGGTACCCATGAAGGGAAGACGATATGGGTCAATTCCAGACATTGAAAGGGCAGTGACAACGTATCTGAAGAACATCCAAGAAAATGACTTCCCCAGGGCATTTGAGAGACTTCTTGCACAATTCAAGCTGTGTATCGGGAGAGAGAGTGAGAGAGAGAGAGAGAGAGGGGGGGGGGGAGCTAATGTTGAAAATTAAATCAACAAAATTGCTACAGTTAAGATGTATTTTTTACCCTGAATTATTCCTGGAACTTTCTGGACTGACGGTTTAAAACTACTTAACTTTCCGCTCTTCCTTACTGCCTCCTACGTAATTTTTTGGTTATTTTCCATTATACTTTCTGCACTTAACATCGCATCGGAACTCTAAACAGGTTATTTAGGAATTTACCGGAAGTCGGTCAGGTCAGAAAAAGAAGTATACATTCTACCTACGACCTACTCTACTGTAAAAGGTACGAGATGTTAGAGGATTGAATGATTTTCCGTCGTCAAAACAATTGTTGTGTCAAGTTGTCGAAGAATATATTTAATACTCTGCTGTCAGAAGGTATCAGCTATTAGAGGGTCTAATGATCTTCCGTCGTAAAAACAATTGTTGAGTTAGGTTTTCAACTAGTATTAAGTTTCTATTCTGGGTAACCTTTGTTCAGTGTGTCAAGGTTAGACTTTCTGCTAAGAGTTTGTTAAATTTTATTAGGGGGTATGCAAAAGTTTCCGTTGTTTTAAGGAGAAAGGAGACAGGAACAATCAGGAAACCAGTACAAATTTATTCAACGAAATATTGGCCGTTAACATCAATGACCTTTTGCCCTTTTTCAGGCAACAGATGAATGCCCCTGTGATACAAAACTCGGGTTTTGAGCTGAAGAACGTAGTGACGAAATTTTCCACCTCTGGAACTGTGGTGAACCACTGTTGGGTTGGGAAATGATGCATAGAGCGAAACAGATGAAAGTTTGAGGGTGAAATGTCCGGGGAGTAATCCAGGTGCGATAAAACCTTCCAGTGTGACTGTTCAGGGGTTGATTTCGTGGTGGCACCGACATGCGGTCTGGCATTATCGTGTAACAGGATGCCTGGGCGGCGTTCTTTGCCTGTCCATGGACGTTTTTGCTCGACTGCGGCGTTCAGCTTTATCAACTGATAGCTATATCGTTGTGCAGTGATTGTTACGCCCGGTTTCACCAGTTCGAAGTACAGCACTCTATGCATATCTCACCACACACACAACAGCACCTTTTCCGCGTGGTATCCTGTTTTGCAGTGGATGTTGATGGCTGGCTGGGTTGACACAAGATCGCTTGCGTACGGGGATGTCGCGATGGACCCATTTTTTCACCCCCGGTGACAACCTTCCACAAGAAATTCTTCCCTTGAAACCTCTTCAGCAACGGCATGCAGACGCCCAATCGTTGACCAATATTATGCTCCGTTAAAGTATGCGAAACCCTCTTACCAATCTTCTGGATCTTCCCCAAGGCCTGTGGACACCGTACCACCGTCGATTGAGCCACTTTCAAACGTTTCGCCAGTTGCGTGGTCGATTGTGTGGTATCCTCTTGCAACAGCGATTACAGCTCCTCGTCAGCGAGCTCCTGTGGTCTACTGCAGGTGTCTTGTCTTCCAAGCTTAGATCACCTTTCTTAAATCTGGCAAACCATTCTCGACACGTTCGCTCACCAATAACCGTTTCGCCATACTCCTGACATATTGAACCGCATTCTTGACTCGCACATTTCCCTAAATTAAACATGAATAACAAACAGTGTCGCAAATGAACTTAATCGACAGCCATGCTTGGCTTCATGTACGAACTGACAGCACGGGTCACCAGCCGGTTTGACTCTTACAGCGCCCGCTAGCGGAAGCGGCGGAAACCTTTGCATACCCTTAATATATCATCGTTTTTCTTTCAAAAATTTGATGTTGTGCCATCGTATTAGTCGACAAACGGTTTTTGTTATGAAGTTTCGACCTTAGCCATTGCAAAAAAAGTTTTCAACGAGGAGTTCTTTTTTTTTTTTTTTTTTTTTTTTGATTGTAGGTTTAACGACCACCGTGAGCAACTCAATGGGCTATAAGCAGTCGCCCGTCCCTAATTTAGGGTCACTGGTTCCAGGGAAGGGAGAGAGCCAGTGCCGTAAGACAAACACAACATCCATGCCTCACCGGGATTCGAACCCGGACCCCTTACGGACGAATGATCAGAGGCCAACGCCTTAGACCACTGCGCCACCGGGGCGGCAACGAGGAGTTCAGTAGCAAATCCTCTTTTGATATCAGTCTACTGTAGTAGTAATTGTTGATTCCTGAGTAGCATTATAGCTATTTATTTAGTTGAGAAATTTCAGTTCCTGGGATCTGCTGTCTCTAAAATTTCCCTTCAATTATGCTCGCCTTGTACACATTCTCGGTTTTTGCTCACAATTAATCTTTTTTCAAATTTTTCGAAACTCTCAGATGCCTCTTAGAAAACTCATTTGTATTAAAAGGCCTGTCTGAATTTTAATAAAGGAGAAATTTTAAATAAATATGTGGTGTATGTTCACCAAGAATCTGACTTACAAATTGTGTGCATTCACTTTATTTTTCTTAACTTTCTTTTCTTTTTTATTTTTCAGGGAAACTTCTCTCGACCACCCTTCTGAAGTAAAGTACCGGCATGTCAGATTTGCTTTCTTGTAAGTAATTTTTCTTACTAAAGTAATGTTTTTAATAAATTAGCTTTAAGTGGAAACGCAGGCCTAGAAAATCGATTTGAAATGCAAAAGAAAAGGTAAGAATATCAAACTGGTTACCAGTACATTACATATAATTTAAGACTTCACACTTGTGTTGTTAAGATAGAATAAATTATCAACGTTTATTCACAATTAAGTGTTTTATTAACATCGACTATATGTAGTACAGACCCCCAAGGGCTTTAAGTTTCCGTGTGAAGGAACACAAGACTTACGTACGGAACTATAAACTGAAGAAGTCATCAATAGTCCAACACTGTCGCGAAAATAACCATAATTTTTTATTTAGAAGCGCTACGTTTATTGATAAACCTGATTCGACTCTCAATCTTAATACACTCACGAACAATGAAATTTGCGCACCTAGAAGAAAGCATGCTACAACCGCGAAACTTTGCAAATAGCTAGAGTGCGTGCTGGTATGCAAATGATCCACGTTTGGTGCGATTGAGCATAACCGCACACCCTGTGGTGGAGCTGCAAGCACGAACCGGCAGCCTTATAAACCGGCGTGTAGTCGATACCCCATGAAAACGAAAAGCACCGGAAGACGCAAGCAAGAGTAGAGAGTGTCAAGAATGCGGGTTAGATGCCAGACATGTCGATTTACGCAACTTACAGACTTTGAGAGAGGCCTGATTATCTGGCTGAAAACCGCAGGGTGGTCGGCGTGCCGTATAGCCCGCCACGTGGATCGTTCTGACCATACCGTCCAGCTGTGTTGGGAGCAGTGGACACGTGACGGCACTGCCACACAGCGGAGCGGTTCCGCACTAACCAGGAAGACCACCGGTAGAGAGGATCGATGGATCGTGCGCCAGGTGCGAACGGATCCGACGGGGATCCGGTCCACTATACAGGCATATGTAGCGGCTCCTGTGTACCCACGAACCATTTCCCGACTCCTCGCGGAAGCGAATCTGTGATCCCAGCGCCCCTTATGTGTGCTGTCTTTAACACAGGAACATCGCCGGCTCCGTGTGCAGTGGTGCCAGCGCCGTGGAACGCCACAGACTGGCGACGTGTGGTGTTTAGCGATGAGTGCCGCTTCGTTTTGGAGAGAGATGATCATCATGTTCGGGTGTGGAGGTCCCCGGGTCAACGGCACAATCCCAACCTCGCTATCGAGCGCCACACCTCCCCCACTGCTGGTATTATGGTCTGGGGAGCCATTGCCTACGATAGCCGATCAGCTCTAGTAGTGGTACGGGGATCATTGACGGGCCTGCCGTATGTGGATGAGATCCTACGGCTCCATGTGCTCACATTCCTGACCGGGATTCCAGGTGCGCTATACCAGAGCAGGATAATGCCCGCCCGCTCACGGCTCGGTTTGCTCAGGACTTCCTACGTCATTTCAAGACACTTCTATGGCCTGCCCGCTCCCCGGACATGTCCTCTATCGAGCGTGTGTGGGATCAGTTGAAACGCCAGCTGCCGCCGTGCCGCACTATCCAGGATTTGGAGCACACCGTCTAACACGCGTGGGCCAGTCTACCGCAGGACAACATTAGGCGTGTGTTCGCCTCCATGACGGACCCTATTGCAGCATGTATCGCCGCACCAGACGGTGCGACGCGCTATTGAAGATAACCGTACTGCCTACCAGAGATCCCTCTGTATTTATCCTGCAGCTCTGTGTTTGCCATCATGTGTATCATTCATCTGTATCATTACGTCCATAAAATTTCAGTTCATTCCGATGCTTCCTTCTTGGGGCGCAAATTTCATTGTCCGTGAGTGTATATTAGAAACTTTCCACATATACCGGAATTCTTCAAGGCTTGTCAACGACATGACGTATACTCCAATTCTTTCAAACCCGTGTAAACAACTAATCAAAATCCGTGACCGTCAGAACTCTGACGATGTCACAATGATTTGAATGTTTACGCTCCATTCATTATGATGATGCCGATCCGAAAGCTTTGCGCGAAACTATAGTCGATGTAAATATAACATTTAATTCTGAAAAAACTTTGATAATTTATTCTTCCAGTACATTCTGTGAAGAAATGGTCCTCAGTTTTCACATGATTATCAGTTTGTGTAACTATTTTATTCAAGGGGATCAAACATGCGCTGTGTTGCGAGAATGCTTCATATATGAAAGAATTTGGCTAATGCGTGATAAAATTGTAGTGTTTTAATTACACTCATCGTCAAAAATAATTGCACCCAGAAGGGCGTGTCGGATTGCAATGCTATTGGGGAGGAAGGTAAAGGTTTCCAGGAACAATAAATGATTAAACATTGAGACTGATATGGGTAATATTTATTGAGCTACACGCCAATAAGTAGTGTCTCTCAGTATGGTGTCGGGCCGCCATGTTTGCTCACACACTATGCCAAACGTTTCGGCATGGAGTACAGGTCCCTAATGGTGTTTTGCGAAAAGCCATTATATGCAGCTAGAATCTTCTCACGCAGTTCCTGCAGATTGTGCGGTAATGGTGGAGTGTGGATAGCGCGTCCAATAGCATACTACACATTTTCAATCGGCGATATGTCTGGCGACGCAGCTGGCCATGGCAGCGTGTCAGTGCTTTAAAGTCCAGCTCTCGATATAGAAGAAGTATGCGGACGAGCGTTGTCCTGTTCGAAAATCGCACCGGAGTGAGCGTTCAGAAACGGTAGGGCCACTGGTTTCAGGACCTTATTAGCGTAACGTTGGGCTATCATAGTGCCTGTAATGAACACCGAAGGTAATCTGGCATCGCAGGCAATTGCACCCTACACCATGACACCAGGCCTTCTAGACGTGTGACGCTCGACAACAAACTGTTCATCTTGGCGCTGATCACGGTGCCTCCACATACGGATTCGTTGGACGTCTCCTCCAAGACAAAAGCAGGACTCATCACTGAAGATCACCCGCTGCCATTCTGATTGGCTCTTTGACAGTCTGGCACGACACCATTGCAGTCTTTGGCGACGATGCAATGGTGTTAAGGGCAGTCGTTGTAACGGTCTGCGTGCGTGTAGTCGTACATGGGGCAGCCATCTGCCAATAATACTGGCACTAATCGGACGATGCATAGAGGGCACCACTGCTCGCTGAATATCCGCAATCATGGCTGTTGGGTTCCTCCGCGCATGTCGGACAACCCGTCGGTCCTGTCTCTCCGTGGTTCGTCTAGGTCTGCCAGACCCTTCCTGTCGCTGCAGCGTGCCTTGTTCTATCCACTGCCGCCAACAGCGTACTATGGTGATATCCGCACGACTGATATGGCGCGAAACACGGCGATAAAACCATCCCGCTTTCCGGAGAACGACGATGCGGCCACGCTCAAACTCCTCCAACTGCTTCAATTGCTTCTGAACTTTTCTCCGAGGCATACTACACTTGCAAAGGATGCAACCAACACAACAGCACGAGTCAGAATGGCAAGCACACGCAACGGGATGACCTTATATAGCCGGTCAGACACAGCGCTACGACCCCTCCTTGTTGACGTCACATGCGCGGTCGAGCGTAGTATGTGGGTCATTTGCCTAGTGGTATTTGGCTCATTTGGCCTAGTGGTCAGCGTTCGTGACTGCCATGGAAATAACCTTAGGTCAGATCCTGGGCAGGTACGAACGTTCGAACCACTAAATACACGCCGTGCGTCAGATGGGCACGTTAAGCCGTCGGGCCCCGGGTACTGGCTCCCCGGTAATAAATAAGGGCGTCTTCCTCTCCCTTTCTACCTCGCTTCCGTGTCACTTTCCTATCGGGCACTCTAGCTCAAATCTCCTAGCTTTCTATTTTTAAGGGTTGTTTAAGACCTGAGGTCAGACACTCTCTTCCTAAAATCCTCTACATATGATCAGATCTGATCAGATCAAACCTACCCACCAAGTTTCATTTCTATCGGTTGCTTCTTTCTCTATTTTTTTGACGATGAGTGTATTTAAGTTTGAACTTAAGAGAAATTTGCTTTGTTTTTCCTCAACAGATGGGTGGCTTCTTCAGACGTATTTGACTATTCGACTGATATGAATTCATCGGCCCTAACGGACGCTGCTGCCAGTCACACATCGTGGAGATGGCCACCGATATTGCTTCTGCAGAGGTGAGTTACTCTTTGAAATAATTAAACGGAATACACTAAAGAGAGTGAGTGTGTGTGTGTGTGTGTGTGAGAGAGAGAGAGAGAGAGAGAGAGAGAGAGAGAGAGAGAAAGAGACCAAATAAAAATGCTGCTGAGTTCATCAGTGTTGCATGAAGTTGAAATATCTTTGTCAGATTATTGTATAAGTTATTTTGTGATTCTTCCTCGAAGTTGATAGTTATTGTAAACGCCCATAATTTTGTGTAGTTTAATCTTTTTACATCGTACGGGGTGTTTCATTCTGGACTGAACACTTATTGTTTTTAATTAACTCACGATTGCAAAGGCGCATTTGAATGAAATAAATGTAAAACATACCTTCATCCATGAAAAAAAGGAATGTCTCATAGAAGATGCTGGAAGTGCCCACAGCCAGCGTCCAGGCACATACTCACCCGACGCTGCATATTGGCGAATGTGCGATGTAGCGTAGCGACGTTGATGGAAGCAATTTCATGTGTGATGTTGTCTTTCAGTTCCTCAATCGACCTTGGCTTGTTGGTATAAACCTTGCTTTTTAAAAGTCCCCAGAGAAGAAATCTGAGAGTGTCAGGTCGGGAGACCTAAGCGGCCACAGGTATTTTCAGATAATCCTGTCCTGGAAAAAGCTGCGAATTTCTGCCATGCTCTTATTGGATGTGTGGCACGTTTGCACCGTCCTGTTGAAAGTAACCAACTGCAAGTTCTTGATCATCCAGCTGGTTCACAAACTCATTAAAGATTTCCAATTATCGGTCGGTATTCACAGTGTCTTTAAAAAAGATTGGGCCAATGATACGGCGTCGGGACACCGCACATCAGACACCGATTTTCACTGGATGCAATAGATCTTCATGGATGGCTTGGGGATTATCATTGGCTCACACCCATGTATCTTGCGAGTTTACATACCCAGATAAATGAAACCATGCTTCGTCAGTAAACCATGTGTAACGTATACTCTAGATTCAGTTTCTTTTTGATTTTACTATCTCTTGTTATTTTATTTTCCTATGTTAATTATCTTCTCACTTAACGAGATGTTGTTTCTCCCGCTGAATTATATGTGGTAACGGGTGTAAGTCATGACGTGGTGGTATGCAGTATATATAGGCGCGCTCAAGTATACCAAAGAGCTTCGTTTTATATGTGATAGGTTCTTCCTGATTACTGATATGCGATTTATCTACTTTTCTACGATATTACGATAGTACGAAAGTTCGGGCTATCAGTAGTTGTGTTATTTTGGAGTGTGTATTTGAGTAATACCAGGAGCTCTCCAATAAAAGGTTAAAAGTGAGTACGTTTTCTTAGTTCATTTTATTGTCAGACCTCTGTCTGGCCGTTAAGTCTATTTCATTGAGTGTTTACGTTAAGTTCAGGGTATATTGTTTTTACCGCTTTAATAAGGAGCCTTCAAGGTACTAATGTACTAAAACCGAAGTTATATTACTGATATTCAAGATAATGAGGAACGCTGAGTAAAAATAAATTCCATATTCAATGAATTTATTGCACGTGCGTGTCTTACATAAGCAAACTCTAGCACTTTGAAGATTAAGCACACTTTAGCTACGTCAAGTAACCTTTCAATAACCCTAACGTGACTTAACGTAAGCTTTCATGCACTACACGTCCAGTCGGAGAATTTTATTCATTATACATGTTATGTCCAACAGGGCGGGGTTTTCGGCGAAAAATTTGGCAAGCATTGACAATATGCCAATTGCTTTGGAAAATCCGGTGGCTGTAACTCGTTCACAGCCGTTATACGGTACGGTTTAATCTTCGCCTGTTTGTCTGCCATTTGATAGTCGAATACGATCTTCCAGTCTCTTGGGATAGCCGCCGAATAGAGTTTCGTGGGGCTGCCAATAACAGCTGCTTCACATCCTCTATTGTGTCCTCCGCCATCTGGGGTCGTCCGGCCGTATGCGGATCCACCAAGCACCCCGTTCTCTCCAGATTCCTCGTCAATTTTGAAATGGTGGCTCTGGTGGGCGGTTCACGCCCACCAAATTTCCTCAGAAACTCCTTCTGACATTATTTGAAGGAACCTGTTACCCAGTATTCACGCTTAATGAACACACACTCTTCAATTGAGTACACCATCTTCATTCTACCACCGTGATTAAACTATCGGCGGAAACACGCTATTCCCCTACCACTACTAGACAGATGTCGCGTCTGTGCGGCGCGACCCAGCTGCCGGGGTGACATTTTGTTCGCAGGTATGCATGTTGACTGCTTCGTCAGAGAGTAAAGAACCGCTCCGTTCAGGTTTCACGCCTATTGTATATTTCCTATCTCATATATTCCACATAATAGGTGTTCAGTTCCGAGTAAATCACCCTGTATTTGTATCCTTAGCGGCATGCTTCACTACGGTAAAGCATTAGTTATATGGAACTGCATTCGCTTTTACTGGGTGTTATCAATTATTATGTATACAGCTGTTGCAACTCATAATATTTATCAAGCGTGGAAGGGAAATATTACATGCGAACTTAAAGCGTAATGCGTATTGGAGAGAGTTCATGTTTACGATGCCAGTCTTGAGGATGAAAATGGCTATAAACGGAGTCCATTTAATGTAAACATGGTTTTTCGAAGATCGAGTGAAGAAGACTACCAGTTCGTTACTATTGGATTTCAAAAATGTATAAAGAACGATAAAGTTTTAGGTTGAATTCTGATGTGGTTAAAAAAAGTCCTTTATGAAGCCACCAGAAATTCGTATTTTAACCAACGGCGATCGAGCACCTACATTTCAAGGTCACGTTTTCTAACAAGAGACAGTAACAGTTACTGCTGTACTGTTTGCTGATTTGTAGATGGTCTGACCTGTATTAACCAAAATACGGCAAAAACAGCTGTCGGGAAATAATTTTTACTGTACTAACAGGATATTATTCCTTGAATAAACAAAAACATATTAAAAACAACCATAGTTGGTTAATCAAAGATTATGAGGTATTGCTATTGTTTCAAGACAACGCACGATCTCATACATCGTAGACAATGTAGCTCTGAACGACGGGCGCTCTATCCAGGTTGCTATCGTGCGCCTGGCATGTTCAATAGTTTCCAGTTGTTTCTTTAGGCGCCCATACGAATATAGGAAACCCCTTACGCCTATGAAGTCACTATATAACGTAATTGTCTTTCTGCTGCAACTGTAGAACTTAGTCCTTAACGCCGTTGGTTACGTTATGTGTACTAAAGTCAGTATAATACTAGAAGGTACCCATAGGCATTCAAGAAATTGGTAAATATTCGTACTTAAAAATATGTTTATTCCTCTTGCATGTAGTTTACGCCACACTCTCAATGCAATAGCAGCGATTTAACATCAAATCACAGTGTAACAGCAATAAACAGCATGTCTATTATCAATAGCATCAATCCCCCAAAGCAACCACTTCATCGCATTTTTATCTGACGTTCTTATCAGTACACACATACGTCACTCTCGTTCCGACCTCAGATTGTTGCTAACGTCATTCATTCTCGTTTGAGGGAAAAGACATAACGTTAAGGTTTGAAAATGTCTAAAAGAACGAACTCAAATTTACATAGAAAAAGAAACTCAAAAGGAAAGTTAAAATAGAATATAAGTTACAACTACTACTTTAAAACAACCGTTTGTTCATTAACATAACTATTAGAACTGATAAATTACAGGTAATCACACTTAGGCTTGGGTGATCTGATTACACCGCTCAGCTGCATCCTTCTTCTTCCTCTCGACCTTTCTCTCTCGGCGTTTCTTGTCTGTTTTCTTCTTCCCTCCTGTTTTCTTCTTCCCTCCATGCTACGGGGTTGGCACTCTTTCTCCTCGAGAGAGCTCTTCCGACAGTTCCTCGAATTTATATGGCCGTTGTACCGCCTCCACGCACGTATGAAGCTAGCAGGATATCATTATAGTACTCGTAGAAAAGTTTTCTCGGAAGCATATCTTTATAGAAGTTGAAGAAATTTTTTCTCGAAAGCATATCTTTATGGAACTCGAAAAACCTTTCTCAGACACATATCTTTATAGAACTCGAAGGTAACTTTTCTCAGAAGCATATATTTGTAGAACTCGAAAACTTTTCTCAGTAGCATATCTTTGTAGAACTCATAAAAACACTTATCTTAGAAATATGTCTTCATAAGACTCAAAGAAAACTTTTCGCAGAAGCATATCTTTATAGAACTCAAAGAAAACGTTTCTCAGAAGCATATAACTCGAAAAAACTTTTACCAGAAGCAACAAGAGAACTGCTGATTAAGAGCATATCTTTATAGAACTCGAATAAACTGATCAGAAGCATATCTTTATAGAACTCGAATAAACTGATCAGAAGCATATCTTTACAGAACTCGAAGAAAACTTTTCTTAGAAGCATATCTTTATAGAACTCGAATAAACTGATCAGAAGCATATCTTTATGGAACTAGAATAAACTGATCAGAAGCATATCTTTACAGAACTCGAAGAAAACTTTTCTTAGAAGCATATCTTTATAGAACTCGAAAAAACTTTTCTCAGAAGCATATATTTGTAGAACTCGAAAACTTTTCTCAGTAGCATATCTTTGTAGAACTCATAAAACACTTATCTCAGAAATATGTCTTCATAAGACTCAAAGAAAACTTTTCTTAGAAGCATATCTTTATAGAACTCAAAGAAAACGTTTCTCAGAAGCATATAACTCGAAAAAACTTTTACCAGAAGCAACAAGAGAACTGCTGATTAAGAACATATCTTTATAGAACTCGAATAAACTGATCAAAAGCATATCTTTATAGAACTCGAATAAACTGATCAGAAGCATATCTTTACAGAACTCGAAGAAAACTTTTCTTAGAAGCATATCTTTATAGAACTCGAATAAACTGATCAGAAGCATATCTTTATGGAACTCGAATAAACTGATCAGAAGCATATCTTTACAGAACTCGAAGAAAACTTTTCTTAGAAGCATATCTTTATAGAACTCGAAAAAAACTTTTCTCAGAAGCATATATTTGTAGAACTCGAAAACTTTTCTCAGTAGCATATCTTTGTAGAACTCATAAAACACTTATCTCAGAAATATGTCTTCATAAGACTCAAAGAAAACTTTTCGCAGAAGCATATCTTTATAGAACTCAAAGAAAACGTTTCTCAGAAGCATATAACTCGAAAAAACTTTTACCAGAAGCAACAAGAGAACTGCTGATTAAGAACATATCTTTATAGAACTCGAATAAACTGATCAAAAGCATATCTTTATAGAACTCGAATAAACTGATCAGAAGCATATCTTTACAGAACTCGAAGAAAACTTTTCTTAGAAGCATATCTTTATAGAACTCGAATAAACTGATCAGAAGCATATCTTTATGGAACTCGAATAAACTGATCAGAAGCATATCTTTACAGAACTCGAAGAAAACTTTTCTTAGAAGCATATCTTTATAGAACTCGAAAAAAACTTTTCTCAGAAGCATATCTTTATAGACCTCGAAAATCTTTTCACCGAAGCACATCTTTATATAACTCGAAAAGCTTTTCTGAGAAACATCTTTATAGAACTAGAGGAAAACTTTTAATTTATTATATTTCAACTTTTATTTTATCAGAAGCTTATCTTTATAGAACTCGAAGAAAAATTTTTCAGAAGCATACCTTTATATATAGAACTTTAAAACTTTTCTCAGAAGTATCTTTATAGAACTCGAAAAAAACTTTCCTCAGAAGCATTGCTTCATAGAACTCGAAGAAAATTGATCAGATTATATATTTTTATAGAACTCGAAGAAAACTGCTCTATAAGAAATTGAATATATAAAACTGAATACCTTTTTGGTGATATTTTTATGTGTTTTATTCAAATATAATACGATTAAAATTTGGATATTGATAAAAAAATTAGGTGAACAAACAGCCTTGTTCGTCTAGGCTATATGCCAGACTTGCTAAACATATGGTCCCCATACAAAAATATATCAAAGAGATACATACTTACCATCGTAATCAATATTCGGTTAACTTTTCTAATTAATTTTTACTTACATGTGACTTTTAAACATCTGCTGACGTAACCATTACACTGGAATTCTCACAGTAGCCGTAACTGAATCATTGGATCTTTATGACTGTTCTCAGCGAATTGAAAACTGACTGCTTATCGACTGTCACCGACTATCATCGACTCAAGCATAAGAGAAAATTTCATTTTAGACAAAAATCGTTCCGCCTCTGATAAATAAATTACATCATTTCGCAAGTCGCAGAAATTCAAAAAACATTTTGAACTGATGTAATAACCACAATCTTGTAATTCGGTGGCGGAAATGTATATAACTTTGTGGATCTAACATTTACTAACAAATATTTTTATAAACAGGTAGTTTCCACCACAAAACAATCAAACGAATAATAAAATAAGAATGTAGCTTACACTGTAGCTTTGTTGAGTAAAAGAATTAGTTTCATTCTGGTTTTCATGAAATGATTCGGTAAATCTGATAACAGAAACGAAAAAAACATCAACTTTTTTTAAATAATGAAAGTAACTTCCAGAGTAGCATTTGTAACATTTACAGCCGTGCTTAATAATGCGATTGTTTTTTGGTTCCCATCAAAAAGAAGATATTATATTTAGTTTTATGATTCCCTCTTTACTTTAGGCTAAAGGGTATTTTCGATAGCTATGAGCAATGCGGGATGCTACTTGGAACGGTGACAGTGGAAGATGAACCCGAAAAAGAAGTCTACCTGTGGGGATGTAGAGGTCACTACATGGGTAAGAATTTATTTATGATAAGATTTCCCATGAAAGTGGTTGTGCAGTCCTTAACGTAAGTATCTTAAAATATTACCGAAGGCGCTGCACAATCTTTATAACACAACACATGACTCACGTGAGTCTAAAATCTCCTTTAATGGCGTATTTTTATTTTCTTAAATAAACTCTTTGCATCAGTCAAATCAGCTTTACGCATGAGTAGGAAAACAACGGAACCTTACATTTTTTTAGACGTACTTGTCACCAGGAAGGAAGATGGCCGATTTTACGCGGGTGTTCTACAAACGGTCAGCTGTACCCAACGTAAATAAAAAAAAATAATTTAAATGTTTTCTTTCCAGAAAACCAATATACCAAAGTTTAAAGTTGTCTGTTAAAACCAATATACGAAAGTTCAAGATTGTCTGTTTTAATCATTTTCTCGTGTTTCTTAGAATCTCGATACTGTTGCTAAAATTCTCGAGGTATCTTTTGCACAAGGGAAGCCCTTATTCTAATTTTCAGTGTATGCGTTATCGATTTTGCTGGCAGTGTTTTTTCAATTGTTTTTTTAAATTTTTATAATTTCCGTGGTTTTTTTTAATTAGTGTTTTTTAAATTTTTTTTATAATTTAATATTGTCTAAGCAGTGAATGCAAATTACTGTCTTAAGACATAAAAGAAACAAGGTTTACTTGTTGGACACAGGTCAGAAATATACAGTATATAAGAAAAGTATACTTGACTATACCATGCTTATACTGTATAAGCTATGTAAATAAATGCCATTAAGCATACTAAGTTTCAGGGATTTTGAAATATGTGCAGTTTTATTAAGCAGTTAAAATAAAGATATTACGGGTATGTCAATATTATTGGCATGCCCCAGTTCACATTGACAAAATTTAAAAGCCCAACGATTTACTGTACTTCTGTCAACAGTGTTTTCATCATAAACATACTTTTTAAATTTTTTTATAATTTCAGTGTCTTTTTTAATTTAAACTTTTTAAATTAGTGTTTTTTTTATATTTTTTAATAATTTCAGCATTTAAATTCTTTTTTTCAATTTCTTGGGCGATATTAAAATCCCTAAATTTTTACGTACACACAAAAATTCCTTTCACTGACACACTGCAGAACTTTGAAGCAGTCTGTTAAAGCACTTCAATACCATCTAAAGTGCTGATTGCATTTTCTGTCTTCTGTCTCCAAGCTTTGGTTTAAAAAATGTCACGGACAAATTCTATTTTATTTTCTCATATTTTTCGGTTCCCCATTACCGTTTGTTGTTCACCGATGTAGCAAATTGAGAATATCAATGTAGCTGATGGCAGCTTACTTATATATTAAAGGTATTATCTTTCACGTTTTTAACGTTTCATATAATGTCTACATTTCTTGCAATATTTTACATTTAAATTACGTTTGCAGTGGGTTTCTCGGTATGTCTCCACTAATGTGTCTGCTTCTTTTTTGCAGGAAAGGTTAATGGAATTAGTGATGGAGACTTTGAAGATGTCTACATAAATGCGGAGGTAAACAATGCAATACTTTTACCAAACAATATTAAATCTTACGATACGATGCAAAGACTTGACCCATTACAATCTGAGAAGGTTTGTGTTAATTCTAGTTGTGATAAGCTTATGAAGATGCGAAAATATTTTATTGTCGTAGTGATGAATACAACGGGAACATGCAGAGGTCCAAGCTCTGGCTTATGACCATTCTTACGAGATAGGTCCGGGCTCGAATCCTGGCGAGGCAAAGGATGTTGTGTTTGTCTTACGGCGCTGTTTCTCTCCCTTCCCTGGAACCAGTGACCCTAACTTAGGGACGGGTGACACTGAGTTGGCGACGGAGGTCGTTAAACCTTCAATAAAAAAAAATAAAAAAAACACGCAGTACGAAAGAATTTACTCTCGTTGCAAAGAATTAAAGAAAATTTGTAATCACTACAAAAACATTTCATTATCACAGCAATGATTATAAGAGATAATCCCTACACAAAACAAAAGTTTGTTTCGTGTTTTACCAAATGTAACAGAATCATAAAAAGCAATGCATATCTCAGATTAAACCGAAATATTGAATGATCCACAATGGCCGTGATTGAGCATAAATGGTCAAAAGTACTATTCAAGGATTATTTTATTCATTATCAATAGATAATTCCCTAAAGGTGGTTTCTCTTTTAACTCTAAGCACTAGAAACGCATGGCGTTTCTGTGGTAGTTTCACTTATGCGTGATGGCAACAATGATAGGACAAGAATTCGAATCCAGAATGAGGGAAAGACCGCATACGTTCTTAATAATTCCAATACTTTTTTTTCATTTTGTGATCATTCCAAATGAAGGCACTGTTTATGGCTGAGAGGTGTGCACCAGATTTGGAATTTGCTAATAAATGAGCTTACCCCATACATTAAGTATTGTGTAAGATGATCAAGCGCACTTTTGTGATAAAGTCCCAAATTAAATTAACACTGAGGTACAATTTATTATACACATCGCATCCATCCACAAACCTGCCCTACTCCGCCATAATTATGCGACCAGCCCAAAACCCAGAGGACTATGGATAGGTCTGATACCTTATTTATGCACAGCATACCTTCGACGGTGATGATAAACATGCCTGATACTTACCTGCTGAAGAGCGTATCTTCAACGGTGATGATAAATACTCTAGGTCTAATACCTATATGCTGTACAGCATATCTTCAACGGTGATGATGAATAGGTCTGAAACCTACCTTCTGTAGAGCGTACCTTCGATGGTAACGATAAATAGGCCTGATACCTACTTGCTGTGCAGCCCACCTTCTACGGTGATGATAAATAGGCTTGATACCTATCTGCTGTAGAGCGTATACTTTTGACGGTGCTGATAAGTAGGTCTGATACTTACCTGCTGAAGAGCGTATCTTCGACGATAATGATAAATACTGTAAGTCTAATACCTATATACTGTACACCATACCTTCGACGGTGATGACAAATAGGTCTGAAACCTACCTTCTGTAGAGCGTACCTTCGATGGTGATGATAAATAGGCCTGACACCTACCTGCTGTGCAGCACACCTTCTACGGTGGTGATAAATAGGCCTGATACCTATCTGCTGTATAGCGTATACTTTCGACGGTGCTGATAAGTAGGTCTGATACTTACCTGCTGAAGAGCGTATCTTCGACGGTAATGATAAATAATGAAAGCCTAATACCTATACACTGTACCCCATACCTTCGACGGTGATGACAAATAGGTCTGAAGCCTACTTTCTGTAGAGTGTTCCTTCGATGGTAATGATAAATAAGCCTGATACCTACCTTCGACAGTGGTGATAAGTAGGCCTGATACCTGTCTGCTGTTAAGCGTATACTTTCGACGGTGATGATAAATAGGTCTAGTACCTACCTGCTGTATAGCGTACCTTCGACGGTGATGATAGTTAAACACGACGGCCTTAGCGAGTTATATTGTGGGTAGATAGTCCAAGCGAGGATGTTAGGGTGTTTCATCTCCGCGACTGCAGACAAAATGTGGCCCGATATTGGACGTTGATGTTCGAGATGAGCTCAGCTTCTCCCGTATCATTGTAACGTTGAAGCGGGTGGCTACAGTCAGGAGGATAACATCTGCATTCAACAACGGGCATTTACAATGGTTTGCAAAAGGCAGTTCAGCGTATGGTGGCGGAGGCTACGGCAGTTGATTCTCACATCGAGTGCCCTTGTCAGCAGCTCGTCACAGGGCTATTAGGATCCGGTGGGCGAAGTACGATCACCATTCTCCTTGGAACACTGGAAACGGGTAGGTTATTTCGACGAATCAAAGTTCCAAATAAAATATACAGACGGGAGATTCCGTGTGTGGTGTAAGTCACACGAGAACACGATTGTAAAATCGGGGTGTTTTAGGCCTGTGGATACGGTTTAATATTCTGATACGAAATAAATTCAGCCATCATGTACGTACTGAGACCATCATCGCCCCACAAAGATACGTTGACATTTCTCCTCTACAACCTACACCGATTCGTATCTATTCATTTTCTACAACCGGATGCTTTCTTTCAACAAGAAAACATCGCTTCCATTTGGTGAAGGACTAGCTGAGACGAAATGATGAGATGCATTCGAGAGCGAAACACATCACCCGCTACGCAACTCTTAGTCCTTTACGGACGGATATCCTGAAAACGAAGACTGCGATACCTCCAGAAAATATCTAACACTTGGTGGATTTCATACTAGGTCGTCTTGCTGATATTCGGAGGGCGAAAGGTGCACACACATGCTATTGGGTAAGTTTGTATAAAAAATTGCCGTTCTTGTGTGTTACATTTACCAGTAAATGTTTTTTCCGGGCTTCACAAAAACACAAGTAATCTCTTTTTTCTGGATAATGAGACAAAACTGGAATCTTGATGTGTGTTATCCTTCCCATTTACTGTCTTGATTTTGTTCTGTAATATAATTTCTTTGTCAAACTCTTCAGTAGGTTTCCTCCATATCCTTTGGTTTCAGGGTTTTAGATCAGAATGAAACGTTTCATGTATAGAGGTGAGCAAAATTAGGTGTACAGTTACTGCCTTTCTTAAGTTCTTGCTGCGGTTTGCATTCAGGATAGAAAACAGATCAAAACTGATTTCACTCACACACTCGCAAACACAGAAACGTTGATTTCTTGGGTGTTCAGAGTGGTCGATCGACTTCAAATGCAAAACGCTGCATTAATCGACCAGAAGATCTAAGTAAATTAAACTCTTTGGCAGCCCTCAATTTTGATTTCTGCGGGGTTTGTGCAAAAAAATACTAGTGACATTAACTCTTCGTTTTTACAGGTGGAAACGACTATGGATTGATCACTTTTTGGTGCATCAGTGACTCGCTGTGTGCAGTACAACCTGCTAGAAATCTGTGAATTGGTATCCTACTTAAAAGGATGGTACTGAATTCCTTGCACCACTTCATTCCGACCAATTTCATATTCTTAGCATAGCAAAACAGCCATTTTTGCTGGTGGTCAGATATGAACTTACTTCTTTTTACTCCTGAGCGGTTGTTGTACCGATGAGACTATGCCAGGCAAGGCTTATACTGTAGCTGCCAATTGCCATTTAACACGTTGCCCTCTCTTCGGTAGGAACGTCAGTTATATCCCACCCCCTTGGAAAACACGTTAGTATGAAATTTCCGGTTACGAATCCGCCGACGAATCACGCTTAAAGGAGCTATAACGAACTAAATTTCTCCGTCATTTTTGTCCACGCCGGGGCTCGAACCCGGGTCCCCTCATTCCGGAATAAGTCACTCTACCAATTGAGCTACGCGGACGTTCGTTCTGACTGCTATCTGTCTTTATGTCCTGTGCGTTCTGCTGGGCAGGCACGTCACATCTCCCGAAAGAAGGCCGGGGGCATGGCCCACGGGTCAGCCGCAACCATGAGTCGTTGCATGCAGCCATCCGCAGTAGAACGTGCACCTGAGAACTCCCAGTCAATCTGGTGTGTGCAATGCAACGTCACACACATATTTTTCGAAGCGCTGGAGAAGGGATTCTCTGATTTTTCCTATCTCGCGGTGTGGAAGGAACATCACACCTTTGCGAGATTTTGAACGGCCGGGTCATCCAGAAAGTTCGGGCGCCATTATAACGAAGTAAATTTCTCCGTCATTTTTGTCCACGCCGAGGCTCGATCCCGTGTACCGTCATTCCGGAATAAGTCACTCTACCAATTGAGCTACGCAGACGTTCGTTCTGACTGCTATCTGCCTTTATGTCGTGTGCGTCCTGCTGGGCAGGCACGTCACAGAGCTTAGTGTAGCAGAAGGAATTCTTTATTCCACGCTATGTGTTGAAGAATCCAGTCTATGGGTTGAAGAATAATGTCATATTTTTTTCTAACCACACGGCCAGGAGATTCATTTTTACGTTTCGTCTCCAATATGGCGATTTCCAAGGTTTCGCGAATGGCAGTAGATTTGGGTGTGGAGTATGAAGCTAATTTCTTTACATCACTCCATATAGGATCGGCGGACTTGAACTTGACTTCTCTTGATAGGGCAGTGGTTATTTTTCCGTCTCTTGTATCCCTTTTATGTTCGCTGATTCTAATTCCAAACGAACATTTGGTCATTCCGATGTAGTATCGCCTGGAGCCGTCCAGGCCAAACGTTTGGAATTAGAATCAGCGAACATAAAAGGGATACAAGAGACGGGAAAATAACCACTACCCTATCAAGAGAAGTCAAGTTCAAGTCCGCCGATCCTATATGGAGCGATGTAAAGAAATTAGCTTCATACTCCACACCCAAATCTACTGCCATTCGCGAAACCTTAGAAATCTTGACCAGCTGCGAGGCTTGCAACGATAGCGTCTCTCTGGAGTTACCACGTATTTGGAATCAATTCTTCAAATAATGCTGAGATTTCTACCATAGTACTGCGTGCTCAACCAACGTGACCTCGTTTCTTCGAAATATCACGTTTGCTCCTAATCATTTATTGTCTAGTCAAGTCACCGCGTTTAAAGTGTTGAAACGTTCTATTATCCTGTTTGAAGTTAGCTGTCTACCTTCCTTGAGAAAGCCATCTGGTTGATGTGCGAAAGCTTGAAAAATTTTGATTATTTATTCTACGCCAATAAATTTTCGGATTTTTAGTATATAGTTATACTATTTTGAGTTTAAACTAATTCATTTTGCAAATTTTTGACAAATTGCTCTGCGAATGTGCTGTTTAGTTACTGCTCAGCAGATTTATGCTGACGAATTTATTCTTCAGTTATTCATGCTTAAAAATAAAATTCTGTGTTCCAGTGATTTATTTGCGAGATGAGAAATAATTTCTCAGCATATGGTTTGTTATTTTTGTTTAGTGGCATTTTACTGACTGTAGGTGCCGTTATTTATTTTGTGTTACATGTATTCACGTTTCTTTCTTTCTTTTGACAGAATGGCACATTCGTACACCTCGGAATTATAAATATTCCCAACGTGATCCGGAAGTAAGTATATTGGCTAATCAATGAATGAAATACGGGATTACTCCATTGTACAATACAAATTTGGAAGATGTGAATCCATGGGTAAATATGACATGGATGTTAAGTCAGATAATATCCGAAAACTTGAAAATTTCGTCGTCCTGGAGCG
Source organism: Macrothele yani (assembly GCA_039090855.1). Lineage (NCBI taxonomy): Eukaryota > Metazoa > Arthropoda > Arachnida > Araneae > Macrothelidae > Macrothele > Macrothele yani. Next base: position 8,213,973 of record CM076998.1, on the reverse strand, counting down.
GGAATCGAACCTGCATCTCCTCTATAGCGCCCGATTATGCTAACCACTACACCACCTAGAACGACCAAGTTTCAAGTTTCAAGTTTCCGATTAATTTGAAAACGAAAACTTGAAACTTAAAGGTGTTTTTGTTTCAAGTTTCCGTTTAATTTAATTATTTCCAATGAATCGGAAACTTGAAACTTGTTCGTTCTGGGTGGTGAAGTGGTTAGCATACTCGGGCGCTATCCGGAAGATACGAGTTCGATTCCCGCTCCAGGACGACGAAGATTTCGGATATTATCTGACTTACCATCCTTGTGATACTTACACCGATAAATGGATTCACATCTTCAAAATTTGTATTATATTGGCTAATTTTTTACTATTCATTATTTCTAAGTCAAAAACAGAAACATTGTTACGACTGAACCCTGATTATTAAAATCGGAGGTAAAGAGCGGTTAATCAGGCCAAATAATTAAGTAGTCAATTTAATAATTAGCAGGCGCTGACTGTGTTTGACTACAGAGCAACGGCTGCATCCACTCAGAGGTATTCGTCAACCAGGGAGGCACTCACCGCGAGATTTTCATCTTTTTAAGATGAAAACAAAACCACAAATTGGCCGTTTTGCCTATGCAGGAGACAGCCACTTTATAACCTACAGACTAATCAGTGCGGTATACACGCCGCTCAGATGCCAAAACAATACAGTATATGGAAAAGAAGACAGGATAGGTCACTGTTGCTCATATTTTAAACACTAGGAAGAGGGAGATAGGGTTTTCTAAGCAAAATGTGTCTTTTTGTGTGCGCGGTCGGAAAAACAAAGGATGCGACTAGAGTCAGAATAATGCTCAAGAAAATGGGGTCAGTTGCTTGCTAAAACCCGTGGTAAGAAGGAACCTGTCGGATCTGTCGTCGCATGGAAGGGAACAGATTATCCCTCCTCATCGTAGAACGTAAGCAACTCGGAAAACTACGGCAAATAAAAAATGAGAAGAAGACGTGGAAAACGTAAGAAGAACCCGGGTGTGCTGTGAAATAACCTTTTAAAAAGGCTTGCGAGAGGTAGCCAAAGTTGTGCGTGGGAAGTGTACGCCACGATCCATTGTATTGTAACCACGATGAGTGTCCAGCATCGGAGGTCATTTTATTTTTGAAGAAGAGAACAGCTTAAGCGGTCTACGACACGACCCCCTTCCACTTCGCTCTCCTTTCCACTGCCATAGGAGCGCCGATGTTGGTGTGTTTAACAGCGGGCTGAATGTCGACGAAACCATCGTTTGTCTTTCTTCAAGTGTACCGTGAATAGAAAGTTTGGAAAACAAAAGAAGGCGTAAAAGAGCCTTGAAAAAGTGTCTGTGTTCGACGCCAAATATGAGATTATTACATGATGACAACAGCCTGAAGTACTGTAGTCTTTATGTCTCTTTCGTTGACAGTATTTGGGGAACTGTTTTCCCCAACAGAGATGGTATTACTTTGTGCCGAATATTGATACGGAACATTTTACTAACTTTTCGAAACTCACCTTTGAGATAGCAGATAGGTTGAAATTTTAGTGATGGTCCCAGCGAGCAATAGGCGCTCAACCCTATTCTTGTTGAGCATATGTCCTGTAAATAATGTCGTATGTGTCCTCAGAATAAATGCACGTGTGCATCAGTTAATTTTGGATGCTAGTCAGCTTTAATTTAGGTAAAGTGTAAGCCCTCCTACTGCAGTCTACGGCGAAACAATTACGCAAATTTGTTTTAATTAATTTTGTGTATTGCGCCCAGGAACGTTCCGAATGACCACGGTAGCTACCACTACATAAGAAGATGCTTCCGGGATGCAGCAATATTTTTTCTACAGAACACAACAAAATCGCAATGCAAAAAAATGCTGGTTTCACTTAGCGTAATACCCAAGACGTTTCTTTAAGGTTTTTTTAGGAAATACGGATACCACGGATAAATATATAATTCCTGTTATATTTCAGTAGGATATGTCGAAAAACAACACAAAGCATCTACGTCTCTTTAGTTAACTGATCCTTTGAGCTTTTGAGTCACTCACGCGCTTGGGTACCGTCATGAGTAAGAAGGTTTGATTGACTTAATACACTGTCGTGCAAAAATTAAGGACGAGACGGTTTTTCGAATGTAACGTCCTACAGAAGTGTTCCACATAGACTCAAATCATACGATAAGATCCCCAAGATGTAAGAATATGGGACAAGTGAGCAAAACCGTCCAAACAAGCAATCCAAAGGATACAAAGGCACTTTATTGAAAAGGTAGCTTCGAGCACAACTGCACAGAAGACAGAAACGTCCATGTGACAGGCGGCTGCCAAGAAAAATACAGTCTTTAGTAGGGGATATGATCACCCCTGAGTGAGCTGCAGGATTTACAACGTCTGTGCATGCTGAGGACGAGGTTGTCAAGGAGCTGTTGAGGCATCGCGGCCCATTCCTCTTGTAGCGCCAATCGCAGCTGCGGAATCGTTGCTGGCGGCTGGTGACGTGCTGCCAATCGTCTCTCCAGAAGGTCCCACACGTGTTCGATTGGAGTTTTGTCCGGGGACCTTGCGGGATAATCCATGCGTGGAATATCTTCACTCTCCAACAGCTCTGCGACAGCCACTGTACGATGAGGTGTAGCGTTGTCGTCCGTGAAGGGGAACTCAGGACCCACAGCACCTCTAAACAGACGAACGTGAGGCAGGAGAACCTCGGTACAATAGCAGACACCAGTGACTTAACCTCCTTGGAAGATGTGGAGGTCAGTACGGCTACCAAGCATGATACCCCCCAAACGAGAACTCCACCACCTCCAAACGGGTCCCTTTCGATGATGTTGGAGGTGTGATTGCGTGTTCCCTGCTCTCTCCAGATGTGTATACGTCCAGAATCGCTCGTCAGAATAAATCGGCTCTTATCTGTAAAGAAAACTTGACCCCATTGCTGATGTGTCCAGTTCTTGTGTTCCTGGCACCACAGAAACCGCCGTCTCCGATGAGCAGGCGTTAATAGCACACACCGTACTAGTCGTCGTGCAAATAGACCACTTTTGTGCAGCCTCCTGGCCACGGTAAAACGCGATAACGGACGTCCAGTTGTCTGTTGCATGGGCCGTGCGATTTTTCCCGCTGTCTACCGTCTGTCTCTTCTCGCCTGTTGGACAATATACTGGTCGTCCGCCGCCGTGGTTGCTCGTGGACGACCAATGCTAAACTCTCGGACAGCTGTTCCTGTCATTTGAAATGCTTTCCAAGCTCGGGAAACGATGCTGTGAGCGATCGCGAACTCCTTGGCCACACTAATCACACTTTGACCTTCTTCCAACTTTCCAATGACGCGATCTCGGGTAAAGTCATCCAGATGTCGTCTACTGGATTGCCTGTTGGCCATATCACACGGTGGCCGCAACTCGACGTCGTTCAAACCGATGTACACCGTGCAATAGCTTTCACCGAATTGCTGAGCGTACACCGCCCGTGTGCTTTATACCCTTCCGACACTCCCCCTAAGTCATGCTGTATATATGCGCATGCCCTACCGTACCGGACCCTAGTCTATCTCCTGAGTGGTCTTTTGGTCCGTTTTGCCTGCTCGTTTCGCTGTTATGCTAATTTCTCCTCTTCGTCCTTAATTTGTGCACACCAGTGTAGTAACAGTTCAATTCTGAGATCCCTGAGAGAACCTTATTGCTATACCCTTGTCACTGATGTTACCATGTTGCCATTGGCTTTGGAGTAGTGTGAACCAAGAATAACAACAGAGTTTTTCATTTACCTTAAGGGAACAGCTTGCATGACAGTGGGACATGACAATCTACTTTATTTCAATTATAGCTTCATGCTCTGCATTACGAGTTCCTTAACAAAATGTGTGAGGCTGTTGTTCTAAAGGTAGCTTCTTTCTGCGTCAGGCGAGAATTATTTTGCTGCCAAATGTTCTCTAATGTAGTTACAATCACTTTCGTATGTCAGCCAGACCAGATTTTTATCGTTTCTACCGTTCTTTGTCTTCTCCGCTGGTAAGATGATATCATTATTTTCGTAGTGTAATTGGTTGTTTTCTTGGGAAATTCTAAAATTAAACGAATCTTCCCTTTTTTACAGCTTCATTTATGGTTTTGTGATGAGACCCACTGGATACATTTTCCCAATTGAAAAGTGTGTAGTTCTAGAAGAAGGAAAAGCGGGAAACGCCAAGAAATTAAGATGCCTTTCTGGTAAGATAACGTTTGAGAAATTTTGTGTCTCATTAGACAGTATAACAGATTCATTTGAAATCCTTCTGTATGACTTGTTGCATGTTACACACTTTTCAAGTATTACGGGTGAAGAAAGGAAGACCAATTGGCTAGGACTTAAAAACGAAAATATAGATGCAAATACCATAGAAGTGTCTTAATTCGTTGCGTCAGTTCATTGTTAAAGACGCAAAATGTCACCAAATGACATTTCCATACAACTGCATCATCAACTAAAGCTCCTGGACAGCTTCGTTGGCGCAGTGGTCTAAGTCATGGCTTCAGATCATTTGTTCGAGATGGGTCCAGATTTGAATCCTGATGAGGCATGGATGTTAAGCGTGTCTTACAACACTGGCTTTCTGCCTTTCCTGGAACCAATGGTCCTAAATTAGGGACGGGCGACTGCTTATAACCCACTGAGTTGCTCACGTTTATCGTTAAACCTCCAATACATAAAAATAATAAGAAGAAAAGCTTCTTAGGAGACATGGGGTTAAATAAGACTACTCCTTTGGGTATACAAGACTAGGAGGAGCCTTCAACCATATTTTTTAATTATGACAGGTGCAGCAGTACGACATCCCGCTGTAGAAGTATATGCACTCCAACAAATTGTGGAACCTATGCCAAACTTCATGCATGCTGTAATTCGAGCAAATGGAGGTCCAAACAAGTATTGAATAAAGGTTTCTAATTCAGTTGCTGGTGTTAGTATGTATCTATGGGTACTTTGAGAAAGGACTTGGAAGTTTCACCCGGTTTATTTCGAAGGGGCGCCACCCTTCAAAGGAGCAAAATCTCCAATGAAGATATAGAAGTTGGTTGATTACCTAACTACGCGCAAAGGAAAGACTGTGATGTAACCTTTTATTTAACCTTCCCTTTGAGTACTCAAAAAACACATATAGCGTATTAAATCCGTTAATTTTTGTGGCGTAGTAAGTACAGAGATTTGCCAAGCTTTCTCACTCCACTGGGAGGCTTTCTCAAGGCAATGGTAGACATAAAAATGCAAGAAATGGGAACACGTAAAGAACAAAGATGATTTTTGAAAATAACGCGTGTGACATCACGAGCATATTGCACGAATTTCTATCACGCAATTATAAGGTGTGTCGCGATGTGCTTCCATCTTTTAATAACGCATGCCAAGCTCTTGGTAGTTCAGTAGAAATTATATCATTGCACGTTAGTTTGCTGGATAGGATTTTGACTGTTTCCCTGATGCCTATCTCTTTAAAGTTCGTGTATGGGGCAATTCTTCTAATACTATTTCATAGAGGAGCCCTCTATGGTATAGTATTAGAAGAATTGAGTATTCGAAGTTGCCAAACTCAAATTCGCAGTTCTTCTAATACTATGGATTAGTATTAGAAGAATTGCAAATTTGAGTTAGACAATCCTACATCAGGCCAGAAGCCAATAACATATGCTCAAGTTAGAAATAAGAGCTGCTGTTTGAATGTTTCAGACACATTATGTTATTGAAAACACTATGTTATCCGATACTATGTTTTTGGAATTCTAAATGTTATCACGCTCAGCGTTTTGCTACTTACGATTGTTGAAAAACAAGCTCAGAGTTGTATATTGCTGATTGTTAAAGAGTAGTTAAGATTACGCTGTTGTAATATTTGTTGTGAACAAATTACGTTGATTCAATGAAGTGTCTAAAAAGTTATATACAAGGGACATACTGAAAGTAATGCCTCCTCCTTAATAACTTTTGAAACTTTGAAGTGATTTTAATGAATCTGTACTGACATGTACTATGATATGTTTCCAATATGGGGACAAATTTTTTTCAGAATCGGAAATAAAGATCATGAATGACAGAGAAAAGCAACAAGCCGTAATTGAATTCCTGGAAAAAGGAGATGTGAGGCTCCAGAAATCTACAGAAGGCTCCTGGCGGTGTATGGAGCTGCCACAATCGTTATCAGTAATGCCCGAAGATGGATGAAGAGGTTTCGAGAGGGAGAAAGTTCAGTGTAAAAAACAACAACGGAGTGTAAGACCCGCAACTGCAGTGACAGATGCCAAAAAGCAACGAGTGAAAGACTTCATCACAGTTGATCGTCGTGTCACCATCCAGGAGTTGCAACAACAAACAGAGCTCACTATGTGCAGACACTGAAGAAGCTATCAAAAGAAAAAGACGTGACATTCCACTTCATAGTGTTGCTTTACACCATGATAACGGTCGTCCCCACACCTCAATGGAGACTTCACAGGCTATTGACAAAATGGGGTAGACGGTGATGTCCCAACCCCCTACAGTCCTGATTTCGCTCCCTCAGACTTTTCCCTGTTTGCCCCTTTGAAAAACACCCTTTATGGGGAACGTTTCGACCATGTGACAGACATTACACTGGCTGTGAACTCATGGGAGAAACGACAGCCTCAAGAATCTTTCCAAAATGGATTTTACCAATGGGTTCAGAGATGGCGGAAATGTATAGAAAGTAATGGACAATACTTTGAATAAGCTAGCAGTATTAACAATATGGTCAAGTATTTTGCTATCATGTTTCACATTTTTGCTACTGCAAATAAAAATCGTATGAAGGACGAGGCATTACTTTCAGAATGCTCTTTGTACTACTTGGCTAGAACCAATAATGAAGTGCAATTTGTAAGTACTGTCTTATGATTCTACCTGGACGTTATTATTCTTGAAGTGTCTAATTAGGTATTTCATATAAAATTAAGACTGCAGGAAGAATGAAGTTATCCGGGTGCAACGAGAAAGTAGCTCTAAGTCATAAAACCAATGCAATAAACCATAATAAGGACCGTAGCAAGATTTTTTTTTATCTGGGAGTGCGAGATTTAAAATGACGCCCCTTTGATTACAAAATTACACCCCACTCAAATAATACGTGGCTTTTACCTACCGCCATTATAGGAAAGTATGTGTTATGATCGTTCAAAAATCGCATTTCATGTTTTTGACATAATTTTATTAAAACTGTAAGAACCAGGTAAATACTCAAGAACCACATGTTATAAATACCAAATGAAACGTATACGTTATGTGAACCCCGACAACATAACACTCCATAGAAATACAAAACGAAAAACAAACCAGCGCAGAATGAGTGAGAATCGGATAGTGAACGTAATAATAGGAAGAAGCTTTAGGCGTAGGGCTTGGAAAAATTCCATTCGAGGTTAAAAACTTAGAGAACTTTCTGCGACAGAGCACAAATGATTAATTAGCTGTTCATCCCAACGACATGTTCGGAAAGATCATGAAAGTTAGGCATATCAGCATATTGTTTTCTATGCTTTATAACGAAGTAAATTTCTCCGTCATTTTTGTCCACGCCAGGGCTCGAACCCGGGTCCGCTCATTCCGGAATAAGTCGCTCTACCAATTGAGCTACGCGGACGTTCGTTCTGACTGCTATCTGCCTTTATGTCGTGTGTGTCCTGCTGGGCAGGCACGTCACAGCCTCCATTCACTGTTTTGGGAAATTCCCTTCATGGATATGAGATGTTCTCACCTCACTGTGCATGTTATCCTGTAACTTTGGGTAACTGCATGGAATACTGTATGAGAGTAACAAAAGTCTTTAAAAAGAAATACTGAAGGATTTAACTTTCTTTTTTAAGTTGCAATGTATATTTTTTACATCCCCCACAGCATGAATTTATCCCCTGGAATAACAATTCTATGTGGGCAACCGCCCTCCTGTCCTCTACAACCCTGACCGTAATAGTATTATAGTGAAGCTAACAGCCATAGTTGGGCAAATTCGTAATTGAATTAATTGGTATTGCATTACAGCGTAATGGTAATGGGAACAAGAACTCACCATTACATGGTAATGGTGAACTGGTCATTAGAATTATATGGTAATTGTAATGACATGTAGCAGTTACCCATTGTAATCGTAATGGTTAACTATATGTTGTTAATTAACCAATAGTTTATTGGTAACAATACAACGTAAATAAACCAGCAACCAGTACACCCTTACACGTTGTGTAGGTTATTTGACAATTGTTCCACCCCTCGGACCTCCAATGTGTATATGTAGGTATTGGAGATTGTACGTGTATGACGTGAGTAGTTGTCCCGTCTTCGCCGCAAGTAAAGTGATTTGAACGAAATAATACATATGAAGTAAGTACAAATGGGATGTTTATTTCGGTTAGAGATACTCATTTCGTCCCTCTCCAGTACAGTATTCTCGTCCATTACATACGTTTCACTGTCTAAAATAATTACCCCACTACACTCAGAGTTCGGCAACTCAGGGTGCACTGCCGAATATTACAGAAATTGGCGAACTCTTGACATTTTTTGCCGCGCTCTTATCAAGTGTTGTCCGATACGAGCACTGGACTAGCGAGCGACTGACTCCTTTATACATACTTCACGACAGGAACTGAACCTTCTGGAATATTCTTTATTTACGTAAAACTCTCCAACGTCCCACTGCGCGATCATTCTGGAACATTTTACAAAAATGTCTAACCTATTCTTGCCGCTTCTAGAACACTGTACTCGACACTTCGGTCTCTGTCTGCTGTGTTACATGGCCGACTTTTCTAGACATAGCTTTTGGCACACGTACATTTCTATAAACTATTAGTATGTAATTATTATTTGCAAATTGTGTAATTTCATTACTAAATAATTCCATTGAGTTTGAATGACATTATTAAATAACTGAATTATATCCTCTTCATTGCAATGCATTACAGATTAATTCTATTACCTTGTGCAAACCATATTTGGGATTACATTGTAATGCATTACTTGTTACTGCATTACCTTGTAATGCATTTCACGTTAATTGTAATCTGTACTTCCATTACTTTATAATGCATTCCTGCCCAACTCTGCTAACAGCTGAGTTTAACATAAAGCCAAATAGCTCAGAGTTTAATGTTTTACAGGAAAACAAACTTAACGTGTAGTTCAAGTTAATATAAAAGTTAAAGCCATTTTCACTAATTTAATAATTATAAGATCAGAAGAAAAGTACAGTTTTTAATAAGCAGTGGCTGTGTTTCATCGAACCGGCCCTGACCTCGCCCCCAAGAACTCATCACAGTTACGTCTCTGTTTTATCTCACTGGCCACCACTAAACACAATTGATCATAAATCTACTTCCTAATCAATAAATGTAACCATCGTTATGGCACTTCCTGATTAAAGAGCGGACGTGCGTAGCTGCCCCACCACGAAATGACGGCTGATATTAAACATAATTTTTCAATTGAAAAAATTCTATAACAACAATCGAAAATAGCGATTTATCGGTTTTCTCTTGAGTTGACTTAAATTGATGAAATTTTATGAACGGAAAAGTCATAAAAAATAAAATGCAAGCAACAACTGAGCACTACACTCTCAAAGTTGACCATAAAGCTTCTCTTGTTGTTTTAGTTTCGGGGTTTAATGACTATCGTGAGCAACGTCGACGGCTATAAGCAGTCTCCCGTCCCTAATTTAGAGCACATGGTTCTGGAACTAAGTCATGGAGCACAAACCCCACCCATGCTACATCATGGAATTTATCCCGGCCTTATTTCGGGCAAATGGACAGAAGCAAGCGACTCACTGCAGTCGGCGTTCGATGTGTATATAACACTTTGTTAGAAGGGTTCGTCCCTAAGTTAGAGCCACTGGTTCCAGAACTGAGCCATAGAGCACAAACCCCACCCATGCTACATCATGGAATTTGTTCCGGGCCTATTTTGGGCGAATGGACAGAAGCAAGCGGCTCACTGCAGTCGGCGTCCGATATGGTAACACTTTGTTAGAAGGATTCGTGCCGCTCAAGTGGCGCAGTAATCTAAGCGATGGCTTCTGATCATTCGCCCAGGGAGGGTCTGGGTTCAAATCCCGAGTAAGACATGGTTGTTTGTATTTGTCTTTCGGCACTGGCTCTCAATGTGTTACTTGATCATTTGGAATACTGTATACCATGTTCGCGATGTACATTGTTGATGTAAAATGAATATACTGTCCATGCCTGTCTGACGATACTCTACAATTATATATGTTTATCCTGTCACTGTAAATGTACCACCAACTCAAATACATAATTTAAAATAAACTCTTAATAAAAAAACATAAGACTCGTATGTGCAAGCGAGCTCAATGTATGACCGACGCAGATGTGAAGATCTCGTGCTAACGTAACTGTACAACAGATGTATGAATTTTGGCGGTTTTGTACTATTAATGATTCATTATCTTTCGAGGAGATTAACATCACAAGATACGTTACAGTAAAAAACGTGTAATACAGAATGTTGGGTCAGTTTATGAGTGTTTTATCTGACATGGTTTTTCCATTTTACAGAGGGAGAAGAATATACCATTAATATTGCAAAACAGGACGTGGAAATGGATTTCCGAAGAGAGTATAATGGTGAATCATCAGTGACTCATGGCAGCGGGTTTCTCAATGTCATGAAAGGAAGGATGGCAATATACAAAGGGTAAGAGCCCAATTTTAACACTCTTTTTATGCGAATCACATTACTGGCACATGACGTAATGTCTCAGGAAATCCGCGCAGATACCACATCGTCTATATTAGTTAAGTCGTAACGTAATAGGGTGAGAAAACAGTTCATATAATAAGAATACGTCAGCTTACAGAAATAAATGAATAAGAGGAAACAATTTTTTTGTAATTTTTGTTTTATCCAGGGTCACTGGAGATGGGATTGGAACTTCGTGCCCCCAAGAAAAACGTCAGAAGCACTGTCCAAATACTTTAAAGGGAAATAGATAGCTTCTATTTTGTTCCGTAAGAAATGGCATGATTAATCCCCAAAATATTAATTCTTCCACTCATGGTTCCGTCAAGAACTTTCGTTTTTGTGGGGAAATTTTGTTTTGATATTATGCATCTTGTCCGGTAGTAGTAAAGTAAATCCTGTTGCTAAATATCATAAAAGCCTTTATAAAAATATGGTGGCCGCCCCGGTGGCGCACTGGTCTAAGGCGTTGGCCTATGATCATTCGTCCGTAAGGGGTCCGGGTTCGAATCCCGGTCAGGCATGGATGTTGTGTTTGTCTTACGGCACTGGCTCCCTCCCTTCCCTGGAACCAGTGACCCTAAATTAGGGACGGGCGACTGCTTATAGCCCATTGAGTTGCTCACGGTGGTCGTTAAACCTCCAATCAAAAAAAAAAAAAAAAAAAAAAAAAAAAAATGGTGGTTTAATGGCGCTGTAAATGAGAGCTTTAAAATGATGTGTAGCACGATGGGGAGTAACCTGTAGCTATCCTTGACCAAAAGTTACCAACCCCCTTCACTAACAGACTTGGAATTCAGCTGTTCTTCTTATCTTGAGATCAGATTTTAACTTGCGCATGCGGAGATTGCTACAACACATTTCATCGGTGTCAGGATCCTTTCTTACGTTCGTCTAAATCTGAATAATATGTAATAATAAAAATAACTGTTGTTTTTGAAAAACTAAACAGTCGAAATATTTGCTGTTGTCGCCTCCACAGTTTAGTAAATGTTTAATTTAATGACTCACATATCTCCTTTCATTGGTTTTACGACAATAACATTCATCAATCCACCTATCTACGCAGTAGTGGACCTATGGAAACTCATCTTGGGGGTGGTGGAAGGTTGCTCCGGTGCAAAAAAAGAGAGAGGGACAGAGAGACTTTATGGAGGGCACACACTCATACACACACACACTGTAAAATGTAGAACTGCCCCTTTTTGGCATTGCAAGGCTTTTTAAAAAAAAATATTAAAAATTGTTATAAAATTTAAAATCTCAAAATGCGAACGAGGACTTGAAAAACCAACTCTATTTTGATGGCGTTCAGTCACCTGCTTTTCGAGGAAACCAATTTCATGCTTATGTATATATTAAGAAAATACATCGTTTGTCACAAATATTTTATTTTTTCAAGTCGACCAAGGTTTCTCTGGTCTCTGGATAAGCTTCATAAGGACGAATGGTGTGATAAAGGCCTGATTCATTAGGTCTGACCAATGGCCTGATTTATTAGGCCATTCGTCCTGATGAAGCTGAGCCAGAGCCCAGACAAATCTTAGTTGACTTGAAAAAGAAATTATTTGTGACAAACGTTGTACTTTCGTAATAGTCTGATTTTAAGAATTCAACAACATGCTTTTTAAGTATAAAGACTTTCAAAATGAAGTTTGATGCTTTCTGTTCAGATGGGTTAAGGTGGATCCATCTAAAATCTTTGCGTTGTATTTCCAATGGGCAAATTTCTGTAGCCATTTTCTTCATATTTAATGCGTTCCCAAGAATGAAAATTTGAACATCGATAAAAATAACTTTATATTACAGCCTAGCACACTTAATATTTTCTAAAACGTAACCACAATTATATTAAAAATCAATACCGTTTCCTTTGATGGTGTTGAGACCAGAAAATAGATGGCGCGATCTGTACATTGATGATGTCAGTAGACAAACAAATGCTGGATTACTTAATTATGGTTAAATTTAGAAAATATTAAGTATACTAGGCTATAAATAAAGTTATTTTTATCGATGTTCAAAGTTTTATTCTTGGAAACGCATTAATTGTGAAGAAAATGGCTACAGAAGTTTGCCCATTGGAAATACAAGGCAAAGATTTTAGGTGGATTCACCTTAATTTAATAGAAATTAACCCATTTCCAGCATGAAAATTTATTACTAGTTTTTTAGTTTTTGTTCATGGCCCAACAGAGGTACATTCTTCGCTCTGTTACCAGGGCCAACTTCGGTGGCTTTGGCAACAGAGCAAAGTACACAAACACACATTTCAAAGTCTGTTCCACATGGTGACTTTTCCTGCTCCCAGTTAGTAATGATGTCACACAATACTAAAAAACCAGAACAAAGCTGAATTATTTCCTTTTCATAATTAGTCAAATCTCTTTTCACTTCCACTCTGATATTTCTCTGTTTCTGAACAGAAAAAAAAAGTTTTATTTTTTTCTGTTGAAGCCAGAACAGAACCTTTTATCTCCAAATTTGCAGTACATTTTAGTTGTTATGAAAACTTTTACGAAAACTTGTGGATTTATTAGAAATTTTTTACAAAATAAACAAACTTAAAATTTAAATAAATAAAATTACAATTTAAATAAATAAAATTTAAATTTAAATAAATAAATTTAAATTTAAATGAATGAAATTTAAATTTAAATGAATGAAATTTAAATTTAAATATATAAAATTTAAATTTAAATTTAAATAAATAAAATTAAAATTTAAATAATTAAAATTAAAATTTAAATGAATGAAATTTAAATTAAATAAATAAAATGAAAATTTAAATAAATACATTTAAATTTAAATGAATGAAATTACAATTTAAATGAATTAAATTTAAATGTAAATAAATAAAATTAAAATTTAAATGAATGAAATTTAAATGTAAATATATAAAATTTAAATTTAAATGAATGAAATTTAAATTTAAATAAATAAAACTAAAATTTAAATGAATGAAATTTAAATTTAAATAAATAAAATGAAAATTTAAATAAATAAAATTAAAATTTAAATAAATAAAATTAAAATTTAAATAAATAAAATTAAAATAAAAATAAATAAAATTAAAATTTAAATAAATAAAATTAAAATTTAAATAAATAAAATTAAAATTTAAATAAATAAACTTTAAATAAATAAAATTTAAATAAATAAAATTAAAAATTAAATAAATAAAATTAAATAAATAAATAAATAAATAAAATTTAAATAAATAAAATTTAAATAAATAAATTAAATAAATTAAAATTTAAATAAAATTAAAATTTAAATAAATAAAATTTAAATTTAAATAATAAAATTAAATCAAAATTAAAAAAAAATAAATGCCTTAATTATTTAGATAGTGGCCATTTACAAAGGGGGAGAGGATCGCCGCAGCTCTTCCCCTCTGGTTCCGCTACCTGTACCTCCGCTCAATGTCAGGAATTTAAACCTTATTGTTCCTTGTTATGATTTAATTTCACTTAGTGTGTGCCGGACTGCGGCTCGTTGTGGTTGTGAGTGACGTGAATAAATGCAATGTATTGTACGTAAATACATACGAGGTCCGATCAAAAAGTTCCGAGATTAGGCCGATATACAGCGAAGTACTTATGTTACTTAAGTCTGGCTATGATCTCCCTCAAAGCAGTCTCCTTGGGCAGCGATACACCGCTGCCAGCGTTTTTGCCACTTCTGGAACACTTCCTGGTAGTCCTGTTGGCTAATCGTGTCGAGCACCGTCTGCGATTCACGCTGGATCTTGTCCACGGTTTCAAAACGGCGACCGTCGAGCTTCACTTTCATCTTCAGGCACAGAAAGAAGTCGCAGGGGGTCAAATCCAGCGAGTAAGGTGGGTGAAGACAGGTAGTCCGGCTGTTGCGGCCGCAAAACTGGCGTGTTGCTCTGTATGCTGCTGCATTATCGTGATGGAGCAGGTAATCGCTCTTACGTCAAATTTCAGGTCGTTTGCGGCGAATGTCCTCCCTAAGACGACGCCAGAACTTCTTGCACTCTTCCGTATGACACATTGACGATGGTAGCAATGTCTTGAATGGTTCTCCGAGGATTCTCATGCACCAGTTCCCTAATTTTGTCCACATTTTCGGGGATTTTGCTCGTGGACGGTCTCCCTGATCTCTCGTCGTCTTCCAGTGCCGTTCTGCCGCTCTTGAAGCGCGAATGCCACTCAAAACACCTCGCACGACTCATTGCTTCATTGCCATAAGCCTGCCGCAACATTTCTTGCGCCTCCGTTCCCGATTTTCCGAGTTTGACGCAGAATTAGATGTTCGCCTGCTGCTCTAGTTTGCAGTCCATACCAAAATCGCAGCTGAGTTCTGTACGTGGTCACCAAATATCGTGTAGCACAGCTCCGGATGTTCACAGAGCAACGCAGCTCGGCACAATGACTTATGAAGGTCTCTGCCCTCGACGGCTGCTCGCGCATCGGTGTACTGCCATCTGTTGGCGCGCTATGTAACTAGTCTCGGAACTTTTTGATCGCACTGTACATAATAAATGTATACTCTCGAATCATTCGTTTTATTACACACCCACGAAGATTTTGGAATGTGAAAGTTGCATATTATAAATCATCTACAAAGAGTACCAAAATACTCTCTCGATTTTTAAGAAAATATTTTAGCTCATGAATCCAGATTTGAACTATTCTCAATATTGAAAAGGCTCATTTCTTTCTGAGTTATGCTGGACTACCTCCAGCTGTTTAATCTTAAATAGCTGAGAATTATTTAAAATTTGAATTATGTGTTTAAAACTACACATTTTCCATCTCTTCTTTTATATTTCTTTCCTTATTTTTTTCGGTCTCATTGTATGTAGTTAAGTCAGTTAAGTACTGCTGTTATCTAGCATTAGTTTGCTTTTCAAGTAATTAAAAATTTATGACAGCTTATAAAATTAATTTTGAGTGAGTCTAGTTCAATTAATTCCTCAGGTCTAAATTTTCAGATGAATTCATTACATATTCACATTAGGCATTAGAACTTCATTACACGTACTTTATTTCTTGAGTCACTATTGCTTTGTTCTATTTCTTCCACTGACTGTACAAAATAAGGAAAATAATATTGTCAAAGGGCGTACCTTTCATTTTGTACGGAACAATAAAAAAAATATGTCTTGAGGCAGAACTTTTTATTTCATTCTGTACCCTTTCACTTCTCATGATGAACAACCTACTCCTAAAAGCATCAAGCTTGTAAGACGCTGTATTGCAAAAATCTGACTGAAATCGAAACCAAAATAAAAATCTTAAAAAAGAACTTTGTCAAAAGCTCAGTTAAAAACGTTTTCTCCTAATGATGATTTTTTGTTTCGTAGAAAATGATGAGGAAGTATAAAAAATATTATGGGCCAAAACACTTTAAATTAAACTTTTAACTGTTTTCTGTTAGGATTTTAGATGGTGACAACACCCTTATGCCAAATATAACGATTGTACGTTTTGCACGTTATTTTTAATACACCACAATGTGAATAATCAAGAAAAGCATATAGCGTATTAAATCCGTTTATTTTTATGGCGTAACAAGCACAAAGATTCGCTAAGCTTTCGCACTCCACTGGGAGACTTTTTTAAGGCAATGGTAGACATAAAAATGCAGGGAATTGGAACACGTAAGGAACAAAGATGATTTTTGAAAACAACGTGGGTGACATCAAGAGCATATTACATAAAATTTTAGCACGTAAATACATGGCACGTCGCGACGTGTTCCCGTCTTTTAATAACGCATGCCAAGCCATTGGTAGTTCAGTGGAGATCAAATCATTTCATGCTACTTTGCTGGAGAGGATTTCGACAGTTTTCCTGATGGCAGTCTCTTTAAAGTTCGTGTAAGGGGCCATTCTTCTAATACCATTCCATACTGAAGCGGCCGATGAATGCATGACTTCTCTGGCGAAGTGTCAACCAGAACATGCAGAATATAACTCTCGCCATCGAAGTCATGCATTCATCGGCTGCTTCAGTATGAAATAGTATATTAGAAGAATCGCCCCTTACACGAACTTTAAAGAGACTGCCATCAGGGAAACTATCGAAATCCTCTCCAGCAAAATAGCATGCAACGATATGATCTCTACTGAACTTACCAATGGTTTAGCATGCGTTATTAACAGACGGGCAAATGTCACGGCGCGCCGTGTAATTACGTGCTAAAATTTCATGTAATATACTCGTGATGTCACCCACGTTATTTTCTAAAATCATCTTTGTCCCATACATGTTCCGATTACCTGCATTTTTATGTTTACCTTTGCCTTGAAAAAGCCCCCAGTGGAGTGCGAAAGCTTGGCTAATCTTTGTGCTTATTACACCATAAAAATAATGAGATTTAATACGCTATGTGTACGTTTTACACTTTGCCCTGATGCAAAGAAAATCAAGGTTGCTTCAGCAGATTTCATTCAATATTGAAATTATGTACGCTGAAACTTAACAGACTGTCAGAAAACAAAGTATTGCTAGAGAAAAATCACGTATCAGTTCCTTAATTCCGGGTATCAGCCGACAAATAAAATAATTATGATACCATACGACATCTGAGATTTTATCGCCGATATTAAAATAATGAAAGCCGAAGCTGGACGGATTAGTTACTGATGTAATTGTTTTACGACGGGCTAGCGACTAACATATTTTTTTTTTCAAAAAAGGAATGCCGCGATAATTTTTTGTTTTCGCAGGAACATGGAAAACGCAATGCAAATAAGCACGCTAGAAAACAGCTCGAACATATGACTCTCGAAACATCATACTTCTGATGTTTGAAAGTCAATCATCATGCAAGTGGTGTTCCAGTAGGACAAACCGAAGCAAAGCGAATGATATGTTCCGAAAGTTCACGTTCAGGTTACGACATAAATATCTAACGGTCAGCGCCAGGCTATGGCAACAGCATCGAATGGCCACCTCTAGGCTAGGGCAACGATACTGAATAGCCATCTCTAGGCCATGACGACTATCGAATGGCCATCTCCAGGTTATGGGAACAATATCGAATGGCCATCTCCAGGTTATGGGAACAATATCGAATGGCCACCTCTACACCATGACGATAATATCGAATGGCCACCTCTACACCATGACGATAATATCGAATGGCCACCTCCAGTCTATGGCGAAAATATCGAATGGCTACCTTCAGGCTATTGCAGTAATATCGAATGGTCGCCTTCAAGCTGTGTCCAAAACATCGAATGGCCACTTCCAGGCTATGGCTAAAATATCAAATGGCCACCTCCATACTATGACAACAATACCGAATGGCCATCTCCAGGCTATGGCAACAGTATCAAATGGTTACCTCCAGGCTATGGCAACAATATTAAATGACCACCTCCAGGCTATAGTGACAATATGAAATGGTCACATTCAGGCTATGGAAGTAATATCGAATGGCCACCTCCAGGCCATGGCAGCAATAAAGAATGGCCACTTCTAGGCTGTGGTAGCAATATCGATTGGCCACCTCCTTGTTATGGAGATAATTGGCAGGTTCAGAACTGTTTTCGATGACTAACTCCGATAATGGCAAAGGTTACAACATCCCTGGAAGGTACTTTATTGTTACAGCCAGAAGGCATAGGGCAACGACAGACAGACAACTGCTTTCACGATCGCCTGGGCTTCAGAAACGGTGGTGTCAAGGGTTCCTGTGTCCAGACGACTTCGTGAGAGAATATTTATTCTAGAAGACTGGTGGTTTGCCTACCGTCACCTCTACTCAAAGAACAGCTCAAAGGACTTTGTCCAGGCAGCATTACACTTGGACCGAGTAGTGGGCGCAGTTCCACGGATGAATTCCGATTCAGTCTAATTCCTGATGTGTGTTCATCAGGAGAGAACGCCGAAAGAGCAATTACCACCACAACATCCGGGAATGTGATCTTTATGGAGAAGGATGCTCTCTTGTGTGGGGAGCTATAACGCTGGATGGCCGTACGTCACTTTGTATGTTAGAGGGTGGCCACATGCATGCTGAAAGGTACATAGAAGGCGATCCTTGATCCCTACGTGATGTTTTCGACGAGTGCTGAAAAACTCTTGATGAGGTTTATGGACGACAATGCTAGTATTCATAGATCTCAGCTGGTCGAGGATAACCTCGAGAGGGGAAATATACACAGGATGTGGGAGCAAGCCAGATCTCTTGATATTAACTCCACTGAGCATTTCTGGGACGTTGAGGAGACCCGTTGCTACTCCTTAGCCCCCTTCTAGAAGCCTATGTCGTCTTTTCACCAGTACTGATGATCGCTGGGCATCATGCTTGGCAGTCAACGGTGAATACTCTCTGTGTGTTCATCACCGGAACAATGCATTTCTACTACCACCAGTAAAGAACATTTTTGACGCATTTCCGATATTCCTGGTCATCCAATCCTAAGCGTTATATGCTTGCACATGTTCTTTGAAAGAGTCTGATGTTCCCCTCAACGTAATTACATTAAAATCTACGAAGTCGGTATGTTCCTATATTAACTTTGAACTACTCAGACCGATGAGCTATTACATCATGACCACCCCCGACCTAGAGAAATGAGCATGCCTGGAAACCGAACGGTGGCGTAAAAGCTCACAGAGAAGTATATACACAACACGAAGATCAGCTCTCGGTTCGTAGAGTGTTCGGAGTTAAAATAGGAAAAGCTGCCCATTTATCGGAGTTTGATATAGGACAATGTGTGATGGCACGACGCCTCGTAACTACGATCTCGGAAACGGCGCGGCTTATTCACGTGACGTTGTAGTGAGTACGTATCAAAAGTGGTGCACAGATGTCCAAACGACGAACCGTTGTTCAGCCGTGTGTCGTCCACTGCTCATTGATGCCAGAGGGGAGCGAAGACTGTCGCGCGTTGTTCACAGTTACCACAGGGCCACAGAGCGACAAATCACCCGCAGCTACAACAGTGGTGATTAGAGGGCAATGTGTCACAGCACACAGTTCATCGCAGCCTTCTGCGCATGGGCCTGCGTAGCCGAAGACCCAGCCGGATTCCCATGCTCACTGCACATCATCGCCAACAATGCATGAAATGGGCCCAAGATCATCAAGATTGGACCGTGGATGATTGGAAGAGAGTGGCTTGGTCCGACAAATCAAGATTCCTGGTGGAATACGTAGACGGCTGAGCGTCGATACGCCGATTAGCAACGGAATCTATGACACCTGGAGGCACTGTCGGGCGGAAACAAACCGGCGGCGGAGGTGTTATGCTGTGGGCGATGTTTTCTTGGGACACTTCAAGCCCCATTATCTCAATAACAAAATCCTTGACAGCTGTCAGGTATCTGAACATCGTTGCGGACCAAGTTCATGCATCCATGGCAACTGAGTTCCCTGCTGGTGAAGGCCATTAAGAACAGGATAATACGCCATGCCACACTTCCAGAATCGTCAAGGAATTGTTCGAGGAACATGATGGGAACTTTCTGTTAATGCCCTGGCATCAGAATTCACTAGACATGAACCCAATCGAACATTTGTGGTTCTACTTGGAAAAGCGTGTTCGCGCTAAATCCCCACCACCACGAAATGTACGGGGACTGGAGGACGTGATGTTGACATCGTGGTACCAGATACCCTAGGATACCTATCTCCACCTTATCAAATCGATGCCTCGCCGAACGGCCGCTGTTTTGCGGGCTAAAGAGGGTCCTACAGCTTATTAGGTAGGTGGTCATAATGTAATGTCCCATCGATATATGTCTACCAGTGTACACCGGCGGCCTTTGTCTAGATGATGAGAAATAGTCTTTCTTTATCCTTCATCATCATCATCATCATTGTCAACCATTATCAATCCACTGCTGGACGAAGGTCTCCCCAAGTTTCCTCCACAACGGTCTGTCTTGTGCCAGTCTCCTCCATGTCACTCCCGCATACTTACGAATTTCATCCACCCATCTCCCATGTGGTCTTTTTCTGGGTCTTTTCCTGTCCCTTGGAATCCAATCTTAAATTTCGGCTGTCCATCTATGGTCTGTCCTTCTGGCAGTATGTCCAGCCCATTGCCATTTCAGGGATTTAACTCTGATCATGATGTCTTCCACTCTCGTCATTTTTCGGATCCATGAGTTCCTCTTCTTATCTCTCCTGGTTATACCAAGCATGCACCTCTCCATGCTTCTTTGAGTTGTCTGCAGCCTTTGTATGTCTCTTTTAGTTAAGGTCCACGTCTCTGCACCATACGTAAGCACTGGAAGGATGCATTGATCAAACACTTTTCTTTTAAGACATAATGGCATATTGCTCTTGAAAATTATGCTGTTTCTTCCAAAAGCTCTCCAGGCAAGTTTTGTACGCCGATTAATTTCTTCATCAATGTGACCCTCACTTGATATCTGCTATCCAAGATAAACATATGTATCTGTTATCTCCAGTTTTTCTCCATCAATCGATAAATCTTCATTTCTTGTAAAAGCATTGAACATCACTTTTGTCTTCTGAAAGTTCATTTTTAATCCCACTTCTTTACTCTTGTCAGCAAGTTCCTGGATCATACTCTGCAGCTCTGATGGGGTAGTTGCAAAAATGACTACGTCATCAGCAAAACGAAGGTGGGTTAGATAATCTCCATTAATCTTTATCCCTTTGTTTTCCCAGTTCAGTGATTGAAAGACATTTTCCAATGTGGCATTAAAGAGCTTCGGAGATATGGTGTCACCTTGTCTCACTCCCTTTCCAATTTTTATGTGTGTTGTATTTTCAAACAGCCGAATCTTTGCACTTGCATTTTCATAGATGTTATTAATAATATTAATGTATGCATCTTCAATACCGCAGGATTTCAGAGCCGTGGTAACTGCTGATGGTTTCACCGAATCAAAGGCTTTTTCATAATCGATAAAAGCCATGCACAATGGAAGTTCATATTCCCTCGCTCTTTCAATTAGTTCTCTCAGTACGTGGATACGATCTATTGTGCTGTAGCCACTCCTGAATCCAGCTTGTTCTCTCGGTTGAGCCATGTCCAGTGTTACCTTCAAGCGGTGTGAAAGAACTTTAGTGAAGATTTTATAAACCACTGATAGGAGGCTGATAGGTCTGTAGTTCCTGAGATCCTCAATGTCACCTTTTTTATGTAGCAGGATCATTATAGCGTTGTTCCAATCCTCAGGAATCTTCCCTTCATTAAGGCATCGAGTGAAAATTTGGGCTAGTACTGTTTCAATTTCTCCACTTGCTTCTTGTATGATGTCTATAGTAATTCCATCTTCTCCTGGAGCTTTCCCCCGCTTCATGTTCTTGATTGCATGAGCAACTTCTGCTGGGAGGACTGGAAGAACTCTGGTACCTTTCATGATGTCTGGAGTACATGTATCATCCCTTTCATATAATTTGGAGTAGAAATCTTTCACTCTTGTATTTCGCCTCTATTTCTTGTTATAGAACCATCTTCTTTTCTCAGAGCCATAATCTGTTTTCTTCCCTTACTGAGATGTCCCTTTGTTATCTTAAGGCTTTGGTTGTTTTCAATTGCTTTCCTCACTAGCTCACAGTTGAATTTCCTTACGTCTTCAGTGATACTTTTTCGTGTTGTCTTGCATAGCTCTATATATTCCACTTTGGAAGTCACATCTTCTTTAGTTGTCCTCATCTCTCTTCTTTTTTGCATCAACATTTTGGTTTTTCCTGATAATTTGTTCACATGCAACTTGTTCTTAGACCCAGCTAATTTTGTTGCTGTTTCCATTAGAGCTTTGGTTACTTTTCTGTTAACTTCCGAAATATCCACTTCTTCCGATGTTAGGCCTTCTAAAGCAGAGAATCTGTTCTTCAGTTCCAACTTGAAAGTATTATGGTGTTTTTTAAGGTTGGTTATGTCAATACATTTTGTTTGTCTTATGAGCTTGCCACGTTCCAGTTTAGTGTTGAGGTGCATCTTACATCTCACCAATCTATGGTCACTACCTGTGTTGAACTTGTTCAGCACACTGCAGTCTTCGATGACGAATTTTTGTTACACATAATAAAATCAATTTCACTTGTCGTCCCAATTGGATGTCTCCATGTCCATTTCCTGTGTGGCTTTTTCTTGAAAAAGGAGTTCAAGATGAAAAATCCTTCTGCCTCTGCAAACTCAACGAGAGTATTTCCACGCTGGTTTCTGTTGCCGTGACCGAATTTACCTACTGAAGTTTCATTCTGTTGCCGTTGCCCTATTTTTGCATTGAAATCTCCCATAATTATCTTCAAGTGCTGCTTACCTTTATTATTTAGATGACGAATTTCCTCATAAAATTCTTGAATTTCTTCTTCAGGATGACTTGTGGTGGGTGCATAAGTTTGAATAATCTGAGCCTGGTATCTTCTCGATAGTTGGATAACGAGTCGTGCAGCTCTGTCAGAGGAACTTTCAACTTCTACCACTTTATCCTTCAGTTTCTTGTTTATTATAAATCCAACACCACTAGTTCTGCCAGTATCTGTCCCACGATAATAGAAGAGATGTCCACTTTTCAGTTCAATGAGATCTTCTCCTTTTCTCCTTACCTCACTTAGCCCGACGATGTCCCACTTGATCCTTTGCAGTTCCTCTTCCAATTCAAGAAGCCTTGAATCAGAAGATAGGGAGCGTCCGTTATAGGTAGCCAAGGTCAGCATCAAATGGCAGCCTAGTCCGGTCCTCCGGGGATTCTTAGCACCCTCTGCCTTCATGTCGCACTGGCCGCTGCCTTGGCCAGGTACATTCCAGCTGCCGGAGACTGAGGGCCAAGATTTAAGTTGTAGAGTCATTTTGGAGGTGTTTGGCCATAACTCACCACGCTGGCCAAGCGGGTTGGTGAGTGTGGGATAGCATTTCCTCTGATCCCGATGGTATAGTTATACCGCTATTTGCGGTCGTCAGAGCCCCTTTTAGTGGGAACAGGATGCACCACGAGAAGGCGGGGTTGACATTTGTCAAGGAGAGGCTGTGATGTTACGCATCACCTGACCTTACATCCGATAGTTATCACCTGAGCTTCATATCGATAGTTATCTGCATTTTCAGCTGATTTGCAGTGTTTTATTTTAACAGTGTATTCTTACACAAAGAAAATTATAAATATTTTGTATCTTGAAATTTCAGTAAAATACGACCTCAGGTTGACGTAGGAGCCCCAAAAAATAAAGTTTCATTCACTGCTAAACCGGGTAAGTTCTTTCTATAATAAATTTTAGATTTGATTTCTTATTTTTTTAGTTTGAAAATTGAGTGTTATTAGAATGAAAGAATAACTTTTATGTGTGTTATTAAACAATGGCAATGAAGATAGCAATTTTCTGGATTGTCAAGATTACTATAAATGTAATACTTGTGGAATTTTGAACTTTCGTTCATAATGTCTATTATTATTTTAAGAGTTAAAGATCTCTAGGTGCAATATTAAAGAACAGAAGTTTAAGCTCGAATAAAAGCATTTAATGTATACACAATTAACTGTCTCAAAATATTGCTTAAGTTCACTTCATATTGCAGCAATATTTACTAATCCCAACGAAACGGAAAATAAATTGCTGACATGCTGCATAGTTTCTAATAATTTCATGGAATACATCAAAACCTGAATTAATAAAGAAGAGTAAACTGAAACTTCTGAAGTGCTTAACAAAGTAGATAACAATGTTATGTTTACAGAAATTCCACTGAAACAAAATAATTATGAGAGGAAGGTTTAATACCTCTTAGGTATTTGCTGTATCTATTGGAAGGATTTTACAAAAATGCAAGTTTTACTACTCCAGGAGGAGCTTTGATATATTTGATCGTTCAGTAGTGCGTAAAGTAAAAGAACTTCGCTCTCCCAAGGACGTTAGAATTGATTGGAGAAGTATAACGTCACAAATGTGAAACGCTTTGAGCAGACGACGCTTAGTTTATTGTCACGCTCAGTGAGATGTTACCAATACTTTATCACAACTGTGGTACTATGGAAGAGGCATTTTGTCGTCAAAAACTTTTGCTTCTTTTGAAATAGAACATTTGGAGGTGTTAACTTATCAACAAAAGTTTCTGCTGGTGTAAATTTTCATCGGTAATTTCACATGGAATATTAATTTTTCTATAAATTCTGTGTAATTTTAAGATGTCGCTGGAGTGTAGTTAAGAAACTGCTGGTTCTGAAAATTATCAACTTTTTTGCATACGAGAGTTTAGCATAACCTTACTTTCAGAAAAAGGATTTAGAATAATGTATTCATTTACAAATAATCGATATAACTTTTGCGTTTGTGTTAGTTTTTAAACGTATCGGCGGTGAAGAGAGTGCATCCCCCCTACGGCAAAATGGCTAATTGTTCTCTGCGAATATTTCTCAGACGCGTGCATATAATATAGTATAAGGAAGTAAATTTCTCCGTTATTTTTGTCCACGCCGGGACTCGAACCCGGGTCCCCTCATTCAGGAATAAGTCACTCTACCAATTGAGCTACGCGGACGTTCGTCTGACTGCTATCTGCCTTTATGTCGTGCGCGTCCTGCTGGCAGGCACATCACAATAGTGAACAAATGTTTAATGTAAAGAGATGAATTAGTGGTCGTATGTTTAGCGCTCTTTATGTTAATCTGTTCCAGTAAAAGATTAAATGATGTTTAAAAATTACGAAATTTCAAAAATTTCACTGGACTATCACAGTTTTTGTATTAAACTCTGCAGTTCATGTGTTCTGTAGCGTTTGATTTTTCAAAGGTTCGCTTGGTAAACAGATACGCAGGAAAAAATATACACAAGATCATCAGATATCAACAAATGTGTCTGATGTTCAAAATCATCGATAAACATGTATCATTGCGAGCTTTAAACGTTTATTATGTTACCTAATAAACGCTACTTTTTTCTTACTGATCTACATGTTGAAATTTAAAGTTATAGAGCGAAAAACTAAGTGAACGGCAATCCCATCCTTAACACAATGTGATGCTTTGATCTCTGTCGTCTCACCAACATGGCGGAAAAGGCTGCGGCGTGATGATTGTAACGTTTCGCTGGCTTCATTTTGGTTACACGAGATTAATCGGCAGATCCTTACACCATTATACATTATTATTACAAAAACCCGTCTTTTATTGGCGTAACAACTTATACACAGACGAGTCACATTATTATGACCACCTCCTACCTTTGACGTCAACAGCGTGTAACCAATGAAAAAATGCACGTGTCCTGAGCTAGCTTGGAGAGTACATAATGTAAGATGTGCTGTAGGCAATCTGAAAACATATCACTCGTTGCTGTCATGGATAAAAGGAACGATTTATCAGATTTGCAAAAAAGGATGATTATCGGCTTTCGGGCCAAGGGTGGCTGTGTTTCTGAAACAGCGCAGTTTGTGAACTGTTCGAGTGCTGCTGTGAAAAAAGTGTATCGTGATTGAAAAAATGGCACCACTGCGAATAAGCTACTTGGAAATTTCGGAGCACCACGTGTCATTGATGTGAGAGGTGAACGTTGGCTTCGAAGGTGCGTGAGGGCCGATCGACACGCTACAGTGAAGTAACTCACTCGCCGAATGAACCAGAGAGCTACAGGAAGTGTGTCTAAAACAACAGCTCAGCGAACCTTGCTGCGTATGGGGCTCCGATGCAGGCGGATGGTCACTGCACCTATGCTAACGAAGGTGCATCAGCAGAAATGGCTTACATTTGCACGGCAGTATCGGAATTAGACCACTGCCGATTGGCAAAGGATTACCTTCTCCGACGAGTCACGTTTTTTGCTTCAT